>LR991009.1:9886330-11136330 GCA_905163435.1 Mamestra brassicae | reverse complement strand
CTCACTGACCCACTGATTGACCCGTGCGGCTGTCATTTATTTTACTTTTTTTTTTAATTTCTCGCCACAGTGCACATTAAATTACGCTTACGTACGATTACCTTCCAAGAGAACGTAACATTGGAAGGCATTTAAATGACGCTGAAAACACCGGGAGCATCACAGTCAGAGGTAACCAATCAAAAGTTATATAAACATTAATTCATGCCATTCAAAACATAGCAAAGATCATCGTAAACAATTTATCTAAACGACTCTTACATAAGACTGTCCAATTTATTTTTAAAGTAATGAACATTACTAAAGAAATTCTCTTTAAATCTTCACCAAGTATGGCAGTACATCCTACGTCAGTCATTATTTGCTTTTGATTATTATTAATTTTATTTTTGCGCTTTCTTTAGTGGAACATCCGGGCTTTAGAAGCGTATGATTGAGTGAATCGCAAATTAAAAGTGACAGTAGCGATAAAAACGTTACCGTCCAGATTTTTTTTAGTCAGGTGATCAGATCATGTTTAATCCTCAAATACACTTGATGGTAACGTCAAGCGATGAGCTGATCTTCGATGGAGGGCGTAGGACATCTTACTTTCTAAAGCCTCTCGATGTGGAAACAGCTAAAGTTTTTATAGTCCAAAAATGAAAATACTCTTAAGCGCCAGAATGAAAGCCCATAACGACACAGTTACTACTAGCGCCATCTAGTATCGAGTAGCAGAAGTAGTAGAGTCAAGTATCTTCAAGACATTTCTATGCCGGAACATTCTACACTTCTCGATATCTGGTTAGTTGGCACCGGTAGCTACGAGTACTTTCCAGATGCATCTACAGTAGAAGGTTCTGGAATTAATTAACCTATAAAGGGACCGCATAGCCCGCGACCGAGTCAATATTGGATTTGCGATACAAGCGAATACTTCGGAAGCGATCTTCAAGTGCGATTAAAGTGATCAGTAGTGAAGTTGTGTTTTATAATTAGTGAGTTTAAAGTTGTAATTAGTGTCGTTAAATTAAAGTGCCATTGTGGTTATTTAATCGGCTGTTTTTATTGTCACGAACCCCAAGCTCGTATACTATACAATACGTTTACCATTTAGCTATGTTCTTTTGGAAAGCGAAGGCAAAGTTTAATTTAGTAAAAATAAAAAAGAAGATTGGCAAAAGGGCAAAAATTCTTTTTCAAAACGAGAACTTTGGTCGGGAAAGAAGACCCTAATAATCCAGATGATATCCTGAAAATAGCACTGTTTTCTTCTAAAAAATATAACAGACTCAAACGCAAGTTAGGCTGTTAAGAAACCCTTCAGTAGTTCAAAACGACATGAGCTATAGATGCAGACACTTTTCTTCTCGTCTGTAGGTACAGGTCAACACAGAGAGCGAAAGTGTAAGCACAATATTTATCTATCAGCATTCAATTGAAGGGTCACGCATACCTGTAGACAACTTCTAACACTTACCATTAGATACAGTCCCTTCACACGAATTTAAACCTTAACTGAACGAGAAAAGAATGAAGCTTGAATATCCAGTCGGTAATTAAGTTTGGGTTTAAGTTGCATCTTGATGCTTTACAAACGCCGCTATCTAATTATTTGTGTTTAAACAAACTTAATGTGAAGAAACTGTAATTAATTTTTGTTTGTTTGAGGTGGGCATTAAGTACATAACGTAAGTGCAAGGTGTAATCAATGACTGGCACAAGATTTTCGACATAGGACACTCATCGGCAAAGCTTTAAAACCCCATTGTGAAAACTTAGGAGAAGTGAGCAATCCACACCGATGTTTTTTTTTTAAGGATAGGAAATCATCAAATGACTTCTTCCGCTCTGGGTGAAGCGGAAGGGCGTGTCAGACGCTTGCTGACTAAAACCCATCCGTGTTTCTTCTAAAGCCCTTTGCGTTCCAGGGCCGCAATGACTCTTTCGAACAAATTCCGCAACCCTGGCAGCCTCTGGCCCTAGCGGGCCCCGTCTAACCATCCACCCCGATGCTAGGGATCACAGATCACTTCACCTTTTCATTTACGGTTAGATTTTTACAGATAAAGCTATTACTATTCAGAAAGTTGACATTAAATAATAAGTTCGTATATTTATTTAACACTTCACGTACAGAAATGATGGTAAAAAGGCGGACTTTATGCCTTAAAAAAAAATTAAGCATCAATATCAAAATGAAACTAACTGAAAATAGATTTCTTATTCACTAGACGTAATAATAAAGTAGGAATAAAAGTTCTATTACAAACGAATGTATTTTTCATTCCTCCCCAAAAGAAATGGAAAGCCCTTAACAACACACCCTGTGGGCTGTCCAAACACGAAGGGTACCACCCTCACCGTCTTAACAGGAAATTATGAAATGTGGATACAGTTTTACTACGATTAGCTCTTACAACAACAGAATAACACGCGAGCTTTTAAAAATTCAATATAGTTTATGGGTACAGTCAACCAATTGGATAATTATGTACCGTGGCAATTATTTTTTGAACAAGACTAAACGAGTCAAAGTGCGTGCAATGGAGAGAGCAATGCTCGGGATTTCTCTGGTGGATAGAATTCGCAACGAAGTTATTCGTCAGAGAACTAAAGTCACCGACATTGCGCGTAGAATGTGCATGCTGAAGTGGAAGTGGGCCGGCCATGTCTGTAGACGGACAGACGGTCGATGGAGCAGACATGTGCTAGAGTGGAGACCGCGTATGTGCAAACGTAGTGTGGGACGCCCTGCAGCACGATGGATCGATGATTTGAAGAAGGTGGCTGGCAGCAGATGGATGCGGACCGCTCAGGACCGGGATGGTTGGCGATCTTTGGGGGAGGCTTACGTTCAGCAGTGGACGGCAATTGGCTGATATGAAACGAGTCAAAAAGATAAAATTGTGAATTTGTTTCACTGATAGAAGACTGATAGCTACACTATGGCTGAATCCTATAGGCTACGTATTGTCCTGACAAAAAGCACGGTAACTACTAAGGTGCTAAATGGTGCAATGAACTAGGGTTCCGAGGGTAGAGAGCACACCCGCACACAGTTTTAGCAGAGTGGAAAACGGCTCAAAGAGCCCTGGGCTGGACGAGGATCCCAGAGCCCTAGTCGCAAAGAGGGGTTTACCATTAAGTTTCTTAAAGTTCTACCAATGTGGAGTATTTTCATTATCGACCTCATTTTGCTCGCTTTCTTGGTACCTACCTATCTCTTAAGTTGAAAGTACGCAGTTTTTCCCCATTAAAGTTAAGCAGTAGATGTAACCTGATTACTAACGAGTTAATGACGAATTAATTAAGAGAGTGAACTTGGGAATTTGTAAGAGCACTTCTATACAAACGTGGATAGAATTGAAACACTGATTTTCTAGAAATACACAGAAACATGGGTGAAGATGCGTGCTACATGGATGAAATAATTAAATAGTACGTGGATAGGAACTTATAATAGAAAATTACAGAATTATACATGCTTAGGTGCACACTAAGACTGAATATAAATTAAGCATAGAACTTTATGTGCAATAATGGAATTTAGTTTATTTCTAGTGACATAGTGTGATATGCATACGAGTGTAGTGTAATGAGAGAGCTGAGAAAATGCTTGATAAATATGCACTTGACATAGAATGTCCATCATTTGAATATTATGATTGAATTATATATAAACCGCAGTTGAATATAATATGTAGGTTTGCCGATCAACCCAATTATGTACTACAATAGATCATGCCTAGCCTTTTCCCAATAATATCGGGTTCGGCTTCCAGTCAAACCGGATTCAGCTGAATACCAGTATTTTACGTGGAGAGGCTGCCTACCAGTCCTCCACAACTCATTAACTGGGTAACACGGTACTCCTTGGTAAGACTGATGTCAGATTATCTGGCTTCTGACTATCCGTTACGACTGCCAAAGATCTACAAATAACAGCCGGGACCGACGGCTTAACGTGCTTTCCGAATCTCGATATGTTAAGATGGTCCCCCATCCACAGAGCAACCTCGGCAAGCGTTGCTTAACCTTGAAGATCGACCCGTACGGCTGTTATTATTTAGCCACGAGCTCCAATATGTACTACAATAGATGAGTGACAACAATAATTGTCACAAAAACAAAAGGAATATTTTTTTAGATATTCCTGTTTATCAGGCCGGGTCGAATGAAAACGTGCTCAAGGTAGAACACCGGCAAGATAGTCCGACACCATAAAGAAGGCTGTTGGAGGCAGCATGTACTGAGCGGTCCATACTGCAGAAGCCTGCATGGTATAAAGACGCGTCGTATATGGTCGCATTCCTTAGCAGTAAGGGAATGACGAAGAAGTAGATTCCTGTGTTTAAATCAACAAATATGAAGGAAGGAATGCGCCTAAACTAAACACTGGCTTATCTTCACAGGATGTTGTGATAACATCCTCCCACGAGACTATGAGGTGTAGAAGATTAATTACAATTAGGAAGCACGTGTTAATCAGGTTACTTGGAATTGAACTGAAGGATGACGCAGTTTTGTGTGAGCATCGACATTGTATTGACAATTAAAAATCATTTATCCAAAATGGCTATCATCGAAATTATTTATATAAACGTGCTTCGTCAGAGTCGGTAAAGTATCTTAATCGAACAATTTATTGTCATTGCTGAGTTCCGTTAGCTATCTGTGGTGTTTTTCATCAGTTCCACAGTAGACTACTTAAGCTGCCAATACAGCTACACAAGCAGTTGTGGATACACCAACTTCAGATCCATTTTATCAACTATGATGAAGATAATATTAAAGTTATTCCTTTAAACAAAACTATCATTACTATTTTAGCATCTAATGCTTTATAGACATTTCAGTCGTTTGGGATCCATCCGTAGAATCTCTATTTAAAAATCTAGCTGTAAAAAGAAATCCGTCTACGAATTCCTCATTTGCATAGCCCAAAAGTTTCCTAGAAGCCCTGAGTCACGTACAATTCGGCAAGGATTCGCGTGACAACACCAGACACGCAAAGACAGCTGTCGAATCGTAATGAAGTTGCTATGGTGTTGGCGTTACAATCGCTTTTTTATGGTAATCTAATGACGATAACACTGACATGCACACCATTAAAATTTTAGTAAAGAATTAGGACCTTATTTGGTTCTTTTTTAATTACCTTATTTAAGAATAGACGAATCAAATAATAAAAAGAAATCAATCGGTTGAGGATAACTGCTTTAAAATTTTGTTGCAAGTTCTAAACCGACCAAACATAGAAACATTGCAAGTTAAATAAATATAGTTTGTATAAGAAAAGAGGTGTCGGTCATAGCGTGACGATTGAAAGGGCAGAATGGCAGAAGGAAACATGTTGCTCCGATCCAAAATAATATCCGCCAAGGGCAGGAAGATAGTCATGATGAGGGAGAAAAGACATTTCCTGATTTATAAGAGCAACTAACTTTAGTTGTGGGATAAGAAACTCTTGTTAATACAAAACAACACTCTGTGGCAGTTAGATACAAAACAATAACACGGTCTTAATTTCGTCAACAAATATCCTTTACACTGTAAAACCAACCTTTAGCAGTAAATGCGCAGATCTTTATTCAAGGGATTCGCCACGCCATCGCCATTCACATTTAAAGATTTCATTTCCGATAAAGATGTCCAACCAAAAAGGTAAGACCAAGGTCCACCATTCACACCTTTCTTTGAACAAGACCTCATCGTAATTAAAACCATTTGAATAAATTCAAAAGAATTACACAATTGCTTTGTACCTTCATAAAATACGTGTCATATTCAAACAATACTGTTATTACACTGAAAACGATACATTACGTAAGAATACCGTGACCAGTTTAATATCTTGATACTTGGCCTGCGGATAAAATGGGAACTAAAATAATGAGTACTGAATTTGACAGAACATTGCTTGGTTCTAAAGAAAGTGGCGCCACCATGAACGGTCATGATATAGTGGACACCATGTATGCAAGTTTGTATGTTAGCCAAACTAACCATGTAATGTGTAATTCGTGTATCGAAATTCCCATAAGAATCGATGGGTCAGATTATTCACAGTGTATTGTTTTATTGCTGTGACGTGATTTTATTTGTAAATGTGCCTTTGGCTACTTCTCACGAGTCACACGACATGATACATGCAAAGACGGTAGTCATATAGGACAATTAATGATGACGATGATTGTCATCTGGTTTCCACAGTATAAGACTCTAAATCTAACCGTAACGGGGATAACTATATTGAAAACTGTAAAGTTAAGGGACTCTGATCATTGTTTTCATCATCATCATTATTTCAGCCCCAAATATCGTCACATCGACCGAACTTGTGCTTTCCGCAACCAATGGACTCCTGAGTTGTATTCTAGTCCGTTCCGCCTAACCACTAAGAATTAATGACAGCACAATTTGACAGTTACTATCAAACCGTGTTGTCATTCATTCTTAGTTCGGGTTCGGAACTAATCGTAAGCCCGTAGGTGATACGGAGTAGAATACGCCCGCAACAAAGCCCGAAACTACGGACTTCGGGTTTAGAGAGTAGCCCCCCAGGTCATCGATCTATCGACTATTCTTACAGTAAGTCTTAAATAATAACGTAGTTACACGCCGGTTTCAGATTACTGCATCCAAACAGCAGGAGTCCTACCAAATATCTAATCTTTTAAAGTGGAATGTTCACAGCAGATCAAAAATTTTAGCATTTTATAACCTAAATATTAACACGTAACAATGGCTTCGTCATGCGTATTAAATTCATTCACATTTATATTCAGTTAGTGTCTTGTTATAATAACCGGTGAATTTTCCATTCGAATGTGTTGCGAAATATTCACCATTACCAAGAATGACTGGTAGGAACAATTATTATAAATGAAAGCAGAATAAAAATCACTGATCTTACTTTATACCTGAACAAAGATTCTTTAGATAGATAAGATTTTTTGAACTCTATTAATGAAATACTTGGTATTGTATGAAAAATAACGCGGTAGAAAAATCTTAATCACTTCAAAGACACTGCAGTGAAAACCGTTGCAAGAATTACGTACGTCTAAGAACGAATTACTGTAACAAATTCTTGGCTCAATTTACTTTATGAAGATAAAGACGTAACTTTATCACAGCAAGTTCCGAAATTCGTAGACAAGAAGTAACATCTACGAAACATAACTACGTTACAGTTCCATCAAAATAAAGAGTTATGAAACATATCTCATACAAACAGTCCCAGAACAAGTTGTAGTGCACTTTATGCTACGTTCCCACCCGGTCGGTAAAACAAACATTTGACTAAGAGTGAAACTGCGATGTGGTAGGTCATCAACTAAAATAAAAGTAGCTCAGAAGATTCACTTGATGCAACTAAACTCAAAGGCAGAAAACGGTGTCATAATTTATACAATATCCACGGTTACCTTTCTCTGCATTGGATTGGACTTTGAAGTACTTCGAACTTTAGACAATCACAAGCCAAATGCAACCGGCTAACTGATAACAAGTTTATGCAGAAAATAATGATAATAATAATATCTTGAAGTATCTTGACTTGGCTCGCGAGGTTGTCGATATGTGGGATGTGAACACAGCACTACAGCAGTCATTGTTCCGATAGTCGTGACGGCCAATGGCATGATTGCCGAGAGCCTTTTTTTTTTTTTTTGATCTCGGGGGGAAATCCTCATGGAAATCCTCCACCCTGGGGCGGGTGGAGGGGTCTGTCAGACTCTTACTGACTAAAACCACCCCGGTGTTCCATCTTCCACCTACGCCGGGGATCGCGGGAACGTATGCGACATCCGCAATCCCCGGCTGATGATTGCCGAGAGCCTCGACCAACATCTAAAGAGGCTCTCGTTGGGCAGCTGGATCAAGGGCTTGATCCAGAAAGCAGTACTCCTGGACACGGCGCGCATAGTAAGGATGTTCCTCTCTCAGGGACCCTGACCACCGGTAGCTTAGACCCTGTTCCCGATACCGGTGGGCTACTATTTTTTTATATTTTTAAATATTTTTATATCTTTGTATTTTAATATTTTAAAATGTAATGTATGTGTATTTACAATGAATAAAGGAAATAATAATATAATAAAGCAGTCTTTGAATCACATTTCTTTTCTGATCTCATAAGATCTGGATGGCGTTGGTGCATACATACACAAAAAGCACCAAAAATCTTCTAGATATAAGTAGTGTTAGATTTCTATCATAACGGGTACTCAAGAGCTGCACTCGCGCTAAGGCCATTTGATAACACAGTAAATTATTAATGTTTTATTTATTTATTTAAACTTTATGTACAATAGTGGTACATGGGCGGACTTAATGCATCAAGGCATTCTCTACCAGTCAACCTTTCAGATGTAGCTTTTAGCTTCAAATAGAGCGTTGAAGTGCGAACCATTATGATCTAAGGCCTAAGCAATAACCATAAGATTAGACATTATTAACCTAGCCTTGTTAGGAGTGGATTTTCTGTGGCTTCCCATTCATAATAGAATGAATCACCACTGACCGCGGTTTCGCAACGGCCAGCTGATGACAACATTATGAGGCTAAGATATTACGGGTACTGCCTAGTTTGGCGCCTTTACCGATTTATACTGCGGTAAAGAGCGGTGTTTTAGCTTCGTTTTCTTTTGTTTCTCTTCCTATTTCTTGTAGAAAGTGGAGCAACATCAAACATCTCCATCTTACCTTAGTTTAATGTTAAATACATTGTACTTGTACATTTTATACATTTCTGTTTGATGTATTTTTAAAGATTTTCTTCTCATAAAGGAGGCTTTTGTTTCAGCAGTAAGAATATTATAAGTTAATTACACGTATTTTTAAGATTTGCAAATGTATTTGTAAAAAGCACCACGATGAGAAAGTAGTTTGTTCGAAGAATTGTCCGGCTATAGCCCCAAATGACACAAAATGGTAATTTCCAAAGCAGCAACAATAAATCAAACAAGAACATAATAAATAAATAACAATCTCGTCGTCCATAAAGAATTTGAGCACGAAGTCGAAATATTTCATCAACACAGTGTTGCAGTATTCAAGGTCTTGCTCTTGACAGTCTGAAAATTACGACAAAGAGGTTGATGAATTGAAACGTTTATAAAAGAATATAATGAACAACTGCGGGTAAGTTAAAGTGAAGTGATGGTAGATAACGTTAATTTAAATTATGAATTTGATCATTTTTACTCTTTATATACCCTCTTTGCAAATTCATATTTGAACACCATTTTAGTGGAATATTACGTAACAACTCTTCACCGGTCTGGCTACAGCAGCATAATAACACCTAAATTGTACATCATAACATTCATAACTCAAGTAACATTCTCAAATACTCCAGGGTGGTCAGTTTTCAATCATCGATCATCATCAGAATAGGGGTTGATTCTCAGACCAGCGGTCAGTCTGTCAAAACTGTTTCATGAAGATAAACCCATTTGATCTCCGCAACGTATTTTTTCTACACCTCTATTCCTTACTGAGGAATAACAAAAGAAAAACAGCATAAAAGATGGCCGACATCAAATAGCAACAAGGCGTGATGACAGACACGAGAAACAAAAGACACCTGATACTGACAAACTCGGTAAACAGTGACGGGCCGTCAAAAGATTTCTAGAGCGGATAGCGATACGAGCACTCAAAGAATTTAACACTTTTTCATTAAACGGGTAGCCATGATATGACACTCAGACCGCAAGGCAAAGAAAAAAAAAACACGTAAGTTCTTCTCATATGGCTTGTCACACGATAGAAAATGAAGAAGTAGATATTGGAGTTATGATTCAATATGTCTATGTTTTTGAAACTGGGTTATGTTGGCCGAATAGGCAGTCATTCCATGTAACATAATGGTACTCAGCTGCATTCTGTCAGACTGGAAGCCGGTCACACTTAACTACAGGCTAAGCAGATATTGATGATAGTACGTTGCGCTGTTGGAATAATATAGAAACGAAGGCGAAAGAAGAGCTGCAATGCACTGTCTTTGAACACTTGATTGGTTCTGAGAACAATCCCGATGTGTCAATCTACCTCTTGCGTAATTTCAAGAAAGAGCACCTAAAGAAGCTCTGGTTATCCTTTCAAACATAAACATAACTTTATTTCAACATTTACTGTAGTATAAGTCATTGTTTATATTCGCTTTACAAGTACAACGCTTATAAGTTCAATCTATTGTAACGGGCGCTCCTACTATATAAATTGGCCGAAGAATCTGGGTTTCCGGAATGACGTCAACCGCTCCTAGTTATACGTTGAACACCTACATGGAAAGTTCAATATCGAACATACATACATTATGTGTTTGTGAAGTTTGCGTACAGAGAGAGGTGTGCTTGAAGAACACCCACATTTAATAGTACAAAATTGAGTCTTATGTGGCTGGTTTAAATGATGGCCGTAATGGCCCACACACAATGGTCCACCATAAGGACTAAGTGCGGAAACCAAACCCTGATAGAAAGACCCTCATGTGGAGGGGAAGACTGTAAAACCATTGAATTTGATGATCGCAATTCTAGTTTGAGGTGAGAAACAGTTAACAGCTACAAATCTAATGCTCTTTTTCTTCAGATGTTTTATCTAAAGATAAAATAAAACTTTGGCTCTTGACATAGGATTAACCTAAAGTATAACGAATTAGTACCTACCTATCGGAAATATTGCTTCAAAAGCAGAAACATTTCGAAACAATGGGATTATGTTTAAACATGAACAAAACGTATGGTTATTGTAAGTGTATGGGACCGTAAATACGATGCACCGTTTTCTCAAATAACGTCTACCATCGCACAATCGATGACCGTTTTGAAACCACCGTAACAATGTCCATACCACACTACATACGTTCTCTGCCTACTTATTGAACAGTGCCGTTACCGAACTAAGCAGAATGTTAATGAGTATTCAAAATAACGTAACTTTTATAACCTTCTGTTGTGTCATGTGTGAATCCGAACACATGCCGCCATTTTTGTTTTCCGCGAATATTGTAAATGGTTGCGTGTTCGAATTTAAAATTTTGATGTAGAGAGGGGAACGAGTCACTCGTGTTGCTTTCCAAAAAGCACATTGCAACATTTAGTTCAGGCGACAGAGGAGGAGATTAGTGGGCGATTTGTTTTTTCTTTTATTCTTTCTTCTTTTATTCTTATTGATATTCTTATGAAAAATCCCTTGGCAGAATGCGCTCAATACATTTTGCACACTAAACCCCCTTTTTTTAGGATGGTAAATCATCAAATGACTCCTTCCGCTCCAGGCGGAACGGGAGGGTTTCTCTAAATACTTATCTCCCCCTAGAGCCTCGTCTAATTTTGTAGCTGATGATGTTTTAAAAATGTCAACGTAAATCCTCCTATTGTTTCTTCAACAGCTACGGATTTTTCTCTTATAATAAAATCATGTTAATTCACACCCAAGGGAAACTATGTATAAGCAAAGGTGTTAATTCAGGAAGCGATTGTGTCCAATGACAAAGCTATGATTAAGTATCGCTCCACATCGCTCTTGGTCTAATTTCACACTGTGAAGCAGTTCAGTTTTCACACGATTCCGTGAAACGCCGTGGTGCGAAAAATAAGCTATGTGTCACGGTATAACTTGAATGCTGAGAAAGTAATGCACATGTCAAGCACAATGCATTAATATAATGTCTTTATATCCGTAGATATCGTTATAAGAAACCGGATAGAAGAATAATAAGCAGGTTGTTAGTTGTGCAAAAAGTTGGTAAAGCGCAAAAAGTTTGTATTATGAAAATTGGGTTAGCGGGCTTTGTAACGTCAATGTGTCACTTCACTATTTGGAAGAGCACGCAAAGGTGTTAACTGTACTGTATTAAATACTAAGTATATAAATAAAGCGATGTAGTTATGTTGCAATGTATTAAGTTAAATTGGTGTTACATACTAAAGTCCATATTCCTACTTATTATTATTAATGTGACCCGTTATTCTGTCTATTTGCTACCTTTTCACGCCTTAACAGGTTCACGATATTGATGGGGTTGCCCCACTTCTGTAGTGCGTCAGGAATGTTTGTTGAAGGTCGAGTTGACTGTTTTTATACAACGATGAGAAAACGGTGCGCTTCGTGCGGGCCAGTCTCAACCTTATTCTGCGCTGTGTGGCGAGCAGACTCCATTGTTTACATGTGGGTCGCTGCTGCAAGCTGTCCACCTCAGTGATCAGTGATAGGCCCGGACTCTACCAAAGCGGAGATGTGCGGAGAAGTCCAAAGCGGAGACGAGAAGAGATGTTTTTCAGCAATTCTATTGGTTGTTTAAAAAACATCTCTCCGCTCGTCTCGTCTCCGCTTTGGTGGAGTCCGGGCCTTAGGCGTGTGGCAGTGATTCACATGTATTCATGGTTTTAGGTTAAGTGATTAGATTAGGAATACTAACATAGGGGTAAGGAATATTGTTACTAACACAATTGAGTCGTGTTACTTGTCAAAAAAAGATATTATTATTAAACAGCTGGACAGACTCGTATAAAACTTGAATACTTACTATTGGAACCTAGGATAGTTTTTAGCCATGTATTAAGATACCTAACTGTAACAAAACACCGTTAATGCGGGCAGAAGCTGGTAGGAAATAAGGTTTTTAAAGAAAAAATAAATGGAAAGGAAACAGGCTAATATAGCTAACTAACTACCCATTAAGACTGCGAAGATGATAATAATAGACTATAATACGTTTTTTATTTCCTCTGAACGAGACTTGCAAGGTCTTCAGGTGGAACAAAGTAATATTTTGTTGTTAACTAAACTAATGGATGGCCTTTTTATATCGTAATTATTCTTTAAGACTTGCTGCTTGATTCGGTCATCATTTAAACTTATTAACGAAAAATGCAAAACAAACAAAAGTTAATTGAGGCGTTGATTTGAACATTGTACGTTTGTATGTATTCCTATGTTTGTAATAGGTCATTTCTGGACGTACAGGGCGGGAAGTCTCGACATAGTTACCGACCGAATTCGGTCGATAAGTCCTAAGGTCGCCCGTACACAGTCAATCTCGAACGCGATCCACGACCAAAATCAATGATCTGATCCGTGATCCGTTTCCCGCCCTGGTCCGATTACAAACAAATCTTTTACTGGTAGAAAACCATTTTATTGCTGAGTGCCATAGAATATATTCTATGTTGAAACAAAATGATTTACTTAAAATACATTGACCGCACTAATCTCTTAAACTAACTAGGCGAATTAAAAAAAAAAAAACAAATTATATTATGGCCCAATTTACTGAGTGCGACCCTTAAGATTTGAGCATATAGAGAAAAAGTCAGAAAGATCACTTAGCGAAAACGAAGTAATAGTACGGGCGAATGAAACCGCTAGGCACAGATTAAAAAAAAAAACTCCAAATTCATAATTGCCTCGACTCAATTCGAGCTAACAGCGTACCTTATCCAATCAAAGCCTCAATATTTAGAGCACGTTCGATTTTTAAATGAAGAAACGTGTTGCTAATAATAGAACTCGATTAGTTACTCGAATGAGTCTAGCTCGCTTCTCGATTATATCGATTACCTAACGAGTCGGTTGCATCTCGGTTACCTCATCCGCGCTCGATTGCGAAGGTCACTCGCTGTGTGTCGCGAGAATATGTCTTAGTTAGGCTTTTGTTGTTTGCATGGTATTGTTATTATACATAATTTGTGTAAATTACTGCATATACCCACAAATTCTCTCTTATAGGACACACACAGATATACGCTTCTCTTTTTTTCTCTTTTTGGTACTAGGACATATCGGTTTCTGTATTATGTTTTCTTTCATCGTTTTGGGAGCACTGATGATGAAATATTTAAAAGTAAAGCGCTTGTCTGATTTCGAACCCACAACACACAACCTGTAAGTCAACGAAATCGCTTGCAAAAAAATATATATCAACGAAATACTAAAAGATGGGTACTTCCCTAGCTCCATAAAATGGCAAACATAAAATTTGTTCCATTTTATCTTTATAATATCCTGGTTTGATTTTTGATTAACTTACAAGAAAGAGCATTGGTTACTGGAATAGAAAGCCGCTAAACCAAATTACCTGAAACAAAAGATAGTAAAAGATTAATAAGATGTAAGAGCAACAAATAACACGATACGTCTGAATAACGAAGTTTAACAAAGTAGACAACTCTATGAAACCCATTGACATTTAAAATGATGGACAACAGTATCACATAAACTACGATGATTGTCTATGCCTTCCTTCAGGCCATACGTAGCTTCCGGTACTTTCCAAACGGACATACATAATACCAACCATTTGTCATGAGTAACAACATAATGTGTAATTATTGTACCTGGAAGCTGATGCTATCTTTGGCCAACTGTTTGACAATTGTTTGTCCAACTAACGAATGTTTGCTCGAATTCTGAAGATAATTTAATACCGCGTGGGTGATAGCTTGCAGATACAAATAACTGGGTTTATATCATGTTTAGAAATTATTGGGGTTTAGTATCGACATCCGCTTGACCGTGGTCTGACCACAAGTTAGCTTAGTCAGTCAAGTTTATGATGCTCATTTTGTTCAGTATCGTTTGAACGAGAATGCTTTATTTCGTTCCGTGAGCTGGAGAGATCCATATTGGATGCGACACAGTTATTTTTAGGGTTCCGAACCTCCGCATGGAAAAACGGAACCTTTATAGGATCACTCGGTTGTCTGTCTGTCCGTCTGTCACAGACGATTTTCTCCAAGTACTAGACCGATTCAATTTAAATTTGGTACATATATCAACGGTCTCTACGTACATAAAGACATGTCGTAAAATATTTTACCATGTCTTCATGTACGTAGGGACCATCGATATAATATGTATTTCTGTGACCAAAACACGACCATGACACAAAAATAAATTAATTTTGAAAATTGAGCAGTTTTGGGAGTGGAATGAGAAAAAAATATATGTTTTTCAATTGTAGGTACCTAGTTACATCTCAAATCAAAGGGCTCTTTCAGGTCTCTAAAATATGTTTGAATAGTTGGAAAAAAAATACAGATACCCATTATCTGTATTTTATTTCCAAATTTAAGTCCCGGTTTACCTATAAATAACAGGAAAACCTATTTCATTGTTCTTTTAATTTTCTTTCGGAAGTCTTTGGTTTTTTTTATTCAGAACTTTCTAGCCTTGTACATATTAACGCTTTTATTATTTTTTTAAACTCTTACAAATAATCCAGAGGCTCTACATATACAAAGTGCCATTCTAACAGCGAAAGCGAGTGTCGAAATGATAAAAGTTAAGGGATTGATCACGTGGCATTTCGATGGCGTTTGTCCATCTCATATGTACATTTTGTACGTTTTGACAATCTCAGAATGTCACTGAGCCTCAGGTTCGTTGCTTGGCAAGCTTAGATCTGAATCAACAGAAACAGTTCTTTACACATTAAAATCGAAATTATCGAATCACGTGGGAGTCAAAACCAACCATTCCTGTTTTCTACTGTCTGTATTATTAACTGCAAGCAATCGATCGTACAACTGTCGTTTCCGGATGCGACCAACCCAAACAAAAATTCTCCTTTGTCTTCGTTCCGCTAAAATGTTTGCACACGAAACACGTTTGGGCCACTTGAAATGGATCCCAAGTATTCCAAACAGTTTTAAAAACTCCTTGGTACTAATGTCAATAGAAATTGACCAAAATGACGAGACTTTTCACTTAGCCATCCGAAAAAAAAAGAAGACTGTATTTATTGTTCTTAATTTGAATTATGTCTAGATGAGTTCCGCGCCATTTTCAGCTAAGCATCATTTGTATATCAAAAGAGTATTTTATTGGTTATATTTCAAGTTATTTCCGAAGACCACGTGCAAAAGACAAGGTTTGCTGACTCACACTTCCGTGGAACGAATAGATTAAAGAGCATTAAAACGATTACTTTACCTTACCGAGTGTAGTACATGATACACACGGTCAAGCAAGGTTTTCTTGTTCACTGAGCGTCTAGAAAAGCACGCGAATCATTTTTAATTTCCTTAGAATTAGCATAATAACTGCAGGTTTGAAAAAATCTTTGTTTAACACTGAGATGGCTGCTACATAATTTTTATATATTATTTTCTTGACTAACTATTATATTCCATTGTAACCTTTATTTTACTTTTACTTGACTAGAGTCACCGTTTGCATAATATGCTGAAATTACTCTTATGTCAAACGCTCAACTTGACTGGATAATCTTAAAAAATCTGTTGCTACAACTTACCAATCTTATGTTCTTTTAATTGAAATTCCAATTACTAAGGTCGACCAGCGCCGGCGCAGTTCGTCTGTCACTCGTCGCGCCATAATGTAAAGTAGCGTAGAATGCCCACGCGAGAAGATAAGCACTTTCGCAAGAAGGATGTAGCCATAATTTCAGTCGAGAGACGTACACTGCTATACATAGGCCTCCCCCTAACATAGCAACCTCGAGCGGTCCTCTGGTTCTTGCAGCTTGTGAATTCCCGCTTCCTTCACCAGGTCATCATCCACCATGTGGAAATGAAACGGTTGAATCCTCTTCAGATCATAAGTTTTCGAGAAGAGTCTACTATGACCAGCTAAGACTTGACCGAGAGAACTGTAAACTCCTTGATCATAATTTGAGAGACACAGTGTGTGGTCGTTGGAATGACACAGTGTACGGTCGTTGGAGTGACACTTCTGCAAATATATTTTGTGTTACACTTACTGATGACGTCACAGACCAGATGTTGCAATAATACTGTTACTTTCTTGCAAAATGTGTCCAATGCAAGTATGTGCTTTTTCAGGGTCAAAGCTCGTGCAAATAAATAATTTATTGTATGAATTATCTGATTATTCTGAATAAGGGTGTACTGTGAAGTTTATTATTATATGTAAGGACATGTTTTAAGTGTTAGTCATCGGTTAAAAGGCACGAGTGTATGTCGTAGTTAGTAAGTAACATGTTGTACCTACAATGTTCCTTCGAGTTATTACTTACATAACATTCTGACATGTTTAACCAATATTGACGAGGATGGTATATTGTAAATTATAAACATTAAACTTCATTTTGAGGGACCCCCATTCAACTGAGTCAGCCTTGACAACGGAAAAAACCAATTTTAAATGTCAAAATATAACTGTGAATTTCATGATTCGAGGTCGAGTCGAGTTTGAAGACATGTTTTGGAATCTAGGGGAAGAAACATTTAACGTCACTATAAGCCTGGATTATAAGTATCATAGCCCTTTGGAGAGTATTTTCCTCAAAATGGAATTGGTTTATGACGTCAGAAATGCAACAAGTTGGAGACCGGTATTATACAGCCTGTTTGGCTTTCGGGCAAAATCATGATCATGACCTACCCAACATTTTAAGTATACTGAAAAGGAAAAGTTCCTTTTACGACTGATCTGAGTTCGCTCTAGCAACTAGTTAAATCTCCTGACGTCAGTATTGATGACCTATTGAAATCTTTCACAATTTTATTTATTACCTAGTTATAATTAGCTTTCATAATCTTCGCATTTTACCGGTTTTAATTACCTATTAGCAGTTCCGGCAGCTCATACTGCATCCACATCAAATTGCATCGTTCCGTCTATAAGATTGAGTCTGATTTCTTGGCAAGGTCATGCATCCGCAATCTCACTAATTAGCAACAGTATTAATTAGTTTCATATCAACGTTCTGTATATTTACTGTGTATTTATGAAAAGTGAAGAAATTACAAAAGTAATTAATGTTATAGACACAAATATTGGTGTCAAATGCAAATGGTTCTATATAATTTTGTAGCTTTGAAGCTGGCGGTAAATAAAGGTGAAAAGATGCAATAAAATTAGTGTGTTTTGCTGAATAATGACAGTAAAGATAAAAGAGCAGTGGATATCACATTTATTTTTGTTAATTATTTATGGTGTCAGTGACAATCTAGGCTGAGCATGTTGAGGGCTTTTATGAATGGGGTTGTTTCTCAGCAAAAAATCTTTTTAATTTAAAAAAAAAAAATCGAAAATGTGCATCTGCTTGGGGGACTCAATTATTTTTCTTTTCAGTACTACAAAAAGTGTACTTGTTCTGTACTTCCGATCTTCCGACTTCTGGCAAAGTCATTAGAGAAAAAATCGTCGTGGAAGTCTCAAGACCGGCTATAATGGTACACATAGAAGTAAGAACCAGGAATAAAAGCCATGTAGGACGCAGTTTACTAAAGCCATCAACAACAAATCTGTTCTAGATTCTATGAATAAATCGATTGCAAAACTTAATGAAGCTATCGACCAATCAATCGGCCGGATCAATTCACAACACGCGATGATTGAAATGCAAGCAAGTGTAACAAGTAAATGTATCGTGAGAAATTAATATCGCGTGATTTCTGTGTCGAAGTGGTTTAACATGATATAGGTTAGATGTTAAGAGAGTATTCTTAAATGAGTTGAATAGCTTTTCATCAGAGCAGAGCAAGGCAACTAATAGAAGCTCTCCACGTGTCTTGCTTCATACTCAAAATGCTCTCATCTCCTTCTTTGCTTTTCTCCAGCTTCACTTTTATTACTTCTTGGCCTATTAACGAATTTGATTAAGCCCTATTTGTCATTACGTTCCAATGATATTTGTTACAGATGATGTCATCTTCACTCTTCAATCAGTCTGCTTTCAGTATTAAACAGGCTCACAACTTTCTACTTCTAATGAGTGTCTTGTGTCTTAAACATTTTGCAGCTTAATGAAACCGCACTAACACACGGGTTGCATCTTCTTATCAGTCATCGTCACACACTACGTCATTACCATCGCGTGTCTATAACTGTCTATCATTCATCTTCCTCTTATCAAAACATTCTGTATGTTCAAGGTTTCACATCCTCCCTTCAACATAATACAAGTGTGCCATCTTCCTCATTTAAACAGAAATTAATGATCGACGATTAATTACAGACTATGTTATTTGATTAATAGATTTTAGATGGGCTTATTAAAATTCATTGGAAAATATTATTAGTATGCTTATCCGTATAACAAGAGGTTAGTAGGTGATTTGTACATCCTCCTAGTTAAAAACGTTTTAAGTACAGCCTTACAATTCAATACATGGATATTTCGTTACTAAAAGAACGAGAGAAATGGCAAAAAAACAATTAAGTATCATTATTTTCACGATGAAGGTTTAAAATAGTTCAATATTTACATTTATTTTCGTACTCTGCTCTATTAAATGTCCATCCTTTACAATTCATGTCCACATTTCCATAACAATATGTATGTATGGCCTGAGTATGTTCAAATTTTATGTAAACGTGTTCCTTACATTCAAGAGCATAAGGATAGATGTCACCAACTCACCATACATCATTCATAATTTTCACCTCACAAAGTAACCAAATTATATCAATAATTAATTTGTTAAAGCCGGTTTCATTTCAAAGTCGTATGTTACTCTCACACCATTTAAATATTCAGTGAGAAACGGAAGCAAACACTAAAATGTGTAACGAATGCTAAATTTTTCGAAAGTATAACACGATCCGTTTTTGGGTCTAAGAGTAACTACTTTTAATTTCCTCTTACATTTTATAATTGGTTTGTTATTACTTCTGCATCCTCGACCAATCCATAGGTACTTATTTTGCTATTATTATCCTCTCTCAATGTTACTGCTTTGATAAAGTCATCTTGCGGAATCTTCTGTACTAAGTTATCTTTTAAAATTCTCGTTTCGAATGTCTATCTGACACGTCTAATTAATTAACGCTGTCGACAAGTACTTGATATTACTAATGACCATCCATTGGTGCATGATTGATTGCCATACAATTATCAGAATGCATGGCTACATCCTCGATAATCTAGGACATGTGTTAAATCGAAAAATCAACACCTATCATTTGTTTTATAAATGCCTAAGTTGACATCACTTGGTTCTGTACCAAGCGATGAAAAACTTATTTCTAATAACCTCATTACGTCTATTATGCCAGTGACTCATATACTCGTACAATAGTTCTTATTCGATACCACTTACATGTTCAGTAATTTCCACTCAACCGTACTGAAGCCATAGAAAATCACAATATCGTACATGCACCCACTTCTATATATATAATCAACCCCTTTGCATTCCGTGAGCAGAGCAACAGAGCAAAAGTAATAAGAATAGATAATATATGATCCAATATAAAAACAAATGAAGAACGAATATATATGGATCAGGATGAATGTAATATTAGTAACATTGCGAAAACAAATGAAAGGCGAATAAATACGGATAATCATATCTTGAAGATCTAGATAGACGATCTTGCAATTTGTAAGCAAGTGAATTTATGTTGAATGGAATAGCAAAGGCTAAACATGCAGGAGGTCACGGCTACGATCGATAACGGTTTAAGACTAATTGAAACTACTTTTGGCGCAGATATTTAACTATTGATCATGATTCTCAAAAAATTGGAAGAAAGAAACGTCTCTGGTATGATTTCAATGTTGTACGAAAAGGAAAAACAGAGAAAGACGGAAATATATGACATTATCAACTTGAAGTTAAGCTCGCTACTGTACATGAACTTTAAATATCACTGTATGATAATTTGTTTTAGTTTGCAATACAAAATTAAGAGAGTCAAGAGACCAATATGAATTTCGTGCTGACAATAATATGATTGCCACTTCAGCGAGTAGTTGTTAAATCGACCAGTTCAATTGATTTCCTGGTGTTGATAATCATAGCGACATTAAAGTACTACAAATGCAAATGTATCATTATGCGACCGTTCTAATCGTGCAACAAGAACAATAGCTTCTAACTTATAAGTGATTATGTTTTATATGGAGCTAACCTTTTACAAACTGTGATGTAGTGCTTGCTTAATGACTGATATCTTTTGATCTTTATCGGTAATGTTGACTTCGTGATCATCATCATTGACAGGTTGTGTCCGCCCACTACAAAGTGGAACCGTTTCTTCAATCTATTCGGTTTTTTATTTATTTATTTTTGGTTTAATTAGAAGTTGTCTTCAACTTGAATGTAACCGTTCTGAAGTTAACGTCGGACAACGTATTTTGGTATCGTTACGGAGGTCTAGAATACAATTTCCATGCATGCTAGCTTGTTGGCCTTTTTTCATACCTTGTTGTGCTTATATCGGCACTGTAGACAAACAGTAACTAAAAGCATGTTTGTCCCAACCATTTAACATTTTAAACCCGAACATTAGTCCAATAACACTTAATCCTGATACAAATCACAGAACACAAGCAAAGGTTTAACCTAACAAAGTATAGTTTATCGCGATCAGTAAGTTAAACAAACTAAATCTAACTGCAGAACAATTTCAATTGAAGGGGACGGCAATCGCAATAAGCCCCGGGCTACATGGTACACACGGGTGAAAGTCCAAGTACCCACAATTATCACCTGTTGTGGAACTTGCAGGAATTGCCGCTCGTGTCCCCCGGCCTTATTGCTCGGTAATCTAGAAGCAATCAAATTAATTTTAGTTTGACACCTTTTCCTGTTATCAAGTAGTGTATGGTCTATGGTGCTAGTGTTGCGTTTAATTTATGCTCGGACACTATCATTTACGAATATGCCTTGGGTGTTAGATTCAAATTAATGTTCTGTTCTGTGTAATTATTTTGTGTCGCTAATGTGAAATTGTTATTTCCGTGAGCTTTTATTTATTTAGAATAATCCAGTGATAGTTTAGTTTAGTTTTAGTTTATAGTGTGTTTTTACTAAACTACATTTTCATGAATAATTGTCTTTATCAATCTCATTTGTATTTGGCGAGGACACGATTTAAGAAAAGGGTCAAGGGGTTAATTTCCTATATTATATGTTATATGTAGATATTTCCATAAAGCGACTTCATTTGAATTCCATTTTGTTCTTTCAATTCCATGTGAATTCAAAGGATCAGACTTAAATAGTTCCAGCTAAGTCTAGCCTTTGATAAAAGTTGATTTTATAGCCGTGTTACCCTGCCTGTTGAAGTCATGCCTTCAATGGCGATGTGACTTGTAGATGACCTAGCCTGTTTTCTAATTTCCCAGATAGCATAAATAAATCGTACAATATTAGATTAACCAGAATCGATATAAGTAAGGATTTAAATGAAAATTCATTAAGCTGTCTGAGTCTTAGCCATCGCAATGGAATATAACATGATGTTCTTTGAAACTTACTATTTAATGCGGAAGAGCTTTCTATAAAATGACCAGACTATCATAAAGTCGCTTTTAATAAATGACTATTACGATTGACATGAAAAAGAGAATAGTAATTGCGGTGTTCAACAGTAATTTTACTACCTCTCTTGCATATGTCGCAGCAAATAGCTTAATCAGCCGTTTCAATAAAAGCCTAGCTTTTTCATTGAACCGCGCCGTTTAATCCGCGGCATAAGTGACATGTAATGGGCAAGTTATTAAACGATATTGAATCAAAGATGTCGGTACTCAGTATTATTCAGAAGACCTAGAAATTTTATCGGCGATAACGTTAGTCAAAAAGTCACAAATGAAGTCTCAAATGGATTGACATGAGCCGGAATAACAAGTGGTCAATCTCAAACATTTTTTAGATACTTTAGTCAATTATGCTGATAGAATGACACTAACAGCCACTCTCAATAACGTATCTACCTTTAACAACTGTCAAATGAGCTAGGTACCAACAGTAGCTGAAACGTCATGTTACAAAGGCAAACATAACGGTCGTTAGTCAAGAGCTCGCTAACTTTTAAGTAATGGCTAGTTTACACATTGCGAGCTAGCGTGCGAGTCAGCCTGCCGAGCAGCTGCAGTACAGTAACTCGCATTGTTTGGACGTATCTTACGAATTACTACTATGCTGTCCAGTGTCAGCCAGGCAGAAGCTGTCCAGTGTCAGCCAGGCAGAAGCTGTCCAGTGTCAGCCAGGCAGTTGCAAGCGGGACCTGTATTTATTGTATGCTGCGACCCGCAAGAGACGGGGCTGCTACTAATATCGTGTAGGCAGCTAAGGCAAGCCGAACTGCTGGCATAAAAATAGGCAATCCGAGTAACTGTCTGCCTTCTAGTCAGCAGCTCGCACTGTGTAATCTAGTTCACCGACCGTAAACTACAAGTTCAAACCTTTAAAATACCTACGTGTTTCTAGCTTGTCCGAAGAAACAAAAGCATGTCGCACATAAACAAGAACCTCTATAACTCCACAACACACAAACAATGCTATAACAAATCCCCTATTTTCACTTACAAATCTTTAAAATAGTTTGCATCACCTATCAAGCGACGGATCTCGAGTACCTACCCGGCGGTGTTGACCCCGTCAACGTGTCTCTGCGATCTTTATTACTTTACCAGCTAAAGTTCACTCGGTTCCCTGCGCAGGCGACCGCTTGTGAAATATCCCTTGGTGTCTAAGAACACGCCTTTAGGCTGGGACTACATTACACTGTGAAGCGATCTGTGGGTATACGATTAAAACAAATAATATTGACGTGTGTGACTCCAATGACTGACAGTGTATACGGGTAGACAAGCCAAGAAATGTGACACCAGTCTTGTCAAGGGGTACCGTGTTACATAGTTTTTGGGTAAAATACTGGTATTCAGCTGCGGTAAAACTGACCCCAACATAGTTGGAAAAATGCTAGGCAGATTTATTTGTGGTGACTCCAATATATGTTTGTAACCAACGGAATGTCTATGTCGCCGAAAAATTGCAGACTACAATGAGAGTTTAATTTCTCGATATATAATAAAAAAATCGTTTTGTATACAATAAATCCCATGCAAATTCAATAGTTTCCAATATACCCGTGTGTTATTAAGAAAAAATAGTTTACAATTTCACGCGATATTTTACAATCTTACGGCGTTTTCAATTTTCCGGTGACATAACCAACTCAACGGCTACACCAAACGATGAGCAAAATTGGAGTCAGTTAATAAGAATTTTGTTCACAGAGATATTTTTTTACATGGTGTAGATAATGTAGTTATTTAACAGCCAAATTAACGTCAGAGTTATTTAGTTGTTGCGCAGTTAGTAGTTGCATCGCAAATCTCTGAATATGTAACCTCAGCCTTATATTTTAAATTCGAACTCATTTCATTTTGCGAAATGTAACAATGGGTTTAGATATTGGCGATTGTTTAAAGTATAATTGTGATACGAAATAAAATATCGAAAAACACGTGTAACTAAGAGCCGACAATGAATAAAGTTGTGTCATACATTTTTATCTTCCAGTAAAGTCAGAAAATAAATTTGGCTGTCAAAGACAGGTTTTCTCGTTACGCCTACGATACGTCTTGTAATGATTGTGTTGTAGATATGCGAGTTTACAGATTGTGAAGAATGTAGTTCAAAAACATGTAACGAACTTGGTTAAAAATATTGGTTATGATCGGAAATTAACTGTCAAATCATTCAAATTGTTTTACGGCTGTTTATGAAACCCATAAACCAAATACTTACCACAAACTGTAATACTCTAAGGGCGAGTTTGTGGTCCGCAAGTGTTTAAAAATTATCGGCACCTAAATTACGTTAAAATGCGTTTTCTGATCAATATTTAGCTTGACTAATGATCAAATAATCAACCATTAGGTTAATAACTAAGAATTGGTCGAAAAACACATTTAAACGTAATTATTATCTCGTTTTTTTTTAAATTGAGATAGGTTTGCTCTTGACTCCAATCTAGGTCACAGATGACCTAGCGAGCTGAGCGAGCGAGCCAGAAGAAGCCTGTGCACTCTTACTTTGAAGAGATTAGGGTTGTATGCGTTCGGAAACAGACGCAGCTAGAGAGTTCAACTTCTTTGCTGTGCGCATTCAAATGACTTCTACCGCTCTGGGTGGAGCTGAAGGACGTGTCAGACTCTTACTGACTAAAACCCATCCTTGTTCCTTCTAAAGCCCTTTGCATTCCAGGGCCGCAGTGACTCTTTCGAACAAATTCCGCAACCCTGGCAGGATGCGCATTATACCTACAAGACGTTTGGAAACGCTTAGTGCGAATTGGTGGAATAGCAACAAGGTAGTAGAAGAAGAATTTGGTACTTACGGATCAAAATTCAAATTGTTAATCATTACCTTATTGCAGGGCAACGTTTACCCATTGAAACATAATCTAAACAAAGGCCTATTACCAATACATTACGTGACAAGGTGTCTTCAAACCTGTCACGTTTGGCGTCACGTTTTACTTAAGACTTTATATTTATAACATACGACTTTATGCCACATATTTACATAACCCTCGCACGCTTGCCCTGTTAAAACCCACACTGTGTGACCACACATTATCATCTGCCTAGCCTTGTCTCAACTATATTGGGTTCGGCTTCCAGTCAAACCGGATTCAGCTTAATACCAGTATTTTACCCAGTAACTAGGTAATGTACTACTGTACTTCTTTGAAAGACTGAGCGCCTAGCACGAATGTTTTGACGTATATAACGTTACAGTATCTTTAACGTAGGTGAATTTTGAATATAAAAAACAACCCCATAGTATTTTGGTTTCATTTCATGCGACATTCACAATTTGTATCATCCAAAAATATGAATATAGTATCCAATTCAAATAAATATTATGAGCATTATAATAATTATAGTAAAATTTTACGGGACGTCAAAAACGTCAAAATCATTCATGCTAGGCCCTCTGGTGTCAGATTTTCTGGCTTCTGACAATCTGTAACGACTGCCGAACATCTACAAATGACAGCTGGTACCAAAGATATAATAAACTTCTATGGCCGGGACCGACGACCAACGACAACCTACACAATGCAGTTAAAAATAAAATATTGATCATAAAGAACTCACGTGGAAAGAAAGCGATCGACAATTCGAAACAAACAATTTTGTCAGAGAAATCGACATTAATTGGACATGGGGAAGGTAACTCGGTACTCTGAGTCTGTGACGAGTTTATCGATCAAGAGGAATGATGAATTTTATTGGACAAAAACTTACGATTTTACTTTTCACATTCATATCTGACGTTACACCTCAATTCGTTTTCACGAATTGAGGTGTGACTTGAAACTGTATAATGTTATTTGAAGAAAGTTAATATCAAGGACTCGTTGTTCATTATGTTTTTCTTTTTTTAAATACGTGACAAATTACAGTTTATTGGAAAGCAAGATTCCCTGATTCAGATAACAGTTCTGTGTCTGTCTTGAGCAATAGATATTAATACTAAAAGTAAACATGGCTTGCAACACTGTAAAAATAAATATTAATAACACTTTCGCTGATAAACCGGCTAAGAACTTATCTTATCAACTTTTTTGACTAGTATTTCCCTCGAAGGAAAATGTATCAAGTAACAACTATCCGAACTAATCACACTAATATTATAAAGGCGAAAGTTTGTGAGTGTGTGTATGTCTGTATGTTTGTTACTTCGTCACGCGCAAACGGCTGGACCGATTTAGATGAAATTTGGTATAGAGACTTTTTGAGTCCTGGGAAAGGACATAGGATTTTTTATCCCGGGAGTATATTCCCTTGGGATAATTCTCGACACTAACGCGGGCGTAGCCGCGGGTGGTGCCTAGTATTATAAAAGCGAAAGTGAGTTTATGTTTGTTTGTTACCTCTTCACGTATGAACAGCTGTGCGATTTTGAATGAAACTTGGCAGATACGTAGATCATGTCCTGGAATAGCACATAGGATACTTTTCATCCCGGGAGTAAGTTCACTTTGGATCATTTTGTATCTTGACGCGGGCGGAGCCGCGAGCGGCAGCTCTATACTATATCTATACTAATATAATAAAACAAAAGAGTTTGTTTGTTTGTTAATTTGAACGCGCTTATCTCTGGAACTACCAGTCAGATTTGGAAAATTAGTTTTTTGATGCTATCACAAACAAAAATAATTTTAGCCTATAGCTTTCCTCATGAATGTGGCTATCCACATTCATGAGGAAAGCTAAAGGCTATACGGGAACGGGACATTCCTGCGGGAACGGGATATGCGCGTACGAAGTCGCGGGCAAAAGCTAGTACTTAATAAACGCGGTCCGTGGAACATTTTAATAGGCGTGGCTGTTAGCAAGCTAGTAACAAGCTTGTGATATAAAAGTCATAAGGAAACGGTTAGTCGTGGTCTAAGAGCAATGAAACTTAGGCAATCGAATGTTACTCTGACCTGAGTTTCGAAAATACTTATTAAACAGCTCTAGCCAACGGCCTTACCTGATGGCATTCGTTATACACAATATAAAAGAGTTTATATTAAAGTATTTATTTATTTATTTATTCAACAGTTTATGTACATACATTTAACAAATAGATAAGAAGAAGGGAACAGAAAAATAGGTACAAAGGTGATGCTTATTTCTAAAGAAATCTCTTCCAGCATACCTGCGAAAGGAGAGTCGAATAAAAGGGATGTAGACATCGTGTGTAAACGTTATGCTAACATAAAAAGACAAAAAAAAACTTTAAATATAACATACTTTACATAAATATGACTAAAATAAATTAAGTAGGTACTATCTTGTCTCAAACTAGCTTTCCTGAGCGTATTTATAACGTTTTTTGGGCCGAACCCCGAATTGGCGAAAAAATTTGATGATCAGGGGCCCTACTATGAAGTCTTAAAACGATCATGAATCCGCTCTAAGAGGGAGACGGAGCTATACATAGCGAATAGCACTATCCCGTTTACATCATCGGAATTGGATGGCATTAGCACGTCATAGTAGGGCTGCAGAACAGTCGAGGCAGTCGATTTTTTTACAAGGACCCCCTTTTCAGGTTTTCCGTTACTTTTATACGTCGTACATAGGTATTTTAAAATAAATACCATTTAGTTTTTATTATTAAAGAATTCAATAAATAAATACATTATGATAACCATAAAAATTAAGGTCCGCTTTTATTACCGGTAATGTACAGTTTATAAAACCAATTTTAATGATCTCTTACGTAAACGTTTACATCTGAATTACTTTCACTGGTACAAAAATGTAACAATAATAATATGATGTCACGTGCCCTACAAGTTAATGAGATTCTTACATTTTTTTTACCTAACTGAACGCCACAGCATAAACGCATCGGCGTACCCCTGACGTCAAGCCACAAATTCGCCGTATTTTTTGTCACATATTTGTGACATTTGGCGTACAGTGTAAGCTTCCGTTTGTCACATATATGTGACAATGGTGTTGAAAAGGTTAAATGGTTAATCAGTTACCCTTAAATAATGTCGTATATCAAGATAAAACCTTATAGTATTCCAGTTCTAATTTTATTGAAACACACAGTTCTTGCGCGTCCTTTTTCATAGAGATCTACGTTCAGGAACATACTTTAGATTATCTTTTTGACTAACCTTTTAAAGACAATTTTGAATCAATTCAGTCAATTCTAGTCTTTAAATAGTTATTGAAATAAATATGCTTTGAGTTTGAAAAAAAGTCTCTATTTTTTTTTAAGCGGCGCGCGGCGTTGGCGTCTCAAAAACTCACAAGCTGACGAATTTGTGTTCGTTAACAGTCCTTTGTTCAAATAATCCTCAAAGGAAAATGGGAGGAAGTGATCAGGAGTGGGAAGGATGTCCGTTCATCCCGAATGGCACCAAAGAGTGTCATTGTCAGGAGTCATTATACCATGTTTAGTCAGTCACCGACCGGATAGAAGGTTACTAGTTTGGACTTCGGCTTTCCGGCTTCTGCTTTTGTTTTATTCTCACACCAGAGATATTATGAAGTCTAAAAACGATCATGATTCCGCTAAGAGGGAGACGGAGCTATACATAGCGAATAGCACTATCCCGTTTACATAATTGGAATTGTATCGCATTAGCACGTCATAGTAGGGCTACTGCACATTGTGTCTCTTTATAACACGAGTATAAATTAGTTTCAAAACAATTAGATAAAGAAGCCTCTCTTTAGTTCGAGTTTTACACGTACCTACTCGATCGCTTTAACGTAAAAGTTCACTCAATTTGAATATCGATGTCAGAAGTATCAATTAATGTGAGGGTCATTTTAGCATTTTTGGTAAATACCACTTAATGACCATCTTAACATACCGAGTTTCCTCCGTGCCTCGGAAAGCACGTTAAGCCGTTGGTCCCGGCTGTCATTTGTAGATCTTTGGCAGTCGTTACGGATTGTTAGGAGTTAGTAAATCTGACACCAGTCTTGCCAAGGAGTATCCGTGTCACCCAGTTAATGGGTTGTGGGGGTCTGGTAGGCAGCCGCACCACGTAAAATACTGGTATTCAGATAAATCCGGTTTGACTGGTAGCCGACCCCAATATAATTGGGAGAAGGCTAGGCAGGTGGTGGTGGTAAATACCACTTAATACAAATTGCTGTGAGGTACATTTTGGCATTTTGACTTCTACTTCTAGAATCGATATGTAGAAAAATAAGTAAGTTGTGTTACATACGCCACCGTAAATAGCGATTTTTACACCAAAAATAAAAGTCGTATCCCAGCAAATATATTTGCACAAATAACAGTAAGTTTTATGTACAGAATCCATTGGCACATAAAGGCTTGATGATGGGGAATTGTACACCATTGATTTGTATTTTGACTATTATCCGTCATTCATCAGTTTATCACAAATGAGCGAAAACCTTCAGACACAAGCTAAGAAGTCCAACGACTCTTAGGATTAAACTAAAATAGTAGGTAGTAACAATAAAACTAAACAAACATAAATTAACGCACGCTCATAAACACGATTGGACACTTAAAATTTAAACACTTACTCACGTAATACGCCGTAGTCAGTTGGATTTTAGTCTAGGTTATTTGCGGTTAGATAACTCGTCTCCAATTGAATCATTTCTACTGACATTTTTTTCAGATTTTTAAAGAGCGTTAGCCTTTGCATCGCAGTCTTAAACTGTACAATAAGAGCCTATGCACACGGCGTATTTGTAAAACGCGGACGACGCACGTTTTACAAACGCGCGCTCACGACGGTGTCGATGACCAAAAAGTAAGTACCAAATACGCCGTATACTTTAAGTAAACGCTGACGGGTAGCTGTACGCGTTAACTTGGCACGAATAACGTTTTGACTTTTTGATTTAAAATTAACATTTATTGAAAAGCGTTTGTAATTAATGAATTTATCACGAAAAAAAATTGTCGGTATATACTTGTAAAAAAAAAATGATATGATATATAATATAATAATCATATATATAAGTAGTATGAATGTGTGTTATGACTGTACTTTTCCCATTCTCTTGTTTTTAGGACGTTCAACTAATAGGACGATTTGCGAATACAACGTTTTGCTAATATAGCATTTTGTTAATTTTTATGTCCGTAGAGGTCAATTATTTGTTATTTTTTTTTGTATTGACTTAATACTCTCATAACAATGTTTTATAATGAGTGTATTGCAACATGTGATTAACTAGTGACTTCGACAGTTGTATGATTTTATTCTATCCTGAGCAACCGGCAGCAAGTTCGTCATGCTCCCTTAGATTTTACTGCTTGCGGTAGCGTCGGGGGTCGGGTTACCTCTTTCCCTCAAATATGGCGAGGGGGGTAATGGCTGATTTTTGCGTTATGCGGTGAAAGGTCGTCTTGTTAGCCATGGTTTTTACAATTGTTATAACGATTATATGCTTAATGTTTAATTTTGATGGCCCTGGTTTATCACTTGTAGCGTCGAGTCACAGATCTTTTTATTAAATTCTACCCTCTGCACGTGTAAGCGGGCACACCCTTCATGTCTGGAGGCTTATTTAGTTTGATTTGATATTGTTTTTATGCTTGAGTTTGTCTGTTTATGCTGGCATAATGGAGTGTGCTAACTTACAAGTAGCGAATTATTAAGTTTTATGTTTTTACGTGTTACCTTTGTTGTATTGTTTTCTTTGTAAGAATACTGACTACTTACATATCTTTGTATGATAGTTCTTATAACTCAACAGACAGATGTGTTGCTGGGGAGTTTGTTGCGCCACTTCTTCTTCCCAGCTAAAACACTAGGAAGTGGTGACGGGCGGGCGTTTTGGGGGACTGTCTTTATGTAGAACTTTGACGTTCAAAAAGTGCTGGCACTCAGCCTAATTTGAATAAATGACTTTTGAATTTTGATACGGAGGCAAAAAACACCGTTCCTAAATTAAATCGAACCAGACTAATAAAGTCAGCGGCTGCCAAGTTAACGTCTCTAAAATGTTGCAACATTCCGTCTAGACACCAATTAAATAAAAAGAAGAAATTAATCGAAGAATGCGTCAGTAAAAGCTCAAAGTTACATCATTTTAGAGTATCGTTGTAAATCGTTTATTTCACCAATCGACTGACAAAGATAGTTCTCAACTTTAAAGTTTACGACAGCTGTAAAACATGTCAATAAAACAGGAATTTAAATGAAAGATCGATTGAAGTAAATTGAGGTTCATTAAAGATGTTTAGGTACCAATGAGAAAATTCTTTACGAAATTACCTTAAATTGAGGAGTCATTTCAAAAGGGGATATTTCCTAATTTATAATTTTTTCAACTGAATATGAGGTCTTCATACTGTTTAGCTTCAGTATGAAGACCTCATATTCAGTTGAAATACATCACTATACATCATCATTATACAACTTGAACGAATGCAAAAAGGGATATTCCACCTAGCAAATTGAACTTGAAAAAGCGCAAAATTTGTTTGTTGTTGTTGTTTTCACACAACGGATATACTCAAGAAAATCGCCACAGTTCACATAGTTCATATTTAGTTTTTTCTATTTTCTGTAAAATAAGATAACATGCAGATATCCCCTTTTGAAAAGACACTCCTCATTATTGTTTATTTATTATAATATATTTGGGCTAGTCTTATTATTTGGGTAGTTTTATTACCGTAACACCTGACTCAAAATACGACTTTTTTGTGTTAACCTTTCTCACCTCAAAAACTCATCATATTGTATCTATGAGCTTTCGCGTGAACGAAACATGTCATGTTTAAGGCTCATTAACACTAATAGCGTTCCCAGCACATTCCATTTACATTTTTACAAATCAACACTCAAATATTTATTACACAACTCAGATGGACACCTAAATATCCACTGCCAAAATTAGAACAACAAACAAAATTATCCGTCCTATCCTATCAAAGAAAACTTGCAGATATTAGTGGACTAAACATATCATGCTTTTTTTTTAAGGATGGGAAATCATCAAATGACTTCTTCCGCTCTGGGTGGAGCGGAAGGGCGTGTCAGACTCTTACTGACTAAAACCCATCCGTGTTCCTTCTAAAGCCCCTTTCGTTCTAGGGCAAACATATTATGCTGCAAGTCTCATTAACACCAATTGCGTTCTAAGTACATTCATTCTAGACACTTTATCAAATAAACAGTAAACTATTACCAACTGAAATGGACAACTAGTCTCTGCCAAACTTAGAATCACAAACAAAAACTATCCGTAACTAAAATAACCAACTTGTAACTATTAACGGAATCGATTCCACTCGCCGTGAGAACATTCGACTGTAAACATTACGACACGGTTACTTGATAACAAATATAGGTTAACACTAAGGTAGTTAAGTTTGTAGTGTAGTAGTCAAGGTTTTATGGAGGCGGCAGTTGGTGGCAGGAGTTAGTTATTATTTAGATAAGAGGAAAGATCAAAATAACCATAATCATAAGAAATGCAAGATTTAAGAACCAGTGAGCAGGGCACATTGCTTGCGGTATGGTATGGGTGACTTACTGACTTCATTATAGCAGAAATATTCAAAGCAGTAACTGACATGGGCCGAACTGCCTAGCTAAGTGCCTATAGGCATGGCACATTGCTTGCAGAACGGATAGCTTAGTTACAAGCTGCGTATTTCTATAAGATTATAGTTTAAGGATATCAGGAGAACGAAGGTATACCGACATAGCCCGAAGGATCGCCAAACTGAAGTGGCAGTGAGCAGGGCACATTGCTCGCAGAACAGATGGTCGATGGGGTCGAAAAGTTCTGGAGTGGCGACCGCGTACCGGAAGACGCAGTGTTGGAAGGCCTCGGACCAAGGTGTACCGATGACCTAGTGAGGGTCGCGGGTAGCCGATGGATGCGAGACGCCGACCGGTTGTTGTGGCGACATTTAAGGGGGGGCCTATGTCTAGCAGTGGACGTCTTTCGGCTGATATGATGATGATTCAAAGGATACCCAGTTACTATGAAGAATGAAGAATTACCAAACTAAAGTGCCATTGGGTAGGGCAGATTAATAGCAGGGCGAATGGTCAATGAGGCTGAAAGGCTCTGTAGTAGCTACCACAAACGGGAAGGCGCAACTGCTAGGCCTCCTACAAGGTAGACTGGGAGGGCTGGTGCCTTAGCGCGTTTATAAACGTACCCGACGTAAACGTAAATTTGTGCCAAAGGACCGGTCTTTCAGCTGAAATGATAAATCAAACTCAACTGGAAGTTAACATAACACCATACAAGAAAGATTATAGCGTGAGGAGAGTAGGCACCTACATTCCTCTGAGACGCAGTTAAAATTGAGGTCAATAAACTATTGTAATTAAAGTAATAATATTAATACATAATGAGAACATTAAAACTTGATATCAATGTCGTAGTAACGAATAAAAAACTCATTAAGTTAGTTTCCCATGTTTTTATAGCGTTTGTAATTAGAATACATAATTAAATAACTCATATTATATGACAAGTCACAATATAAACGACGTATGTATGTACTATGTGACGTTTCAGGTACTGTTGGTAGCTAATTTGACAGTTGGTTAAAGGTAGATACGTTATTGAAACCGGCCGTAAGTAAAAAAACAAAACACTACCCGACAGTGTAGCCTTTATAGGTTAAAGTTGTTTTTTTAAATCGAAAAAGTACTTACCTTCAGGCAGAGATTACCCTTTACAAACATAAACAAACCGATTTTCCATTTTCAGTATTCAAATATTATGAGTTTAATTGAGAGTAAATGAATCGAAGGAAATCGTGCCAAATAAACTTCCGTCTACTTCGAACGAACATTGAATCGGTTGTAAAGAATCGAGAATCGAATCAGCTAGTGTACCTGTTCACCATCGAACAATGGCTTACTTTAGTGTGCCACTTACGCCAATCTTCATAATTCTCGATTGTATTACTCATTCTGTTTAGATTGCCTTAATTCTTATCTTTATGGCTAGAAAGTTGAATTTAGGTCGACACTCGACATCTTAAGTTTAAGCATATTAGAGTATCATTAAAATACACAGTCATTATTGGTCAGTCGATTCTTCCGTGGATTACTAACGGTGTGTATTGAAATTAAAGAATATGATTCAGTGAAAGACGCGGGCAAAAAACTTTGTTTAAATATTATGTACTTAGTTTGAATTGTGATGAATGGTCGGAGTAAAATGGAGGTATCAATTTTTGTTTCATTCCTTTTATTGCAAACATGTTATTGTATGTGGTTTTATTTTCTTTTTTATTACACTCCGCAGCTGTATAAGTCTAACTCTAGACTTCAGGGCAAAATAAGAAAACTGAACGAATGAAATCTGCCATGTTTTGTTTTTGCACAACCCTTAGGTCGTCTGTTAAGTCCGCCTTTTTAGTGTTTTTTTTCCTAGTAGGGTCAAGTTTTTATAAATAATACCTGATCATAGTAAAAAAGGACTAAACGCGACTCCGACTTGGCTGAGGAAGCATTTTTCCCGACAATCTGTCTCATATGACTTGCCCGAGTTTGACGGCAAAAAAATGTCACTAAGAGAGGCCAACCTATCTTCACAAATAAAAAACAGATTCAGGGTACCAAATTCTCTACCTTTATATACCCCAGATACTCTCGACTTTCCACACACTTCAAACACGTCTATAATAAATCCATAAACTTTATAGTCTCGTCTAGAAATCAGCTTCAATGCTCACGTCTTAAACATCAGCCTGAATATTCCAATCTTTTTATAACAGCCTGTATAAGAACACTAGCTTCTACCAGAGGGTACGCCAGGGTGAGCTTCGGAAATTATGCCAAAGGAACATACTCCCGGGATAAAAAAGTCAATGTGCTATCCCAGCTATCTCTGTGTCAAATTTCATCTAGATCTGGTACAGCTATTCTTTTTTTTATGTGGTTTGCTCTTGACTCTAGTCTATGTCATAGGTGCCAGAGACAAACTCGACGATGGGGCGAGCGTACCCAGAAGAAGCCTTTTCACTCTAATTTTGAAGAAATTAGGGTTGTATGCATTCGCAAACACAGACGCAGGCAGAGAGTGATTGAGTAACAAACGGCCATCCATCCATCCATCTAAACTTTCGCAATTATAATACAGTAGTATGAAGTAAGACTTTGTATCGATAGCCGCAGATACGGGTTAAGTACTAACATTAACCCTACAATTTCTCATTACATTAACAGTTGTTGCCGTGGCGAATAAATCTTAATGTAATGCAGTACTGAGCTTGAGAATGGTAAGGTTTGTTTTACAAGAGATACAAAGTAGTAAGTGGTGTTTGTAATTGAGAACATAGCAGTAAGAAAATTGCACAAGCATAATGTAAATGAAAAATCCATGGAACTCTTTCCGTATTTTTGGTGATTATCTTTTTCGCCTGAATAACTGACCGCACTCGTAAAAAAATTTGCGCGTGTGGACCTTGATTAGAACTTAGAATATCTACATTTAATCCTGGTAGCAGTACCCTTTCCACGCGGGCGAACCCGCTGGCTGGAAGCTAGAATAGGCATGACGGTTCTGTCGAAGAAAATTAAACTATGACACAGGAAAACTCTTGAAAAGTGCTTAACAATTAAAATATCAGCAAAAAAGGGCAAGAGCAGGACAGAAATAACTAATATATTATATATATAAGTAATTATAAAATAATTAACTATAAAATATTTTACAATAAATTATAACAGAGCTACAAGTTAACTTTATGTTAAAAGGAATATTAGTTTCACAGATAGGTAAGTACTTACTGTCGTTATAAACTCAAGCTTTTCAAAGTTCAACACAGAAAATACTTTACACATACAAGCTGCTTATTTTATGAACCAGTTAAAGTTTTAAACAATAAAGTTCTATGAGTAACTTCAGCACTGAGAGGCTTTTAACCACTCATTAACAAGTTCCCTTACAAGGCGTGGCTGACCGAAATACTGTTGCTAATTCACTTTCATACTTGCGATCGAAATAGACCGAACGATAAATTGTTTCATTCAATTGAATGAACCGGTCTCATTAACTACATAATTTGGTGAACACTTTCGATTTTGGCGTTGTAATTTTGTTTAAATGAGCGATTATAATAAATTAATTATGTTTTGGATTGGTCGAAAGTTTTCTTTTAATCGGTATGTTTGTCCTAATATTTATAAGCGTCTTCCGCTCTGGGTAACACGACTTGTTTGAATGGAGCTTTAGGCCATTTAAGTATTTTTTTTTAATTTGGGTAAACGAAATATGCAACAAGGTGAATTAGCTCTTATATTATAGTAGCAACCCGCAACGCATTCGCACGGGTGCAATTGATGACACAGTCATAGTAAAGCCATTTTGTGCAAAATATTTACAAATAACACAAAATCTTTCTCGTGGTCAAATATGCGTAAGTAATTTAATGAGAACGAAAAACGATTTAAAATGAGTAAAATGGGCGTTAATTCCTTTTTTACTGACACAATAAACAGTTAAATGAGGTAGTTAATGTCAAAATAATAAATGATTACTTTTTAGGGTTCCGTAGTCTCGTAAACCTTTTTAGTTTCGCCATGTCCGTCTGTCTGTCTGTCAAAGTATAAAATAAAACTTTGGTTTATTTTTTAAAGATTTTCTGTATGTATTTTTTAATTTTGGATACAATAAAGTATCCGTATATAGTCACCGGACAATTACGGACTCCGTAAGATGGTAATAACTCTTTATTAGATTATAAATTCTCGATATAAAATGAAAAAATCGTTTTGTATACAATAAATCTCATCCAAATTCAATAGTTTCCGATAAATCCGCGTCTTATTAAGAAAACATAGTTCACAATTTCACGCGATTTTACAATGTTACGGCGTTTGCAATTTCCCGGAGACTTACATTTATATAAGTTTTTTTTTTACAAATAACCAATCTTCCACGTGGTTTAGAAAATGTAAGCGGTGAAACAGACAGTAGCAAATCGACTTTGTTTTATACTTTAGAGATTACTCAGTACTGTACGGGGTTGTTAGCTCCATGTAAAATACTGGCACTCAGCTAAACGTAGATGATGACGGATCTAAGACTCTTGACTCATACGCAGCGTAATATTGCAATAACATGTGATTCCGTCAGGCTGATTGGTAGTCCCACTAAGACATTATTAGAACCCAGTTGGCCGCTGTTATGCATTTACAAGAAACAGCTCTAAATCTCACGACAGTCACTTTAAATAACAGGATTATCTTCGCGGAAAAACCAACATGCTTGATTTCGTCTAAAGATTAGTCAGGATTAGTTAGAGGGTTGGAGGCTACTAGATCCTAAATCATTTATGTCAGTTTTCATGTAGTTTTTGGCCTAAGTCTCTACTAGTGGACAGATATAAAAGGAAAGTAAAAAATATTTGTGAGAGGAACAAATACAAAGTGAAACAGAAGTAACGCAATACATCTTTAAGGGGTCATTGTTCTCATCATTATGAACAACTTACAGTATTGGGACCAATACGGAAATCCCTAAAAAAAAAAAGACGAGTCCCCCATACTTTTTTTTTTCGCAGTTCAGCACACTAGGCTGGTTACAGCATCCCCTATGCGATACCGACCTCGGTTTAGCGGCATCATTTCGGGAGGACAGCAAGGGACAGGCTGGGGCATATCCTTATTAATTTGGGACGAATTTAAAACTACTGGCTTAGCGACGTGGGCTGGCTCGGCAATCTAGGGTCAAGGAGTTACATTTTTGTACGCATAACTCGACAAATGTACTGAACAGCTGTGTTTATGTCGCGATTTCGGGGTTGGTCCCATAGTAAAAGTTGATCATAATGATGAGTACAATGACCCCTTAAGAGGTGTTGCGTTTATTCAGTTACACGTTGTATAAACAAAGAGTTAATGACATCGTAATGGATGGCAAGGGAGAGTAGTCAAAAACAAGCATTGCTGATCTCAAATAACATGGGACAAGGGCAGAAAGTTAAAAAATACTATTGATGATGCTGAAGTATTTCGTGCAGACTTCGCTAAAATACGCTTATGGCCTGTTTCACCACCTACGCTTAAGATCCCGTTAATTTACTTGGCAGATAATTCCGTATGAATTATGTTCCATTTTCGAATTTATTCAGTGAGCCTATACGGTGGTCGTGAAACAGGTCCTTAATGTTTGCCTGCCAACGTGCCAGCTTGGTAACAGAATTTAAACCAGCGCATAGACGTAGGTACCTCCTAGATTTCCAGGTCCAAACGCATAGTTTATAACTGTACCAGAAAAGCAAATAAAAGAAAACAGCAAAAACCTTACTTCTCCTGGAAATCGGACAATTTATGTAGATTTGGCCAATTGATTTCCCGGAACCCACCAACAAACAAAGGTAAGGTTCTGTAAATATCCAGCTACATGATTCCTCGTAGAGATTATGCGGAGTAAGTTGGCGTACCACCAAAACTTAGTAAACAATCGTTCTAATCCAGCCGTACTAGGCTTCATGATAATCACAGAATTAATACAGGACCGTGTTTATTGTTTGTACACAATATTATTCTTCCTAACTAATATTTTGTTGCAATTATTATTAATATTTTTAGCGGTGTTTTAGTTTTTATGTACAGGTTGTTAAATAAATCAAATTATTATTTCGTACTTTTTTTAGGTAGGTTTTTGTGTCGGGGGTTTTTTTAAATTTCTTATCTTTCATTTGACAACCATTTTGGGCACATTTGTAGAATTTTGGTTCTTCCATCCCCACTTTAACCCACCATAACTCTTAAACGGCTCAATCGATTTTTATAAAACATAGCTAAGAACACTCTCGATTAAGTCTCCTTTCATCCAAAAAAAACTAAACTGAAATCGGTTCAGTGGTTCGGGCGCTATGATGCCACACACAGACAGACACACAGACACACAGACACACAGACAAACAGACACGTCAAACTTATAATACCCCTCTTTTGCGTCGGGGGTTAAAAAGTAGCCTATGTGTTAATGTAGGGTGTCAGCTTCCTGCATACCAATTCTACCAAAATTGGTCCAGCCGTTTGCGCGTGATGAAGTAACAAACATACATACACACACACACACACGCACACACACACACATACGGACAGACGCTTCCCATATTAAATATTTCAACTTAGATTAGTTTAAGTTATCACTTCTGCCGGGCGTCCCGAGACGCACACGTTTTTTTCTTTTTTTCGGTTTATGCTACGGAAGTCACGGAACCCTTCGTGTGTGAAAATCTGACTCGCATTTGGCCTGTTTATTATTAAAAACTGAATAAGCGCCGTGTGATAACGGAAATCCTCGTTTTTCACACAAATTGACGTATCTCGACCGCAATCGACTACGTTTAAAAACTCGCACTATGGCCTCCTAGAGCCAAGTGCGAGATTTTTTTTGAAATAGCGTCACCATTGCAAGGATGGAGGACTTTTGTCTTTAATTACGATAAGTATGGCTAAGTGTGGCCAAAACAATTTAAAGTCGTAATTGAAAAAGATTCTGAAATGATGTTATGGTCTGTTGTGTCGTGACCCTAATTTGAACAAAAATTACGGAGTAGGTCCAATCGTTAATGGAAAAAGTAATAATTTATTATTTTGACATTAACTACCTCATTTAACTGTTTATTGTGCCAGTAAAAAAGGAATAAACGCCCATTTTACTCATTTTAAATCGTTTTTCGTTCTTATCAAATTACTCACTTACGCATATTTGACCTACTGTCGGTGAAATTGCATATTTTCCCGTTTTTCCGCATTGGCACTGGCCATAATTAAAGTTTTTTCTTGTATTGCAATTTTAATATGCATAATGGAGCCATGCATGCATCGTTACTGTTTGGTGTTCTTGGTAAATGTTCATTTATTTAGCCAGGCTCAGCGAAGTGATTATCCTATCTTAACTAATGTTATAAACACAAAAATGAGTTTGTTTGATACATACCGCTATAGAGAGGTATGCGGAACAGTAAGTAAAGTCCCGGAAACCTCCTTTGAAAAGGGGAAGGATCCTCCCTCCAGACAGTTATTGTGTCAGGTGGGCAACTGCCCGATAGTTGATATTCGGACTATTGTATATGTAAAAATCGCACGGAGAACTTTGCTTGCGCGATGCAGGATTTCGTTGGTAGTTTGTCGCTGACAGGATAATGGCGTTGCGGTTCTTTTTGTTGCCGTACAAATTTCCCTTAGTTTCTCATGTGGCGGTATTGATGCCACTACACCGCTTCACGTCGTAACGGCTAAACGGAACTGAATGAAACTTGGTACATGAATAGTCTCTGTCCTAGAATAGGACATGAGATAGTTTAGCTTGCTTTAAAATCCCTTGGGATCATTTTCGCATTTCAAGCGGGCGATTCTGGTGGTAGAAGCTATAGATAATATTTACAAAGTGATCATGTTAATAGAGCTATTAGATGGAACACTTTTCAAATTAAATTGTGTTACGCTTACGTGTGATCGTTAAGTGGCTTTGATTATGTTGCTCATAATTAATATAAATGTGTTTAACACAAAAAATGTTCAAGTAAATTAAGTAACAGAATATTTTTTGCATAAATAACCTTGTTTATTAAATATTTTTAATTACTCAGGTGCTTTATGTGTAAATAACTAAGTTGCCCTTGGTCCTATTGATGATAAATCGGTCTCAAAGTACAACGTTTTAACAAAGTACAAATTTCTTCGTTATTAGTATCTAACGCAATGAAAACGAAAGTGTCAAACTGCGAAATCAATCCCTATCGTGAAGCATTGACGCCCCTCAATTCGAAAAAGTCGTTCCGATTTTCGCACCGATACGATCACGGCACATAAATTCTGTTTTATAATAGGTACCTAATATAATCTGTGCCGACAGTCAACAAAAAAATACATTTCTTTACACACCCAAGTTTAAGGTCGAGAATCGAGAGTAAGTTTTTTACAAAGAGTAAATTATTTCGTTTGTTGTACAAAAGAATCCAAAATGGCGGCCACCTCACGCTGTGAACAATATCCTCGCGAATATTATTCAAAGCCGGATTCACTTTCGCTATCGTAATGTCGACCGAAGATGGCCGCCGTAGATTACACTGTAGAGCCGAGAAATTGACTGATGATGAGACTTTGATTAAATCTCTTTTTATTCCGGCATGTAATTAATCATAATCAAAGAACTTCCTTTAGAATAAACACCAATAAATATTTATGTAGACACTTTTGTTTTATTTGTTATTGGGTTATTTTCTGCGCTCTGTTGTGTATAAACTGTCGGAAATCATCTTTCCATGCGAGCGGGTTAGTGTAAATATCACGTTATTCTAGTCGGGCAGTAGGAATGATTAATGTGCACTAATGAACACGTTTTGAGCGGCGTCCGCGTCGCTGCGCCTGCGCACGCACGCGATACACACCGGCAGCGGCAGCGGATCGCGCTCAACTTTCCTAGAAAATCTTTCTTTTTTATTAGAACTGTGAGGTAATGACATAATACGATGACAAATGACTTGCACTTTGTTGCAGGCTTTGTGTTACCGCATAGACTTATTTGGTTTGTTTTTGTTATTGTGCGATACCTACATATTTTGGTTTGATGAACGAAAATCTTAACCGTCAGAGGTTAATAGAGTACTAAGCGATTTTTTTTTCTGTTGATAGGCACTCGTTTAACCACTATCTCACATGTTGGTAAGAGATGATGTGGTCGAAGATGAAGCACGCTTGCCTAGAAGTACCCTATTCACTCTTGACTTAAAGATTCCCAGGTTGAAAAAATCCGCTTATGCGTACCTACTGTATTGTTTACGTACTTATTTTACGCACGCCACTGTAAAAGATCACGGGTTTGTGCTTTGCCATAACTTAACTTATAATAAGTTTAAGAAATGTACCACTATTGTAAATAAAGTTTAAATTAATAAATAAGACATGAAGCGAAAAAAAGAGCGGAACCTAACCTATATTTTTAAACTCTGAATAAAAACAATTTTACCACACCAAAATTTCTCTGAGACACAGACTTTGTTGCACATAAAATTCTATAGACTTCTATAGAATTTTATCTGTGCAACAAAGTCTATGGAAGTCAGTCTGTATCGTGTGGACGGTCCATTCTTTGATAATAATAATTTTTGCACATTCTTATTAATTAAAATTTATGTATACCTAAGTTAAACCTTAAAGTTATTGAACGGATATTAAGTATTACTTACAAATTCGAACATGAACGAAGTAGGTCGCAGGAACTTATATAATTGAACGGAGTCAATCGAGTTTGATTAATTAATTCAAGTGTTGCTTACCTGAAAAGGAAAATACATCGTGTTATCAATCAAGTTATTTAATACGATGTTGGTAATTTACATTTAATTTATTACGTGGGTCAGATACTGGAGAAACCCTTCCTAGTTGAGTTACCAAACTGCATCTCAAAGTTTGTTTGAATAGAAAAATTAATATAAATCCACTGCAAATAACTATCCTATGTTAGCCTATAGTTTATGTATATCTATTGTTTTCGACCGTTTTTTTTTTTGAGGTTTTAAAAAATATTTTTTATTTTCAAGAACATACACGTGAACGTTCTAGCTTTCCCTATTTTTTACCCGACTGTCCCAGAAAGAGGGTAATATTTGTACAAGGATTTTTTTTTCATCCTTTTCCAAAAAACCATCATATTTTTTCATAGCTTATCTCTAATTTCAAAAACCGAAGTTCTAAGTACCGTAACTTAGCAAAAAAATATGTCCATCATATCATCATAAAAAACAATTCACGCACACAAAGGTACCTACTTGTAGGTCAGTAACTCAAGTCTTACGTAACATCACAATAGTGTTTAGTTTAACGGAATCTCTAAACTTACGCGGGTAGTATACGTATCTGCCACCATTAAGTCCCGTTCGGCGCATTGACATCATGGCTTTACGTGTGGGAGTCGATCGATGCGTCTGCGCACTGGACTTGTCAATCACCTGTTCGGCTTTACGAGTTAGAAGCTACTGGAAGAGACTTTGGATGTATGGAAATGATAGGAGATTTTTTGGTCGATGAAAATTTATGATACTCGTAGCTTATGTGTATTGAAATGTTTAACATGGAGACTAATGTTGAAGTCCAAGTGTCGTAGTTTAAAAACTTGATACATAATTTGGATTAGAGACTGCATCTTAAGAAGTTTCAACTTAAAAATTGTGTGGTGTACATTCAAAACCACACAAAAAGTACTGGGTCGCTTCTTCAAATCGTTGCTTCTCATTAACTTTCGATGGGCATGGGCATTGTCCTCATAAAAAGTGTAACAGACGCAACAAAATATTATGACCTCTTCTTGGTATCGATCGAATCAATAAAAAAAAGGCGTTTGTTTTACAAAAGATTTCGCAACGGCTTCCGACAACATTTAATTACAGAATGACAAAACAAAAGAACTTCATTGGTCACTTCCAGCGATATCATCGGAGACAAAACATGGCGGCGACAGCTGTTCGAATTTTGAATGGAGAGCAAGCAAGCCACGATTTCAACGGCCTCGGAGAGAAAAAAAAAGTGGTAGCCATTGATGCGTGAACAAGTTCTATTTGGTGATCGACCGGCGTTGTATTTGATAGAAATTTGGAAGATAGCTGGTCACTTTGAATTTTCATATTTATGACAAAAAACATAACCAGCAGTGATTTACCCTATAGAAAACGTGGACGGCGTAGACTGTGCCATTTAGTGTTGCGAGTTCGAAAAATATTTTATGACTAAAGTACTCTTGACATTGACACTTCTGTGTTCCCTTTTGTGCTTCCACATTTAACGTTTTATACATATTAGCAATAGGGTAGCTCTATTACAAAGCGGCACACATCCAGACCGGGCTCAGAGCAGCTACTGAGAAAAGGCAGATTTAAAAACCTATTAACACTTTGACCAGCCTGGGAATCGACTCCAGGACCACTGAACTAATGAAACAGTCCAAAGGACCAGTGTTATTATTATTGGTTTGAAATGAAACATTAAATACGATTTATCGTTATAAACAGTTTATCAAATAAACCACAAGGAAGTGAATATTTTATGTGTTTAACTTTGCGGTCTATGGATAACAGGCCGAGTAAAAATTAAACTGACCGCTTGTTCTTTTATACACTTCCGGATTGCAGAAACAAAACGACCACATTAATAAATTAAAATTAATTTAAACATATTGCAGCCAAGCGTTGGATCTGATACGATGAAAACTGGATTTAAACATTTATTTTAGCTTGTTTTGCAAAGCAAAGGAAAATGACATGTGCTGCCAAAAAATTACCAATACACGTATGTAGTCTATCACATCTCACTCACTCACACCACAGGTGGCCTTTATCCCAGACGTTCAAGGCCGGCGGATAGTGATCTTTTGCATAGCAAACTTAAGTATCTTAAGGATGGGAAATCATCAAATGACTTCTTCCGCTCTGGGTGGAGCGGAAGGGCGTGTCAGACTCTTACTGACTAAAGCCCATCCGTGTTCCTTCTAAAGCCCTTTGCGTTCCAGGGCCGCGGTGACCCTGGCAGAATTTTGCAACCCTGGCAGAGCATGCCTTACTTTGGACTAGGAACTCAGCTCAATAGATCTGATAATGTGATTAAGAAGTTAAAACTTCAACCACTCCTTAAATCCAAGTCTAAACAAAGCTTTAAAGCAGCTGTTATAAAAACGTCAACAAATAGAAACAAAAAGTAATTAAGCAATCTAATCAAGATTCGCAACACGATGGTCCGTGATGTTTTCACTTCATAACGACCGCTCATCCATCATCATCGTGACAAAATCATAACGATATAGTTTCCCCAATTTCCCGTGATATTTCCCAGGCTTTCCCGACCGGTTCTCGATGATTTATTGTATCGATCTCTATATCGATAAAGATATCGAGAAAAAAATCCGGACCTCTATTTACGGAATGTAAAATGTAGGGCAGTCGCCATGTAAGTATTCCGTAATTTGATAGAGATTTTCTACCGAGAAATGTCGATCATTACTTGTGTTTTTAGTTGAGTAATCTATGAGTCACCGTTGGTGAGTTAATTGTTTAGTCTATTGCGCATTTACTTTCGAATTTAGTTGAATGTTTGCACTTGTTAGGAATTCTCAGATTTTTAAAAGAACCAACATTTAATATCAGCTCGGTCTTATTTCCAATAACAGAGACATTAGCCCTTTTCTCTTTGCTCATTCACCTCGTTAGAATTTATTGTAGCAATCAGTTTAAAATACTCAAGTTCAACATGACTCCCCAGGCTGCTATTTAAGGCAATAAACCAACATGCCCAGCAATCATACAATCAATCCTAACGCACTACATCAAACAGCACACCATTACCAGATAAGTGTGATTTAGCAACCGAGCCTAAGGAAAGGAACGCGGTATCCAATTATATCACAAGAAACCGCTATCTTAGGCTCTAATGAAAGAAACGCCAGTATTAACGGGCCGCCGGTGCATCTGTTACAAGCCTTAAATGGTCAGCACACTCACAATCGAACTTAATTAGAGATTTCACGCGATCCAATACAGAATAGGGATGCGATTCGATTCTGTTGCGAATTCGACGAGCGACTTTCTGGATTGTTGATTGTTCCCGTTTTGTTGAGTAGGGATTATTAAAATATTTTATCGTTTCTACAAAGGGATTGTTTTGAAATCAGACCTAATTGGTAACAGCTATTTTCTGTTTTCAGACTCAGTGAATGTTATTGTTACTATGAAATTAACAAACGTCAAATAACACTTGAATACGCTGTTTTCGTTTATCATTTGAGCAGTAATATGCGTGAGATATGGTAGTTCCTGCTTGTGACTGTTCTAAATGTAAAAATATTTCCTGCTGATGCAGTAGCAGCAATACTAGTACTTTGGTTCCCAGAAAATGAACGATCATCGAATCGAATTTAAAACCTTTAAGTGTTTAAGAATGTACCCGCAAAATCAATTCGTTCTACGCACAATCAATCAATCCCATCCCTACGATGAACCGGTACAAATACCATGCTACGGGTACCGAACAAGTTATCGTGACATCACTATTGACACATTTACCGATGCAACTGGCCAGTTATATACCGTTTAGGGTAAATCATCGTTAATTAAACGCATTTGACAGAACATCGATGCTTTACGGGCTGGCATGGAAAGCTTAAGCCTCTAGCAGATAGGTAAGATGCGACAATGCGACAACGCATTTTCGGAAATTGCTCTACAGTTTTTTTGCATTTTCTATGAAAACGTAATTTCACGACACAGTATCTGAATCAAAACTAATGCGCGTTCTCTGGAATTGCTCAACAGATGGAACAATAAAACTCCCGTTGCATCGTTGTCGCATTGTCATTTGTCACGTCGCACCTATCTGAGAGAGCCTTTAAGACTCATGAGAAACGTACTAATTATAGCGTTATGGGTATGCACTTACGAATTATGTGTGAGAATAAATCGAGGTGTTAAAGCACTGTAAAAGTAGCGGTTTTTTAATGCAAATAGTGATAACGGGAAATAAGGTGTGGATTATTTTTTTTAAGAAATGTGAATCCAGTTGAATTTCGACGTTTCGTTTGTTATACATATTATCATTATTTTGTTATGAAACTTCTTTGTTACCAAACTTTGGAAGTACTCAAGGCCTGACAGTTAGCTTACAGTAGCAACCTTATTCATAAAAAAAATTATTAACATGTGATTAGTTACAATACCGTTTAGCAGATTCTTTCATCAAATCTAGGATAAATTTGTATTTCGTATCCGCTTATTAGTATTCAAACTAATCATAAGTATAATTATAATTTTTAGGGTATTAGAAACCTCTTAAAACGGAACCCTTATAGGATCACACGGTTCTCTGTCTGTCTGTCCGTCTGTCACAACCGATTAGAACTTTGACGTTCAAAAAGTGCAGGCACTCAGCAGCTTAATTTGAATAAATGACATCTGATTTGATTTTCTCCAAATCTAGTGGACCGATTTAGTCAAATTTCTGTACGCATCTTCTGCGACCCAAACACGGACGCGTAACGAAAATAAATGAATTTTGAAAATGTGGTCACTTTTTGGAGGGAAAATTAGAAAAAAAAAACAACTATTTCGTGTGATATATCAAATGAAAGGGCTGCAAGGGTCTCAACTCAGAATCCCCCCCCCCCTTATCTCCGAAACTAGAGATACTAAAATTTTACCTATAGATTTTGACCTAAATATAAAAGGAAAACCTACATAGTCTATGATTTTAAAGTACCTAATATGTAAAAAAGTATTATTTGTTCAGAACCCTTTGCACGCGAGTCCGACTCGCACTTGGTTGATATTATTATTTATGTATCAGTCTGTTAGTATTTACCTTTGTTTATAGTGAAGGCAGAGTAGCTATTAACTACTACATTTATCTAGATAGAAAAGTGTAGTGAAAGAGATAACAGTTAAGTAAATGAGATAAGATTAAATACCAAACAATGAGAATTCGGTTACTAGGTCACCATTAACGATTGGTCTTTGTTTCACAATCACTCTTCTACATAGATGATTTGTATTCTGACAAGTTGCCATGTTAGTATGGTAAGCGCCAGATAAATTTGCAATAAAGTTCATTGCCCTTTCCTTAATTTTTCTTCGTAGGTACCCGGACGGACAACAAATTATGAATCGTTTTTTTTTTCACTACAAAAAGTAAAGAATCACGATAGATGACGATTCCGGACAACTGTATGTCATTATTATTATATTATTGTTTCTGTTTTCGGAATTAAATATGACAATAAACGTATGAGGGTCAATGACCGGTATTGCGCCTTTACCTGGTGTTGACCATAATGCTAAATCGCTTACATTATTTATTTATTTATGTACACACAGTACACTTGATACATTTTGTCAACTGAATGTTGAACTGTAAAAGTTAAAGGTATCACAAGAAGGAGCAGATAGACCATATGTAACAATGCGAGCACCTTTTTTTCATTTAAGTCATTCTAATCTGCTAAACAATTTCTACGTTTGACAATATTCAACTTCAAATTCTTAATTCAGAAATAGGGGTAAGTCATTGCACTCGCAGTGTCGCGTAGCACCTGTCTGCTAGAGCCTTAACGGAATTAAAAGCAAGCTTCAAATATTGGTTATGCGATAATTTTATTGTTATTATTATTTTCTTCTCCATTACCATTACCTCACTGGACACATCAGCAACGTCTCCACTATAATAATCTACAATAACACCACTATTACCTACACCAATAGGAGCCGTTGACACTTCTTGCCCAGCTGTTGATGACATAAGCCCGTCTTCCTCATCGATCATAGAATGGAACTCATTATGGTGCTGCGGATATCGTCTGTCACACACTGATTCCTCTTCATTGCACTTCCTTGATTATCATGTAGGCTTGGGGATTAATAAGCTATCTCTTTGTTTTATAGAGTTTTCGTAATGAGATGAAGGTTTTTTAAACGTTAGACATAGACTACAAGATCAATCTGTATGTTGCTTTTCCGAACTAACTTTTGTTTTTATTTTAAAGGATGGGAAATCATCAAATGACTTCTTTCGCTCTGGGTGGAGCGGAAGGGCGTGTCAGACTCTTACTGACTAAAACACATCCGTGTTCCTTCTAAAGCCCTTTGCGTTCCAGGGCCGCGGTGACACTTTCGAACAAATTCCGCAACCCTGGCAATTCCGAACGATGCTGGGATCGTCTTTGAGTCTAGCCAGATGCAGGTCAGCACCAGTGTTTTACATGGAGCGCCTGCCTATCATAAATCTACAACCCATTAACTGGGTAATACTATACCCCTTGCCAAGACTGGTGTCTGATTTTCTGGCATCATAGGTAGTATTCATACAGACACGTACATAATTCTTAATTCAATTCTAATATATAAAATTCTTCCGTTACTAAGTGTCTGACTGACAGATAACGCACAGCTGAGACTGCTGGTCGTAGAAAGCTGAAATTTGGCATGTCTGTGCATTGGGGAGTGTAGGGCAGCAATAAGAGAGGATTTCCCAAAATTCCTACGGAAACGGGAATAAACGGGATATGGGCGTACGAAGTCGCGGGTAAAAGCAAGTTAATTTATAAAGCAATAAGCATAGTTATAAGAACTTTGAATAAACTAAACTTCGTCAACATTTCGTCGGTTATGTAGAAGTCCCATTAGGGTCATATTCTATTGCCACCAACCGGGTACAAATCTGTGCTGTAGCTCAAATACAATAAGATTTTGTTTTGACCAATCTACGTTGGAAATTGCCTGTGTCCACAATACCTATTAGAGTATACATTTTAAAACAATATACTATCTATAGTGCTTTAACTCTTATCCTTATTACCTAGCATTTAACTCCGTACATAAATGAAACGGTTAAACAAGTTAAGTTAATTTTACTTCACAAAACAAGATCAATTAGTAATTAATAGCACTCTAACGGCAATAAATTAGAAAACGGAAATATAAATCTTTACGAGAGCCAACTAACTATTATAAATACTATTAAAGTGTTACACAATAGTAATAATACATGTTTTTTTGATGATTGCAAGGCCAAGGGCGATTTTGATGTTTATGTTGTAAACTGTGTCAGAAAATATGTAGTATTACTACAAAAGAAAAATATAGCATTTTTTAGGTAGGGCCGTCATAGTTTGCTTTTACGTACACCATGCTAGAAACGCATTTTATTTTTAGGGTTCCGTACCCGAAGGGTAACCAACGGAACCCTATTACTAAGCCTCCGCTGTCCGTCCGTTCGTCTGTCTATCAGCGGGCTGTATCTCAAGAACAATTATAGGTAGGCAGTTGAAATTTTCACAGATTGTTTATTTCTACTGCCGCTATAACAATATCATCTTCCTGCCCTTATTCCATGTTACTTGGGGTCGGCGCAACACGTTTTTTTCTTCCATTCTGTCATTGCCGCTATAACAACAAATAGTATAATTATTACAATTAAAGGGGGCTTCTATACAAGAAACGTGTTTTTTTTTCGGTTTGTGGTACGGAACCTTTCGTGTGAGAGTCCGCCTCGCACTTGGCCGGTTTTTTAATTTCTCGAACACAAGACAGCTCTCGAAGATAGGGTTTTTTAATATCTCGAGCACAAGACCACTGTCGAAGATGGGCTTACCGCGTGGCGAGATGTCTTTGGTCTAGTTGGGCCGATGTTGGGCCAATATGTGGCGTCAGACTAACTCCCGGTCAGCCCTGTCCTTCCTTAGTAATTCAATGAAATTATATCATTTATTACGTCAAGATTGAATTTTGGCTTTCATGATATGCATGTTTTGTTACCCTTAAGAAATTAAGTAAATCCGCATTTACATAAACTAAACATTTACAGGACTTGTAGAGTCGTAATTATGTAAACTGATTGGAAATAATTATTGATGTAAAGTCTAGTTTATTGGATGAAAACTTTATGACAGTATAAACTTGTTTTATTATTCACTGCAGGCGGAAAATAGTCATTCTGAGTCCTATTAATAAACATTTATTAGTTGTAGGTATGTACCTATATATGATATTTATTACCCATAGGTACAGTATACAGGTAAAATATAACTTTTATTATAATTTATATTTGTGACATGAGTACATAACATAGTATCGTGGTTTTCCACAATTTTAAGAACCTTATTCGTCATAAACAACAACCATAATTGGGCCTCGTAAATCCCAATGTGTAAAAATAACAGACCGAGTAAAAATTATCCTCACGATCAAAATTCAATCATCGGTATTTTTAGCGTTCCGAACATCCGTAAGAAACGGAACCCTTATAGGATCACTCGGGTGTCTGTCTGTCCGATTGTCAGCCATTTTCTCCGAATCTACTGCACCGTTTCTGTTGAAATTTGGTACACATGTGAACTTCTGGGACCCAAAACGGACGGATTACTTGAATAAATAAATTTTGAGTACGGGGTTCACTTTTGGGGGACAACCATTTTTTTAATGAAGCGCAGGATATAGTGTTCAAGTGTGTGCGTCGAGTCGCAGAAAGAGAGGCACTCTGTATTCCTTTACTCTCATAGTCCGATAGGACGGACATTCAAACAGTTTCATGTGCTTTACGAGGCACAGGGGAGTCGAACCACCAACTTCCAATATGCGGGCTTCTACTGAGAAGTTCTTAATAGAAAAACCCAAGAACTCATTTGCCTGACCGGGGAATCGAACACATAAATAAAAGAAATACATCAACGACATTTAATTAGTGAAAGAATCAATCGCTACTTCTAGTAGCAGATAGAAGTGGTCTAGATATTACCCGAGAACTACTTAGATGAATTTAATTAATCAAACCGAACTTTTATTATTTACACTCGATTTCTTTGGCAAGTGTCGTAATCGGACAAAACCAATATCAATTCTCGATAAAACTACAGATAAATACTTTACAGTCAATGAAAAAAACATTAAAAATTAAGGCACCGTGCCGACCAGTACTCACTTATCTGGACAACAAACTTTATCTAACTGATTAAAGTATAAAACCCAACAGTGGAAGATAATGCTTTTGACATTGGAAAAAGTAGCGTCTAGGACAACGGACACGAATTTAAATACATATTTTCAGTGATAACCTTAATCTCAATGCATGACACGGTGATAAGGCTGTCCTTAACTTTGATTCTTGTATTCCTATAAAATGTCCAATGAGGCATCTTCGGAAAGTTATAACAAAGTGAGAAAACATGTTGTAAATCACAATTAAGAAAAATCAATGGGAGATTGCTGAGTTTTATTATGATGAATGTAAAATTACGAACGATGAACGACAATCATACATTTGCTTAGACTTTTTCCAATGATATATTGGTTATCTATCTATCCAGATTTTGATAAATACGAGTACTTATACATATATTGCCACCTATCTGACCTCCACACGCTATTTACTGGGCATCTGATACTCCTTGGGTATACTATTGTAGTCTTTGCTCCTTAGTAAGAAGACTAACTATCCGACTGTTGGACATCTGACTTTCATAGGAACTGTCAAGCTCTACAAATGACAGCCGGTTCCAACAGATAAACGTCTAGTTCGAACCAGCCCATCCCTAGCTGTCTTCCCCCAGCGATGCCCTAAGCAGAGGCCCGTACCCCACAGGGGGTGCCCTTAGCGTGTAGTCGCTTAGTTTGTAAATTTTTAAGCCCTGGCTGGAGGCTTTATTAAGGCTGCCACAGGCAAGTCCGGTTGGTGGTCTCCTTCTGCGAGACAGTTATCGCGCAGAAGGAGGCTGCGGAAAAGGAGAGGGAGATCACAATCGCTCTCCCGGCCCGCAGCAGGCGCATCGGGCGTCGGAGGAGGGCATACGCTGCCCTCTTCCGGCCCCTCTAACTGGGTCCAGGGGCGGCGGACTTGGGGATGTTCATCGCCGCCATTCATCCGGACCCGAGGTGGCGGCGCGTGGTGTTCCCGTGCGCCCCTCTTTGACGTAGCGAGGGGAGTCAAACACCCGGCCGGCACCAGTCGGGGATTGCGGAAGTCGCATACGTTCCCGCGATCCCCGGCGTAGGTGGAAGATGAAACACCGGGGTGGTTTTAGTCAGTAAGAGTCTGACAGACCCCTCCATCCGCCCCAGGGTGGAGGATTTCCCCCGAAAACAAAAAAAAAAAGAAAAAGGCAAGTCCGGTTAAGCAGTCGACAACCTCCTAGGTTGAACTGCGAAAGGCCACTCATAAAACAGATAAACGTGCGGGCTTATGAATCATTTCTAACCAACACAGCTCATTATTCCACCTGCAGTACCCACGAGAACTGTCCTGCTCCGTTGGAAACCACAAAACATTTAATTGGGTATAACTAAATAGATTCGAGTTTAAAAGTGTTTACAGGTCAATTTTAATGGCATAGACATACAAATCTTGTTTAAAATTCAATTCTACCATGTCTGTTAAGTGTCCACATCCGTTTTAATCTCAATACTTCAAAATTAAGCTGTCAAGTCTAAATAAATATAGGCAGAGTAGAAATAAATTAATGAAGAACGCAAATAAATGAATCTGAAATGAGTTAAATGCAAATAAATAGAAATAGTATGTGTTTGTTTATTAAAATGGAGTTCACAGTAATTAGCATGAAGGCGAAAGTTAGTCAGCCTGTTTGTTTGATACGATTTCACGGCTTATGTACTGAGCGGAATTAAATTAATATTTGCTGGCTTTACAGCAACTTGGCACTTGATATTATTTTAGTGTTTTAATTTACTCACATAAACTAGATTATATTATTATCTAACTTTGAAACATGTTTTAGATGACGTTGAATTTATTTAATGGGTGTAATTTGTGTATAATATGTATGTATTTAGAAATATATAAGTATGTTTATCAGTTGTCTGGTGGCCATAGTACAGGCTCTGCCTAGTTTGGGATCGGATGACCGTGTGTGAGTTGTCCCAGGTTAGGTTCATAAAACAAGGTACCATATCAAATAATGAGATTAAAACTTTTCATGTGAGCTTTAATTGCTTCATTTTTACTTGTCCATATACGAGTAAGTCACTCATTTTGTATCTTTTTTGGCATGTGTCATACTTAGCTCAAATAAACACTTATTAGGGTTCCGCACTAAAAGGGTAACCAACGGAACCCAATTATTAAGCCGCTGTCCGTCCGTCTGTCTGTCAGCGGGATGTATCTTAAGAACCGTAATAGGTAGTCAGTCGCAATTTTCAAGGAGTACTGATTTCTATTGCCGCTATAACAACAAATAATAAAAATTAAATTAAAAATTAAAGGGGGCTCTCATACAAGTAACGTGACTTCAGTTTTTTTCGGTTTATAGCACGGAACCCTTCGTGTGAGAGGTTTTCTTTGTTTATTTCTAGAAGTTTCGCTGATCCAGTTCCAATTATGGCAAAATAAAGACAACGATCATATTAATTTTATAGTCCAAACAAGAAGAGGACGAATTTCATGGTTACTGACAACATCCTGCCTGAGCCTGCAACTACGATCAATAAAGCTAGTGATTTAGTTTTAAAACTACATTTAAAATGCCGGAAAAACAAAAACTTTGCGAGCAACGCCGAAGGCACAGGTATTACCTATGTATCAATTAAGTCGAGACTCGAGTCGACTGCACGAGTCCACAATACTGTTTAAATTCAAAATAAATCACTCGTTGGTTTATGACTGTCATTAAATAGTAGTTCTAATTTATAATAAACTTAAGCTAACTACTAGAAACTATATCCTGTGATATATCGCACGAATAACACCTTTATTACCTACGCATTACACAAGTCGTTTGAACCTAGAGTAAGAGAAATAGCTTTTTAAACCGTTTAAAACGGTAACATTTTGATTTAAAACGTTTTAAATCGGTTGTTTTACATCTATAGTCACGAAGAGGCAGGCCAGCGGAATTATTCTGCGTCAATGGACGCAACGTTTGTCGCAGGTGCGAAAGAAATTAATGTATTTTTTTAAGATTTACCAAAACGACCTATTTTCAGGCATTCAGTTTAACTTTCACCAGCTTTTTTTATAGGATGGGAAATCATCAAATGATTTGTTCCGCTCTGGATGGAGCGGAAGGGCGTGTCAGACTCTTACTGACTAAAACCCATCCGTGTTCCTTCTAAAGCCCTTTGCGTTCCAGGGCCGCGGTGACTCTTTCGAACAAATTCCGCAACCCTGGCAGGCTCTGGCCCTAGCGGGCCCCGTCTTCTATGCTGACATCTCTTTGAGGCGCGCGTGGAACATAACGCGCCATCGACCCACGCCTGCTGTTGATCGGACAGCGAGCCACCCAAAGCTTGCTGTCTGCGGGCCCGTGCAAGAGAAATAGCCTAGTGCGACTTGAGAATAGGGCTGCTAGATTTATGCAGAAGAAATGGAACTTTGATTATTTATATATGTCATATATTCTGAGAGATTTTTAAAACCGGCCAAGTGTGAGTCGGACTCTCACACGGAGGGTTCCGTACCATAAACAAAAAAAAACACGTTTCTTCTATGAGAGCTCCTTTTAATTATTAAGTTAAATACATTTTTATTATTTCTTGTTTAGCGGCAACAAAAATACATCATCTGTGAAAATTTCAACTGTCTAGCTATCACAAATTCAATTCATACCTCTATCATCTGTCTTGTCAAAAAAAAATTACAAGACACAGCATAACGAAACGCTACATTTAGGTAGAGGCCTTTTGTCCAAAAAGTGGGAAAGCACAACACATAATCACCGCAGGTGATTGCTCTACAATAGCCACTTAGCCAACCCTGTCGGCCACTAATTGCTGAGAAACAAGTGGTAATTACCAGCCCAGCACAGCCCAGCAGTGAACAACGTCACACTAGTGTAAAGCACATTATTCATTGAAGAAAGTGAGTCCGAACTGAGCCCTACGGGTTTTTAGATTGATTTAATCGCGGGGATTAGCCGCTCACATAGGTTAACCCGATGTAATTTTATTAAGAAAGTGTGTTAAGTATTGAAATTATGATGGTAATTTGTTTTGTCGGATTATAACAAAGATTTTGACCTATTAGAGTGTAATACGTGGGCTTTTAGATTCGATTTCTAGCTTAGAAAATCCCGCTAGAATGCCGCAGTTTGGGATAAAAGTAAAGACTATTTTTTGGAATTTACTTGACAGAAAATCGAGATCTGAAAGTAAGGAGGCCAAAGAAAAGATGGATAGATTCTATAAATAATTAATGACAAGACAAGACTCCCTGTCTTGATAGCGTGGTAGTTAACAGGAAAGATTGCAAAAAAAAAAGGAACAAGTTGCGCCGACCCCAAGTAACATGGGTCAACGGCAGGGATGATGATAACTTGACAGAAAGTTCTATGTGAGCCCAAGAACTTGGGACTGAATAATATTTTCATAGTTGCATAGTCTTTTTAACCGACTTCAAAAAAAGGAGGAGGTTCTCAATTCGGTTGTATATTTTCTCATAACTCCGTCATTTATGAACCGATTTGAAAAATCCTTTTTCATGTGAAAGGATATACGTTCCGATTGGTCCCATAGAAATTTCATCAAAATCGGTTTTGTAGTTTGGTTTTTAAATCAAAATAGCTTGAGGAAATAGAAAATATATCATTCAAAGTAAACGAAATTGCGTGTTTTGCTTTCCTGTGACTTTCCAATGGCTAGGTGCTATATATGGGTATAAATGTTATATATGCTAGGTGTGGGGTACCACTAAAAAGTGAAAAATAAAAATCTTTTTTACAAAAAATACAACCGACTTTCAAATAAAAAAAAAACACTACACAGTATTAAATAACTTTAGTTTCGGAAGTCGGTGTCAAAAAACGAAAAAAAAAACAACTAAAAACACCGACTGCCGGTATTAAAGTTATTTTATACTTTGTAGTGTCTTTTAATTTGGAAGTCGGTTCTTATAGTGCTATGTATGTAGGTCCCAACGTATGTACAACGTATACCTAGGTGATTATATTTAGATATTAGGTAGGTGTCTACTATAGAATCTGTTCTGTCTTTTTACCATCTTATTACGGTAACTTTGACACAACTCTAACAGTATGTCATGCCGTGTAATATTTATGAGATAGACTGAACAATGCAAGTTACAAGATAATGGACTCCGTGCGACATTATAGTAGAGACTAGATGACGTTATTAGTAAATTAGCTTACAATATGGCGCCTGTCTCGGTAGTTGATATATTTCTAGGCACTTCCAGTTTCTGAAAGTGAACATATTCAAATTCGTCGGGGTGCTGTCAATCTTGTTTTAGGTGGGTATTTATTGGCTGTTATTGTTTATTCCGCCTACTAATCACAGTAGCAGCACAGGTCGAAGTGGCGACGCTTTGGAAACCATGTCCAGTAAGCCCGCTTAACTAACCAGAATGAACAATGGTGACCACTAGAAAAGCAAATAAGCGTGACTGAGAGAGGTGAGTGTCCAGCATTGGTCATCTTTGGCTGTAATGTGAATGATGAATCACAGCAGTTTTTTTTTATACGTTGCCCCACTAGGAATTTGTCATGTATCGTGGGTGCGTTTACAAACATACAAAGTCACATACACACACAGCCAGACCCGGTATAACTTTACGTTATTCCGTGCAGGAATCGAACCCGCGACACGCAGCGCAGCAGTCATTTGCTCAACCACTACACTAACCGTGCCGTAATAGTCAATAGTTATAACAAGTGATTTGACATCGGATTAACTATTCGGAATATTAATCGGCCTATTAGAAAGTAGGTGATAAAATCATAGGTCTTGATGAAATATGAGAACTTTTTTGATTTTTTACAACAGTATGTCGTATGGGCCAAAGAGATTAGTCATCTAGTGACGTTAAAACTATCAGCTAGGCTCTATCGTCATACATAGAACTTCTTAGGGTCCTAAATGCTTATCGAGCCCTTGAGAGAACTAAAAAGGACCTGCGTATTCGACGAATGTATTTAAGCCATACCAAACGCAAGCATGCAGAAAACATGCAACATGATTTAATTGAAACCAACGTGAAAAACATGCTGAAAAGCCTATTAATTATTTGAACACTGCTGTCAAACAACATTGCTTTAGTTATAATTCAACCAAATAAGTAAGTAGTTATTTGGTTGAATTATAACTAAAGCTCTATTGCACAGTACTACAAAATCTATACTACTATAATAAAGGTGATTAGTTTTTTAGTTAGTTAGTTTGTTAGTTAGTTTGTCAGTTAGTTTGTTAGTTAGTTTGTTAGTTAGTTTGTTAGTTAGTTTGTTAGTTAGTTTGTTAGTTAGTTTGTTGGTTAGTTTGTTAGTTAGTTTGTTAGTTAGTTTGTTAGTTAGTTTGTTAGTTAGTTTGTTAGTTAGTTTGTTAGTTAGTTTGTTAGTTAGTTTGTTAGTTAGTTTGTTAGTTTGTTAGTTTGTTAGTTAGTTTGTTAGTTAGTTTGTTAGTTAGTTTGTTAGTTAGTTTGTTAGTTAGTTTGTTAGTTAGTTTTTTAGTTAGTTTGTTAGTTTGTTTGTTAGTTTTTTAGTTAGTTTGTTAGTTTGTTTGTTAGTTTGTTTGAACGCGCTAATCTCTGGAACTACGAGTCGGATTTAGAAAATTATTTTCGTAAATGATAGCCACATTCATGAAGAAGGCTATACGAGAAATTCCTACGGGATATGCGCGTACGAAGTCGCGGGCAAATACTAATTACAAATGTTTCCAACAAGCTTCTGCAAGCGCCTTCGTCCGCGTCAAAAACGAAAATTATTCCAAGGGAACATGAAAAGGGATGAAAAGAATCTTATGTCCTATTCTAGGACCTGGAGCCCTACTATGGAGTCTTAAAACGATCATGATTCCGCTCTCAGAGGGAGACGGAGCTATACATAGTGAATAGCACTATCCCGTTTACTTCATCGGAATTGGATGGCATTAGCACGTCATAGCTGAGTGCCAATTCTAGCAACCTGTCAGTCAGTAGCAGTCAGTCGCAATCTATCAAAAATGTATGGAAATTAAGGCTTTTTTGACAGGTTCCGACTGAGATGCGAATGCAAACGTTGCCTAAAAATAAATGCGCTTAATTTTTTTTTAAACAAGCCTTTATCTTCAAGCCCTTTCGTTTGATATCCATATAAGGGGGTTGGGCAAAATATGTAATCCGCCATCTTGGAGCGGTAGCCATATTGAAATATTTACAATATTGAGTAGGTATTGCATATTGTATTGTCACCAGAACTAAAGATGTATGTAAAATTTCAGCTCTATCAGATACCAACAAATGGTTGCAAATTTTAACGGACAACTTACATACATACATACAGATGGTTTTTTCTTTATTTAATATGGGTTTCTCTTGACTCTAGTCTAGGTCATAGATGACAGAGAAAAATTCGACGATAGAGCGAGCTTACCCAGAAGAAGCCTGTTCACTTTTGAAGAGATTAGGGTTGTATGCGTTCGGAAACACAGACGCAGGCGGAGAGTTCCACTTTGCTGTGCGCATTATAAAAGATGTTTGAAAACGTTTAGTACGAATTGGTGCAAACTAACTAAAAGCTTGTAATAATTAGTAGAATTGGCCTTCTGGTCTACCCGTGTGCCAAAATTCATCCCAATCCGTTCAGTCGTTAAGACATGCAGAGGTAACAGACAGACACGAGTTACTTTCAGATTTATAATATTAGTGGATGGATAGTTCGTACACATTTCATTCATACTTCTCCATTACACGTAAAGGAGGCACTTCACTTGGCGTATTTGTCCAAATATTTGCGTTACTTGGACAATAGAAAATATACCCTAAATTGATTTGAATAAAGTTCATTTTTTTATAAAGAAGTAAGACAAATACTTTGCAAATAAGCCAAGTGAAGTGCCAGCATAAGGCACACATTATTGGGACAGTTACAAGACTAATTAAAATACTACATTCACACATGCATTACGTCGTAACTCATAAATGTCACTGTAACAACCCAACCCACTGTGTTATTACTAGAGATCGCAATAGGTAGACTATATTTACCTAATGTTAGTGGAAGTCAGTAACATAGAGTTGATAATACCTCCTCTTAAATCCCGTAATCATAAACATGACGATTGTATCCCGGGATTTAAGAAACTGCAAATTACTTATTGCGCTTTGAATACATTTGAACAAAATTATTATATTTAAGAATCTTATCGTGTTTTTAGAGTTCCGTATCTACTGAAACTGTTAAATGAAATAGCTTTGATTTCGCACAACTTTTTCTTCTTTTGATTCTTTAACCTTTTGAACGCCAGAGCATAAACGCATCGGCGTGCCCCCGACGCCAAGCCATAAATTCGCCGTACTTTTTGTCACATATTTGTGACGTTTCGCGTACAGGGCACGCGGTTGCTTGTCATGTATACGTGATAATGGCGTTCAAAAGGTTAAATCAAAATCACATCAATCAACAAAATAATTTGTATTTATTAAACTATACTCTAAGTCCAATTCATGTTTTTATAATCCCGGGTTTTAATTGTCATGATTCCATTTATGATTCCGGGATTTTACAGGAGGTATTATCAACTCTATGTTACTTATTTCCACGAACATTAGGTAAATATAGTCTACCTTTTCCGATCTCTGGTTATTTGTACAATTAAGCGGTGGCACTACAAAACTGTAAAATGAATGTAAAATATCAGGTTACTGGTACTACCTATACTAATTTAGGCGTAACTATTATGGAGGTTATTTAACATAAAATTAGCAAGAATTGGTAACAAGCATTTTATTTAAACTAGAGAGCCTCCTGACTTTGCCTGGAGAATTAGTGTTTAGAAAAATGAGCATTTATTCCGGAAAACCCTGTCCATCAATATTATGAAATGCTTTTGTGCATTAAAAACAATGTATGGAAATGAGAATGGACCTGTTTCCATTCGCTATAATACGACTATTTAACTGTCATAACTTACTTTACTTAAGTTACAGTTAAGTAATACAGTTTACAAACAACATGCTTTCTCATCCAAGAGAAGCAAGCACGGTCAATCAGTTCAATGCCTTATTCTTATTTTGATTGCACAGTAATTTCCGAGATTAGGTCTACTAAACAGACCTCCATCGATAATGACAGAGACCACGTAAACTAGTGCAACTTCAGACAAACCACATACCTAACAAGGTTTCTACGATCTGCCAATCAGCGCCAATGATTCATACTTGATAACAGGGATGTTACGAAGGCGATATCGGAGCCGAATTCGGAATCTTAATTCTCTTCGGAAAGAAGTTATTTAATTTCGTTTGACGGAGTCGGAACCGGAGTGATGGCAGGGAAGGTCTAATAAAATAAAATAGTACCAACAGTATACAGTCAGCCTCTTTAATTTCAATTACAAAATAATAAATCTACACAAAGTAGACGTTGAAAATAAAAATAATATGTTTGCAAATTAAATCAACTGAATTGACACCAAAAGTACCGAATGATGCTTTGACCTCCGATTTAAAAATGTCGCAGCCGCAGTCGGAACTGGAGATGTAATATCAAACGGATGTTTCGACTTGTCGGATTCGGAGTCGAAGTTGTAACATCCCTACTTGACATCCCTACTCGCCTTTTGCATACTGCAAAAGGCGTCATGTAACGACCGGGGCAGTCATACTCAGGCAGTCATACTCACCTTCTACTATTCGTCTAATTAACGGATGTCCGTCGCAATAAAGAAACTCAGCGCGAATATACAATTACTACTTGCAGGTTTTCTAAGTAATAAAGACACTGCAGAGTATTCTTTGCAAAAAATATCGAATGAATGCATCTATCGGAAAATATGCGCTAATAAAAATAAAGAAAAATCTGTCAAGTGCAAGACGGATTCGCGTGCAAAGGGTTCCGAATAACATTTTTATAACAAGTTACTTTAAACGATTGTCTTCCAATGAGTTTTCCTGTAATTTATACATAAAAAAACAATTTAGGTATTTTTTTGGTCAGGTTCAGTAGCTGCTTATTAGTTCGGAGGTAATGTGGAGAATCGTCAATTATCGTCTAATTTCCTAAATAACTTCTCAATTAATGATTGAAAAATAGAAAACTTCGGAATCCTGAAAATGTGGAAATAAATAGGAAAATATAGGTTGATCATTAAAATAAAGAATAATCTATTTTCCATTTACTAGATTACTGCTGGCCGGTTGAAATAATTACTAGTCTTGCAAAGAAAGAAGTATGTAGTTAAACAGAAACATAATTTTAAAGATAAAAGATTCTCATCTATGTGATGTAATACACAAAGAAACGTTGGTGAAGTTAATTTAATTAGTCTGCACAAGGAACGACAGCTAGGTATCAATTAAAAGAACACTTAAACACTTGCATCACGAGAAATGCTATCCAACATATTATTTATGCACCGTACCACGAAACATCATTGAAGAGGCAATTCGCATTTTATTACGGGTTGTGACAGATTCAACAAAATTATATGTAACTGTAGTTTGCTACATTTTTGACCAGTTTTTGCTACAGATTTTGCTATAGAAAACGTTCCAAATTTAGTCGCAATCATCTCAAAACTAAATTTGGAACGTTTTAATAAGATTTGTAAGGTCTAGTTAAATATAACTTAAAGCCATGAATATAGATTTCATTTTTGTTTATTCAATGAGACAGAAGCAAAGAGTTACACACAGAAGGTCCCTGTTGATACTGATGACGTAATACACCAACGTAAAACCTAATTTAAATTGCACGCAGGGCTGCGCCGGCGCACATGCACCGGAAAAGGGCGCGACAGTTGAACTTTCGGCCAATAGCATTCGCATTCGCATCGATGCACCGAACGCGAGCGGACGTGCGTGACTCAGGCGCCCGCGATGTTAGCGATTGAACGCGTTTCGCACACAGGATTATGTGTTACAAACCAGATAGAAAAGATAAAGCTTGCTTCCTTTTATTATGGTTGTTGCTAAGCGGAGGGTTCTAAGTGAGCTGCATTTTAATGAACAAATATTTTTGGGTGTTTTTATGTTTCACTAAGAGCTTAGAAGAAGGTCTTCACGAGATATTGGCTGCAGAAGATAACACATAGGAAACAGTGGAAGGCCTTGTCCCAGCAGTGAGACAATATAGCCTGACAAAAAAAGCAAGGACAATGTGACATTTCCTCTCTCCAATACCTACCATTCTTCATGATTAAAATCTTCATTTCCTTGTTTCTCAATATATAAAGATTGGTCCTATACCTTGACTCATTGAAGTTCTGAAATCTGGTAAGGATGACCTTTGCCCAAGTGTCCGCGGAAATCAGAACTCGAAACTGATATTTTTTATCTGCCTTGTCTTTTTATGAAAACTATTAGGTGTTATATTATACAGGGAATGACTCTTTTGACCTCCACAACTTTACTGTTTGACTAAGTTTTACTGGGTAAAACGTCACGTTTTACTCTTGGGAAGATTGACGGCACCTTCCCAAGATTCCTTCAATTCCTTTCCTTCAATAACTAACTTATTACATAAAAGTGGCAAAAATCCTACTAATATTATAAACGCGAAAGTTTGTAAGTATGGATGGATGTTTGTTACTCTTTCACGTCAAAACGGCTGAACGGATCTTGATGAAATTTGGCACAGAGGTAGATTATAGTCTGGAATAAAACATAGGATACTTTTCATCCCGGGAGTATGTTCCCTTGGGGTAATTTTCGACACTAACGCGGGCAGAGCCGCGGGCGGAAGCTAGTATAACATAAATAATAAAACGCACTATTTGAATCAACTAGTGTGACGCCATAAAAATCAATGTCAGTTACCGAATATTTACCATATATTACCATAATCTATTAAAAAAAGTAGGGAAGTAGATCTCTCATCCAGCCAGTGTAACGCGTGATAATAAAACAATTAATATGAAAATCTACATTGTGTAACGCAATTTACGTTTTAATTACATGGAAATGGCTTTATTAAGTTTTTTTATTTGGTATAAAAAATTGCCAAGTTGCTATATTAGAAGAATTATATAGTGTAACGCAGGTATACGCTTCACTTACTTGATAAATATTTGTTGACATCAAATATGTCTACTTATTGAAATCATCTTAGCTGAATGCCAAGCTTCACTAGACAAAGACGAAAGAAATATTTTAAAAGACGAATATAAGCATGACAGCAGATAAGAAACGTCTTGAAAGACATTCAAACAAGAACTGAAGAGAAGAGTTCCACAGAAGATGGAACAGTAATTAATCGTTGGCTGCATCACTGGAGGCAGTCCAACCGCATGCCAATCTCACCTAAATAAATACAAGTAAATGAGCCCCTGGCTTTTGAAAGTTTACCAGACGTCATTGACAAGGGCTTGGAAAAAAGGAAAAGAACAAAAAACTTCTAGAAAATCCGTAACAGCTAAACGCATAATCCAACGAATCTATTCAGTTCAGCATCAAAAGATCTGAATTAACCTTTACAAATAACGATATCTACTTAATTCCCTGCATAATAAAATAAATAAGGTAGCAGAAAGCTGTCTACCATAATAGCCAATTACTTATGATATAAATTACTATTATTTGCATCGCTAAACACTTCAGGCCGGACGGATATTAATTTTCAATCTCTTACGCTAAGGTTTAACATTATAGAGGTTATTTAGTACGGAACCTATTACAGCTAAACCGATAGCAGGTTTAATATCGATATTATATAATCTAGATTTTAGATCAACCAATCAATCTTTATACAAAAATTCAATAGTCCGTGCATTCAAATTGTTTTTGACCTGAAAATGGTCGTTAGTGCAAACCTGCTTCAACAACAATCACAATAATATTATATCAATTATTTCCTCTTCGTTAAAGGAAAACGTTGGTAGCGACACTTAAACCAGTCTTTGCTTACATAAATCTTCCTCAATAATTCATCAGCTTAGTCATACCAGCTTATTCCAGACTCGTAAAGACTGCTATGTGTAAGATTTTGTATGCACAATAAACAGAAATATGGTTGCATTTTTCTCTTTCTCAGTAACGTAAAGTATGTTATTATTATCTGTGCCAACTTAGTGTTATTTGATCCTAGCTTGCATCATAGTGCAATAAGCGTAATGGCATTCGTTGTCGGCTTCTCTATTTATCAAGACGACATAATATGATCTATTCCAACAAGCAATATTACAAATAAATTATTCATAGAATCTCGTCAAACATCTTTCTGAGAAGGCAAGATTTGCTTACTTTATCATCAGACTGAGGTGACGGAAAAGGCATCTTTGGTTGACGACAATTCCGAAGCACCCTGAGTGGTCAGCTTGACTATGATCATGCATATGAAGGCACGAACGAATAAGACAACCAGACAAAATACAATTAATTAACAAGGGACATTTATGAAGATTTCTTGACACGTATTAAAGGCCTAGAAAAAGCCTAGAAGAAGACAATCTATTAAGAAGACACTGGGCTAGAATATAACGTGGTAGAAGATTTAGGCTTTAGATTAGATTTGGAGCTGGAAGAAGTGTTGCACCGACCCCATCATGGGACAAAGGACAAGAAGATGATGATTTATTTCTAATGGTTACAATACATATAACATAATCTAAAATACTTAACACAACAACAACCCATGATTCACTTAGTGGATCCTGTAATTACGTCGCGACTCACGCGCCTGCGCAGGGGCGGACCGGGATACATCGCAGGCGTGACCCCGCGACAGGAATATATATTGCCACATCCTTGAATATATTGCACAGCTATAATATATGTTCTAAGATAGTCATTGATCTATCGTTTAGCAACTATGAACTTAACTTTTGTGATAGGGCGAGATTGTATGCAAATGTTGCGATGAGTGCGTGACAAAACAAGTGGCAATAGAAAATGTTATTGATCTATATAGCATATTTAGCCAAGAGATTTGGGTTTTCGAATGAAAAATGGCATATTTAAATACGTGATTGTATGACCATCGCAACTGAAAATATCGTTAAATATAATACACATATCAATTTAAGACACTCAGAAACAAAGGCTTTGGATAATTATGAAGTAAAAGAAAGTTCAGAAGGTCACCAACAAAGTCTAACATTATGTTGACAATAATTTGTTTAATACTGAAGCTAACGAATTGGCTAAAGCATAAGAAATCATATTTTCTCAGACAGGTTGGCAAAGACCTAACTACCATAACAATATACGCAAACACATTGAAATCACTTATTATTTGAAAGACAAGTCAGAATTCATAAAATTCGAAATATGTAGACGTTTCGATCGCTTTCCAGTCCATTCAATATTTGTACTAACTCAGAAATAATACTAAATCTACTTCTATTGTTATTAAAGCTAACACGAATCAAAATTAACTATCAAACACTCTACTATGGCAATAGTAACCAACACAGTTAATACAAGGTGTAGAGTGAATAAGACCATATTTTAGTTAAAACGATGTTTTTTTTTTCATCACTTCATTGTTTGCCTTTACGTTAATGTACTTCTTACGAGATTTACGATTTCCGTATTCTACTTTTAAGGGAGATTATAAAACTTTAATTGAGTGCGTACTTTGGATTTAGTACAACGACATTCATTAAGCTACGTCTGCATTGTTTTTGTCTTCTTGATCTTTGTGAATATTTTTTATTTGTTGTACACCTACCACAGTGTAGTCTTTTTAACCCAAAGGCACAGCTAGTACAGAATGCCTTGTCGCATTAAGTTCGTGTACCACTTTTGTACATAAAATTGATATCAATAAATATAACTGTTAATAGATTGATGAATGTCATAGAAAATGCTAAAACAACTAAAATGTATCAATTCATGAGTTTTTAAAATGTGTACTTCCGTAAACAGGCATTTCATTGATGATCCATTCATATTTTATAATCGACATTTCGTTACACAGACATATTAAGTAGCATTAGAACATCAATGGAAGTGTAATAATATAAAAGCACATTAGACGTTAATATTTTATTTAAATTACCCATAATAACGCGATAAAAAGTACCTAATTAATGTGTTTCGTAACATTTATTACAGTATTCTCTTCGTATTTGGTTTTAGGGCACCATTACTAGGTAAATGCGTCCGCGCAATGAATATTTTTCGTGTGAAGTTATATTTAAGTGGAGCTTCGTGATGAAGAGTTACAATGGTTAAGAATTAGAAAAAAGTCTATGAATAGTAAGCAGATTTAAATACGGAAGTTGAAGGTTTAGTTACTGAAACCGCATCGGATCGAGTACATGTTTCATGTGAAGATATGAAATACAAGGCTATAGATGAATCACTTGTAAATCCTGGACGAAAACATGATAATTAAGTTCTAAAAGAAAATCTCCTTTCTAAAGAAGATTTACATAGACCTGCTATTATTAATAGGTAACGCTACGACTCTAAACAATACACCTGTACTCAAACCGAATTAAAAGAAACTACCTTCAGCTATAACTTTCCACGTTGAATAACAAAGAACATTTCCAAATAGGTCACGAAGGTGCAGAAAGCGGTTAAAATTTATTTAAGAACAATAACCATAAACAAGTTAGTACTGGAGATAAGTTTGATTTACAGCCTCCAAAGATCACAGTACCATGTTTCCATTCGCACCTCGGTGATAGATGATTGGCTCCCATTGAATTATTTCTATTAAGTTGCGATATTGATTTAAAATGGCTACGGATACAAGATTTGCTACTTCTGGGGTAATATCGGAGCCAATCGGATGTGTATAATAGCAGGTGCTTGACTTGAGAAATAATTAATTGGAATGAGTGATGTTTCATCATTGTTCAATGCATGGCTAATTTAATCAATTAGGATTTGATATGATTTATGCAATCAGGCTAGAATGTGCTCTAACTAGCACTTTTTAGGTTCACCACGAGTGTTTTTATTTCTTCTGTGAAAAGGAGACAAATTATAATATTTGAGTTGTTACAACTTTTTATTTTTCTTAAATGTATTTGCAAAACCCGCTTTACCTCCAACTACTTCAGGATGTCTTGAGCAGAATGCTTTTAGAAACTCTGTTTGGTCATACGTATATTTTGTTAATGGCATCTTTATTCACCTTGATGGCTACCGCTTTTCCTATAACAAAGGTCCATTTTACAATATGGTCAATTTAATCAACTTTATTATCCAACACCTCGTACAAGCGCCGCTTGGTATTAACGGTACCTATTTATTTACCCCTTCAAGGTAAAACCACGTAATAATACGCATTACATCACCCACGCTTCTTTCCTTTTAGGATTCAAAGCAAAACTTCCAGTGACATACAACACAAAGCTCTATTAAAGCTGTTAGGGGGCGAACACATTAGTGCGCTAACGCAACTGCGCGGGAGTGCTGTGTCAAATATTGTGAACCGTAAAACAAAAGGACAATACGCGTATTGTATTGAAATAAGGAGCGGTTCCACGCAAAAATCACACCCACTACGACAAAAAATACACGCATTTTATTCCGCATGCGTTTAAGGTGCACCCCCGGAGCGTCGTTTCAAGCAAACACATGCGTGGATCAATATTGCGCGTTCCATTGTGAACACTCCCTTACTTGTCACAAAATAGGTTTGAGAACTACATTTATGACTACATTGCATACGGAGTGACAGGCCGGTAGCGCTACTCCTACGCTAACCATAGACTATAGAGTAACTGAACTGTTTCGAATTTACATTGAGTTAGAATTTGTTAAAGATTTCTACTGTCAGATTGTTTGAAGAGTTGAATGGAGATGGTGTAGTGGTTAAATAGAAACTGTTAAGTCTAATGTCTAAGATAAAGTTTCTATAAATATAGTATTTTAGTTATCAACAAAACAACCTAGAAACTCAGAATCCAATAATAATACATTTAAACAAGGCTGTTAGATTTTATGTTCAAGGCTTAAGACGAGAAAAACAGTTTAAAACAATATAATGAAACATAACACAAAATTGTATAAGTGAAAACAACATTAATCTTACATTTTCACTTGTACTGCACCTATGACAATAACAAATAATTTACAGTAAAGACATTTGTATGAGGCAACACTTTCTCTAAACTTCGTGTTAAATGAAACAAAGGCCATAATACTTTATTTTACGATATTGGACATAACACATAAGCAAATCATAAATAGACTATGGTATCTATAACTTTTACTAGAGACTTCTTTATTATCTTCACGAATATTTATAACGTATGTGCCATCAAGAGTAAAGCAACCTCACCTTTAAATAGTGCCAACATTTTAATGACAGCTGTCAGAAATATGAACAATTTAACCAGTTCTTTAAAAAATTAATTGAACCAATGTCCAAATAAAAAACAAAAAGAAAGAAAATAGAACTGTATTTTTTAAACATTTAATTGCAGCAGATGAGTAACTGAACATTGAAATAGAGTACTCAAATAGTCATAAAAACAAGCTTAGTAGACACAACTGGCCATTGTCACTTTCAAAAGTACAATAACAATATACAACGGTTGCTACTTGAAACTTATACTGGGGAACAACAAAAGGATTGATGACCGCGCACTATCAAGGACACAGCAATTTGCATCGATCTATCGATAGAAATAAAATACTATCGTGACTAAAGCAATTATAGAGGGAATGATACGTAATAAACTCCAATAGAAAAGATTGATTGGGAATGAAAAAGTATGTTGTAGTCGTGTAGAAGTTCCCATGGAAAAGAATGAGCATTAGCAGGTATGGGATGGTTCATGAGATTGGAACTAACTAACTAGTGCTTATTGTCGGTATGCGAATTTTTCAATTTGGCAACACCGAGCAGAACACTAATAAATGGTAACCCCTGCCTGAGACTATATTTCCAGATACCGACAGCTATTTGACCTGGGATTATCTTCTCTTCAAATCCAGTGTTTATGCTACTGCTAGGCAAGCGCGCACCATCGCCTATAGCTTTGTCGTTTACAATCAAGTAATAGCGAGCAAACGCAATCCTCTCAAGAAACATCGAATAAGGAATACCATTTACAGCACTAAGCTTTAGTTTACTAATTAGTATTTTTCATAGATGGGAAATCATCAAATGACTCCTTTCGCTCTGGGCGGAGCAGAAGGTAGTGTTAGACTCTTACTAACTAAAACCCATCCGTGTTCTTCCTAATGCCCTTTGCATTCCAGGGCCGCGGTGACTAAGTCAAGAGGCTTTTAACATCACTTTTTAATGTTAACTGTCTTGACTTATCCACTAATAATATTATATTAAAACTGTCTACCTGTCTGTCTACTTCATGGTAATTATAACATTACCGCCCGGGATCATCCGTCGCAGCAAAACTGCGGGGGATAATACCGGACATCGATTCTCACAAATTAGTTTCTATTTACTTCTTATTTGACGTTGAAGGTTGTGACTACTTGTCAACGGAAAGTAGGCCTCAGGAAAACAATAAAAGTTGATATTCTCGCTGTAGGTAATTAGTTCAACGGTGTTGTAGATATCAGCATTAAAACTGTGATTTTAAATAAATTTAGAAATAATATTGTTCTTAGCAGAGACTATTTCGGTAATACTCTACAAAATATCTACGAATGAAGAAAATGATCATGCTCAGAAAGAAGAATAAAGGACGAAACTAATAAATGTATACCTAATTGTGATACACCTTGCTTCACTAGACAACATTTTCCTATTTGCTGGCATCGACTATCCAGTATCTAATCTTACCCGTTCATTTTATCAGTAGGTAATTTATTTACATAACAATTATCCATGTGGCTAGGTCTTTACCCAAGTGAGGGATTCTAAAACATATATCTATGTCTCAATAAATTGAAATACAAGAACCTCATAAAAACGAAAACTCTAATTAAACACACAAGCTAACATCACGACTAACAATATTTGTGGTGATCGTGACACTAAGGTCACGAGGGTCCATAGACTATGAGACTGAACATTCTATCTGTGCCTAGGTCAAACTCTCTAGTCTAGGGCATTTAACTAATCATTCTGACTTTACAGTCTGATTAGCGCAGACAAAAGACTATTAGATCATCTGGATAAGTGTACTGAATGCAAGTTGTGGGATAGATAACATAGCAATTTTGCTAATCCGAAATATTTTAATGGTAAGGTGTAAAACTTTGAATTTGAATTCAAGATGTAGTAAATGAGTAATATCGTAGGAATGTGGTTTGTGACTTGTCCTTAACAAAACGTTGTCCTTTATAACTACATACATAACGATGTAGATTCTTAATTAATTTTGTGTTCTTGCTAAAACTAGTTTGTAATCAGAGGTCTCTTAGTATAGTAGCCTAACAAATTAATGCTATAATGCTACAACTATTATTTCTTTTGTTTTAAAATAATGAATGAAGTGTAAACATCATGTCTATGATGACTTCTATTGTCAACTGCTTTTGTGTTACTACTTCGTTTACTTTTAATATTTTCATTTAGAATTGAAGAGAGCTCAACACTATAAAAGCATTTACTATAAAAAACACACATTCGACTTTGGTTTAACTTACTTCCACTACATTTAAATAGTAATGTGCCACAATATTGTGATTGTTTATCAAACAATATACCGTGTAGTTTGTATCTGTATATTCTATTAATCCAACTGTTATTACAGTCAATGTTAGCATTAGGAATGTTGTATTTCGTAGACGTTCAGTGTTATCTAAACTTTCTAGGAATTTAACGGTTTGTGTCTGTCTATACTACGTGCAGTTTCTGTAGATCCTACATTTATAAGTTCAAGTTTAACAACCTTAAATGCATTGCATTGGTTCCTTTTCACTTCAGCAATTTTATTTAGGTTACACAACTCTTAAGTGATCATTTGGACATCAACTGTTGATTTGTGGTTTTGTGTTTGAATCACAATTTCGACAACATTATTTACTGTAATAGATAGATCATCAAAGCAGAAGTTAGTTCTAAGATTAATCCAGGTAACTGACGTTTTGAAACGTCAAACATTAATGACTTTGAAAACGTTATTATAACTTAGAAATTGATCAATCTACTGTCTACATCGCCTCTGTAATTTCTTTGTGAGAACAATATATATTATCAGAGCAACATTAAAAGTGAACGGATTTCTCAAGTTCCAGTTTATTTCGCGCACAATGCCGGTCCCACTTGTTCGCACTGATTCGCAATTAATAAACAGCATGACCCACTATCGAAGTTTCAAAGTGTCCAATCATTCTCGTATTAATTAATATCAAATCTTCGGTAAGCTTGTCGGTGTAAGTGTTTCGGCGTGATGAATATGCGTGCCAGTTCGGTAATAAACTTATTAATGTCGCTTTCTTCTTCACGGCTTCAATGTCACAGTCGAAATTGTTAAGTTTCCGTTTGTACAGTCGAATCCGACTCAACAATCAACGCGCACCGCCTTGCCTAGCCTTTTACGGAAGTCTACACGATATGTCATTGAATTAATCACATTTTTATATCCTCACGTGTCTCAACCTTCGCTCTTGAACCGGTGTGTTTTGGAACGAATAAATCTTCTACTTATCGTCACTAAATCTAAGTTGGGGAAACAAGGCCAAACAACTAACAACTGAATGATATCTGTCAACTACAAATCCTAACACTAAAACAAGTGAACCGAATGACTTACCATAAATCAAGCTCTGGACAGGGGGAAAGCACTGCGTATCAATACTCCGGTAGTCACATGAACTCGATAACAAATCCACTTTTTGTAACGCGTTCAGTGAAACGTATCGTAAGTCTCGAACTAAACAAAATTAGCACTTTCCACAAAACACATCAATTCCACAGCACTGATAAAGCACAATCTGCCGACTTCTGCCGACTCGCAACACACAGAGCTTGCACACGTTTCTTCACAGTTATCTGTTAAGACGGTAGCGTAACAGAGTGAAGCAATCGCACTGCCAATCGCAATGCGAAATTTAGGCGGTCGCAAAATTGTTCGCCTAAAAGCGACAGTCAAACCGACTTTACCGGTCGGAAACGTTCCAAATTCGTATCGGAAAGTCGGTTTACGTTAACAACAGCGAGAATTTGAACACACGAGTGAGCTGCGCGGGCAGCGCGAGCAAACTGAGGCGCCGCCGTGCGCAACCACGCGACGCATCAAACCGAACCGAATGGACTTCAAACTTTTACCCGACCGAATCGAAACCGCACGCCACACAATACAACAACCTCAACTCCTCGACAGTTTTAAAATCGGAAGGCTTGCTAAGTTGCAAATAAACTTGCAAGTTACATACATGGACAAGTTAACCGGACAAGGCTCTCAAGATATGACATTCGTGAACGCACGCAACGATTACGCAGCAAACATTTAATCGAACTGATATGATCCATCAATGTGAGCTCTTGACGTAGATACCCAAAGATAACCAAATTAATGGATACCGATTTCGGGTTCGATAATGATAGTTTCGATTCAAATGATAATAACATCGAACGGAAATGAAATAAAAATGCGATTGCATTGTATTTTTAACGGTATGCTACATAAATTAAGAAAATCAACCTGAATTCTTTGAACCAAATGCGGATACGGTAACTGTTCAAATAACAGAGAACGTTGCATTCCTAAAGAGGAGCACGGAGTTTGATCTTAAGATCTTGATTTAAGGCAGTGTTTATATAAATTAAGGCAAACAGAAGTTTGTGGATGAAGTTGGAACAAAAATTTATCTATTTTGAGATGAATTTAATTCGAGGCATGAAGCGAAGTAGGAAAAATACGTACAAAGCTGAAAACACGAAAATAAACTTCAACATGAAATAAACGATCTTCGTGATAAATCAAATTATATTAATCAGTATTGAATTATTTGGCATATGATTCGGAGAAAAGATGTTTATCGAAACTTATGATGACTCATGAATACAATGAAAATTAATTAACGAAAGAAATCTGGTACTATAAAAAATCAGAAATAGAAAATCAATCAGCACTCTAGATTAGCGAATGCATTACATAAAGGATCAATGCTTTGATAGTTGCAAAAAGATCGAGATATTTATGCAGGTTGAAGATAATACTTTTCATATTTCATAATACTAAAAAACAAAATACTCCAAGAAGTATGGGTTTACAAAATATAATGTGCAAAATAAAAATAAACCAGTAGGTAATTGCCAGTAATCGAAAGCAGTAAAGTGTGTATCCGTTGCAGGTTCTTCGGGAAAATTTGCATGTTCTACTGTTTAATGGTCTCAAAAATTTCTGTGGTCTAATGAACGGAGCTTAGAGTGCAAAATAAACGTGATCGTAACAGGTTATAAATTAGTTTCGAAATGTCTGATCCTAAAAGGCTAAAAGTTGAATTTGGAACGAGGCAATCAGAAGATACAATTTGGATCAATTTAGAATAGGTCACAGGAATTTGGGAGGTTTAAGATTAGAACTAAATAAAATAAAATGAATTTATTTCAGGTATATCCCATAGTTATCACATTAATACACTTTAAAATCACACATTAAATAAATACCATAGAATTGGATATGGCATGTCAAATTAAACCAGCTCACAAATACATTGAATTAATCACAATTATAACAGCAGTATATCGATTAGATGCGGTGTTTTTAGAATTAAATGCGTGTCCTGCATTGTGAGTAAAATTAAATTTATAAACTACATGTCAGTTGCTCAATTTGGAAGTAAAAATTTAGAAGAATATCAAAAAGCAGATTACAAATCAAGAAGTTTAAAACATTAAAGATAGGAGCGAAACGAAAATATCGATTATGGTTAAACGTTAGAATAGAAAGCCTACAAAGTTGAAAAACGCTTCAGGCAAGCAGTCATTGAAAACATGAAATTGTATAACAAATTGCCTTCAATTTAAATAATGATGAGTTATTTCAATTCTCCGCTAATGTTCCTTCCTTGAGACAGGATTCTACACTTGCATGTCGCAGTGGTAACAACTAACCACTCTAATTAAAGTGTATGCAGATCAAGCCTGCGCCCGCGGCTGCTCCAACTGGATTCTTGGCTCATAACCATGGGAATCGTGGCTGAGATAGGTGCGACTGGTTTCTAGGGACTTGCTTAAACCCTATGATCAGTTAGTCGTAAAGTTACGATAAAGGCTTGCGAATTTGCGATGTAACATAACTTGAATTGAAATTAACTTGTACAAAACTGAAACATATATGTATTACTTTAGATGATTGTATATGTACTCACTATTAAGGTGCACTATTTTTTTTAGATTCAATAACTGCATGATCGAACTATTTTCTTAAGGTATGAAGAAAATTTGCTAACTGAAATCGAAACTAAGACATTCTAAAACATCGAAGGTGGAAAGCATTGCCGTAACATCAACAAGGCGATAAGTGACAAAATATGAAAAACAATACACAACTACTAAGTAGAAGGTGATAATGTGTCGTACAATGAGTTGCCTCACTGTGTCGTCGACCCGTAGTCCATTCTTCAGTCACAGCAAATTATGGCTTGTTTGTTCCATACCCTCTTGTAATCAGTGTCCTCTACACAGTTTGCATGGCGGAATTAATTCCAGTATTTAGCTTACAGGCTAATGAATAGGACACTTTACCATCCTGTGTGAGAGCTTATTGCGTATTTAACAGTGTTTGGGATTAGGTAAAAATGTTTTACAAGATTTTTTTAAATAGGTCCGGAGGATAGTAAAATGTTTATCTTTCTGAAAAATATTTTCGTTCTCTTTTTTTCCATTACTTAGAAAAGGTAAATTGCACTCGAAAATTTAAACATGAGTGACCGATAAAAAAATTAAAATATACAAGGAATCGAAGCGGAACGATAACACACGGTGCAACGAAAAAAGATACCATTCCAATGAATTCGGTTGTTTGAACGATGTTGTTGGTTTTCTAAGAACTGCAAGTTATTCGATAATAGTTAACTTGTTATTTTAAAAGGTAAACACAATTATATATGGCATGTAAATGATAGCAGATGAGCTTGACACTTTAGCCCTAATATAGCTAAACATGGCATCGATGATGCAAATAAAGATAAAGAATTTTAACTACTAGCTGTAGAATATTTAAACCTGATGACAATTTTATGAGTAATTATGACAATAATGGAATAATCAATAACAATATTCAACGATAGATAAATAATATAATCAACGATGTATTTTTTAAAGTCATGGTTACTAGAGTGCTAGTACCACTAGTGTGTTACTAAGAGAAATATACTCTATCAACACGAAGGTCATTAATACTATATTATTATGTAATCAGGCCCTCACTTTAGTTCAAATGGATGCACTGACAGACATGAGAATATCTCTAATTACAAATGCGGACCACGTTAATCCTACGATCTTCACAGATTAACATCAACGTCTATGGCTGTTTCTCTGTTTGTTGGACCCTTTCTTATTTGTAGAACAATCATTTCAAACCTCTTTAGTTTGATTACATCCTCGAATAAACATTTTTTTTTTCTATCATTGAAAACAAAAAATATGTAAGAGAGCTACAGCTAACTCATGATCATTTTAGCTGCAATCAATTTTGTCAAATGAGTGTGCCTAAATAAAGCTATGTAATACGGAGTGATTTCCACATACAAGTACAAGTAAATGTCGTTACACAATCTGAAGCCTATTGATATTTCTTCACCAATAGAACTTCAAAGGTTCTCCAAAAACAAAGACTAATTGGTAAGCAGGGGGCGATAATAATCAGTTAATTAACACCGAGTTTACTCCATCGCTAGTTGTGTGAACATTGCTCAAAGCACGACGTCCGCTGCGCCCGCGCACACAGAGGTCAAGGTTATGTGGTAGCTAGCCAGGCTGCTATTATTTCAAAGCTTTATTACAAGTTAGAAGTAGAAATCATAGAGTTTATTAGAAGCATAGATTTTGAATTAGAAAATGTTATTAAGGTGACAGATGAAATCAATAAAGCCGCTAGAAAGAAGTTAAACTCTAATTCATAGATACAATATACACTCACGCGCGAAGAGTGATAGTAAATATTTAGATGCAAGAACATTAAACCTGTTAATTGGACTGAATTTATTCAAATATTGATTTAAGAGATTAAATATTTGAGAAATGGTTCGGTTTCATTCTCAGAATAAATCTCATGCATCTTCAGTTTTTTTGTTAGAACTTTTAGCGCAGGTCTTTCCTTTCTGTTTATGAAGTAGTTTTTAATTTCGTAGGTCCTTACGAACCAGCAGATACTAATCATATAGACAGCCCACCTAATAATGGAATAACTCGTGCAGATAAAACTGTTTTTGAGATAGACGATAAAGCTAAAGAAATTAATCAGAATAATCCATTCGGAAAGCAAAGTAACATAACAATACGTAATCGACAAAAAAGTGGGTAACAACGACATAACTGATACAAGTTCAAACGGATCGCATGCAGCATTACTTGACGTTACGTCAAACAATGCAGCAAGAACAGAATCGTGATCGAAAACACCGTTAAATTCACATGAGATATGCTTCCTGAATGTTACCGTTGGTGGTATGAAAATTTAGCATGCTTTACAAGATTCCAAGAGATTACAGCATAAAAGAGTTTGTTTATTTCCGCTGTTGAGAAAAGTAACTTAATAATGATTGCATTATCTTATTGTATCTAAGTAGATGATAACAGTTCTGATCAGGGAGAAATAAATGACATAAGGTGCTATGGCAATTTAGTTAAGCTGTTAGTGATACGTTCATGTAATAAGTAACACAGGTCTGCGACGAAAAAGTTTTTTGAGTAATTTTGTATGAAACTGGTTAATGTTGACTTAAATAATAATATTGCAAATATGATCTTTATTTTAATGTGTCACGTCACATTTTTTGGATACTGGCATATATTTAAATAAAGATTGCATAGTCTACCTTCATTTAAAAAAAAAACTTTATATTGGTAAACTCGCTGTTTTTTTTAATCTTGAATTATTCCATAGTCAATATTACTATTCTACACTTCCAATAAAGATCAAGGCTGTTGGGACGTTAATATAATGACGAACTACTGCTAGATGATATGTAGAGATAAAATAAAAAATCATCAACGAAAACCAACAAAACGCAGTTTCTTTGCAAAGAAAAAACATTATTATTGATTGTTTTCTTTGTTTTGTATTTATGGAAATTGCTATAGTCTCATAAAATTAAGAAAAAATAGTCTTGCAGTTATTTATCTCTAAACACTATACCATCTTTTTCTGGCAAGTGTGACGTGATATATATCATATGATTGCTATTTTATATTTGTTTTAAGACAATCACAACGAATATTAAAAGTTCAAGAAAAAAACTTTTCAAAAAAAATATTCGCAGGTCTGTGTTATCATTTGAATGGTAGAACCACGGTAGAACCAATCCTAACACTAATACTACACCATTCAAATCAAACACCCCATCACTCCAACAACACATTCTTAGCATCGTTTACGAACTGCCCTTCCCTGAGAAAGCCTTCACCATATCATTACCACGCCGGCAGCTGATCGGATTGATTGGCTCTAAATAATAGCATTAACTCTTCACATTCGCACCCACTTCACCTGAATCCTTCCTAGTGGTATATTCAAGTTACTACATCACTTGAAAGTGTAATTTAAAATGCGTTTGGTTAGCATTCTACATTTGCATATATTAATTTGATTTCTTCAAAAAGTCCGTCTTCGGCAAATCAGTTATCATATCTGTCTAGTCTGTCTGTTCTTATTATTGTTTCAAGGAATTTAGCTAATGGTTTTTACATACCTATCATTTAGAAGATTGATCCTCCGCTGAAAGCAAAATAAAAAAGTCTGCAATCTCAAAAACTCGAGAGCAAATTGTTATTGAATTATCTGTAGACTTTTATTAAAATCATTGTCTTCATCATACATTGAAAGTAACTATGAATTGATTCTAATATTCTATTGTTTGTTCCATTACCCGTGACGGTGGTCTTGATTTACTATTGACTAAAAACAGAGTAGATAAAACAGCTTTCTTTAATGTGTTATACTTATAACAATATAGCGCTACTTATTGTCAATTTTCGATCTAGAGTACGCAAATTGGATCTTTCATTGTCTCACCAACTTTCATTGCCAGTTCTTTCGGTCTTTCCTTTGCAGTAATCTTTAGTTCGCTGTTATTAATTATTGTTCTTTTATCGTTTTTGCTAATGATCGAAATTACTAGTTCTGTTTCAGACATTCGCACGATCGTCCCAATTTGAAAGTTATAAGTTTCTCTAGTTTTGCCAGAAATGGTGATTCAATTCAAATTTTCGATAATTACCTGAAGTTTTGCACATTTTTTTGTGAATTCTTCATTTACGAGTCAATTAAGATGATTTTTATCGTAATGAAATATATTTCTCTGTTAGGCTTTCTCGTTACTGTTTACCAGTAATCGCCTAATGATGCAATATTCAATAAACTAGCTGGTTTTATTAAAATTGTTATCATTACTGCTTCATTGGTTACCTTTTGCAGTTCTATACTTTTAACTTTTTATTCTTTGTAAGTTTTTGTAGTCACATCTACGACACCCATTAAAATCGCCTTTTATGTCGATTATAATCAATTTCACATTTTCCCTAGAAATATTTTCTTCTATTTCATTAACGGGTCGTACAAAAAGAAATGTGCCCATATCTTACCTACTCAATGGTAATAAATGGGTACATTACTTTTTTTATACAGCATACGACCTTACACATGCCATAAAACATCAAATTCTTCAGGGTGCACATGTCTGACATTTGGCGTAACTGTATCATCTGCAAAATAAACAGCTACTGCGGCAGGTGTTATTATCACCTAAGGAGATAATGACAGTACAGGTGCATCTATTCTTGGTCCTTAATACCGACTGACATAAGGTGTGTGAGTTTTTATGTCCCAGTTTTGTAGAATCAATTTTAGGGCTTCGGGTGAAATTAGCAAAGATGGTACTAGGAATTCAATATTCAGAATGATTACAGGTTTTTTGGAATGTTAAGGGCGATTTTTAGTCTTTAAAAAGAACGTAAAAACTACCATGAGGACGTATAAATTAAATGAACCATCCCACTGAGTACGTGATATGTTTACTATCTTTAACTGCCCTATTAAAAGGATAACATTAAATTAATGTAACATGCGTTTTTAAATATTCATAAATTCAGTATATCGTAACGGACCTACATATTTATGAGAAAACTGGTTGGGAACAAAAAGTTAAAATTCCGTAGTATTAAAAGGATGTTTTGCGTAAAATAAGTCGATTATTGTAAGATCGACTTGTGGGCAAGACCGCAAAGCGGCAAGGTTATCCACTTGTTCTGCGCTCGCGCAGGCCTAGGTTTTTTACTGGCATTGCCATCTGTCCTGTTCTATTACTTGGGCGGTAATAAAGTAAATTATAGATGGAATGCTACTGTTGGTTTTATAAGATAATGTTTTTTTTTATAGTCTTATCCAGGGACAACGCAATCAAGTTTAAAAATAGCACCATTTGAAATAAGAACTCCGTGATGCAACTATAAGAAAAGAACAATACGAAAGCAAATACAGTACCCAAACAAAGATTTAAGAAATTTGGAAATAGGTAGGTACGGTTGTAACATTATCTCTTGTCCCCATTTTTACAGATCAAACACATGCAAGCTAACATTTCTATCTCATATTAGTTGCACAATGGTAAAGTGTCGCAAACCGAGACGAATCTTGCGCATTGTTTGATGACATTATGGAGACCATAGACATTCACTTGTCAACCACTAGAGTCATTTTTACCGCGAAAATGTCACAAATACATGTCACTCTGCACATTTCACTTATTGTTACTGTTTAAACACAATACTGTGAACCTTTATTGAATTTAATGGAAATTCACTTTCCAATATGAGTGTACTACAACTTAATTTGAATATGTGTGGAAAATCGCACGACTTTCACATGGCCTTTAGGCCCTACATCTCTTTTATTAGTTTTAGAACTTTAGTGCAAGTTTTATTAACTTTTTATGTTAGAGAAACGTAATTACTTTTTACTGAAGTGCAAAGAGAAAAGCAGAAAACTCCATTTCATTATAAGCATATCTCTCTTTTTCTACACGATTAATCACCATGAAGCAATGATCAGAAACTTACAAACCCTATAATATAAATAACACCTACAAAAAAACGAAGCGCTAGAAGAAGCCGAATTGATTACCACCGAGCTTCAATGATCAATCAACTAGTTATGCAAATTTGTAGTACACAATCTATTGGGGACATGTCGCTAAGACTTGAATGGTCGATATGGTAACCGAGGCTGCATTACATGACATAAGTGACAAGTATGGTATTGATAAATCATGGTGACATTATTATGAAACGTTTTGAAGGGAATGACAACTTGACATGGTGATATTTAATGTCATAGATAGGCGAGAACGCATATAAATATGATGAATGAATTGCTAGTTTGATATAATATTCAAATGCAAAGCCATAAAGTTTAAAAGATAATAGGGATCAGTTACGAATCGGCATAACATTTATTTATTATTTTAAACAGAACGGCCATAACCAATTACACTGTTTTAACACAATTACAATAAATACAGCACAGAACAGTTAGATAGAGTATGCAGTCAAAGATTCACGTCACAAAATTTGATACATTCTGACAGTATCGTCTTCCATTCTTCCACAAACATCAAATTCGTGTTGTTGTCCAAGAGAGCATTAAGCGCAGACAGTGCTCAAGGTATGGGCAATTTGGAGTGAGCAACTGTATGATATGTAGGAACTGCCAGTAGCCGGTGTTTTCTGCCACGACTATAATTGTTCGGTATATATAGGTTGCTACAAAATGTTATCGGTTTTGTAGGTCGGGGGCATCAATAATTCCCCTTTCGAGAACGCATAATCTTGCTGTCCTTGTCCCATGCCACTTGGGGTCAGCGCAAACCATTTTATTTTTCCATTCCGTCCTGTCACTGACTACCTCATATTTCATATTATCGCACACACAATCCCTTCCATCTTATCCTAGGCCTTCTCTTCTTCCCTCCCACATTTATACTCATAACTTTTTAGTCACATGAGTTTCATCCCTTCTCTCAAATGGCCATATCAAAACAATGGATTCACTTTCAACTTGTAGCTGGCGTCAATATCAAACTTCCCCTAATTATTTTTCAAAATAATATAGCTAAACTAACGACATTTAATCGATTTTTCAAAGGATCGCCAAACTGAAGTGACAGTGAGCAGGGCACTTTGCTCGCAGACCGGATGGTCGATGGGGCCGAAAAGTTCTGGAGTGCCGACCGCGTACCGGAAGACGTAGCGTTGGAAGGCCCTCTACAAGGTGGACCGATGACCAGGTGAGGGTCGCGGGTAGCCGATGGATGCGTGACGCACAGGTTGTTGTGGCTGCACTTGGGGGAGGCCTATGTCCAGCAGTGGACGTCTTTCGGATGATATGATGATGATGAACGACATTTAAGTTTAAATTACATAAAACCTTGCAAAAAGAAATTTGAAGTCAACACGAGGCACATCAATCACAAATCAAACTTCTTATAAACCAAGATGGCCGAAACGAAAGTCGCAAAAACGATACAAAGAATCAAATAGATAGTGACAAAGTGTTACCTCCAACGTTTAAACCCGCATACATAACACATAGTAAATAAATGTGGTTCACTTACTTACATAACATTCGGTCTCAATTCTTTTATCGTCTAATAGTCTGACATAAATCTGTCTCAATCTAGTCCTTTGTTGAATGGAGAAATTGAGTCAATATTTGAAAGTTAGTTTGACTTTCCTGTTGCTAGTGAGATAAGGCAAAGGAGCGACAACACAGCTACTTTAAAAGTCAAGCAATTGTCTACCTTGGTTGAAGCCACTTTATCCCTTGACACGCATTCGCACACAGCCCGTAATACAAATTTATTGCACTGCTATACGGCAACTGCTCAAAACAATTCCGACTGACATCAAAATAATAACATATAGTGGCAATAGAAAGACATTACTCGTAAATAGACCCTTTACTAAAGCCTGTGACAATAAATCTCACCACAGCAACAACGATGATGTCAAAACAGTGAAACATTCCTGTGGAGAAAGGTTTCGATATATACCAAATGTCCTTCCAACATCAACCCGTATGACTCAAACTATGACAAAGGAAAACATTAAAGTACTTGATAGAGACCCAAATACAGAACAATAGCTCGTATCAGTAGCTATCGTTTTATGACCTCGGGCTAACATTAAGCTAGCTTTCCCGAGAACTTGAGAATTATCTAAAATCGAAGAAGATTAATGGTCAATGCGCAGTGGAGCGTACGGCGGACGCCTTGTACCGAGATCTTGTCTCGAGCCTGTCTGAATATATCGATTATGACTGTACCACTTTACGTTGAAGAGAGATTTGTAACAGTTGATATGTCCGCTTTATACTACCCATCTTTATCTGCTTTAGAAATCTGCAGGAAATTTCAAATAAGGTAACGTGACTTCAATTCTCACATTAAACTGGTCATCTATAGAAAGCAATCAAATTAAACCTGTGGATCTAAATTACTAGAGATAGCCTATTTTGGTTACTAATGTCATAAAGGATTCACTAAAAATATTTTTGGAACTATTACGTAAATTGTAGCCTCTGAAATGGATTTTATCGTTTAATAAGTCGTTTATCTAATCTAAATTGTTTTGAAAGGCATGTTCGATAAAATGTATTGGTAACATGATGCAATCGAGACAAATTTTGTAGGTCCTGACGACAGACGAAACAAAAAACTAGGCGACATTATAAATATCATTATCATTTATGAATACAATATTAATCTTCAATTCTTTATTACTTAATCGTAAACTATCAAGGTGTCACCAACTAATACATTTTGATTTAGAACTAAAAGATAATACATTCAAAGACCATCGAAACGTCGACACCAACACTCAACAACTGATTTTTAATGACTGACAATTAAAGAAAAGCTGTTTAGTATTCAAAAGCAAACTTCTGTTTGTCGGAAATCCATCTGTATCATCGCCTCAATATATCTTAGCTCCTTACTTGTCTATCTTTCATCTTTAGGTCACACTATAAGCGAATGGGCCCATGAGTCGTAAAACTAGTCACAACAATCAGGAATTTAGAAATGATGTCATCACATACCTGATCGAAGATTAAAAGTAGTATATACTTATTACCAGTAACAATACTGAACATTCACTTATTTAGTAATATCCCATAAACTTTACGATCGAAAGTCATGAAATTATTCATCAAAACAATAATTACGAAGAGCCGGACATTCATTGTAATCCTTTTACTCTTCTCATCAATACTGTGACATCAAGACTCATAAAGCACGTAATTCTATTTAAATTTAATGAGGTTAACGTGTTAAAATCATGGTTATACTTGCAGGAAGCGATAAACCTAGTGTTTATTAAAACATGTAATCAAAACGTACCATAAAAGAAAGTAATACAGAAATAGAATCAATTAAAGAATGCGGAAGAAATAAAACAGACTACCGAATATGCTCCTGCCGTAACACTAGTTAACACATCGCAGACCATGTGCCAAGCCGTGGCGCCTATAAATCCAACTTGTACATTTCTCCAACACGTTCTAACATAAATCTTTTCAAGCTTTTTGAAGAAATCCATCCAAAATGTGCATAATTTCGTAAAAGACGAAACAGGAAACCTGCTTCCGCGACTATACGACCAAATATCTAATTCTGGAGACATACAAAATCGTGTTACATAATCCAGCCATAGCATTAAAATAAATCCGCTTCCAGAGATATTAGTGTCAATAAATAAACATGGAACATTTTGCTTCGTTGATACAAATGTATCCGATAAACTGTTTCCCTGATGAAACACGATCTGATGCGTCCATCCAAATTTCCTTTTGAGTTGATTGACGTTAACATTTGCTGTAATAAATAGCGTACCATCTCCTGATGGGGTCAAACTATGAAATTCGATTAACCTATTCACGATGAAACAAACATTCCTTTATTAGTTCTGATAATTTATGATTGTATTGCTTGAATATGATTTAATGTTGCGAAGGCAATCGCACTGGACATGTTGAATGTATTAATCATAACAACATTAACTTACATAATGTCGTTGAAGACAAATGTTTGTTTAAAATTGCCAAAGATGTAGACCGAATAAATGATTGTTGCTTCCAAAGTAACGATGTCAGACTTAACCATTAAGAAATTCTTGTAGTTAAATCAATTACTACTGGCCAGTGAAAGACATGAATGGTAACTGTCCATATCATCTAAAATAGTCTCTGTGGACAATTAATCATGGGCTGCACACTTTTTGGTGACGAAATGTGTATAGAATTTATCATCGCCAATTAGTAGAAACTTCCGCGTCTAGAAAAGATTTTAACCTGTCAAATTATGGACGAAACTAAAAAAGAACGCACACATCCCGTTTCCTTGATATTAACAAACAAAACAAAGTTAAAAACGGCGTTAATTTTTTTGTGGCCAAATGCAGACTGAATATTTTCTTTGATAACATCGTACTCATTTAAATTCTTTGGCCGTTTTAATGAATCAAAATGATTCATTTAACACCAGCTTAGTTTTTTCTTTTTAAAACGAACTCAATTCTAGATGAAAATATATTATTTTCTGAATTAAAGACGCATAAAAAATGATAATTCTAGCTAAGCGCAGTTTAATTCAAATACTTAATTACGCACGAGCATTACTTCCTGTACAAAAAGCGACTCATATTCAACTCTGATCTAAGATAGGCTTTTGATACCATTCCCCTCATACATTACTTGAATAATGATCATTTATCTCACTCAACAGTTTATATAGAAATAGTAGTTAAAGAACCTTTAGAAGAACCTATACTCTATTCAGCAGTTGCAACAGTACTTTTAGTTAGCCAGATGCATACTAAACCCGAAGCCACAACAAATACTTGACATAGCCGAGACTGCAGAGAGCAGCTAACTTTGACATTCCGATCCCGAAATAACGACACACTTACAAATGAACAGCGGTAATGACCCGCTAAGTTACTGCTTGAGCTTTGACTTATGTTCAGAAGAAACAGACATTATGCAGGAATTTATGGGAATTTAAATTTTACAAGTGTGAAGAATTTTGGAAGAATCGTTTACGCAAGAAAAAGTTGCAACGCTATGAATGATTTGTAACTTTGTAAGTTAGCATTTGCTGGGTGAAATTCTAGCTTGAAATAGATCATAATGTTTACGAAAAATATTAAATCTGTTAGCCACAAGCTAACATTTATTTGTTTTCTAATAAGTACACTACTGCTCCAAATAGGATCCGTTAGCACAATTTCTCTGTATAATTTACAACCTTATAAACATAAATCGTTTGTTACAATATAAATGTCTGTACTAAAATCGTGTCTAAGCTGAACACTTATTAATTAAGCATTAATGTTTCCCTAGCGTCGACGACCTCCATTAGTATAATTGGCATTATAAATTCTTCATTGCGATAATATTCGTGATAGGAATAAAGAGATGGCGGATGCGTCTGGCGCGGATAAACCAATCCGTTGGTAAACTAGTGAAAACTACTAATATAATGAGGTCTAATGACTTCCTCGAGACTTCCTATATAAGAAACAATATTAAGAGTAGCAGGAAGAAAAAGAGTTAAAATATTAAATTATGGCACGCTCGCTCCCTTCTCTCCGTATAATATAATCATGGTTTACTTTTCATAGTTTACTTAGAAGGAAATGAACCGTTACACAATAATATGACTGAAATTAATACCAAAGCCACATCTTGTGACAAAAGTTACGTGAGAGAAAATGTTTTGCAAATCGTGGGTGATACTAAACTATTCGTTTTATCATCACGATATGGCGCGAAACGGTAATTCAAAAGGAACATGATTTTATTTGTGTAAAATCCTAGTTACAAAGGAAGTCTAATATTAGATGGCCTTCTCTGTTCTTAGCAAAAAAGAAAGCGTTAGATAAAGCCTCTAAGATCTCGCAATAAGTGTTGACATCACTTAAAACTAGACACAGGTCGTCATTGCTCACTTAATTTACATAAACGAATGCAATCAAACATTATGAAACGTGACAGTAATTACTTTCTTCTATGATCATGTTTAGCGGCCATTTTCTTTTTTGACAGTTACGTTTGAAAGTGACAATACAAACTGCCTAATTTGACAGTTGGACATCGACAAACTTTTTATTTACAATTATTTTTGAGATAGCCTTTGTTTTATGCGAACGAAGTTTTTTTGACAGCCGCATTTATAACGTTGTAGTGACGATAAATTGAGATGAGATGATATGTGATACGACGGTTAAAGAAAGCAAAATAAACGTACATGTGTATGATGTGTAATGTTACGTGGTCAAGCTTTGACTTAACAGTAATTGAATCTTTGGATGAATCCAGAACTGGTAACGTCAAAAGACTGATTCATTCGATCCACCTCACATTTTTCCAACAATGTTTGGGTCAGCTACCAATCTAACCGGATACAGCTGAGTACCCGTTTTTTACATAGAGCGATTGCCTATTTGACCTCCACAACCCAGTAACTGGGTAACACGGAAAATGAATTAATTAACATAGAAAAATGTAGAACACTAACCTAGTTTTTCATGTACCTTATGAACAACAATCCATCCATGTCTCAAACAAATGTTTGAATATTTGATGCCTCACCGTGCGGTGAGGCATTAAATTTTCGAAAAAAAATATCATGAAACACTTCCCTGGAAGAAACTTCATAAAGAGCTGTAGCACACCACTACTTATTTAGATAATTTTTATCGTAAATGACATCAAATGCGGCAACATTTTAGCCATTCATCATGATTAACAATTTTCCAAAAATTATGGGATTAACGTGCGCTACTGAAATGTCACATGGCCAATCCCAAACATTTCACAAGTATGACAATGGTTATTTTCGATTGAGTATCATCCCGACTCGAGACGGTCTATAAATACTGTAAAAATCTCACTCTGGTGGATTGAGAGCTCACTTCAAGTTCAGAGGCCCCACGAAGATAAGGGTGTTTAGACTACAAAAATCATCGCTTAAAAATCAACTTAAAATACACACAGCTGAAGTCGGTAGATGAGTTCGTGAAGTAGGCATTAAAATTATCTCGAATTATAAATTCAAGTACCTTACACATAATTTCTTTATCTTTCACCGTACGTAATAGGCGCGACGAATCAAACCTTGCTTGCTGTCAACGATTTGACAAGACAACAATTTAGACAGCTATTACGCATAATACAGACGCTTTCCGACTCGATCAATTTGTCGAAACCAGTCATTGTAAAGCATGAACATTATCTACCAATAAAAATTATAAATCTATCTGATAAATTATTGTTCTATCTTATATAACAATTAGTCTAATACCCTTTTTCCCAACTATGTTGGGATCGGTTTCCAGACTAAATGAATACCAGTACTTTACCCACTAACCCGATAATATGACACCCCTTGGACAGACTGACATCAGATTTTCTGGCTTCTGTCTACCTGTAACGACTGTCAAATCTACAAATGACAGCCATGACCAACGGATCAACGCGCTTGTCGAAGCACGCAGGTGTGTTGATATGTAATGGATGGTCACCCATCTAGGGACTGACCTCAACAACTATTGCTCACGCTTGAAGATCGACCAGAGCAAGCTCTAACTAGCTAAGCTCCTCTCTATCTTATATAACATAGTAATAAATGTAGATGATCTTGATAGTAACTATGTTAGCGAAAGTTTATTTTTTATTCCATGGCGGCCCTAAGGCGTTATCGTAAAACACGTGCCTACCACGATAATTGTGGAGCATGAAACCATTTCATAAATATTTCGTTTTATGTTCTCATCGCCTCATTGACACAATGAGTGTTTTTAATCTTACTTCCTACGATTATACTGAATTTCGTACTTTGTAAATTGATTATTTTGTTATTGGCATATGAATGAACACCACCAATGAGTTTATTTCGCGATAAAGAACCAGTATTGACAGTAGAAGTAATTGCAAAAGAAAATAAACACTGCAGCAGGATGCAATTATTCAACAGCTGTAATTAATCTTGATGATTACATTTTTTAACCCTGTAATGCTGGCTCATTACCCACGTCTGGACGATTCTAACTTTCATCGACATCTGTCATGTTTGACATTTGAGCGCAGGTGCCCGGCGGGTTGAAATGTCACGATCCTGCGCCGGCGCAATTCTACGTTATTAATATTTATACGCAGCACCAATTATTCATTACAATATGGCCTTTTCTCCCCATTCAAGTGTAATTCTGCTATCTAAAGACAAGAAAGTTCTTAGATCAATAGGACATCTTACATTGTTTGCGAAAACTTCTCTATAGACATGAGACTAATGGCTGTCTGTCGTTAGCTATGTTTGATTGGATCGTTAAACATTTTGAAATGAATTCATCTTTTCTTACAAGAATATCGAAAGTTTTGAACTGACTTGTTGGAAACAAGACAATCTGAATAGTTTAAACAGAAAAAGAGTTAAACTGCTGAATCTCAATCGAACATCATGTATCCACGTCACACAAACCAATAGCTTACAAATGGAATCATGTCTTGGAAAATTCAGCAGAAGAAAGCCAAAATAACCTTAAATAGTCGTTTATCCCTTAAACGTTTAGATAACGATCATAATATGATGTACACAGATATTATCTGTGTACAAATCGCAATTTAGCGAGAAAGGCACACATCCACAAGTCGTGATGCACCTTAGGCGGCAAACACATTTGACGATTAGACGACGCGATCGGACGTAATATAAACCTGTCTGGAAACAAATTAATCGCTTCGGATAAATTACTACAGCTAAACAATGGTTGCAAAGTAATAATGCATGTGCTTGACAACGTATTTTATGTTATCGAATATAATACGTAATAGGTAGGTACCAAACAAAGCTGTATTCAATAGTTGTATTGGGTATTACGTAAATAGCTGCGTCATCAGTAAGATCCATACTATGTCAGATACGCTTCTATAGTAGGCGCCAGATAAATGTGGAATAAAGTACATTGACCTTTCCCTAATAACTGTTCATAGGTACCTGAACAATTAAATATGAATCGTTTTTCATTATTAGACAATGTTAAGGATCACGAGAGATGATGATTCGGGACAGCTTTGTGTCATTAATTCCGTTTTTCAAATTAAAAATGTCAATAATTGTAGGTGGGTCAATGACCGTTATTCCACGATTATCTGGCGCCTACTATAGCCAAGCATTAACTCAACATTGATAAAATAAATCCGACACATGCAAAAATTGTTTCTTCGAAGCATAAATTACGACAATCTGATATGGAAATTGTAATGGGGAACTATTTACACTTCCCTTTCAATGTTATCGACAATACTAGATGTATCGATAGTAACATTTCGCAAGTCAATATTAACTACGAGTTACAAGACAATACAAACCTGTCTGTCCTGCTAAATCATAGTGAAACCGCGACAATATGTCGACAGCGACAAAATGGCATGACAATGCTAAAAGCGACACATGTGAACACGCCCTAACACACTCGCTTTCTCGTATGTCTAGATTGGAGTTAAGGACTCAAGTAATTTGATCGCAGTTGATCCCCAATGGGAACAAACAATAAATGGATAACGTTTGACAATTATTATCAAAGCTTTCGCTATTAGGTAGTATCTACAACACTGCCAAGATGGAACTTGATTATAGTCCAGCCAAATCTAACACCACCAGAAGGACATATGAATATCCTATTGGTACCTATATGGAGGACCAAATATTTTGGCCTAAGAGTGGAGGGAGCGTTAATCCATTATCAGATTAATAAATGGCAAAATTTCTAGGTATTTTCTTCTCATCAAAGCCTCTACTGCTTTGAGAAGAATTGAAAAATGGGCCTGCCATGTTATCTCTTCAACACCCTATGTTGCCTGGTAGAAAATGCCTAGGGCATAATTAGGTCCATTTTTTACTTATGTGCATAAAGTCTAAATTAATTAATCTTTCCCCAAAAACACAATATTTTTATCCAAAGGCAGATTATGCTTAGGGTATTTAATCCGCTTTTGTTCCTATGTGCATGACATTTAAATAAAGAATTTCCTCAAAATCATAAAGTTTCATCCAAAACTATTTACCCCTTAAAATTCTAAGGCTCCAAAATCCAAGCGATCAAATCCATACGAATGTATTCAGTCTTTAACAGACAAACAGTTTTGTCATATCACTCGCACGTCAGTATCATCATTTTGCAGATGAGTTCTGGTTTGAGAGAACTAAGTGCGTGATGTTTGGAACACGATTATCTGATAAACGGCTATGGGAGGCTCTGCTAATCATCTGCTGATTGGTTGACAGAGACGGCGATGAAAATGGAAAGGAGTATGGAGATGCTTTCGGTTTTCGATGTACAAATTGAGGGGCTTTAGATAGTGTTGATGTTAAGAAAGTTACTGTCACTAGTATGCCTAGAATGAATAGAAACACTATGCATGAATACAAAGATGAAGCACGTTTTTATTGCATAGTATGGTCAACCTTTATTCTTGCGCCGCCCTGTCACGTGTAGAGGACCTAATGACTGCATCAGCAAATGGTGTTACCGTAACTCAATACTGGAAACAAAAAAGTTTGTGATGCGCAAAGAAGAAGACGATGATTCTTTTTTTTTGGTCTTAAAATAAAAGTATACTTTTGTTTCTTCAGTTTTTGTCTGGTAATATATTCACTGCTTAGATCAATGTTTCTTAACAATCTATCTCCAGCCTCTACTGACACAATTTACACCATCGTTACGCAACTGTTCTTAATCCTTATTCACGCTATCATTAAACTATTTACTACCAATAACTGTCACCTAAACAATAGTGGGACGGCGCTAGCCCCAGATCGATATGAAATCGAAAGCGATGTTTATGGGTACAACCCTTCGGTTTTTGAGTACAGCTCGTAATCTGCTTCGTACGGAGTCATTATTGGTGTTACGAAAGTGCTTTTGTTGTTCAGTGTACTCTATTTAAAGATGCTAGTAGCTTGGGTAAGAATAGTCTTGTAGCCCCTTTGGCTATGCTAAAAATACTTGGGCTTTGCTCGCGACATACTGGAATTTTCAAATAGACTGATAGAGTAACACCGTAATTGATCAATTGTCCGATGGCACCAATAATCGGTAATCATAATCATCTGTTTATGACTCATATCATCTGTACGGGGTAGAAACCCCAGACGAGATGATATGAGTACATGATATGAATAGCATTTATGAAAGAAGGTAACATGCTGCGCCGAAATAAATTGAGACAAGGGCAGGGTGATGATGATTAATCTATGTGCCTGACTAGCCTATATATTGCGGCAGTTTCTAGTAACATTAAGAGAAACCATTATATAAACGATTACAATAGAAACAAAACTTGACAGTCTCAATTCTGACTCAAAACATACAAACACAGTCACATAATCTTGAATCAAAACCCATCAGTCAAACAGAAGACAATCCGAAAGCCCTACATCACCCATTCATTCGACTACTTCAGTACATATTGTCAAATCCCCTTGACCTAAAATACTGAGGTATTGAGAAAGCTTCAAAAATGAAGGCTAAACGATTGATGATACGGTATGTCGCTATTCATACTCCTACTGACTCGTTATTTGAAGAACTGCAATCAATCAGGATTGCGAAATGGTGGAGGTAGATCCAGCAGATGGTAGGTTGGTAAAAGATATAATCAACTGGCATCAAATCACCATGCATTGTTTACTAATACCTAGGTTTTAGAACATTGTTACTAACACTGTACGACTCTTCGCTTCGAGCTAAATTTTAAACAAATAATCTATATCTATACTAGTATGCGAAAGTTTGGATGGATGGATGTATGTTTGCTACTCAATCACGTCAGAACGGCTCAACGGATATTGATGAAATTTGGCACAAGGGTAGATTATAGTCTAGAAGAACACATAGGACACCCAGGATTATCCCGGGAGTATGTTTCCTTGTGATACAAATTGGTGAAGGATTGATGACAGAAAGCCTTACTAAATTTTAACTGCTGGAATTACGTAATTACATAAGCAAAATTCATAGTCAAATAAATTTGTTTTTAAATCTAAATCCCGAAAGTGTAAATCTTACAAGTACACATATCGTATGTTATGCGATCATAACCTGAGTCGAAATTGCAAATCAGACCTAAACAAACTCTCTCTCCCTTTTCAGTTCAGTACTTCAAAACATAGACATAAACAAACCACCGTCGTAAAACACACTCATAATTCACTTTTAGAGTAATTGCTTTAGCATTCTAAATGCACTTTCTGCAGCTTTTACTACCCCGACTAACATAATAAACTTGACGCTAGATCGATGCTCGGTTACATGTGTAGTATGTACTATAAGATAAATATAAAAATATAAATACAGCAAAAGAGGAACATTTAAGGAAACCAAAAGCTAGTCAAGTAAGCAATTTCCAATGATATTTAAAATGGTAAATGCAGATTATATGATGGAACAACGGTGGATGATGGAATGCTCGGTAAGCACCTTCTAAGTACGCCAAGCAAATTAACAAGCTGCACCAAACTGAAAATTCTCGGTGTAACAAAGTACGGTCCTATATTTACTCAAACGTTTAACAAAATAGACACTAATAAGACTGCTTTCTCAATATCAATTGGTAATTTGCCAGTCACAGCAAACGTGAAAGTGTTTGCGAGACAAATGATCAGGGCGATAGTTAGTTAATAAGTCTCTGAAGACAATACGCGTGGGTGAACGAAAGTGAATATTTGATTATACTGCTGGGACCTGCTCGAGTGGTCGCCTTCCTTATCTGCATGATCGATATTTGTTTTAGCTTCCTTATGTAGATTGAATTCTACTTAGCCGACCTGGATGACGTGGCGTTATTTATGTGATCTCCAGGCCCTACGTCAATCAATCATTCAACGTATTTTGCAGTATACTGTAGATTTATGGGCCTCTTTTACAAGTTCCGACAGCCTATACTCCTTCTTTCAGCTTTACTTTAACTAGAGCAGGTCTATTCGTGAATGTCCTCAACTACCTTCCATAGCCTAACATCTGCCCATCAATAACATCGAGAATATCCATTCAATTCTTGATAGTATCCCTCATTAATAATCTCACTCAAAACAACATTATTCATGTGACCATGCCCACAAATCCTATTAGCATTTCCCTGTCCATTTTGTTTGTAGTCGCGCATGGCCGGTTGAAAATATTTGCGATTCAATGCAAGCCAACAAATCCTGTAATAGATTCTGCCACAGAATAAATGGAGGCAATATCAATGGTGCTACTGGAAAGTCTGGAGCATAAGAAACAGTGAATACATGGTGTAAGAATAATGTAGACAAAGTCACCTAGTTACGATTTTCTTTTCTGTCAAAATATTTTGCTTACTGCAAAACATTTCGAGTTAGCGGTACAGCTTTTTTATGGATCGAAAATCATCAAATGGCTCCTTCCGCTCTGCACGGAGCGGAAGGGAGTGTAAGACTCTTACTGACTAAAACCCATCCGTGTTCCTCCAATGCCCTTTGCATTCCGGAGCCGCGCTTTTTCGAACAAATTCCGCAAATTGGCATAGCTAAATTGAGATATATCGCAAGCGTTTCTGGTACAATTTTAGGATACCTGCAGAAAAAAATCTTCCCAAATGATTACTAGCCACTTTTTGCACATCGCATGTTTCATTTACAGCAGTACGTGCGAAAGAGACAACATAATCGACTCATTTAAAATAACACACCTTAAAATAATTACCGAAACTGTAACGAAAGCCACGAATCGTGGCTTGTGTAACCTTCGTAGGCTGATGGAATTATAGCGTATCCAGACACGGTAGAGCTAAACCTTTAGTCGTACATGTGAACGATTTCCGACAGCCATTCGATACTGCTTTCTCTTCGAAATTTAGTCTGATTCGAATCAATACGGACAGATAATATCTGTCCGTATTGATTCGAATCAGACTACAAACATTACTATCTCCATTAAAATAAATAATGTTTCTATCATTCTCAATGTTATGAGCTTTACAAACAATTTTGTTTATGCCTATTTTATGGGTTTTTGACCACTTCATAATAACTTAATCAAGGCATGGCTCTCGAAATGTGATTAAGTTTTATTGACTTGACCAATTTGTGTAAACCTACTTATAATATTTTTACAAAACAAAGGAGAAAGATTTTGTTTAGACAGATTCGCAGACTAGTAAAATTAAATTACAGTATAAACATAGTATATACATATGTGTGCTTGTATAATAATACAAGCTTATAAAAATAAGTATGTACAAGCAGGTATAAAAAGAGGCAAGGGAAGAACTCATTGGGCATCAAAAAATTCGTTCGCAAAGGATGAATTGCAACTTGCATGCCTATGCGCACTGAGATAAAAAAAGATTAAATTAACCACAAGTTAACAACACATGCTAGCTATCGACATGGCCAGCATTTGCAGGGAGTTCTAAAAATAAAATCTGCAATATTAATTTTTATCTGCATCAGTGCACTTACGAGCATCGCAACATGGTGGTACAGAAGGCATGCTACGCTTATGAAATTATGTACAAAATTCAAGGCATAAACCGTACATCGCGGTTTGTGCGGAACTACGGAGCTAACATGTTTGATCGGATCGACATCCTCGTTTTCTGGGTTGTAATTTTTTTCAAAAAATCTAGTGGACCAAGGGGCATCTTTAAGGGCAGTAATAGAAGGTATATAGAGGTATGTGGTACAGAGAGAAGTCCCGCACACCTCCACTGAAAATGGGAGGATCCTCCTGCCAGACGGTTGTTGTGTCTGGTGGGCAACTGGCCGATAGTTGATATTCGGACTGTAGTACATGTTCAAATCGCACGGAGAACTTTGCATGCGTGATGCAAGATTTCGTTGTTAGTTCGTCGTAGATGACGCTGCGGTTCTTTTTGTTGCCGTACAAATTTCGCTTCATAGTTCTTTATGCGGCGGCATTGATGCCGCTACAGGTATACTGTAAAAATTATATCGACCTAGATACATCATGGGTCTGGTCGATTAATAAAAAGGCAATGCTCAAAGAGAAGCATGGAACTTTATCTTCTTTTAGGCAAATCTCCTACCAGTTCTAGCTTTAGAAATCTAGCAGTTGACTCCAAATTGTGGCAGATGACAAAGTGGTCCTTCTGCACCCAATGATTTGTTTCCACAGAGTCTGCGGGCATCTGCGATGGTGTATTTATCCAGTCCTGCCTGGAATGCAGCTCAACTAGGCTGCATTAGCATAATGTACCATTCATTAATCACGCTATGCCGGTTCTAGCCAGCAGCCGTTTCAACGCACTTTATGCTGAATTTGTGGTAATGGCCGATAATTTTCAAGTATTCATTTGCTGCAGTGACGTTTATTTGTGGGATTAATATTGAAGCAGTAATGTTTATGCAAACTCTCTAGGGGAGAGATCGGCTGAGTAGGATTTATTTTAACACCGTTCTGATATTGAGAAGGCCTGCTGTATATTAATTTTGAAACGCTTGTAATAGTTTAATATTATTTATCTACATTTATGTTGCTTTGTGGTAAAAATTAGAATTACCTTGTGTCAGACTTCTGCGCTATGATGGCAATTAAGTTTTTTTTTCAAGCGGATGTAAAAGCCGTATAGGAAAACATAATTGCAATGTGCTACCACAAGTGTGAAGCGATAATTTATTTTTAATTTCAATCAGATATTCACAAGAAAAACTAAAGATTTATGTGACTTTTTACACTGTCTGCGATCATATCAAGATAATTTCCCGTCTACCCTTTTTATCTTGAATATGAAGCTGGTAGAACTTGAATGACAACACGCGTTGAAATCCTAAAGGTTTTATTAGAACGCGGCGAAATAAGTGGTTTCATTGAGGCGAGACTATTACAGGAGAAAATAAAAGTAAGGATGCATTAACATAGTAATGGGTTTTGTCAACATGTTATAGGGAATATAGATTCTATTTTGAGATTAAGAAGGGATTATGTTGAGAATGTTTTTCAATATGTTTGAAGTATGTAAGTTGATGCGTTTATATAAAGCCTGGCCATCAACCTTAAAGCTATTTTAGATAATATATCCTGTTACTAGCTTTAGCCCGCGACTTCGTACGCACATATCCCGTTTTTATCCTAGCCTATAGCCTTTCTCATGAGTGTAGCTATCATATGCAATGAGAATTTTTCAAATGCAACTGGTAGTTCCAGAGATCAGCGCGTTCAAACAAACTCTTCAGCGTTATAAATTATATAAATAAATAAATAAATATAAATATATCGTATCGTATCGTATATAAATTTCGAAGTTTTGTTATTTTGCTTATATCCAGCAGTGGACGTCTTTCGGCTAATATGATGATGATGATGATTTTGAACAAAAAAAGCCCTCGTGAATTTACAACTAGGCACCTCCACAACTTTACACAGTAACATTTGAAGTCAAGTTCTTTTCGAAAACGTTTGCAAAGAACGTTTTATAGAATCGCAAAACTATAAACATCAAAAAGTGCTGTAAAAATGCGAAAAGTGTCCAAGCTACTAATAACTTAGCTGCAGGTTTCCAAGGTGTTTCACTCAGCTATTAGCCATGCGACAAGATAACGCCAACTAACGAACCACCATACAGCCTTGCTTGCTTACGACTAACCAGACGCCGTCGTTCAAAGACTCGCATTTAACTGCTAGCAAGCGTAGTTAGGTCTAATTGTTAACACGACTGTTGATTCTGAACCAGAACGAGGAACTGGAACTTCTGGTCATGAATAACCAAGTGCTGTTGGTTTATTACAGTGATTGTTGATCAATGGTTAATTACAGAACGGTAACCATACACCTTGTAGGGGAAAACGGGAGGTTTACTGATGAACATATTACATTAAAGGAGGTTGACTATAAATTAACGTTATGCTAGACACCAGACAGATGGGACAAGACAAAGGGATGATATGTCAGCTATTTCTCGTTTCATCATGAGCTATTTTGTAAATTGAAAATAGCTCTTATTGATTAGGCCTTTAGGCTGAGGCTGGGATGCTGGCCAATGATGACCAATCTTCGCACACGAAATAGTAATCCAGGATTTTGCTGGCAGTAGTATATAACGCCGTTGTTTCTCTCGACATAGCCAAGACATAGTCCTCAAGACATATCTAACCCACAAAAACTGAGGGACATTTCCCATAGAACGATCGCAAGTATATGTGGTACCTACATAACACTTTCTAACATCATTCTCAATCTCCCAAAAATGCTTCAAAACTTACAATATTGTCAATTTTTTGACGCTTTTATAGGATCGCGACTAGTTTAAAATGCAGGAATTGGCCTTGAGATCTGACGTGATAGTCAATTGTATCGCCGAGATATACACGGAACACTACCTAAGGATCCATGACACTTACGCAGTGCAATCTAAGCGAGGAATGCGGACCAAACACGAGCATTAAATACGCATTAGTTACGATCCAGGGAGCAAATAGAAGCATCAAATGAGCCGTATTATAACATAACTTGCTATTAGGCGGAGTAATTCAATTTCTATGAGTTTCTCAATGAAATGGAACTGTTTTAGTGAATTCTGGTGTCAGGAAATGCAGGTTGTGACACCAAAACAAAAACCTACAATGCGCTCGGTAAACTTAAATTCTATCAGCAAAAACAATTGTTGTTCAGTAAAAACGTCCCGTTCCGTGGCGCTTAACAAACCCAACCCAACGTTTTGGGCTTTTTGGTAATTATTTTTGATGATATAAAGTTCCTTCGTTTGGATCTTGAGGTTGACATAGGTATCATAATTATCTGGGTCCAGGGGCGGCGGACTTGGGGATGTCCGTCGCCCCCCATTCATCCGGACCCGAGGTGGCGGCGCGTGGTGTTCCCGTGCGCCCCTCTTTGACGTAGCGAGGGGAGTTAAACACCTCACTCCCCTCGCCGACGCGAGGTGGCCCGCAGAGGCGGGCCGGCACCAGCCGGGGATTGCGGAAGTCGCATACGTTCCCGCGATCCCCGGCGTAGGTGGAAGATGGAACACCGGGGTGGTTTTAGTCAGTAAGAGTCTGACAGACCCTGGGGCGGGTGGAGGATTTCCATGAGGATTTCCCCCCGAGATCAAAAAAAAAAAAAAAAAAGGTATCATAATTATACAGTTGCGACTTGTCAAGTACGTAATGTTTAAACTATTACCTATGTAGTGGCAAAAGATCTTCTACCCATAAAATCCTATTACACATTTACCGGTGCAACAAGCGTCCGCTTAACATCAACATGGCAGTATTTGATCTCTTCCCGCGAAAGTTTACACAACACTATCCAGAAGTCTTCAACACTGACGTCAATCCTCTAATAGTGCACTGATGAACGTTTTAATTTAGACGTGATTATTTTCACGTATTACGTAAATGTTTCGCGGAAATTATGGCGTTTACGTCTTTTCTAATAACGTTATCGGTCGTAAATAATAAGCTGGTGCTGCTGCATTAACATTGAACAAAATACTTATTTATATTTGCGTAGGGATGTTGATTTTATAGAAACCCCTTGCGTATGAAGTTGTTCAAGTTTACGTTCGTATCCTTACCTTAACTATTAAGAATATAACGCAACAAAACTCTATGCACTAAAATCTATGATATTTTATCATCAGTATTTTTTCTGCTTTGTTGAATTGCTATCGATTGATGACGGTACCTTGAGATTGATAGTAGCCATATATGATAAAAAATTTATAGCCGTAGGCAAAGAACAAAAATTAACATTTTCCAAAAATTTGTTCCACAGTAACCCATCCATTAATTCAGTAAACAGTTACACACATCAGCCAATACATCAACGTGAAGAAACCATTTATTATACTTTCTCGACTTTTAAATTCCACATACACTTACAATAACAATAAATTCACTACGCACTAAAGGGCCTTTTACACGGTACTCTAGTGACGGAAGACGTGATAATGACAATCATCGCCTACTGAAGATGACAGTTACATTGACAGTTGCAGCCGAATGCAGGCGCACCCACACGTACGTGTTGTGTTCAACACTGTTGGAGCATAGAGGTGTAATTCAGAGGGAATAATTTGTAGATGCGACGTCATTGAGTTTTTATTTCAAACGACTTACCTATGTTTGGGGGGCGTTCAAGTATTACGTAACGCAATTTAGGGGGAGGGGGGGTCTTGTAAAACGTTACGATGCGTTACAGGGGAGGGGTATTCGAACAACGTTTTACGTAACATTGTTTTTTTTATTTGACGCTAGCTCACTAAACATATTTTCGAGTTACACAGACACTAAACAGTAGTCATTTTGCCAAACAAAAATAAACATCAATACTTTCTTGAAATGACATTTATTAATTTAAAAATTTGGTAACATGAGAGTAGTAGACATAATAGATACTTTAACGTTTCGGGAGGGGGAGGGGGGTACAGATAAACGTTACGGCGCGTTACATGGGGGGGGGGGAGGGTCAAGAATCTTCAAAAATTGCGTTACGTAATACTTGAACGCTCCTTTGACACGTAAGTTATTTTTTTTGTTTTCTTTGTTTTGTGGCTGCAGGCGCCGCTAAGGCCGGCCCAGAAAAGGGTGGCGAGACCAACTAGATGTGTCCCATGAGGGCTGACAAGAGGTGGAGCGGGAAAAATAATCTTAGAAAGACTTGGAGCTGGGACTAGGCCTTTGCTCTGCAAAGGGATGGTATAGGTTTACAAAAAAGTAGCTGCAAAATACAATTGTAGCAATATAACACAAGGACCTTGCATGCAGTACAGCTGCTAGCTGGATAACTTACAAATAAATACAAATATCAGAAAAAGTACGATCATCGACGTCATTTTTGAGTAATGCATACTACGAAAATTGAACAGCATTCTAAATAAACAAAAATAATTCATCAGCTTGCTGTGTCGTAGTTATAAATGTCAACTGCTGCTATTTTAGTGCAAGCAGCTAAAGGTGACAGGTGACAGGGAAACGACCTGTCACTCTTCCCACCTGCCATAGCTTTAAGTGGTGTCAAAGATCTCATCTCTTGGGGATAGAAGAAATTCTCATGGTGTGAGCGCCTGTAATTATACCCGTACTAACTTCTATTTTAGATTAACGATAACTTGAACTAAAATTAACGTGTAAACAGGCCGTTTTGATGTTTTATAACATTGTTCATAATTAAACTTGAACACCATCGCATACTAAAAACGAAGAAATAGTCGTATTCAACCGTAAGTAACTGATAATTACTTCCTGAATTCTGGATTTCATTTTCTACTTAACCATATTAATAGAGAGAAATAGGATATGGTAAATAAAAAAATATTTGGTACAAGAACAGAAAACACAACACACAAAAGCACAATTACATAGATCATAATACTAAAAATAAAATATGAAACACATAAAAAAAAAGAAAAACAGAATTTATGGCAATCTGTGATTAAAGTGTCAAACTATTAATATAGCAAATTATCAAAATACTTCACCCACTCTCATTCAAAAATAACCGATTGATTGAAATCACTGAATGGAATTCAGCAGTCTTGCGGTACGTACCTACGCTACGTGGATGATTTCGACCAGTGCGTGCTTCTAAAACAAATTGTTTAAGAACATACACAACCACGCACGTAAACCCATAGTTGACGTCCTAAAACAAAATGATGATCGTTTTTTATTAAGACATACTCAGCCGAATCTCGGCAAGATCTGGCACATCTGCCTCATAATCACAGTCTCCAGTCTCCACGGTATCTTGGGCGCAGTTACATCATAATCGGACACCTACGACTCTGAAGCGGGCCATCCATATTCATTGCCCGGCTTGGATAACCGGTAGGCAATGTAATTACTCTTTGTATGCTTGAATGGGTTGCATGTCGCATGGCGTGTATGAAGTTGTATGAGTGTTGTTAGATGTGAAAATGTTGTCAATGGTTTGGTATAAAGAATGGTGTGGACCGTTTATAGTGGGTTTTTCACAGGTTAAGTTTCAATTATAAGATTGTAAAATGTTTGTGGAGGTAGGAAGCCAGGTTCGATACCTTTCTTTCTTAATATTATTCAAAAAAATATTCTTGCTCCATAAATCTAGGTGTGCTTTTGTGCAAGTGAGTAGGAATAGACAACTCTAGGCTCTATCTACTCAATTAAAAATACCTATCTAGGTCCCAAAACAAAGAGTCTCAAGATCTAGTTTCATTTTAATTTGTAACATCCATTCCTTTTAGAAAATCTTGTAAAACAAACATACAATTAAAATTAAATAAAACCACAATCATCTACGTCGTAATTACAAATATTAAATGCCTAATCAAATTATTAATCTCAGTACTCAAATACGTGAAAGCTGCAACTTAGAAAATCCGTTTCTACTGTAGCGGAAAAAAGATACTGCTACACTTATTTAAGTTAGAAACACGAAAAAAGTAACACAAACGAGTAAACTCGGTAGTTATCCTACACTTAATCCATCTTTACGCCAAGCGGTAGGAATTTCATCTTTATTTGGAACGCGGGTCGGTGAACCGACTCAAATAGTCTTACAAGGCCATCGGTATTGTCCTCCTAGCAACCCATTGGCTGTGTCTCTCTTAATTCACTTAACCATAGACACGCCATGTTAATAATCTGTGCACGTTCGACGTTTGAATAAATTGGCAGGCTATGGAAAATGGCAGCCGAAAAATTTTCAAAAAAAAATTCAAGTTGGAGCTTTTAAATAGTTCTAAGTACACATTTTTGAAGCATTTAGGTACGCTTCAATTATCATACCTAGATAACTAAAAACAATGAGGCGGCGTTGTTGAAAGTCGTTCTAAACAATTAACGCTGCAAATTATAAATCAATCAATAAAAAGCAATTAGTTCACAGTATTTTTAATATTCTTCGGCCAATAGATCCGTTTCATTTTTATAGCGCTGTTAGGCTTGACGAATTTTGATAATCAACGCCTTTTATCCGAAGAGCATTTTGACGTTTTCAAGATTTTCTTCGAACGTCTTATTTTGGTCACCATTAAGTCCAGTTAATGGGCAGTTTTAGCACACATAAACAAGAACTTTAAAAGCTTTTCTATGTCATTAGCGATCGAAAAGTGGTTCAGCTGGAGTTTTAAACTGCAGTTTAGTTCAAAAGTAAAGTAACATTCACAAACAATAAATCAATTTTATCAGCTTTGTAAATGAAACCATTAAAATACATACGTTATTAGATGCGTTCTCTTAATAGCTATTAGGAGCATCTTTTTTAAATAAAGATCGCTCCCAATTGCTTCATCCAGAATAGAGCCTACCACAGATTAAATAGACAATCATACTATTCAAATAAATTCTCACTGGCCAGTCATTTAACACCATAATCGCGATAATAATACGAAAGTGTATCTGAGGTAATGCCGAGTCGGGCCGAGCCGAGCGTAAAATGAGGCCCGATCGGACCCCGACCGAGCGCCCGGTGAACCATGACCTTATGGCCCGAGATGACTTCATTGTTTCATTGCAGGGCTAACACTTCATGGAAAAAGATGGGCTTGTGTGTTGTGGGTTCTGTTATTAATGTGGAGAAAGTCAGGAACTCAGGTATTACTGTTTATGAAACAATAGGTAAGAGCATGTTGTAGTCCCAAACCAATAGGTATTCATAATGTGCAAATCGTTTTCTAGAAACCTCAGTTTCTTACTGCACTTGGAGAAAGTCTGTGAGATTACCAAAATCATACTGACATACCTAAGCATAACAGTCCATTTTACATGTTGATGGACTGGCTGTACCTGGAAACAAAACAAACAATTAATTATAACAAAGCTTTGATATAAAACAAACGCAAATAAAACTTCCCAAAATAAAAGCAGTTAGAGACGCAGACAGCCTTTGTTTTATGAAATTGCTAAAATAATATACAAAACCAAATTTAGGTATTACACAACATCAAAGTATAGACAAGCAGCACTTTTTTTTAATATATTATTACATAATTTTTCAAAAAAGAATCCGCTATGCAGTCCGCATATAAACTGCATAAAACATACCATAAGGTGTTAAATTTACCGCCGTTTTCACTCTAATATAAGAGATGACCGAAGCCCTGGCGGCTTGCCAGATGCTAGAGTATTTCAGGACATCCCCTTTTAAGTGTTTTATTAATTTGCCTTAAGGTTATTCTAAGCTAAGACCGTACTACGAGAATGTCGGCACTAAAGACCGAGACAGTAATGAAAACAAGCGACTTGTTTGATTTCCACTGCTGAACTTAGATGCCTGGGAATATTCATCACCAATACAGAAGCAGCGATGCATTTAAAACAGTGTCAAAGATCGTTAACTAGGCAGTACTTTCTATAGATAGATTAGATGACGTGTAGTTAGTCGTGTCGTCAGTCATCGAATATAGCGGGTCGTAAATAAACTTTAATGGAATTTCACTATAAGTTATGATGGTACACCAATAAAAAACAAGTGAGGCGTGGAAACAATTGACTGTTAATCAACAGTCAATAAATAACACAAGTGATCATCGACTTGGAGTATTTTTGTACCCAAGTTACCATAACAATTTTTCTCAAGGAAATAATTGTAAAGCAATCATCGAAGATTGAGTTGGGCTGAAAACCCAAAGAGGAGCGGAGAGAAGGGGGCGACCTTCCAAAGGCGCCCGGACTGAAAGATAAGTCCGGGGAGTGAGGGTTTTTCTAACATCACTAAAAGCTCCCCGGTGATCACTATTATTAGCACATGGAAGTCATCCTCTTTACTTCTTCTAGACCATCCCAAGTTCCCCTCTATGCAAATCCTGTTAGGGCACATCCCTGGAGAAGAGCCTACCTACTGCCAGGAAACCCCTTAGAAATAAGATCCTTGCTCCACATGAGGTAAGCATCAAAATTCCACTGATGTTCAAAAAACTCGCAAAGCTGCTATCAATTTCCAAAGCTCAAAAACCATGACTCATGAGCAAAACAGATCAACAGAAAAGTAAAAGTCGAAACAATTCTGTTACAAGCTCAACTATTATCTACTAGTTAACACCAGCTAAGATCGTGATATGTCTGCCGATACCCCTGGGAACTGCTCTAATTACGCCTCGATGAATAGCTGGCTAGAGTTGGGCTTTGAAGGTAGCGGTGCAAAGACTAAGTAGCGCCATGAGACTCATAGATTCTGAAAACCATTTGTTACTTAGAGCAGGTAAGCCTAAGGGGCACCGGAATTGCTAAGATATATCGCTGTCACCTGGAGACACCGGTATAGAATATTCCCAGACTTGCAGTACAGCAAGATAATCACAAATATTGAGTTTTTTTTTATATTGAATGGCTCACGTTTGACAATAATCGCACTTGATGGAAAGCGATGATGTCCATTGTTGTTTTATGTTTGAATCGTATTCAGCTCAATCGAAGTTTTAGACATAACAGTGGGATAGCTATTACTAGAACCGAATAAAAACGCGAGCTTGTTTAAACAAAGACAAGAGTATGAATACTTAGGGCCTGGCATAAATGTTTTTGACTGATGACGTAACGTAAAATTTTACTTTACAGTATCATACTCATTTCGCAAATAAAATTATTTTGAATTGGATACTAGGCATATTCATATTTTTGGATGATACAAATTGTGTATGTCACATAAAATGACGAAAATACAATAGGGTAGTTTTTTATACTCAAAATTCCCTTACGTTAACGATACTGTACCGTTACTTAACGTCACACATTCGTGCTAGGCCCTAAGTACTCAAAGGATCTGTCGGTTAAAACGGGCAAATTCTGGAAAAGTTTCTGTCAAAAATTTAATACTTCCCAACACAAACATTCAACCTACAGTATTTGTTGGAGAATATTTCTATTAACAAGTAGGTAGGTATTTGTCAGGCCTATAAAATCTTCAAAATCTTTTCTTAACCATGGTAATAGTTTTCCAAACTTTGAATTGCCCGTCTCGTAGCCCCAAGTTGTTTTGATTACGCAACCTGTGACATTTAGCGCCACATTTAGAACACATTGATTCTTGTTACATCTCACTTCCCTTAGTATTCGACAACAATACCTACGTATTTAAGAGCTTCTTCAATTCGATTTTCATGTTAAAACGCAGTTATGTACCGTAGTGTCGTCAATGGTATGAAACGTCTTCGAGAATACCTGTTTCATACCCAACTTGGAAGTAATAAACGTAGGTTTGAAGAGGAGTGCAGTTGTGACAGGTACCAGTTTTTCTGGACAGGGTTACAGCTATACTTAAAATGCTGTTAGGAACCAAACTGCAAGACATATATTTTCTAGGCTCTGTAAACTGAGCATTTTTTTCTGGAAATATAGCGTTGTATCACTTAGATATTTAATAGGCTAGCGTTTGTTCTGTTCTGTAATATTAGCTATAAAGAGCTCCATTGGAAGCCTGGCGCATTAGACAGGATCGTACTGGAAAATTAAGTAGATATGAATGGACACCATTATGTTATTATGCAGGTATAGGTCAACAAAGCTATTTGGTATACAGGCAATTTATATTTTTTGTTCACTGCATTCCAATGTTTATTTCTTATAGGTGCATTATAACTTCTTAAGCTTACGATTGAATACGCAAAGTCGGCTAAAAACCTGGGGGTGATCAAGGACTCCTATTTATCGTGGACTAACCATATCGCTGAAGTCAGTCGCAAGGTGCACTACACATTTCACTCGCTAAAATGCCTCCAGAGCTTTTTGCCCTTGAAAACCTAAAATTCCCTTGCCCAAACCCTCATTCAGCCCATCATAGACTACGCTGATGCCTGTTATTTGGATGCCACCGAGGAGCTTTTAAATAAACTTGAGCGTTTGCAAAATATTTGTATTCGTTTTGTTTTCAACCTCAAAAAATACGATCATGTTTCAGGATTTGTAAGGTACTCAAGTGGCTCCCTATCAGACTTCGCAGGAACTCTCGGATATTGTGTTTGCTATTTAACATCCTTCACAACGCTAAAACGCCTTCCTATTTGCGTGAACGCTTCTCCTATTCCCGTCCTTCTGATGCGCCTTGCAGTTCGCATCTTAGAAATGTCCTTAAATCCCCTCCCCACTCTACCGATTTTTATTCCTATTCATTTACTGTGCACGCGGTACGGTTGTGGAATGCACTGCCGCCTGACATTAGGGAATGCAAAACTCTTCCAGATTTTAAAAGAAGAGTGAAAAAACACTACCTTTCGGTACCATCATAGTTGCATAATATATTTAAAGTATATATTGTTATTATTCTTATAGTATTATTTAAGTAGTATGTATTAGTATGATATTAATTTTAGTCATATTTATTATCGTATGTTATAGTTTTTTTTTGTCATTTATGTTAACATAACTTTTACACACGATTTCTACATTTCTTTTATTCGACTCTCTTTTCGCAGGTATGCTGGAAGATATTTCTTTAGTAATAAGCATTACCTTTGTACTTACCTATTTTTCTGTTCCCTTCTTCTTATTTATTTGTTAAATGTGTGTACATAAACCGTTAAATAAATAAATAGACATACTTACAAGTGTGCTGTACACTAATATAAAAATGACGACACGGTTGGCGTAATGGCTGAGCGATCGACTGTTGCGCAGCGTGTCGCGGGTTCGATCCCCGCACGGAACAAATATTTGTATGATCTGCAAGTAAGTTGGTCCGGATCTGGGTGTTTGTGATTGTGAGTTTCTATGTTTGTAAACGCACCCACGATACAGGAAAAAAATCCTTGTGTGGCGCAACGTTTTAAAAAAAAAATTGTCTACTCAGCACACTCACAACATTATTTAAAAGGAGCTGCATACCAAATAGCTTTGTTGACTGTATCTGCCATTTTTTTGAAACAACTATTTTAACCTGAACTTTGCCTCCTATGCTTTGATTTGATTTAGATGCTCAGATAATTGTAAATGCGCGACTTAGCACACGACATAGAATAATAGCTTTACAAAAAAATGTCTCGCTCAGACCAAAATAACAAGCCCTAAACCATTCTTACTCAGTCTAATTACACGAATTCTGTCAACACCAACATTCCCCCACGCCCAAGTTTATAAAAGCACGCAGTATTCAACTAACTTGGTCAATTTATCGCAAATAATTGTTGCAGCAAGTCCCAATTGGTTGCTTGTAAAGCGACACAGCTGCACTAATTAAAACAGCGAGCGATTAACGCCTTAATTACAAATTAATTTTATCTTGCTAAGAAATATTTTGGAATGTGGGTTTTGAGAAATCGCCATCTATGATCAGGGTGCAGTGGGACCTTCTTATTTTGATGTACCACAACCCCACTGCAGAGCTAAGGTCTCTTCCTTTAGGCGTCGTTCTAATAGAAAGCGATCATCGAGCGAATACGCATTCGCGCCAAATTTTTTGACAAACCTGGAAGGCGCCCTGTTTCGTCGCGTCGACATGATCTGGTTTACCGTACATACGAAAGCGTAGATCGCTTATTCGCGCGATGATCATCCTTCCTAAAATATATCTCCTTCTAAAATATATTCAGCGCTAAAGACAAAGATCTGCAAAAATAACAGATTTCTAATTTGATGAAGCTCTCAACGTCCCCCATAAAACGATAATCTGTCGCTAAATTGCCCCGTAATATCTTTCATCGCTCTAACTAAATAAGCCTATAACCCCATTTCTCGTAGAAGATACTCAACTAATTATAAATACATGTTTGCTAAACTCTCCGGCACATTATTCACGAGTCACTGCGAGGTTATTATCTGAAGTTAAACAACAATAGTATCTAAGTGAACCATCGTTCGAACATTACTTATCGCGAAATTCTTAACCAAGATGGATTCCTATCAGACTATAGAATGGTAGTCTAAAATGTTTATAAGGAAAGGTGAGTTAGCCTTTAATAGAGTGACCCATAAATCTGACAATCGATCAATAACACTATCTACATATTTTATCCGAATTCTACACTAATATTATAAAGAGGAAAAATTTGTATTTTTGTGTGTGTGTGTATGTTTGTAATGAATAAACTCAAAAAGTACTGTGCCGATTTCAAAAATTCTTTCATCATCGGAAAGCTACATTATCAGCGAGTAACATAGGCTATATTTTATCCCCGTACTCCCACGGGAACGGGAACTACGCGGGTGAAACCGCGTGACGTCCGCTAGTGTAAAAGGGAAAATGACTAACTGACATATCAAGGCACAGCCGAAACTACTGGACTAGGAACATGAAATTATGCAAGAGGTGAGGAGGACCTGTAGGTATTTAACCCATGTATCACAAATAAACGATTTGATTGAGGCTTTCTGTTATGGTAGGTTTAGGTGAGGAAAAATTGTTTGTACAAAATCGGCGCAAACGAAGTGATAGTTATCAAAGAATTGAGTATCACAAAAAGGTTAGGTTAAAGTTTGGAATGTACCTAGATTTTGTTTGAGTAACGGAGAAAATTAATGAATTATTTAGGTTACTATTGTAGTTCACAAAAACCCAGCGTCCTTGATAGACCACTGTTTCCACAACACTGTTATATAGGGCACACATCGAAGGTGTGCAACTATTTGTACTAAGCTTGTTATCATAGCATAATACCTGACGATCGTGACATGAAAAATAATTACCGCAGGGTATTTCTCTTATGGGCACTGTTTCCTCTTTACCACTGATAAGAAAAGAATAAAAAAAATTTGCGCAAACATGAAACACGTACATCACTTATAATAAAATAAAATAAACAAAAAAAAACGAGCGAGTCTTACAGTAGTCGCATTGATGTCTAAAATCTAACGTTTCACTTCGGTAAAAAGCAACATTAACATTAAAAGTACCAACTGACAGCCAACTCGACCGCTGCGCGCGCTCATTGGTCAAATCGAATAAGGTGCGCTCATTGGTCAAATCAAATAGCGCGCTTCCTCGGCTATCTGTTACACTTCCGTCCCATTTGACGAAATCACTCCCACAGATTGCAGGAAAGCGAGAGGAAAGATGTTACACATCAACAATGTATGCCAAAAAGTAAGTGTGTGTGTACCTATCCACACATTTATAGGCGTATAGATACCTACTGAAAGATGACTTTGACTTAATTACCTACTTTTTGAAGATATCCTGAGAGAGAGAGAGAAAGAACACTGCCATTTCGAAAAAAAATAACACATCTCCTTATCAAGGAAGTTTAATTTATTAATCACTCCGTTTCATCGCAGCTACACGAAGCATCCTGCACTCAGCATTAGGTCAAACATGTTATGGTCGCTTTCTATTTAATCGTCCACCTGTCTCCGACCGTCAAGTGCTCCATGTTTAATAAGGTAAACTTCACAATCTCTGGTCTCAGCACAGAATTCATTTAGCTAGTAATTGGTGTATGTGTTTTAAGCCTGTGCAGTTTATTCATTATCTGTGCTAATTAGAACTGGTTTCGGAAAATTGCTGTCTATTATATTTAAGCTAGTTGATTGGTGCAGGTTAAACACGTAAAACATAGATAGAATCTTGGGTATTGGAAAAACGGTAACCTAGATTGCATAATCTATAATAATACTAGTATAATAAAGCTGAAGAGTTTGTTTGTTTGAACGCGCTACTTTCTGGAATTTTCTTTCGGAAATCCGACGGGTAGTACGTCGGATTTAGAAAATTCTTTTTGTATATTAAGTATAGCCACATTCACGAGGAAGGCTATAGATAGGCTAAGGTAAAAGGGATACGCGCGTACGAAGTCGTTGGCAAAAGCTCGTATAGTCAAAAATATACAACTCATTTAGTCAATCTAAGAAACTGAAAAGAGACCAATGTATATTGAATAAACATAACCCTTTCTTTAAAACCTTCCAAAAATCAGAACGCCCACACGCAACCACAGCACTGACAGTAAACCACATCTCGCTATCGACAATCGTGAGACTCCCGGAGATTTTATCTCGAGTTGTATCAACACACCTCTTGACTCCGAAGCCATGTGTTCAGGAAAACACGCAGAGATCCCAGATAATGCGACTTGTTATTAGTGTCAATGTAGCCTGTCAATATCTAGCCCCTAAAAGGTAAATCGGTACGAGAAGTATGGTGATATTTCGAAAGGAAATTTTGCAAAAGCTTTAGAAATCACGCACAACAAAGTACCTAAGATATAAAACGATAAAGCACACTAGTACAGAATCAAATAGAACAGCTACACGAAATTGCCTCTCACACTATCTAAAGATGCAAATGCATTCAAATAAAATCGCACCAATAACCCACTGCCTTAAAGACCCTAAGAATCAAATGAAGAATGTGTAAAGGGCTTCCCACAAACGGGCATATTATTCATAAACCGCTACAGAAGGGGCCCAAGCTATCGGGGTCACACGACCAGATGATATATTATGGTAAGCTGCAGTAACAGCCAGTAACAGGAAATGTTCCACTGAGCATAGACTAGAGGTTATGAGAGGAAACGCGTAACAAATCGCTGATCAGGGCCCGTGTGGCGAGAGGAGGTCAGATCGGGATAAATTAAGTGTCGATGGTTTAGCACGATATTATGATGGGAATGCAGGGAGATGGATTGCGGATAGAAGTATTGTTGGTGAGACAGTCAAATTCTAAAAATACTGTTATAGAGAAGTAACAATAAAAGTAACACATTAACAGACTGCGTAAGACAAGTTGGTAACGTCACTTTCAAGATGATTCTAAACTTAGTCGTAATAAATCTATCGAGATCAATGAATTCTTACATCCCTCTAGGCTTTCCACAATAACCGTAAATTACGCTACAATGATACATAATTTAGGAATATTTCAATTGCCGCTCCATTTCCGCTAGTGTTAACGCTAATACCTGCAATCTTTTAGCCTTCATTGCCAGGGTCTAATTCTTCAATAGTCAGGTACATTTGACACAGAATTTACTTCCCCTTGGCTATCGGTCACTGTGAAAACTCACGCAAATCGCTCAAAGCAGCAGTCACGATGCAATCTCACATTTTACTTACATAGAAATCGAAATAATGCATCGCATACCAGAAATGAACGATACATTCTGAAATGAAAAACATTCTAATATTCCAACTTACTTAGAAAACGTTTTAGAAAACAAAATAGACATTCGATTGGAATTGTTGGAACCAAGCACTGGCTGGAACGATGACAAACATAAAATATACTTAACTGTTAAAAGCTTTGACAATACTAAGCTATTTTCAGCTATAAACTGTTTACATATGAAACTCGATTATAAAACAGTTAACACGAGAGATTAATTAAAAAGTGCGGTAACATAACTCCTTTAGTTATTACCCCTTATTTATGAATATTCTCTCTACCTAGGTATGTACTTACAGGAACTAAGGTTACAGGGTAAGGTTCGCACAATAGGCGAACTAGAAAGCATATTTTATATTATGTAGAACCTAATAAAATTTTATGAGAACGATGAAATCATAAGAAGTTATTAAAATGTAATTAAGTATCTCCAGAATCTTAGTCAGTCGCTATCTACCATTTAATTGGTATGGTAACTCAATCATTTTCATCCTCAAATCAGACACTAAAAACAAAACAGCATCTTGCAAAATGGTCATCACAAAAGCGCGTTTAATTTTCCAACATGGCGATGGCGGTCGTACGAAAGGGCTTTTACGTCGACAACGGTCCATAACAGATAACTGTACAGCATATTGACCATAACCTTTAATAAGGCCCCAATACCCGCGAACCGTGTAGTTTCCACACTTAATTCGAGTTATGAAGTAAGCACCATAAATGGTTTATTGCCAGTAACATTCTTCCTTTAGGTTAGTTTATGGTTTACGATGGTTTAATAGATCACGTCGCGTCATCTTTGTTACAATTTTCATGTGATTTTCCTGTGTTTTGTTTTTCAAGTTTTTAATAGTGTAAATATTGATAGCAACCTAATACTTTTGCATTCTGTAGTCTTTACGATTTGGAGCTAACGTCGTGTAAAACTTACTTTAACGCATTTTTTTTTAAAACCAAGGCAGGTTTTCAGGCTAAACGTTTGACAAATACTCAACTTCAAATTCTTAACTCCGAAATCAAAGACATACCTAATATATTTGTGACTATTCTTACAATTCATAAACTTACGAGTCATATTTGAGTAAAGACTTGCCTTCTCATAACATCAAGAAATGCATTCAAATGGTTCTACCAGTACCTACGTAAGTGGGTAGATTCTAACACATTTTAATCAAATAAATGCCATCTTGTTTGAGGTCACTAGTGCCAGATCATAAAAGAAGAAACGGATCACTGTGTCACACACTGACTCAATAATATTACCACTTAACTGTAAAAAGAAAATAGAATTCATTAATCTCCCATCATTTCCCGCATAATTTTCTCGTATAAAACATGGGTATTGGTTTCATAGTCCAACATAAATTGGAAGTAAGTAAATACCGACAATTAGCATGAGAATCGAGAAATAACTGTTGGGCCAAATACATAATTCAGTACTATAAGTTTTAAAGTTATTGCATGAAACCAGGGCTTTTAGACAAATTATATTTACGAAGACAAGAATACCGTTAACGATGGTGTTTTAAGACACGTGTCTGAGTTATTAATTTTTCACACGTCTAATAGATTCTGGTAGATGTGTTCTAAGGTATATATGTACAACAGCTTCTTAATTGGCAAAATGTGGGTTTTGGCATTCAACACATTCGTTTTATGTTAACCTTTTGAACGCCATTGTCACGTATACATTACAAGCAAGCGCGTTCCCTGTACGCCAAACGTCACAACTATGTGTCAAAAAGAACGGCGAATTTGTGGCTTGGCGTCGGAGGCACGACGATGCGTTTATGCTCTGGCGTTCAAAAGGTTAAAGAAAACCCCATTCCAGCAAGTGAAGAAAAGGTAAGTGTTAAGATTATAAGTGTCCTTAGCAACGAAATGGATAATTGACAGACTAATATCGCGAAGCAGAACTCATCTCAACCCTTCCGAGATCAATAAGTAGATAATGTTTAACGTATTTCGAAGCATCATCTTCATCAGCAAAAGATCTTGGGGTGATAGGGAGGGATGCCATAAACAATGCACTAAGCACGAGACGTGATTAACCGCGCTATGCCAGACATCTACGCAATAAAATTCCTTATTCGCAATTTACGGCACCCTTGAGCCAAGAGGGTGGCCTATTTTTGTACTTACTGGAACGTGCACTTACTTATTCTACCCTAATTGGGTAACCAATATTCTCAATTGACGTTTACTGCTGTCCCAGAAAGATAAACCATAAATTTTATGTTTTCTCTATCTCCTGTGTCGGCTAGAGTAGTAAAATAGTCATGCATAATTGATAATCCTGGATTCTCGGCGGTTTTTCTGGCAGTAATGATTTTACAAAGCACTAAAGTGTTGCAGAAACGGTAGTATTCGTTGTTATATAGTTTAAGTTATTTAATTATAAATAGGTAACTTACCAACATTTGTAGAAAAAGTCAGTATTCGCACAGTGCTTGGGTTTCTGGCTTGTTTTCCTTTCCTACAAAACACTTTGTTGGAAAAATCTAGGTACGGTCTAACACTTAACCCGACGTTTCATTTTAGAATACGTTTTTGTGTTCGAATGAAATTGTGTCGTAAACAACGGCATAGACCATAAACAGCAAAATATGCACATTGAGTATCCTTCTCGTTCAGCTAGTCAGGTACGAACAAACAACGCTTATAAAAGCAACGTTATCCCAGAAACACGAATGTTGAATCATGGCGGGAAAGCAGTCGCTACGACGAAAACAATAAAGCGAAACGTCATTTACATTAGAACTACCGTTTTATAAGACCTTTTGTGGTCTGCTTGAGGCACCAGAACCGTTTTGTTTGATGTAACCTGCTTTGTGGAATCTAAAGCGCAAGTAACTCACAAGATGAAGTGTTCTGACTTGACAGTTATTTTGAAACTAATGTCTCAATCGTTTACGTTTTCTGCTGGTCTCTTCTCTGAAAATGACACCTTAAAAACATACGTGAATTGAGCAGTCACTCTAGCTGTTGCTAGAAATTGACAGCTCACGTCATCTTAGTTTCCTGTTGAGATTTTACAGAGCACTATTTCTTTCCTCTAAAATTCATTTTAAGAAGGTCTAAATTAAATGAGTCATCTGAAAGATATCCAGTTTTAGCGGAACGAAATACAGCGACCCTTTTCAGTTCAATTGTGAAACGTTCTTTCATAAGAAATGATGTTTGAACACCTGTTTTCTTCTAACGCATATTCAGCAATAGCTTTACGATCCAAAAGAGGGCAACATCAAACAAGATGAATTGTTTCAGTTCTGAAATTGGAAACCTTAGCAACTGAACAAACATGAATTGGGTACAATTACCTTTAGGACATTTTCTCGAAGCTTCATAGTGACGGTAATAACCTATAAACCAATTTACATTAAGTAAGCCACCACCATAACCATTCAGGCAGAAGTAGTTTTATGAATATACATAGAATTCTCTTCTAGAAGGCTTCAATACACAAATCTTTCAACACAGAAAAAAAAACCCCGAAAGCAATCCAATCATCTCACGAAAACACATACCAAGCCAAACGCATGTCTCAATTCCAAAAATTGTTATTGCAGCCACAAATTACGCCCTTTAGGGACAAGAACGGGGCAAAAAACAACCCCTCGAGATCCAGTGGGCGATAATCTAGCGAAGGCTGAACTGCCTTATTGAATAACATTGCCGTAACAATGCGGGCGTTGACACCGTGTGGAATAGCATGTCACTGATTAGTTTATGTTGTAGGCCCTGTGCACACAACTCGAGTTTTACGCGCCGTGACTGGGTGCTATTTATTAGTCTTAGTATAAAAATCGTGAAACAAAGTCAAAGTCAATTCATTTATTTCAACTAGACCATTAAAAGGCACTTTTGTACGTCAAATTTACAGTTTAAAATAAAAGTGACTCTAGTTGTCCATTCGCAAAAAAGTAGATTCTTATGGAGAAGAACGGACAAGAAACTCCATAGTTACTCTTGTAAAACTTGTTACATGACGGTTTAGAGTAAGTAGCAAACGATCCTGTTAAATATCAACTGTATTTTAGGGATGCCAAAACCGCTTGTTCCAGTGAATTGCAGTATAGGCATATGATGCTGTTCGCTTGTCGCTAGGAGCATGATCAGCCTCTTGTTATATTCATCGGGTTTTAATGCGAATATATTGTGTCATGGTAGGCTTTGCCCAAGTGACACAAGTCCACAAATCGGTTTCCCACCTTCTTCACTGTTATAAGACGTAGCAAATTTACCAGTTACGTACTGGTAAATTGTGACCTTATACATATGTGCTCCTCCGCCTTACCCTTCGGCGAATGCAAACTTGATGATATGTTATGAACAGCGATCGATAATCGGGCGCTAATATAATCCCGGATCCCGGAAAAATGCCCGCATACAAAATATAGTTAGAACTCGTTGTGAACATTATATTTTTTATAGGTAAGTATTCCATTTGTTTTGAATGAAATAATACTAAATCAAAATAACCACTGCTATAATTTCATTAAGTAAGTTATAGTTGTTTTTACAAAATTTTTCAAACCCGGGAACCCGGGATTACTTTTTATTCAGAAAGGAATGTTCATATTATTCTTTCACGGGTAGAAGTTTAGGTAGGCCCGATTATCCGATCACTGATTATGACTGTTCATTGCCATTAAGAGTCATTAATTGTTACTTTAGTTTCAAATCTTTACGGCATTGAACCCCATTAGGTAAACAAATCGTCTCCATGATAACTTACCCAATTTAACTCATCACAACACTCAGTTAAACCTTATAATTAATTCAATTTATCTAATCTCAACTTGATTTTTATGAACTTTAAAAAATGACGAACATAACAAATTCTTCGAAGGGCATTACATTCCTAATTACGTTTCGACTATTTTTTATCAAGTCACGATTCGTTGGTGGGAACATTCGTTTTTTCGGGTCATCATAATGACATGTAATGATTACCTGGCCCTTTATTAGAATTCCTGCTGCACTATCTTCTGATGTTGGGGCAATCAACTTTATTTAATCCTTAAGAGATTAGTACTACTCATTAATCTATGTAGTTGATCTTAAAATTAATGAGAGCATCTATCAGCCTACATTGGGATGAGGGTAGGAAGATGAATACATCAGCTCTTTATGAGCACCCGGTCGAAGACTCCATCAATTTGTTACCATTCATTTATATCATTTTATTAAGTCATAAATGCTGTTATAGAAAGCACTTTCAATTTGTAGCAATTTTTCTCAAGAATTTGCAACTTGTAAAAAATATTTCGACAGTTAATCAGCAGTCGCAAAATTGGAATAAAACAGCTGTTAACATTTTAGCAATTTAAATGTCGAATCATAAAACTTGTCAGAAAAAAAACAACCTATTTCCAAAATCTTTAGACCCAAAACGACCACATGTGCGACGTGCGTACCACGATAAAATGCGTGCGTATACGCCTATGAGCGTACCGGTAATGGTTCATTTAAATGTATTAAGCCTATAACTCCCTCGATCCGACACTCGTTAACACAGCAAGTTAATAGCAGGTTGTCGTGAGCATATGGGGGCCTTTGATTAAAAATTAAGCCATTACTGGTCATTAGGTAACGTTCCTACGCCTTCCTGAACGGTTGACTTTCTTTCGTAAGCACGATATTGTATTGTTTTTAATAGTCACGGCGTTTTCCCGTAAAAGGATAGATACAAGAAATCTAAATAATGCATTGTATTTATTCCGGACACCATTGTGTTGTAAGTTGTAAGGATTTAGTGTAAAAATAATCTTGAATAGAAATGCTGTTTTATGGAAGTAAGTACGTAACTGAATGTTGATATTTCAGTAAACTTTACATTTCAAATGTTATGTGAAGGTACCTACAAGTTTCCGGAAGACAATCGTACTGCTTTAAGGTGTAGGTTTTCAAGTGACTTCTTATCACTTTTTTTAATTCGTCAGGAAAAGTGAATTATATTTTTCAAACAAAGACTAGATAGAAGGTATCTAGGTTGAAGTTTGTTGACTTGTAGCAGGCAGTGTAGGCACACGATCGAAAACCCACTTTAAACAGATAGTTCCAATCACATTATCGGTAATACCCAACAATTTGATCAGAATCAACATATCACAATAAATGTTAACATATTCAAAACAAATGACTACTTACAGTCACACAACTTGACATTAGGGCGGGGAAATATAGCAATGACCATTATTCCGATATTGTATAAATGGAACGACCGAACATTCCACTTTCGCCGTCATTCCCTACTCCCTGTTGCTTTCTTCTGTCAATCTCCTTGGTCACACTTAATTGGTACAATATTGAAACACATGGCAACATTGTAATGATGTATGGGCAAGCCTTTATTCGATTTCGAAATTGGAACCTCTTGATTTTTATCTCGAGGTGCTCTATGGTAAAGTTGATATTTGTTTTGGTTGCGTTATCCGTATTATTTGTAGAACTAACAATGCGTAGTTCAAATAACTTGGTTTACACAACCATAGATAATGGTAGAAAAATGGTGAGCATTTATCATTTGTGTGGTTACGTAAAAAATCCTAAATGATTTATTAATTCGTAAGGTTAACCTGTCTTTGCCTTATATTTAGGTATCATATTTCATTTTTACAACTAATCGAAAATCTTTAATGTTGCTTCCCGTTATGATTCTGCACTAACCCATATTTATTTAAGGTCCGCGCAGTACATCTTGTTATTCGATGCCATACATCCCTTAATCTTTTGCTCTGTTTTTTTCATAACCAACTTAGAAACGAAAACAAAAACAATCCCTAGTTTACTTCATTTAGAAACTTAACAGCATTACTCATTTTAGCTCCTTGCCCCACTCATGATAGTTTACATCAAGAATTATTTTTAAAAACACGAGCACCTTGATCTGTAAACAACAGCACAGCTGGGCCGACTCCCGCAGCGTCATGCAATCAGACATAACTAAATAAAAACTTACAAACATGCAAGTTGCTACGAAGAACCAGACAAGATCTTTATCTAGCAAAAGCCTGGTAAATTTTGAAGGTCACGGTGAACTGGTTGTGGGTCCAATAACCTAATCGTGAGAATTGAGGCTCTTTCACTTGCGAGTACATACAAAGGTTTTTCTTTTTTTTTGTTTTGATTGAGCCGGCAGGCTTGGTCTGTAATTTGTGAACTTGGCTATGATTTTTGTTTACATGCAACACTAGTTATGTTTGGTTTTCAATTCCAATTTTAAGTAGCTCTGCAACGCATGTAGGTAGGTATGGCCGTGTGATATTAGCTTTTCCGTTCATTCTTTCATGAGCTTGAAATGAAAATCACAGATTCAGCACAGCAGGCTCGATTCAAAATAAGTACTGTAGTTTGTACTTTATTTCCAGAATTTAAATAAAGAACTAGGTTCTTGAAGAACAATTAGAACTTTCTTTGTAAATCAGAGGTCTAAAAGTGTCAGAAGAACAATATGAGAAGCAAAATCATTAACATAACAGCCTATGTCTAACCACTGCTAGATAATTATAGGCCTACGTTTATGTCAAACAAAGCATCGTAAACATTTCCTAATACAGAACCACTGAAACACGTGTTTTATTTCCCAGTAGGTACTATTATTTATATTGATTTTTCATTTTGCCCTTGACTTGACTAAAGCACTCTGTCTCATGCATAAAGAATGAAGTACACTGCAGTAAACCCGACCTTTGGCACACAAGGATACCATTCTTTATTCATGGAAACAGAACTGGCTGGAAATAACGCCAGATTTAAGACATGAGGATGGGTAATAGCATTTTCGCAAACTGGCACAACCGCGCTATATTTTTGTAGGTCTTGGCTTACTTCCTTTAATCAAGAATGTGAGCCATGCCAATTTATTTGTTGCCAACTTTGGTTCTAATCGCATTTGTTACCAAAGGAGTTATTCCTTCGAGGCATATCAAGAGCTTCCAAGTCTAAAACAAGATCTAGCTAGACGTCAAAAGATTCACTGCATTCAGAACTTCACAGATCGCTTTGTTAAAATTCATAGCTTGAATATGTCTTACATTTAATCCACGATCAAAACACTATTTAGTACAAAATTCTTGAAACAAAACGGTAGAACAATCGGCTCATGATAAGTATAGGTACCATAGACACAGCAGAGCGGACCTTTAGCGTACACGTACGTAGAAAGGCGGAAAGTCGTGAGATGTCCGATACGACATCAAAACGTACCGTATGCAAACATTGTGAACAAGTGGTGGGAAATAGATGAAGATTTATGTGCACAAATTCTCTCATCTTTACTATAAATCGCGTTTAGTCGTTGAGTTCCAGTCTCAAGACGGCTAGTTCTCATTAATTAAATTCTAGAATGTGGATCTACTCATGTAGGACAAGGTAATTAATTATGTAGGAGCTGTCTAGCACTTTTACTTTCCTTTTCCCAGGCATAATCAGGCAGATCTATCAGAACCTGTGTGAAATGTCTGGCTCTACGACCACTCAACTGATCCACCGTACCGATTCCACGTTATTTCTTCCAAAATCTTCCCCTCTCCCGCAAGTAATTTGACCTCTATGGTATTTTTTAACTGGCAAGAAGTACGAGTAGGTCAAAAAAACCGATCAAAGATTTAGCCGTTCTGTACTTTACCCAAGAAACTCCAAAATAAGCACTCACGGGCTCACGGCAATCACATTTAAACCTTATATTGATGGTTACCCTGAAATATCATGAAACGTACTTATTATTCAAAGTGCGTTGTATGTAATTTAGTGCACGATTTCACTAAGTACTTTACATGATTCTCTACAACAATACCTAAATTTCGCAACAAGCGCCCATCCTATATATACCACAGACGCAAAATATCAAATTCATGATTTGAACTAAATAACAATGGCAATTCTTGCAAAACAATTTGGCCCTAAATAATCCGATTAAATTCGCATAACTTAAAAGAAACCAGTATTACATGAGCTGTTAGATATACGGATATGGTCAATGCCAAATAAGGGAATACGTTGACAAAAGATCTACCCGAAATGGTCGTTATCAAAATTAATATTGCCAAGACACGATTCGGACATACTTTCACCTAAAAAATTGCCTAGTTTTGAAATTTTGTCTGAAGCCTGCCAGATTTGGAATACCGAATATGCCTACCTAAAAAGCTTCAAAATTTTAGATGAAGATAAAATTGGTTGAACCGAAGTCGGTTTGGTTGGTTCAAACCAAATTAGTTCAAAACGGGCAGCCACTAGCCACTCACCTCGACTACAAAGAAACATAATCGTTCCCTTTAAATTCCTCCTAAAATAATAGAATACTTAATGGATCTTTAACTAGGAAGCAAATGGTTCTAAAAAGGTCAATGATACCCAAAACACCCCTTACAAAATATTGCCCCACGCGAAGATTATAAACCCCCACGTCACGAAATATTTACGACGTACAAACATGCGATAGTTCACACGTGCACGCAATGACAACAAAACTGAAATCATAACAAGTCTCTAAGCATTTCCTAATTAAGGTGAGTGCATTTAAGCACGTTCTTTTGTTTTTGTAAAGTGCGTAGGGTCTTTGAATAAGGCCTTTCGTAGTTTGTGGACGTTCCATGACGATGACAAGCGGTAGAAGCGTATAATTATGGGTTTCTAGGCTGCATTTTACACGGTACAATAAGCAGACATCTTTTACGATAGCAAACACCGATCTCCTCCATAGTTTCAAATAGAGACAGTTTCTTTGAGCAATGTTCAAAGCAACATTGGTGAGAAAAGAGATGATTAAAGTAAATTACAATAATTTCATGAAACACAATCCACTTACATTACTTTATCATATAACAAACAACGTGTAAGTGTGGACAGCGGGCTTGTTTATTTTGAATATCAAATGTAAACCACTCCTAGTATTGTATTCATAACAGGAGATATCTCTGTACTTGGTCGCGGAATATTAAACAGACGGATCAGAACAATAAGTCCAAGTTTACTCTCACGTTTTCTAATTCTGTAAGACGGAATATTAATACGTTTATTGTAACGACAACATATTGTATCCTATATACATATATGTCACCGGAAAATAGCAAACTCCGTAAGATTATAAAATATCTTGAGAGATTGTAAACTTTCGATAAATTGTCAACTGAACATTTGCAAAACTTTTTTACGCGTCAAAATTTGACAGTCTATAATCTCTCGAAGTCATTCCGAGAAATTGTGGACCTAAAAACAAAGCTCTCATTGGTCTTTTCAGAGAAAACAAAGACCAATGAGGGGCTAAGTTTTCAATTTAACTATCACACCAAAACAGATAAATTGTAGTCTTGTGCTCTGATTGGTCGCCATTTTATGTCAGTCCAGAGTTTGCTATTTTCCGGTGACATATATATTTAAATTGGGACTCTTAATACAACCGCGTGATTTTTGAGCATAAAAGTTACGAATTTTAGTCCAAATCCATGTCTTCCCGATTTGACCGATTTTTTTTGTTTGACTTCAAAATCACTTCGTGCTTCATATCTCCTGAGCCCCAGTGTAAAAAAAGTGCCAGTCAGTTCAAAAAAAATTGCTTTTCATCATTTAAGATTAGGGTTTGTAGAACAAACGAGATTTTTCTAGGCGCTTTATCTGAAAACTGAGATGTGATGGAAAACTTTTAATTTTGGATACCTACTTTTTGTGTACGAAATAATAAAAACATAGTAAGAACCATTGATATATTAAAAGCGAATATATCAATGGTAAGAACTTAGATCATTTCAAAAGTTTAAAATTTGTTGACTAGTGTAAAACTAAAGAAATAATGCGCTGACATGCGATAACGTCAAATAAATATCTCACATCTTGGATTACTTTTGTAAGTCCGTTTGCTTCGACACCACGAACAGAGTATAAACGCCGCAACCTACGAAATATATTTGTTAATTTTTTTTATTTTATTTTATATTGTTTAATAAATAATACAAAAAAGTACAGTAATAATAGGTACAATATTAACAAGCACTTGAAAAAACTCGCCAATATCGCTATGAATTGAAACAGTGTCCAGAACAATACTGATTCAGAACAAATGTGATTGCTAAGATACTACGAAAAAAAAGCAAAAGGGCACCATCTTCCACTTCTTTTAACTAAAATCAATTAATGTTACAAGGTATTAAATCACTCATATAAAGAACATTGGCCTTGACGTCGCTATGTGCAGTGTCTGCATTGTGCACATAATTACAGCACGGTTGGCTTGTTCATGGTCCGCTTGTCTATGCTTGCGCAAGTATTATCGGATCAGGCGTCATTATCGGGCCTTTGCCTATACAATTCAATTACATTGCCTTTGACAGGGGCCTTAAAATGTGGTCAGCATGCTTTGGTAATAAATTATTGAGCTTTAGACTTGGTGGGTCCATATTCTGCATTCCAGACTAGGTATCCATGGAAGTAAAAGCTATAATTGTGTTGTGTTTCAAAACCTCTTGGTGACTAGCCTGGTTCTTAAGAATTAAGCAAGACAAGAAGAGCAACAAACAACCCTATCTATCTATTGGGGTATGGTTTCCGCACTTAGTCCTGATGTTGGACCATTGTGCGTGGGCCATGGCGGCCGTCATTTCAACCAGTACAAACAACCCTCTCTTAAGGTTGGGTTGTTCCCGTCAGCTCAGCTCTCCCATTTTCGGCCAGAGAAATAGCAGATGAAAGAAATAGGGAAAAATCAGAATTGTGCTTGGTTGGCCCCACCGACGTTCAAGTCCTCCTTTACAGTGTTAATGGTTAAATCGGAAGTCAACGCTGTTGTGGATTTTAAACATTAATAAATCAAGGTAATTTTGTAAGTTCAGCGTTACATTTATAAACATTGTTTGAAGCACAGGGAGCTGTTGTGTGCAGCGGAAATAATAAAATATGTTTAAGGAGTGGCTAGTACTTACGTCAAAACGCCCTTTATAGAGTTGATTTATATCAAACTTTAGCTGATTAAGACCAAACATTAATCAAATACCTAGCTGAAATTGTAATCCGTATTTTACCGTGGTAATAAAACTACAGATCTCGGGTGTTACGTCTTTTATTAACTTTTTGTATTAACTGCATCTTATGACCACCATTACCATCGCGTGTATCCCTTTGCAAGCACGCGATGAGTCAACACTTTGTATTGTGTTGTATCGAGATGAGCCTTTTGTTTAGCGCCCTTTGTGGCAATTAGCTCTTCATTTTATGTCTACAACGCGTCGGGCCTTAATTGAACAGTGTGTGGGGACTAATTACTGGTTTGTTTTTCATGAGTGAGAGTACAAAGAAATCCCATTTATGTTAGATGATCAGTAATTTTGGGTGTTACTTTCGCAATGAGAACTTTCCTTGAACTTGCTTTGTGTGCTTTCAGTGCTGCCAAGAGGGCAATGAATTAGTGATCAATTTCGCACTGACACAGTGTGGTTTCCGTAGTGTAGCGGTTATCACGTGTGCTTCACACGCACAAGGTCCCCGGTTCGATCCCGGGCGGAAACAATGCTTTTTGCATTTTCTTTGCAGATCCGTAAATTGACATAACAAGAAGAAAGCATGAAAACGGGAACAATTTCTCATTCCCAAGAAACGGTCAACATTTAAATGGTTTTTGAATCGCGATAATGACGCGGAAGAACGTTGACAATGTGTAGTACCAAACAAGAGCTGGAAAAGGCGAGTAATTAAGCTTAGAAAGTGGTACAGAAACTGGTAGAGCACGGGATCGGTTAGTTTCTAAATTGACCGGCAGACGGAAGGTCGCCGACCTGATATCGAGAGGTAAGTAATGCATCTGTAAACTGACCTAAATACCTTATGAAATCATGTCTTTTATCTGATAACGAATTTTCTTAGGTTCACGTTTCCTACGTTACTTCATCAATATTAGTCTGCTAAGCACGAAATTCAATCTGGCGTTCTAAAATGGGTTTATGTCAGTTTCTGGTCTAACGCGTCGCAAATGAGATTTATTAATACAATCACGTCCAAATAGAGATACCTGTGGAGGCGGCAAAAACTATACCGGACTGTTTCAAGTAATGATAAAGGTGTGTTTCATTGCGTAAATGCCTCCGGAATTTTCGCAGTTATTGCAACTTATCATTAATTCCTGCAAATCCTAGGCAAAATTGAATGGTTAACTCCTTAGATTTTTGGGCCCGCGTCGCCGCGTCGGTGGCATTCATTAAATCCCCCAAGTATAGGTGCATGGGCACTTAGGGCACTTCAACGTGTGGCTCATGTCAATTGAGTCAAAACTATCAGAAACAACGAATCTATCTACCTGCATAAAAATGAGCTAGGTAGGAGGACAGACCATTAACGAAGTCAGTGTTCAACATCGTTACGCAACTAAAAATACACTGAAAGTTTAGTAAAGTTTAGTGACACTTCAATCAGGTGTACGATGTACTCCGGCGCATCATAACGACGCCATATTGTTTTTATTGTCGCCTTCCGCTTTCGTAACACACGCACGTGTTCGTGTATTACATCAAACTAAGTGACAAACACAAGCCACATAAATCTGAGGAGTTTGAGTGCCTACTTGATTTAAAGCCCCTCTTTCTCTGTGTTAAACCTTAATTAGGGTAGGTACATAAGGTTTGTGACTTATAAAGGAAATGCAAAACTACTGTGTTGACCTAGTGATCGAAGGGTTTGACCGCATCTTTCGCATGTCGGAAGTGCAATCATGCATTGGGAATAAAGTAGGGCCCAGAAAGAGATGGCAGAACGATCTTTTTTAAAAGTATTGGCCTATTTTGCTAAAGATGGTCGGTAGTCGAGTCGAATTCGAAAACAAGGGAAAAGTTTTTGAAAGAGACATGAATTCGATTTGGCTTATCTACTGATGAAGATTGAAAGAGTGATCTCTTTATTTGCTCTGTCTTGGCAAGGCCCCCTGTTACTTGGGATTAACGGCACTAAATGCCCTTTTTAAAAATCATTACCCACCCGTTTCAGACAGTGTTTCAAGACGAAAACCAGTGCGTGTTGCCAGTGATGACTTATGGGGCCGAAACGTGGTCGCTCACAATGCACCTCATCAGAAGGCTTAAAGTCACCCAAAGGGCAATGAAGAGGGTAATGCTCTGAGTTTCCTTGCGTGATCGAATCAGGAATGATTGAATATCCGCTAGAGAACCAAGGTTACCGACATAGCCCGAAGGATCGCAAAACTGAAGTAGCAACGAGCACAACCTGGACCTTGCTCACAGAACAGATGGTCGATGGGGCCGAAAAGTTCTGAAGTGCCGCGTACCAGCAGACATAGCGTTGGAAGGCCTCCCACAAGGTGGACCGATGACCTGGTGAGGGTTGCGGGTAGCCGATGGATGCGAAACGAACAGGACCGGTTGTTGTGGCGACACTTGGGGGAGGAGGCCTCTGTCCAGCGGTGGACGTTTTTCGGCTGATATGATGATGACCTGTTTCAGAAGCGCCTTCATCTTAGGATACGGCCTACAAACGTGGTACGTGTACCGTTTGTGGGACGTATCCGTATTTCCTTTTTACGACAACATTTTCGACTCCATCGAAATAATGAGGTGAACTTTTAAGCAACCATGAAAGACTTAATACCAGAGACACATGAAACTGGGGCTTGAAAGTATTACAGAAACGAATTCCATCAATCCAATGGTGTAACATTCCCTGTAAGTCGTAACAGAGTCGTAAGCTGTCATTAGTGATTGGATTATCGGTCAACGACCCCTAGACACGTGCACAGTATCGCCCAAGGTGTTATAAAATGTGTCAACTAGACACGTGTGTTTTACTACCCTGCTAGTACGAATTTATGAATGTTTTACGGCCTAAAGGATGTGTTTTCAGCCCTGTGTGTATTAAAGAAAGGGAAATATTTATGGAAATAGTAAGATACACAAGATCAGTTAATAAACCAATAAGTTATGACTGTACATCATACAAAAACAAAAAATACATAGACAAAGTCCAGAAACTCTTCCTTTTTTTTGAAGTCTGTTAAAAAACTCAAGTTCAAGTTTCAAATAAAAATTTAATAAAAAAGAAGTTAATAAAGCACCTATTTATCTTGCATAATTTTCTGCATATTCTTCTGATATGGGTACCTTTTTACTATTTTTATATCCCCTCATCATTTAATATAACAGGTTATTTATTTTTTGAAGATAGATAGACAATTATTGTCTATCTATCTTCAAAAAATAAATAACCTGTTACACTCTAAATAAATACCTACTTATAAAGACATTAAATTCAGGTCTTGGATGATTAGTTACAAAGGCATGGGTTTAAAAATTATTCTTAGGATAGGAAGTGCCAATGCGTATGATGAGTCAAATCAACATAAACCAATTGGCCTATTCTGTAGCTTCATGTGAATTTTCATTGATAAAATTATAAATTGAACCATGAACGATTTCATGTCTCTAATAATACTCTTTAGGGGTTTTTAATACCTTTTAGGGATTTTTCACCTATTTTCCCTCAATGCTTACCTTCGTATTAAGAAGGAACTCGGGGCAATTCTCATTTTTTAATTAGCGGTTTCTGAGGTTTTCATCCATTGTTTATCTGTCCGTTAACACTATTTGTCATAATGCTATTTGTTGGTTAGTGGTTGACGGATGGATAAATGACCAATATTTCGGAAACCGGGCATAAGTAATTAAGTTATTGTAGTAATTAGTATTGATTAAACAGGTAAAGATAACAAATTCTTCACAGTTGTAGTTACAGGCTTGAGGTACATAAGTTACTTGTGAGTGTTAAAGTTGATTAATGAAATTCAAAAGTTCATTACTTAACATTTATTTCAAAATCAGTTTGCAAGGTTGCAGCATTTCTTTGCTAATCAGCGACGGAATACATTATGAGCTTATTTTTAACTTTCTGAAACATAGTAATAACAACTAAATTTGGTATGAATTTGTGGTTTTTTACTCACAAGACTAAGTTCTAAACAATCAGTGTGTATGTACCTACTTAGATAAAATTCTAAATGGGAATCTGATTAGATGGTAAAGTAGGTGAAGACTAATGGTACTGATTTTGAGAGGATGATATTGAATTGATGATTTATCCAATGGAAAAGTAAGAAAGTCAACTGACTCTAGCTACAAATACAAGAATTAGTGCTGTTTTCAATTAGATTTATGATGAACTGAGCTACCAGTATGTCAAAAGTCATTTATTCAAATAAGGCTGAGTGCCAGCACTGTTTGAACATCAAAAATTATTATTATATTGTTCAGGATAAGTACCTTACCTATTGAACCAAATTACTAACAACATACTCTGTTTACTTAAGTACAACTTAGCAAAACAATTCAAACTAAACCAAGATTATAGAACAAAGTAAATCTTTCAAGATAACGTTTGTTGTAAAATCAAGGCGTAACAGCTACTGGCCAGAGTGGCCAGTTACATACAATGCGTCACAATCGATAAATACTGGTCGCCCCGACTGCAGTTGCAATTTTATGACACCAACAATCCGTAACTTACAACAGAAATACCGTGACTTCTCACATGCTCATAGCGGTATTCCCAATGTAATTACATGCCACGATCGTTTTAGCACTCTCTTCTGAACATATTTTCGCCAAATTAAGCACATAAACAATATTACTTACCGGGCGACAGGTGTATTGAGTGCAACATGCAATTTCAACACTGTAACCAACAAGTTAACTAAAACTTTTGTACACTTCACTGATTCAGCACAAACAACACGAATTATATTCAATTCTCTTGTATTTCCTATTCGATTTGCTTGGAATAATACAAGAAAAGTGCATTCAAGAACAATAAGCGAACTTCTTCGCTCAGCGGACCGCCCGCGCCGCACGCAAGCAAACTCAAACCAATCAGATTTGACATAAATATGACTGTTACTGCATCGAACATAAGAGCTATTTTGGTTTGTTTATGCGAAGATTCTACGTGCATACAACCTTCGGGACGCAACACACACCACGACACCTTGAGCTTTTGTGTAAAACCTTTGTTTGCCAATAAATTATTTTATAGGTACATAGAAACTACTTTTCTGTATTCCGTGCATAGAAAAGAGCGGATCTAAATGAAAATACGACAATACATTTTATTATAAGCATATTTTAATGACGTGAGGTGTAAAGCGGCTTTTTATTCAAATTGCTGCCGGTAGCGCCATCTATTACACAGCTAAGGAAACCCATGATAACGACGTTGTTCGTTTTGTGATTGCAGAGTTGCCAAAACATGATTTAATTTTTCTCTTCGTTTAGTTATATCATTTTATGAAACTAGTTTACATACTATAATTTAGAGCTTTTATGCACTGAGTTGATGAACGAACCCAGGATAATAAGATAACAAAAGCAGTGTGCATGGTGCAGGCTTTGTGACGTTTAGATCAGCAACCAGATTGCGTAAAATCCAAAATCGCATATTCTTATTCAATAGGAATTCATGATCGCAATGAATGCTGTTGGAATGACGAAATTAATGAATTATATGCGATTGACCATTTGATGAATTTGTTAGTTACGCTGCAGGGCTGCAGGCTTTTTCTCAATCTCCACCACAAACTGAGGAAACAGTAAATAATTTGCATTTGTCCAATATTCAATAAAACCAGTATATTATAACGTATATTTTAATAAACTACTTGATAACACAATTCATAGAACTAAGTTTTTATCCGAGCTGAGTTTTGGGCGCAATAAATGTGCGTTTCCTTGACATCTGCTTGCGCGTGAGTTGCAATTGTTTCAACTGATAGTTCACTTCCGCCCAAATGTCGTTCTGATCTTCTATTGGTATTGTTTTCCTGCGAAATAATGTAGGCAAAATTAATTAAATGGAAATCCGAGTACATTATAACAGTTAATTCCTGTACCTACGTTTGAATGATTTTTAATCAAACGCACTTCAGAGGTTGTATGGTTTAGGATTAAATTTAGAACACGGGTAGACCATGGCAGTGGCGGCGCTTGGCCCAAAGTAGATATCGACCTCATAAGCTTTGCAAGGCCCCTTTCATTTCCCAAACAGAGAGATAAGTTTAAAAAATGAGCTGAATGCGAGTATTGTTCTACACAGATTTTTTTAATGTTATGGCATAGCAAAGACGAGTCGCTTCTATTGATATAGGTAACTGAAAACGCAAATATAAAAACACCTTTGGCTAATCATGCTCGTTAAAGTAGGTCTGTAAATTTGCCGACTGGAACTGTATTCTTTGCTGTTCATGGGTTTGATTAAATAAGTCCATAAGAACTTGAACAACTTTCTGGCGAAGCCCCCTTAGGCGCGAGGCCGTCAGTGGTCGCCGAGGCCTAACGCAGCCACTGTACCACGGCATGAATTAGGACATAGGATATATGTATCTTATCTCGGTACTTATTACTATGGGATCATACGACATTCACGCGAGAGAAACCGCTGGTTACAGCTAGAATAAAGTAATTCCTTATTTAATGGCAAGCTTTTACTTAGATCTCGGTAAAAATTGGACAAACTTTTTTTGTTTTGTCTGTGGTGTGACCAGATACGTTTTAATTAATGTCTGGTCCTGGGGGCTACTTGCAAAACCTGAAGTCCGTAGATTCGGGTTTAGTTGCGGGCGTATTCTACTCCGTATCACCTACGGACTTACGATTAGTTCCGAACCCGAACTAAGAATGAATGAAAACACTGTCATTAATTTCTTAGTGGTTAGGTGATACGGACTAGAATACACCCGCAACTAAGCCGGAAACTACGGACTTCGGTCTTAGAGAGTAGCCCCTCTGACATGGGCTGATAGTGATGCGTTTTTTAATTTAGTTTTGTAATACTTAATTCTAGTTGATAAGTTATTTTTCTTAAGTGTTTCTGTGCGTCTTTTCTGGCAGAATAAACTGATTTTCTTTCTCTTTCTTTTTTTTCTTTTAACCTGAACACCTTTCCATTTATGAAGTTGCTGTAAAAGTATTTTATAATTTATTTCAGTATCCAATCTATTTGCCTTGCCTTTCCTCAACCTATTTTTCCCAATGGAGGAGTCTCTGGATACAATGGATGGTTCCAATTCTCAGATCAAAATCAATCCTAAGCAAGCATCGATCAAGATCGGCTCATGCAACTGTTAATATTTAGCCACAAGCTCCTTGTATCTCCTTTCAATTTATCTGTTTCTAATAAATAATAATAGATCAGTATGTAGAGAGTGCTGTCAAATATTTACCTGTACTCCTTCATCAAATCATATTTCTCCCATGGTTGTTTCCTAAGCTCTCTCCTGACTCTGTCCTTCTCTTTCAGGTGTTCCTCAATATTGGCAACTCCCTGCAGTTCTTGTCTCTCCCATCTTTCCAGCCAGGGTCTGGGTTTCAGCTTAACCTAGAAAAACATTATGTATCCTATTAGTTGTGGATGGGCAGAATGTGTGGACATGCACTTTAGTTTCCTTCAGACAATAAGTTGTTATGAACTAATCACCGATTTTAAGGTAAAATTATTTTATAAAATAGCAAGAAAGCAATACAAGAATCTAGAAAGATTGGAAGCCAAAAGGATCTATTTAAATTTGTTATTACAGATTACTGATATAAGAAGAAATAGCCACTTCCACCTATTTGTAGTATTATTTTACTTGTGGATCTGTCCCACTGCTGGGTTAGCTAAATGTTTTCCTTAACATAAAATGTTTTTTGAAAGAGCCACCACCATAACTTCTCCTTGGTCTCCTTACCTGAACAGGATTAACAGGCACTGGTGTTCCCTCAGGCAATATTTCCGGGTCCATGTCAAAGGCGAATGTGCTGTACTCTGGCAAAGCATCCCTCAGGTACAGAAGCTTATCATCCAGGCGCTTCTCAAGACGGAGAACTTGGACGTTGTGAACTGTGGGGTCGTAGAGGTCATAACGCACCTGGAAAATATAAGCAGATATCATTTAGCAGCTTAGTATGGTTCAAATCAAATCAAAAGTCATTTATTCAAATTAGGCTGAGTGCCAGCACTTTTTGAAAATCAAAGTTCTAGTTAAAGACAGTCCCCCAAAACGCCCGCCCGTCACCACTCCCTAGTGTTTTAGCTGGAAAGAAGAAGAGGTTAATATGATTATGATTACAAACCTGTAAGGGAAAAGAATAGAGGCTATGCCATCTTCTAATAAAGTGAGAAATATAAGGGTAATGAATAAAAATCTATGTCTCAATACAATAACCAGTGAAGTTTCATCTTTAAAATGAATAAACTCCCACCCCTTTTTCCATAGTTAGGCAGAAAGTATAGAATGCCACATGCTGCTTCAATCCTTTTATAGTACTTTTGCTTTGTTTAAGTTCATACATCTGGTCATGATTCATTAAAACCATGCATCTTGCAATTCTCTACCAAATGAAATAAATGAAATATATTTCAGTCAAAATTGGTGTTCCACAGTGTTAGAACTTATTGTGACTCACATGCAACCAGACCTTACGAGGTTTCACCATAGATAGTTCAACTAGTTTGCTAATAATACTGACCTCAACACCCTGATGGTCAACAACATTCCTCAACGTAAACTCAGCCCTCAAGCCGCACCCTTTGCGTTCAATGCAAATGCCAACAAATCTGTTAGTTTTGCCCTGTGCATGGGGGTCAGCTACCGTCACTGCTAGTATTGACCCTGAGGAACATAACAATAAAATATTAACAGATATGTCTTCTAAAATCATAGAATGGCAAAACAAGTTAGTACATCAATATTGTAGAACATGACTCTGAATAAGGATCCTCAGTCTTCTTCTTTTCTATACTGGGTCCTTTGAACCCCTACTACTGGCTACTTATTTTAAAGAAAACAAAGAATGAAAGAAGGAAAGGTACTTACCAACATAAAATTCTGGTATATCAATTTGCTTGCGTCTATTTAGCATATCTGCCCTCTCAAGCTTCTCACGAAGACTATTTCTCCATTTAGGGTTGGGATCAGGAAGAAACTCAGGGAAAACATGTCTTAACGCCAAATTGGGGTTCTGGCCACTTGCTCTAATTCGCGATACCGCTGGTCTCACTCTCTTTTTTTCGACAGGAACTTCTTCTGCCTTCTCCGGCAATGTTGATAAGGCACGACAATCTGTAAGAGAATTGCAGAATAAGATATTTGAGTCTAGGACATTTAGAATTAATGGGATATTTGTATTTTCTAACCTCTTCTTATGAACCATTTCGCCGCACCAAAAACTTCACTGGACGACCTTCTAATAGCTAAAGCCATTATGCCCGCGGGTCTTGATAACAGCAATTCTGTTGTATTAAAGAGTTTTATTCAATTAAAAACAAAACATTGCTTTCAGACCAGAAATATAACCCGAGACACCGTTTGACAGTTCAAGTCAAGCGTTTCGTTTCTTAAAGTTTTTAGGAACATAAAACTTTTTGGGCATCTTATTATATGAAAACTGAATTAACTATATTTTACGAATGCCTGACATTTTTTTAACACTACACAATAAAGAAAAAAGATGTTAATGGTGACAAAATCGATTTTTCCCAGGAAATAATAAAACGTGTTCAAAATATTTGTCTGTAGCGATAGTTGCAAACTATGAATAAAGAAAACAAAACCGGGGGAGACTGCAATGCAGTTTTCATTTACAAAATGATGTTGGTATACGAATAGATATCATTAGGTAATTAAAAATACCCCATCAGTTGTACCTCTTGAAAAATAAACGAAGGGCCCGTTTGTAGCTGTATACTTTATTGAAAACCATTAGGCACTTCCTAAACGCACTATTATTGTGTGTCAAAACGAACGTCACGTACTCACGTCAAATAAAACGAAAAATCGATTTGTCGCCCTATTTTCAACGAATACAATAATTTTAAAACGACTGGAAAATAACTAATGTCATCAATCATGCAGAAGTGCAACGATGATAATATTCCTTTAGCAGACGACGACCCACAGGTGATAATAAATGACGAAATAGAAAACAATCATTTGGATCATGGTCGTTCAATGGACTCATTACCGAGTTCATACACAGGTGGTTCCTCAAGCCCTGGTCTTAATGGTCCGCCAAGTTTCGAGCCAGACTCCGGAATTGACGAGCAGGAAGAGAAAGCCCGATTAATATCGCAGGTTTTAGAACTGCAGAACACTTTAGATGGTAAATACAATCTACTCATATGATAATATTTATAAAGCGGAAGTTGTTTTAAATTTGGGTAAACAAAGAATCTTTGCATGGTTTTTATAGTTTTTTCAGTAATTACAAGCAATCGCGAATTTGTACTTTATTGCTGAAGTACAGAGTAGTAATACCCAAATTATTGATCTCAATAAACATCGTGGAAATTAATCAAACTCAAAAATTCATAAAGGATTTTTCTGATATTGAAACAAAGCTCTATTTAATTACAGATCTGTCACAACGGGTAGACTCAGTCAAAGAAGAAAACTTAAAGCTACGCTCAGAAAACCAAGTACTGGGGCAATACATAGAAAACTTAATGTCAGCTTCATCAGTTTTCCAATCAACCACACCAAACATTGTCAAGAAGTAAAGTAACTGGAGGAGCACTAAATAAGGGACATGACACATTAGCATTTGTTTTGCGAGTTACAGAGCTCTAACTCAAAGCAAATCCTATTGTGGTAGCACCAATGATTATACAGCGTGAAAAATTAATGTGTGGGTTTCCCGCAGCAAAATGAGTTTATCTTGGTAATACAAAAGAAAGCGACTTTGAACCAATAGTTACACATCGCGATAGTTTCGCACAAAGCGGCCACGGTCGTTGCCCTTCGCGTATCAACCAGCTGCTAGGTTCTCCTGATTTAATGAAACACAATAGGTACCGAAAAAGTTAATATAAAAGGATGCTGCGCGAGATGCACGGGGCCTCACTTGCCGCGTGCTTGCAGGCAAGTTATGAGAATGCAACGAAATTTGAATGCAGCTCAGTATGAACGTAGCGCATCTTTCCTTTATAATATCATTGAGTAGCACTCTAAAAAATGTACATGTGTGTTGCTGAAATTCACCAAACAACAAAATCAAAGTGAATCTCAAAAAACTATGCAGATGTTCATGAGTACAATAAATTACAAAATACTGCTTTGTATTTGCTTTTCAGCTAAATAAAATAAATAAAATATATGACCTGGTTGATATTGGTATTGGTAAACTAAATTTTCTTAACTAAAATACTCAAACATTACATAATAGATGTGTTCTGCAGAAAGAAGAATTCAGTACCAGGAAAAGCAGAATTTGAGAATGCTTCACATCAAAATATCTTCTCCCTTTATCATTGCAAACTAGGCTTAAATTAAAATTAGTTAAACTAAAATATTAACCAAGGGCTGATTCACAAATCCGCACACCTTTAAATGTGTGCTGTCAACTTGAAAGCAAGGAGTTTGTGTTGTAAAGTGGCTTAGCTTCAAAAGCAATGCTATAATTATTCATTTATTTTAAAAAAGCACTTCATAATATTTCTATATGTACAGTCAACTGCACACATTGCTTACATTTGTGCTAAGATTTACTTACCATAACATTATGATGGCATTATCAATGTCAAATTGTATCACTAATTGGAGTTGACTGTGTCTATTATATTATAAAATAGATTTAAGGTTTTCAAACTTGCTATTTAATACACTCTTGCCTTTATATAAAAAAAACAAAGACATGTAAAGTTTATAAACATGTAATGCAGTAATTATAATGATAATGATGTAATATTGTTTTAATTCTCTAGTTACACACATTCCATTTAATTCTTGAATTTTGTATGATTTAGAGGAAATCTCTACAGGCTCTCACAGATTTTTTAATGTCTCATTTAATAATTAACTGTTTTATTTTTAAGCTTATGAGTATTATAATTTGAAGTTAACATTGTCTTGCTTTTATTTTTGTCCAAAAGCTGGATCCACATGCTTGCCAAGCCTCAACAAACCGTCACAATTATAGCCGAAACTAGCTCTTTGTCCGTCATGCTTGCCTGTCGGACTTACGATTAGTTCCGAACCCGAACCAAGAATTAATTCTTAGTGGTTAGGTGATACAGACTAGAATACGCCCGCAGCTAAGCCCGAAACTACGGACTTCGGGTTTAGAGAGTAGACCCCCGAGAACTCGCGCTCGCGCAAGTCTGGATGGCAATGTTTGAAACCCTAAAACCCAAACGTATATGGAGGTTTTGATGTTTGCGGCAAGTGCCAAGCGTGTGGATCCGGCAATTATTCTAAACTGTAGACTACCCGACTACAAATCCACTTTTAGTTGTTGGAAGCTATGGCTATTTTAGATGTTGCAAGATACAAGTGTGTCCAATATTGTTATTTCGACTATCTACTCTTAGTATTATTTTATTTATATCTAATAAACATATGTAAGTAGGTACTACTACTTAGTTGATTTCGTAAAATCGTAAACGATATTATGGGAATGTTACCTGATAAAAGTAGGTAACATTTTCTAGAGTTCGCAACAATATTTTAAATGTTAAAAACGGTTACGCTTTCATGCCTTGAATGGCTGGACCGTTTTTGATGAATTTTAGTACCTACAGAAGTATATATGTACCTACCCTGGAGACGGTTAAGTACATACGTTATTTTGCGAATATATAGGTATGTCACCGGAAAATTACAAACGCAGTAAGATTGTAAGATATCGCGTGAAATTTTACTATTTTTTCTTTAAAGACACGGATATATTGGAAACTGGTGAATTTGGATGGGATTTATTGTATACAAAACGATTTTTCCATAATACCTATATCAAAAAATTATAATCTAATAAAGATTTATTACAATCTTACGGAGTCTGCAATTTTCCAATGACATATATAGGTATGTATATCAACGCGAGCAAACTCGTAGGCAAAAACTAGTTCGTTAATAAACGAGGGTCTCAGCCTGAGCGGAGAGGGGCTGAATTATATTTTAGACTACTAGCTAGCCAGATAGAACCACCTATGACTATTACAATCACGCCACCTCAATTCTCACTAAAATCTCTCGGGGAAGACTGTTGGAGTCGCTAGCCAAATTTGAAATTGCGTCATTGTGCGTCAGACCATGCAAAAAATTGGCGCGGATTAGCCGTGCGAAAATTATGACTTGGCTGAGTCAGCGTCGTTTCTATACATGCATCCTGCATGCAAGAAGACACGAAACAACGCTGTGGTTGCGTGAGGAACGCGTGACAACAACGTGACGTATGAAGTGATGCCGGTTTTGACTCATAATCGAGTTTCTTGGTAATTTAATTATAAGTGGAAATGTTTTCCCTGATAGAAACATAGGTATTTTCGAAAAGTTTTGACAAAGATTGTAGCTTTTCATGTACATAGGTACACACCCAAATTTTTACTTTTTTCATCCGCTCCAACAGCTCCTGTTAGAAATAGTAACTGGCGACCACAACCAGTAAAGAGGCGAGTCATAATGCTCTTAAAAGTAAATTGTCAAGATTCATAAGAAAACTGTATTGCTGCATAAATTATTATATTATATATATAAGTGACAGACCAGCATTTTTGTTGGAGTTTTCTTAGAGACTTATAATTTCAGTATATTATAGTGTACTCTGTGACTTATAATAAGTCCATGATGAAAGTTAGGGTTACAGGGAAATTTAGAAAAGAGTATGGTATCACCGATATTGCTATCTCTGTTTCTCTTGTTCGATTCGTTCGTATTGATTATGTCTATCTATCCCTTTCTGTCTTACTAGCACTATCCAGTAGGAAAAAAGATTAAAGTTAGTTAGTTAGTTCCCTATTACTTACTTACTATACTCTTTGGTTAGTCGTTGTTTGACAGTTGCTGCGCGAGTACTTGTGTTTTGCTAAGAAAATTACGTAGAAATACAAATATTTTACAATGCCGAAAAAACTAAAAGTAGTTGTGAAATCCCTGTATTCTCACGAAATCCGTAAAGATGTAAGCCTGGATACCTTAAAGTCACTCAAGTTAGAGGATGCTTGGCCGTTTATCAGAGACGAAATTGAGATCGAAATCGGCAGCAGCCAGTTGGTGTGTATTCCTCATATTACCGAAGCGGAATTGTATAAAGTAACATCTCTGTTCGTTCCAAATGAAAAGGAAACAAACGGCAAAATGTTTACACCACTCGGCGAGTTGGTGAAGAATGTAAATAAAGAGAAATCCAACTCGGAATATGTGCAATGGCTGGAGGAAGGTGACTTTCAAGAGACGGATTTTAAGTTCCCGCATGAAAGCGTAAAGGTTAGTAGCGTAGAATAGGTCAAGGAAATTTATTTCGTGTAACAAAATTTCAGCGCAGTGTTCCACACCCACATAATATTGCGAAATCTGACCCATATCTGACCTTGGTATGTCCATGTCCTGTTTTATGGCAAAAACACGCATTTACATGCCAGTTTGTAATCGCGTAGTTCATGAATTAAATAATTATGTCGGTATATTTATATCACAACATACAAGCTGCATGAAGGCTGAATTCTAATACCGAATTATAATTTCAGTTATTTCTTATTATCAGGATTCATTGCTTCACAAATGATTCCTTTTTTTTTTCACTTATCTTCCCTATGGTTGGCCATTATATTAATAACAGACCAGTGTGTTTATGGTCCACCTCTACAATAGAAATATGTTCCAGGAGAACATGCAATTATAGACTAGGTACACCAACATGAACCTTGTTAAATTATTCAGCATTCATTCACCTAATGCCTGCCATGCATAATCCATTAGTTTAATTACTAAGGTCACTTTATTCTGCATTTGTTCATACCTTTTTATTCTGCTGGGCTGTAGAATAATTAACACTGCATTATTATACCTAGTCTGCTAATGCAGAGTTAAAAATAACATTTACAAGTTTAGCTTGTTGGTGGTAATACATTCAGATTGTTTTAGGTCTAATTAGCGGCTGGTTAGCATCTTTTGAAAGGAAAATCTCTTCCTAGTTAGTATCTATGGTTCAGTGTAGTTTTCAATACTATTAGCTCTATTAATTCAGAATCTGGAGAAACGCAACATCTTTAGAATTGAAAGGAACTCTCCCTTCAATTCTAAAGATGTAATGTTTCTCTGAAGTTTCATTTCAAGAGGCTATTAACAATTAAATGGCTAGATGTTACATCATTGAAACCTTTTCCTTGTCATATTAGCCTCTGCTAAGCTATTATGAACTAATTTGTGATTGAGGTACTCATCATGAGTAAATTCTTGTATTTTCGTAGTCTTAGGGCTGATTTTTCAAAAGTCTGATAATTTTTATTCCTTGGAATAAAATTATAGATTGACCGTTTTTGCATAGAAATGTTGAAACACCATATTTATTATACAAATAAAATAATGTTATCTGAATGTTAAAAAATCAGCTATTCATTGTGTTGCTTTCATACAGGCAGACTTCAGTAATAGGATACATACTTATGATTCATAACTTCTTTGAACCTTTTGAATGCCACTGTCACATATACATGACAAGCAAGGGCATGCCAAACAACATTTACGGCGAATTTGTGACATAGTGTTGGGGGCACAACAATGCGTTTATGCTGTAGCATTCAAAAGGTTAATGACAAGCCCTTAGCATGACATTACCCAGAATCCTGTGGTCAACTTCCTTCTAGTTAGTCTGGCTTCAATATATAAATTGAATTTAGAAGGTTTCACATCATCACTTTCCACCAGGTGAGATTGTGGTCAAACATGAGCATATCAGTAATAATAAAAAATCCATCGTCAAGTTATCTTCAGACAGACTTCAGAGTCTTTATTGAAGTAGCAGTAATAATTACTGGAACTATCATGTCTGAGTATGTGCTGTTTAAGTACTTCCCGTCAGGTGAAGTTGAAGATAATGATAACATTGTAAACAATTTGGGGAATTACTGTTATCAATACACTTTAACTTTTCCTTATCACTTGTAGACTTTGATTTTATTAGATAATCTGCAATTAATAATATATTTTTGTATTATTGATTGTCAAGCTAGAGCTGCCCAAAGAGTTTAGAGAAAATGAAGTTCCAATCTACATTGGGACAGTCTCAATACTCTCTGTCCCCAATAGGGTATTTTACTTACTGAAAAATCTAATTAGTCTGTCATATATATATTTTATTTCTTAAACAAAAAATTACGAAGATATAGTGCGTTGAAAACTCGCGTGACGTCACTACGATAGTACAATTTTACTAGCGACGTTACGTCACCAGCCCCTCTCTTAAACTTTGATGTGCTTTATCTTTACCATTTTTTAGCAATTTGAAATGGCAAAAAATACGTGTCCAATATTTTTTCAAAATCTAACAGACGAACTATATAACATTTTTTTTTTCTACCTGTTAGAAACCCTATTGCAAACAAGAGTTGTTTTTAAACTTAGCTCCATCTACCTTGAACCTATAAAAATATCTAAACGGTTAAAATACTCTTAAGCCCTTGGCATTAATTTAGAGGTCACAGTGTTTTTGTAATAATAGTATGTACCTAATAGGAAAATATTCCAGAATTTATTCAAGAATATTACAGAAGCGTAAAATGTAATATACTTCCCCGGGGTATTAGATTTAACGCTCCCGTGAACTTTGATTACCTTTTAGCCCCTAGGTACGTTATTACGTAAGATAATAAAAATGTACGGCAACCTTTATAAATAAAAAAACTTTTTGAACAGCTAGTTGTGTATCTGCAATAGATCTACCGTTTGTCCTTTTGGTTTATCCAATCTTTAATCTTTCAATCCGTCTGAAGTTCGATACTGCCTCCAAGTTCTGAAGTCTGATTGGCTCATGAAAGGAGCCTCACCGAGAGACTTTAAACTAATTCGTTTTGAACTTGTAAACGACCGGCACACCATGGAAAGCCAGCGATCACTCGGTAACACAGAGCCTGGTCTGGTAGACTCAAACACAACCCCTGTCAGTATTTCACCAAACGAGATGTGCTTCTTTCGTTTGTGTGAAAAACATGAATCTTTTCGTCATCAGATTCTACTAGGTACACGTGACTATGAGCTGTGCTGTGCCAAGTGTAAACTCAATTAGTGCTGCTATGGCATGACAATCGGGTCATAATAAAGTGTTCAGATCGGACATTCCATTTAAGACCCGACTGATATCCCAGTGCTATCCTCCTCGGTAAAAGAAGGAACTTGATTAGCGCATTCACTATTTTAGCACACTGTGTTGGTGGGGACTGGTATAAGAAAAGATACTGTACTCAGCAGTGGGCAAGTCGGGCTGTGGACGATGATGGTGATGATGTGTTGGTGATTTAGGTTCTTAGAGCATTAAATGCTAGCTTCCTCACAATATATTCGTAACCCATAATACAGAAAGCAATCTGCATATTCAATCGTCCTGACCTAATTCCGACACACGCAGAACGGTTGGGTTGCGCAATTTTGCAAGTGCGTACGTGTGGCTAGTCAGCAAGCCTCCTATAATCATACTCCCAAACCTGATCGTTAGCCAGATCAATTAGACTCGTAATCGCTCAGGAAAATAAAGCTGTTCGCCTATTCGGTACGTTCTTAACGCCTTCATGATACTTCAACCTCAGACCAGTAAAATCTGTTGATTGCTTTGCGAGAAAGAAAGTTAAAATAATATTATGTGACACAATTAATGAGACGAGACTTTGCCTACGTCTTAGGTAGGGAGCTGGGCAGTTAGGTAGCCCAAATATAACCTTTCTATCTGGCTCGTCAATGCTTTATCAACGGCTCTAAAGACTGGTATAAGTCTCGACATGCCTATAAGAAAGAAGAAATTGGCATATCGGTTTGATAACCTGTTACGTTGGACGCATTAGCAGTTACAAAAAACGTAGCGAATACTTTTTTACTTCAGTTTTTGTATCTGATGGACGCTCGGTTCGGGTTGGTAGAGCTCGGTTGTTTCTGCACCGGTTGCGTCGGTTGATGAATAAATCGAACCGTCTTTTTTTTGGCTAGCCAATTTTGTCGCACTCCTGGGCAAGGCCCTCTCTCCACGTGTACCTTTCGCGAGCCCGCATTTCATTCATCCAGTTTCGAAATTTGTTCAGTTCGTACCACAACCCCGTCATACCGTTAGGGTACCAGCTATGAACCAACGCTCACAGTTTGTCTGGCATTTCATCAAAAATATATTGTAAATTAGGCTTCCCTTTCATGTCTATTGTCTTTACGAAGCATTTCTTGCTCTTTCTTTAATGTCAGAGCTGAAAGAGTTGCTACCGTGCGTGACATAAACCTACCTACACGTTACCAATATTTAGACTTTAAGTGCATAATCTAAGATCTACCAAACAAGCGTACCTTTTAATCTTATCTTCACTGTGTTTGCATTTCAACCGATAAAGGTTTAAATTCTGTGTCGTTAGTGATTTATATCATCTGATAATATTGTATTACGCTGCATACGGGCATACCTAACAATCTAAAATGCGTTTATTTTCAAGCTATCTGGGTTTTTGACTGGAAATCCCTTGGACGAGGAAATTATCTCAAATATCCATAAAACATTTAATTCGTCCTCTTTCCTAAAATATCTAATATGGGAATTCTTTTAATATATTTTGTGCCATTGAATCACTTCAATCCCTGCAATTCCGCGTATTTTTTTATTGTTTTTCCAGCCTCTGAAGTTGGTGCTATAAAATCCCTAACTAACGTTTAGCAGCAGATTTTTTTTTTAATTTTGAAAATAATAGAGATGTCTTCTGTTTCATTTGCTCATCATACAACTGCAATATACTGAAGCTACTAAGAATAAAAAGTAAAAAACCGTTCCTTCGTCCCACCAGATGAAAAAAAGAACTGTTATACTTACTGCTGTCGCATCGGTCAATGCCCTGTTACATGTTGCTTAGGCTAGCGAGAATCTTTGTAATTCACACCTGAGTAACCGAAACGAGAATACACATAGATAAACAAATCCACCACTCTGGAAGCACTTATTGGGAGTATGTTTAGACGTACACCACGTGTTGTAGTAATAAATACAATATACTCCCGAGAAATTCCCGAAAGTCTGTGTGTGCCAGTGATTCAGTGCTTTCATTTCTGAAGAATTCCGGTAGATTAATAGAGATTTATTAGAACACAACGCTACAGAAAGTAAAGGATTTGAATATAAAAAATCGTTTAAACAAGTAATCTACAAAGAGGACAAAATTTCTGGGACCCGACATGACGCAATAGTTGTAATCGTCGCCCATATCTGCAGTGACCTTGTTCATTGTTCTCCCATAGCTCACACCAACGATTATAATATTTATTATGATGACTATATTAACGACCCAAAAACTGTATTTAACCAGTACTTTTATTTGCAGATCACACTACAAGATGAAGCCATCAAGAACAAAGTTAGAGTAATCATGGTTAACTTCTCCAGAACCTCTGTACCCAAAGATAAGGAACTCGTGAACAATATTTATTTGGACGTTGATAATAACAAAGGTAATAGTGATTTATAAACTAGAATTAGACTATACTTACTATATCATCTTCCTGCCTTTCTCCCATTTTCCTTAGAAGAAAATTGAGCATGCCCATGCTCAATTTTGTTCTTTTATTCTGTCTTGTCATCCGTCACGCTTTCACTGACGCTCTTTCCTTTCACGTGATTCCTCACACATCCTTATTTTCTTTGACCTCATTCTTCATCCATCCATCCACATTTATATTCATAACTTTTTAAGTCACATGCGTCCAAACTTACTTCATAGTCTTTATATTCGCTTTGGTCGACACGTCGACAGGTGTCATCTCAAGAACTAGCATAGGTGACCTGACGAAAATTCGAAGGACGCCGTTAATATTTCGAAATTTGGAGGGTGTGTCTATCTACATTATATCGTAAACAAATCCTATTGATTGTATAATCTTATTTACGTTGTAGGTATATCGGGGTTTTTTTTAACAGCAAAACAAACTCGCAACGCGGTTTCGCTTATCATAAATCAAACGGACAATCTTTCTGCCTCTAAAGCATCAGCAAATCAAATCAAAAGTCATTTATTCAAATTAGGCTGAGTGCCAGCACTATTTGAACGTCAAAGTTCTACATAAAGACAGTCCCCCAAAACGCCTGCCCGTCACCACTTCCTAGTGTTTTAGCTGGGAAGAAGAAGTGGCGCAACAAACTCCCCAGAAACACATCTGTCTGTTCAGTTATAACTAAATAACTAGCATTTATATAAAGGTATGCAAAGTATTCTTACGAAGAAAACAATACAACAAAGGTAACACGTAAAAACATAAAACTAAATAATTCACTACTTCTAACACACTCTATTATGCCAGCATAAACAAACAAACTCAAGCATAAAAACAATATCAAATCCAACTAAATAAGCCTCCAGACATAAAGGGCGTGCCAGCTTCAGAGGCAGAAAGATTGTCTATAAAAGATGGCTTTTATCGGCCATTGCCAAGCTCCTTATGTAATTTGTGGTTTACAATAAAATTACGGTGTACAATAAAGAGTATTTCCATTATATTTTCTATTCAGAAAGATAGATCATAGATCCAATTTCCAAACTTCCAATTCCATTATTATTATTATTAGATTTAACATTTTTCTCTGGTCTTAAATAAATTCTGTTTGTTCCAGATCTGAAAGGCAAGAAATCAGTGTATATGATCACAAATGTACTCATGGCAAAGACCATCGAGTTCAGAGTAACAAGAGGGACGTCCTCAAGGATCTTCCACTTAGGAACTGCTTCACCTCTCGTCTTTGGATTGGAAGAGTTCCTGATTGGAGATGATGGAAAACTTATTGCTAAGGTAAGATAACTGACATAATTTTCAGTCTTTTGTTTTTTTCAAGACGAGACGGTCACCTCGTCATTGAAGTAAAACAGAGTCGACAAGACTGCTTCATGAACCTGTTTAACTTTATGACAAGATACTATTCAATCGATAATCCTGTTACTATTTGTGACCCATTTCTCCTAAAGGACAGACTTTGAAAATAGTCTTACTCCTCACTATCTCTAGACGTAAAATCACCTGCTTCATCTTTAACTGTAAAAATGGCTTTGAAAATATCATCAAAACAAGCACCGTTGCTTGTTTTGTGAAGTAAACAAGCGGCTACAAGGCCATAATTACCGGGTACCATAGACAAACCAGTTCCTCGTATAAACTCTTTAGACTCGTTTTGAATAATGAGCAGTGAGCGCATTGTTTTGTCTGGACTAGCTTGACGAAAAGTCGTTTAGGTGTTCGTCGTTCTACCATAAGGGATTAGGTATCGCGTGTTTTAGACTAGTTTGCAAATCTCTTTTAAATCGTCAATTGTCTTTGTATACCCACCAGCCATTTATTTTAATTTGGATTTCTTTAAGCGCACGTTAAGCCTTGAAAACTGTGTCAAATGGATGGTCAATAGTTTGCAAAGCCAGACTGTTGTAAAATTAAAATTGATAAAGTTAACAATCACATGATAGTCATTTTCCTTTCGTAGCTTCGAATCGGAATATACCGAGAAAACCCTCGAAACCGATAACGTTCCGAGGAAAACAAGTCTGAATCACCCATCTATTATAATAATGTGTGATACCATCCTGAAAATGACACATTGTTTGATTTTCTCGCCTTATCGCGACTAGTTACCATTAATACGGTAATATGGTCATGCGGTCTCATTGTAATGAATGCTCCAGGTGATAATTATGTTGATTTTCCGTTCCTAGTTAGATTAAGTTATGACGATAATTTTTTTAGTACATGAAACAGCGTAGTTGATAAATATTCGATGCTTAGGAATCAATCAACTGTAGTCAGATCAAGAATGTTAGGTCAGGACGAGAACTCTTGAATCACTGGCAATCAAAACCTGGAATTGACTTCTCCGAGAACCTTTTCGAAGGATTAATCAAGTTCGACAAAGCTATTTTTAGACTTATAAGGACAGGGTATTGACTGGCCAAATCAAAACTTTTCCTTCTGGTTCGACAGTATTGACCCCAAATTAAATCTCGCAGATGTCAGTTTGCCGAACATTCTCGGGGCTTACACATTTATGTTGTGTTATGAATGCTGTATCTACTTTGTAAGAATCTACAACTCGAGTATACATACTACAGTATGCTACTTTTTTTGTTGCATAATGCTGCAGTCATTTTGTCTTGGTTGTCGTAGCGTAATGCTGCAGTGAATTTGTCTTGGTTATCGCTACGCTTGTACGGTTATTATGCAGGTTGGCTGGTTACTACGATCGTATCATGCACCATGTGAGTGATCTATAAGCTTATTACGTTAACACCACGCGTGGCCTCGAGGAAAACATCCAACTCTCGGTACAAAAATAGATTGTTGTATTAAAATTTCACACATCATATATATTTGACCACATGGCTTCAAGCTTAAATTCGCTCGCAGTCAGCTAAGCTAGGTAATAGTTATAACAATATTAGAATTACAAATTGTAGGTAATAAAGATCTCATAGTCTGAGAGAAAGTGGAAGGTCACTTTGAAGCTAACTGTAAACTATAGGTATCATCGGATCCTATTCTACTAAACCAATTGGTTCAAAACGCTAATCCGACTGACACTTTTTTTTGCACTAACACGCTTTTGGTGTCCCTCAGGGTGTTGTATTTGGACCACTACAACAGTCATACATAAGTAGTGATCGCAGTTTTTGTTCGATACATCTTTTGAATGTTAAACGAGTCAAAAGGAGTTTTGCACACAAAAAATGCCCTCTATTATCAGCGATCGCCTTTAGTCGAGAATAGCCATCGATTGAACTGTGACACGTTAGAAACCTTTTCGACATAATCATTATCCGATAAAATGATTTGGTTTCTAGTCAAACCTGACCCAGATACAACTAATACGATAAGTGACGTCACGCCACGACTGAGCGACATGCGGTCTGCGCCTCCGAGTGGATAACTGTGTCAAAGTTTACGTTATTTTTGTGTGGCATATTTGGCGAACGTGTGACCGGTTCTTTTTTATTATGTTGAAGCTCCTGCTGTTCTATCGTATACATATTTTACCAACTGAATTTCCTGCAATATCTTGTCATCTATCTAACTTAGGCCAATTTTTAGGTAAAAAATCGTCTAAGTTGTATTATGTTTAAGTGCTAATAACACGTTATTCGTGCCTTTAACACTCAGTTCTGTTTATTTCGTCAGGAAAATCAACTCTGATGTTGCAACAAAAAATAAACAAATCTCGCTCTTGACTCGATGACCTCAAACCTATTGACTATTGTGTGATTTTCCGCATAGACAACGATGTAGTATCAAACAATCGCTTCGATGTTATCTCTACTAAGCTATGGATATCATATCCAACATAGATAGTGTAGGTTCTTTTCATAAAGTCACTTGAGTGTGTTTCTTTAAGTCTGCATTGTTTCACGTATTTCAGACTAAACTTACTCTTCAAGTCTATAAACATATCGATAATATTGTTATATGAATTGCTCCTACGCACTCCAGAGATGATTCAAATCTAAATAGCACTATGAAAGGTATAATAAAGATACTTCTCTCTTCAATTTGCATATGTTTCCTTGCAGATGTCTGTACCGATACACTATAGCCTGGATTAAACGTAAATCGTAAGTGGTGTGAAGCATAAAGTCATAAATAAGAATGAAATTGTTATTCATGTTAACTAACTATATTGATTGTGTTGATTCCATAACTTCTCATCGAGTAGATCTTAAAGTAATTCTCGAAATCATGATTCAGTATATTTCATACTTTCATTCATTCTACTAAATTCTTGTGTTTAATAGTAATAACAGCTGCTGTTGTTGCAAGGTATTCTTCTAAAAAGATCAATTATGTTTCACTTAGGTGTCTTTTGCGTTACATGCATGATGTAAACTAGTCATTCATTCAGGAAGTTTGTTGTATGTTATGTTTAAATGCCTTTTAGAACTTTGTGTGAATCATCCTTACTACTCGTTTTGGTCTTATTTAAAACGCCAATAGCAAAATGATTCTCTTCCAATCCAAGATATTCTTATTTACGAGTGTCTGCAAATCGTCTAAACCTTATTTGTGTTTCCCTTTGAAGCTCGAGAGTTGAATCTTTGGCAAAATGCCCACACGTTGACGAATGAACTCCAAGAATTTACCTGGCATCAAATATTTTAGCGAGAGGTTGCCAAGATTAATAATTATATTGATATGAGAAGCAATAATATTTCCGTTGGCAATAAAGATTTCGCCTTTTCAAAGCAAATAATTAACGGTTTTCTCGATATGGTCCGACCCAGCATTTTGCCAACAAACTGCCACTATAACACAATTCTTGGCTGCTACAAAAAATAAGGAAGTCTGAGGTATCGATTGTTGGATTTTTTACTTACTAGGTTATTTGAAACGAAAAACTTCTCGCTCAGGTCTTGCAACTAACTCCACCGCAGAAAATTACTAGAAAGAAGTGAATACCATGCGACTACAACACGTGCAAGAATGTCTTACGTTTTTATAAGATTATGTTTAATACACGTATTTTATAGCATGTACTTGATAGCACCTGTAATAAAATACAGAAGCTATAGTCAATCCCCACAAGATAAACGACTTAATTGCAATAATAAACAGCACTTAAGTGTAGGATTACGTTATATGAGACACGGCTACTGGAAATATTCTATTTATCAACAACTAATCCTGCTGCAGTTGTGCATAATTCTTTCACTTCAAACTTTATCTTATGCCACGAATATCTTATATTAACACATTTACTTAAGTTATTCTCAAAATCGGCACATTGTGGTCACCAAGACATTATTGACATTCAATGACTCCATTGCCTTTGTGATCATCAATATCTTTTGTCAGCTCTCTTCAATTTATATTGCCTCACAGTCAGTTTTCTGTCATAATGTTCTTTACAATTTCAATATTCATTCATACAAGTTTTCATCTCCTTTAGTTTCGTCACATCTTACTATTCATAATTTAAAAGCTTTTGCCCTTGAGACGAGTACAAAGTATTACATCTGTAACGTTTTTTTTTGTCGCAGAGTTCTTTGCCCCCTTTTATTTCATGGTAACAAGTTTTATTTGTGGATGCAAGCTGCTACTCAACTACAACCTTTTATTATTATGTGTTCGACTGTTGGCAAATAACGCAGGTGATGTTCTTGCTTTTGACCTATGTACTTACAGACGTAAATATTGATTCATTAATTCAATGAATATCTTTAGAACAGTCGATCAATCGACGCCATGACGTCTTCATAAAAACAAAGGCTAGGTACTAGGTACCCAGGTACTAGAAAATTCCCCACTATCAAAGCTTTCAGACTTGTTCCACTTGTTCGGAGCGAGTTATCAGTTTGTGATAAACCCGTTCAGCTTTGTTTCAGTTAAAAGCTTTCACTGTCTGAATACCAATCGATATCGTTGTTGCAATTCAATAAAATTATTGCGAAATTGATTCAAGAATAATGTAGAAATCTTTCAACTTAAGAGGATTTGAGCCAGTGCCAAATTGAGTCAAAGAATAACACAGTAGCGAAAATACCAAAACTGTCAATTAAAAAGGCTGTTATGAAACTAAAAGTAAATGACAGCTTCGAAGAGTAAAATACCAGAAAAAAATGTCTCCACCATGTCAGTCGGTATTACCTGTCCATCTGCTACCCAACTGTCGTCACAAGTCTCGACAGTTTGCTGGCTAACACTACATCCGCAGAAACAGAGGACTTGCTAATCTTTACTCATTTTATTTAGATGCCATGTGGCACAAAATATAACAAACGAAACAGAAGTAGCAAATAAATAAGCATCACGGTACAATGGATGAATTGTCGTTCTCTCGGAAGTGCAGTGTCGTTCTATTTCGAACTTTAATGCTGTGAGCCCGCCAGCGGAGCCGCACGTGTTAAAATACTAATTAATGAAGCGCCAATATCGCTGAACGTGGTGATAAAACCGATCTCGAAGAGACCGGAATGGAAGTTTCTGAGATAACCTTGAAAGGCAAATTATGTGGCCGGAAACATACAATAAGTAAATGTAACTGTTGTACTCTTCAAAAAAGTCTCTGAGGAAAGATCAGATTTAGCAAAGAACTTTTTTTTTCCAAAGATGAGCTTGACCTAGCTTGGTTGTTCCTAGGTACTATACACGTAGGAATATTCTTAGCAACAAAGAAAATAAAGTTTTGGCATTCATTTGTTCTATGGTCATGATCATTATAGCTTTATTACCACAATAAGTCATGTATTGACATACAAAAAGGTGTGTCTCGATAGAAAGACATTGATTGGCTGATTGCCATGCTATATGTATCTGTCAACGTAGTGAATTTAATGACCAACATCAATTAAAAATTTGGCTGACTTGTTTGTTTTAAATATAATAAAAGTCATGACGAATACAATAAACGTGGTTTGGTCATCAATATTGATATAGTTACTTACTACGCATTTTGTTTTACTTATCATAAATTCATGTTAATATATCATGTGCACTGTTATATCAATAATAGAAGTAGCCATTTCCGCATTTTTGTTTTGTTATGCTACATGTTTGAATTTGTGTGTTAATTTCAATTCATGCCTACTGGTTTAAATACGTATGTAGTTGTAATTACTCATCAAAATACTAATCCCAAATCTCGATAAACACAAAGTGATTTCGTTACACGAAAACATTTCAACGAAGTCTGATACGAAATGGGTATTGAATTGAAAATCAGTTTTCATCGTAGCTCTACCAATTAGGTATCGATTTGTGCGTTTGTCGCCTAGTCGCCTAGAGACCTCGCTGTATGTTGAAGTTCGATATCGATTTTTCTTGTTACCTAAATTAATGGTTGTAGAGGTAACAAAACAGTACAAATTGTTATCGACCTTTAATAAAGACGGAATCGAGTGTGTAGACATGCTCAAAAAGATACATTCCATAATCAGTAAGTAGTAGCCATTACTTCAGATTTAGGGTTTTTGGTGCAAAGTGGTTACTGGATAGTGAGAATTATCACAAAATTCAGGCCTGTTATGTCGCAGTAATAATGCTTAGATTTGACTAAGGCTTTTGAATTCATAAACCACATGGGTTTTAAAATCATGGGTTTTAAAATCATGGGTTTTATAAGTAACCACACTATACATTTCCATTAATCATACAAATTTGCCTTAAAATACCATCATTTCAATATGAAGGAAAATCGTTTTAGAAATTACTGGAAATATATTCATCAGTTGATTTTTGCAATTCTAAGTTATTGCCAGAAAAACCGCGAGTTCTAACAAATTATACCAAAACAGGATAAGCACTGCTAAAATTTATTACGACGTACTTTGTAAAATTGAAAACTTATCGTTAATTGAACAGTCACAATTATCGATTGTTATTTTTAAATGTATTTGCGTTTTGTTTTATCTAAATTCTTCATGCTGTCCGTAATCTGGGTTCTAATCGATTGAAAAGAAATGCTCAAGATAATGGTTGCGTATCGACATCTTAGAAGGACTAGGGGCCATTATTATTAGCAATTTTATATTTTTCATTCATACGTTACACTTCCTGCTTTAACAGCACCTGTCGCAAAAATGTGACAGTTATGATTTTTTTTGACAAATTTTTATGTCGCATTGATTTTTTAATATAGGCCCTGGGGCTTCTTGTATGAAGGTTAATCCAAAAACAATCAGAGCCGTGCCCGGAGTTGCTCCAGTCAGACGGGCAATTTATGAGTAGAAAATAAGTATCTTTTGGTAAGTATTTCGTACATACCTGCTGTAAGAAATTCTCAATGTATTGATTATAATAGGAAATTCCTACTTATATAAGTTAAAACCAGCACAAGTTCAATCGTTGAATGTTTTGCATACGATCCATCGCGCACTTCTAACTGTCCACATTAACTATGTAAACGCGGCATTGTTTACAAACTATTCATTGAATTGTCCGTTATCGCTTGAACGAACAACATTGAAAACAATCTACAAAAAGAGATAGGTTCCACCGAGATTTGAACTCGGATCGCTGGATTCAAAGTCCAGAGTGCTAACCATTACACCATGGAACCGGACGATAGAGGTCACGATTTTTCGAGACTCTTTCGAGAAATGAAAGGGCCTAGCTTTGGCACAATGTTACTCATTAAAGTTGCTGCCTTTAATTTTATTTGCTAATTAAGTTAGTGATAGTCATCCGTGTTTATAATGTTAGTAACGTTACCTATTCGTCGATAACTCATGTACTCATTTTCTTGAACTATAAAGGCACTTTCATAAATAAATAGATGACTTAAAACCTCACATGGTAAAATGATTTCTCATTAGTCATCAAAAAGTTATGTTGCGATTATCTGGACTCTTTTGTTATGACTTGATATCATCACTTTTTGTCTACGGTAAACGGTAAAGTCGGGATCTTGATCAAATCGACTACCTACTAGGTAATACCATTTTTTTGTATGTATGAGAAATCATCAAATGACTTCTTCCGCTCTGGGTGAAGCGGAAGGGCGTGTCAGACTCTTGGGAGTATCAATTTAAATTTCGCATATAAATTAAAATCTAACCTAAAAGCTGTCGCGTGTCATGCAAGCTATTCAAGAGTTGCGTTCCCTGACTAATTTATTGGTTGGTTGACATATTAAGTATTTTTTTCATATACGTTATAATTATAAAGGTCAGAAAGGCTCTCGGCCCATGTAAAATATTTTTCATCTGCATTCGCTTAAACTTACTGAAACTCAACATAGTTCGGAAAAGGCTATGCAGATGATGGAGTAAGTCCCTACATTAGAAATTCGCGCGTGTCCCACATTCTGCGAAATGCTTCGGTGGCGTGGCGTGCGACCGGCTGCCGCGGCTTCCGCTCGGATACGCTCGGATGCTTTCGGCGTCGGTCGGCGCTTCCCGCGCAATATGCACCTGACAGATGGCGAATCGGTCGCCATTTTGTTTTGACTTTTCTGTCATTCAAGTTGTGAATGGAGAACTAGACTGACGTCAGCATTTTCGTAAAATGGATGTCGATGAAAAGCTTATTTCTTTAGTAAAACAACATGCATGTCTCTACAACGTTAATTCACGGAACTACAGTGACAAACACAGCAAACAAAACGCATGGGACGAAATAAGTAACGAGATGGGAATTTCAAGTAAGAATTTGTGTTTATACCTTTTACCATACCTAGTTGGATATAAAAGCTTGTAATAAAGATATAAATTGCTATTTTTGCTTTTAGATTTCTGAAGGTACGCCAGTTAACTACCTAATGGTTGTTTTGTATATTTGCAGTTCAAGAGTGCATAATCAAATGGAAGCGACTCAGGGATAACTTTAGGAAAGCTTTGAAAACCCGGGAAAAAAGTGAATCGACTTCTGGTGCTGCCAAACGGCGTCCCATAAAATACGAACGGGATTTTGAATTTCTTAAACCTTATGTGAAATACTACGATCAAATGCACTACTCTAGTTTGGTGGGCAATTGTGAAAATACAGCAGCTGTAGAAAGCAGTGGCACAGCTGAAAGTTATTTAAAGCAAGAGATGTATTCAGAAGAAAACGATTTTGATGAATTTACTGCAGCACACACAATACATGAAACTTCGATTCCACAGTCAAAACCATCGAGAGATGTCACACCAACTGTTTCAGAGATTCTACAAAACTATCTGGAAGCCAAGTCTAATAAAGAAAGGGATCCCATAGACACATTCTTTTTAGCAATGGCTGCTAATGTGAAAAGACTTCCGCAAAGGCTACAATTGCAAGTGAAACAGAAGGTTTTTAATGCCGTTAGTGATGCAGAATTGAAGGTGTTGAACCAAGGGTCCTAGCTGGGCTCCATATTACGTTTATTCATGATTGTGTCCATATTCTACAAACAAATTGTTTGAAGAAGAAAAAACATTATTTAGTTTTTTTTTATAATTGTTAATTATATTATAAACCTTATTTTGTTAAAACAAAGTTGTACATAACCTACCGAAGTATAGAAAAATAAATAAGTCTAAAAAATAACTAATAATTTTATTAAATGAAATGAAAAATTGTTTTATTGCCAGATTAATATCCAAATAATAATACACAAATAACAATAAATAATAAAAATAAGTTAAAATTTAGACGTCGCGAATCATGTTATCGGCGTATGATAGGACAGCCATATATTAATCATACCTGTCTTCCTTAATCACAAAAAAACCCTTGCGTTGTCAGGTATCCTGCCTGTATAAAGTTATTATGACAAGCATATAAATTATTTAAATATACCTAGTGCCCCAATTATTGTTGCCTACGAGAATGCATGCTGCACTGGTATACCCCTGGCACTGCGCACTGATGCGCTGTCAGTTTTTCGGGACCAGCACCGTGAAGGCTTATAATAATAAATGAAAAAATTAAACATACGCTAATTGTTGCCAGCACTGAGATCAATAGTATTCCGAATTTGAATACTTGCCAAATTAGTAGGTAACGCGAGATTAAAAACTAGAAACTTCCACAGACAACGAAAAGATCTCGAAAAAGTGTTACTTACGATATATTTTTCTCTTTTTCCAGGAACCCGTGACAATCAAGTCCAAGTCTCTTCACTGGCAGAAAGTAGGCCCGTCTGACCATCTTTACATCCCTGGCAAGCAAGGCACAGCATGCAAAGTGTAGACAGCATCCTTTTATCTATGGAGTACGCTTGGGTCATACATGACACTAGTAGGATGTCTTATTGTTATTGTATGGCTGGACAACAGCTCTTGTGTACTTATGCACCCAACCACCAGCTTTTAAATAAAACCTCCTGCAGTTCGGCTTAAAGCGATGAATTTGAGGTCTAAACAGACTGGCAAAATTCATTGTTCGCCTGATTTTGGTAAAAAATAATGTACCAAGGCTTATTTCCGGGTGATGCGGGCAAAACACCCCTAATTTTACATCTAGAGTATTGATTGACGAGCAATTTTTTTCTTAAGGGTTAATGTGAACTGATAAAAGGGACTGGTTAGACAGGAATCGCCTACACTTCATAAAGTTATTATACTTATTAATTTTAAAGAGTGAATTAAGCACTTACTTCATTTTTGTTTTGTAAAATGAATAGGATTGCATGTGACGATAAATGATAAGCGTGTTTTATTTAAGGTCAATGTTTTACCTTATCTATAAGATTAATTTGTTTTTCGCCAATTTACGCAATTCAACGGCAGTTTTGTGTTTAAATTAGGAAAAAATATTAGTGCAGTATTTAGAACATTTTTTATTTTTACAATTATTAGGGCAGATATATATAATAGAACAACGTCCCAAAAAATGGATGGAATGTTTAACAGCTTTCATCTACGGGCCCCTTTAGTAAAAGATCAGCTGCCTACAGCTTATCAAATACAGCTGTCGATCGATTCTAAGTAGATCGAGTAAATAAGTGGCTTAGCCATGACTTAGACGTAACTTAGTCGTAGCAGTACAAACTATTTGCCTGTTTAGAGAGAAATATTGGTTATAAAATCACTTTAGGGCGTTGGTCATAACCAAATTATTGTCTTCTAGTATTGATATTAGTATTAATGCATTCCAAAATGTTTATGTGTACTTTATGTACTTAATTTTGTGTGACTTATTTTATTTTTAAGGTCCTACACAAACGATAGACATTTGAGCGATCTTTTGAATGAAGTGCGTCGCAGATTGTCTGTCATCTGTATAGGCCCTAACAGTGAACCATGTTAAATACAGTCTGTGATTTTTTTGGTCTTTGATTAATGTAATCAAAGATTTTTGTTTTCGTTTCAACCAGTATTGTGTTAAGTAATTTTACTTATTTATGACCGTTATAAGTTTTGTACTTTAAGTATGTGATTTAATTGTGATTTTAATTTCATTTTTGTCGTTTTCATTGTCTAATTATCACCATCATCTAAATAAATCGTGTCTTAATTAACTATTGTTTTATTTGTAGCCATTAACTATTGTTTTATTTTAATTCCTTAGCCAGCGGCTTCGTAAGCTTGTCGGAAATGAATATAATTATTTAAGAAAACAGTACCTACAACAAGGTAGGATCTACCTTATTGCAACGGCAGACAGATTTCGTGCTGAGCGGGCACAGCAGCGGCGGTGTGCGCGGGGGGGGGTCCCCTGCAGCCCGTGGACGCGGACGTCGCCGTCGTCGCTACCCGTCATGCATGACAGACGCAGTCCGGAACTCAAAGTTAAATAATAGGTAAACAATGCAACTTCAACAAAGCAAACTTGATTCAATTGTCTTATCTACTTACTTACTCAAATTTACTGGAATGATATCGAGCCTTTTCAGGAAGAAGATCGTAACCGCCATTTTGCATATTTTACAGGAGAAGGTTTTTTTTAAATATTTCTCAAAATATTTATAGTATCCATTTGAAATTTTTACTTGGTATTATATGGGCACCTCCCTATTAATTCAAATGTTAAGATTTGACTCAGTACTCTACAATCACATTCATTTGTCGCTTACGATAAAACTGATGATCGTTATTAGGTAGAGCTGATAATGAGTATGTCGATTACGATAATTCTTAAATACCATAAAATAGATTTTTTTTTGTGATTTTTGTTTTAAACTGTTTTTACTAGATACTATGCCAGACAGAGAAGGAAAAAGAGTCAGAAATACAATAAAGTAAAAAAAAATCAAAGCATTTCTAAGTGAATTAGCTTTATTAATAAAAAATTGGAGATTGCATGTAGCAGAGATGAGAATGTTGAGATGGATGTGTGGTGTGACGAAGATGGATAAAGTGAGAAATGAGTATATTAGAGGAAATTTTAAAGTGGAGCCAGTGACTGAAAAGTTGAAAGGGAACCGTTTGTCTTGGTATCGTCATGTAAAGAGGAGGGATGAAACGCATGTTACTAAAAGAGCTATGAGTATAAATGTGGATGGATGGAGAGGGAGAGGGAGACCAAAGAAAACATGGATGGATTGTGTGAGAAGTGATATGAAAGAAAAAGGAGTTAGTGATAGTGTGACGGGTGACAGGACAGAATGGAAGAAAAAAACGTATTGCACCGACCCCAAATAAAACGGGACAGGGGCAGGCAGATGATGATGAATAAAAAATTAAATACAAAATGAGATATAAATCAGTCCTCGTCTTCATCAGTCTCAGGTAAAACGTCTCTTGTGTTTCTATCGCAGGGCAAATCCAGATATTCTTTTGAATAAACTTCTGGTATGATACCTTTTTCGCACATTTTCTTTAAGTCTTCGTATTTCGCCTTCGAGATGGGAATTTTTTCAGTATAAGCAGTTTTAGGTTCACGAATAGCTTGTTGATTCTGCCGAGACCTCAATATAAGGGAGACATCAACAGCTTGTTCGGGTCCATCATAGTCATATTTAAGATAGAACTTGTCGCCTTTTTCAAATCTAGCGTTACGCAGTTTACTTGTTTGTATTTTAATTTTGTTTGGTAAGAAGGCTGTTGCATAGGAATTCCAATCTTTAATTTCATTATTTTTCAAAAGAATTGTCTCATATTTTTTAGGATTAGTACGAGCATTTCCAATCAAAGTTTGCCATTCAGATGGCGCGTAATCGGTTCTTTTCTGTATAAATCCTTCTATTGTTGCATGCACAGAGTCTACTGGCATCATGGTATGTCCAGGAATGAGGAAATTTATAGTCAGCCTTTCCACAAAACTCGCATAATATTGCATGAAATAATACAGCATTACAATCATGGCTTTATTTTTGTTTTGTCCTGCGCAACTGTCACAGTATAATGCAACTTCATTCTGAATCCTTCTCTCGTCAACCATTTTAAGGTATTTAAAGATAATAGTACAGATTTCATTACACCCTCTTTTCGCTTCTGTTTCGTTCCAAAGATAACAAAATACAGATCTGGTTCCGCTTTCATAAATGCTTTCATTATAATAGGCAAGCTTCCGAGTATAGTAAAAATTTACGCTTTGACCGTGAGGTGTTGTTAAGACCTTTTCTAGATCAAAGCTTGCACACAAAAAGTTTCTGTTGTCTTTGCTTCTTTTTTGATCCTCTAGAAATAGCTTTAATGATATTTATTTAAAATATTATTTTAGCGATTTGCAAAAAGGCGTACCGAAATCTAGGTTTATTATTACGACAGGCCCATCACGTTCACAAAATTAAATGCTTTTATTAAGGGCTTCAGGATCCAAAATAAGTAGGTACGTTAGATTTATGTAGGTATAGCTTATGGAGTCGGGATATCCACTGCTATGTCCAACCTTATTTACTCTTGGAATGGTGGGTTATTTTGAATTAGAAATTAAGCGGGAACAAGCCCAGACTTACTTGTTCTTGGTATTAAGAGGGATTACCAATTCAGAAATTATTAATATATAAGTATGTGAGCAGACAGCAGCGGCGGCCACGCCTTCAGGTGGTGCCGAGTGCGCGCACCGCTGACGCGCGCGCTGTGCATGCTCTCGCTGTGGTTGAGAGAGTATACTTGTTGTCTTGTTCACCGAACGACTTCACTGTGATGACTTCTATAGCGTGTTATGTTTTAAAAAACTTAACTTAATCATCTATACTAATATTATAAAGACGCAAAGTTTGTGAGTTTGTGAGGTTGTAGGGGAGGAAATCTCTGGATGTACTGACCCGAATTGTAAATTTTTTTTTGTATATGATAGCCACATTTATGAGGAATTAACTTTTGTAGTTTTATTTATTCTTTATTTTATTTTATAAATGAAGGCAGTTAAAGCGTGTTGAAAGTAGTATTTTGTTTCTATTTATACTAATTCTTGGAATATGTTCTGATCTCAGTACTTAGGTATGTATGCACTTTACTATCATATGAGTGCAACCTGTAAAGATAGTTTTAAGATGTTAAATAAATGAATAATTAAAATATTTATATTGCTATAAACCAATCTTTCTAGAAGTACATATGTCATAATTATCTAGGATTATACATCCTCCATCTTTAATTCTGATTCCCCAAAAGACCCAAGTCAGGCTTACAAAAACACATCAGGTACTTACTTTAATTTAAAATTCCTTTATTCAACTTCAAGTCTTAACTTAATACCACTTAATCCAAAAATGTAACCTAAACAGTAAAACTAGTACCACAGATACAAATGCACACATTAGTACTTCTTGATTGTCTTGCGGATGAGGGCCATGCGTTGTCTATGGGCCTCTGTTACGGCTGCGCGCTTGTATGGTCTCACCTCTTCGTTGCCGAAGCCTGGGATCCACATGTTCCATTGTCGCTCTGGAAATTTATACATGTCCATTAAATATAAATAGCATTTTTGGTCACAAAAATTAAGTACAGGTAGAATCAAACCTAATGGCAGCTTGAAACATGCCGCGTGTCTCTGTGACATGATACTGTGATATTCAATCTGTGCCCTAGAGATGATTGATCCTATTATTACTTGTTTTTATATAAAATACAGTTATTAAAGCTATGGTTAACCTTACGTAGACTTATTGAAAGCATACATTGCACTTAAAATGTTTTATTTTTATGTAACTTTGGGGAACCCAAATCTACAATTTTACCATGTTCTAGATAATAATATGATTTGAAAGCAGGTAAGGTCAAAACCACTTAGCTATACATTATCACAAATAGCAAACCCACCTAAATGCAGCTGTACATCTCTTAGCTCCACATTGGGAGCATGTCTGTGTTTAGCCATTGCACATGCGGAAGTCAGAGCGGTGTCTATGAAGTCATCAGCCAGCTGAAGCAGCATCTCCTCAACCTCCTCATCCAACTGGACTGTGGGGTCAACCTCACGGACCAACTCTTGAAGACGGGGGCGGCTTAGCAGCTGAAATATTTGTAAAGCAAAATGATTGTATTTTAAATTACGTAAATTTTATAATAGATTGCAATGGGGACATTTGCACAGAATTAGTGACATGTTATTGATCTTGATAAAAGAAAACATTTTGGACTACTTAAATGCCATATTGATTTTTGAATATGTGTTTTGTGGCGGCCCATAATAACTAATAATAACCTGTTTGCACTAACACTTGTACAACAAAATGTAGATATGCCACCCGAAAATTGCACTCTTAAAAATCGTTTTGAATACAATAAATCCATCCAAATTCAATAGTTTCCAGTATATCCGTGTCTTATTTAGAAAAAACTGTTTACTATTTCACGCGATATTTACCAATCTTAAAGCATTTGCCATTTTCCAGTGACCAATATAAGACATAGTGAGCGGATGGCTAAAAGCTCTTTCGTCAATTGATTGGCATTTATGATTTAGAGTACATATTCTAGTTACATGTCTGAGAGCAGTAGATACAAAATCATGCCTATTTACAAACCTGTGAGGTCTGATCTCCGCCACCGCTCTGGTTGGCTTTAGCCCCCACTTGGGACTGTGTGCCCATCGGACTGTGTTGCGATGGGGAGCCTTGAAGCGAGCTCGACTGCAACTGAGGACTCTGTGTCGAGTGAGTTACGTACTGTATAGTTTGATTTATCGTCCCCATCGTGGGCATATTACCACCCCCACCCATGGAATTATTAGCCATGACGAAAAAAATGGTGATGTCTTTTATACCAACGGTTATGGAATTGAAAAATAGTTCAATACTTTCGAAATTACAAAATGCTTACTTTAATACCTACAAACAGTTGCAAAACACTTGGTAGTGAGTGACACTGACAGAGAGATCAACAGACAACTTTTTTTTTTTAGTTTACCCGAAGGAAAGGCTTATAGTCTTTTGACCATGTTGTCTAGTCTTACGTGATAACGTCGGTTTCTTGTGTTTTGCATTAGAATGCGTATGTAACACATTTTAATGGTTTTTGGAGTATCTGGTAACAAATATATCGATTCGGTCTTCTCGGCGAGTTTTGATTGAGGTAGTCAATACTACAATAAAATTCTAAGCTCCATTTAACCGAGATTGCGCCTGTATCAATGATTCCACGTATTTTCCAGCTACGTGGACACTTGAGACACAAAACTACACCAATTTACATCACAATATCCACTATGAATCAATTTACGATTAATTAAAACAGCCGCTAAACTACACTCGACAAAATCCCGCCAGAAACTCCAGATAATGAAAAGAAAAAAGAAGTATAGAACAATCTTCGTCTTTTTTGAAAGAAAACAATTTTAAGATAAGGCTCATTAAATAAATAATACTAAAGTTCTGTTAACCACAATAGTACTAATCACCTATTCCTATCTATCCAATACCCTTAATTGGATTAACTAAATTTTAATTCGGCAAAAACTTTTAGAATGCGGGAATGCATTCTAAAAGTTTTTGCCGCATTAAAATTTACTCGGACGACTGCTAAAAAAAATGATATTGAAAATCACTCCGTTTCCCTTCTGGATTCTTTGACTAACAGCTCCTGAACCACTGAATACGACTGGTTTCTATAATAATAATCTCTAGGAGGAGTAGTCGTAGTCTGGATTTTTGCTTGGTAGATGGCAATAGGCTCGCTATCGATTCCCCCCTCCTACTGCTGCTATAGAAACAGCGTGGTTTTGCGTTGATCATTATGTTTCTTCATGGAAATACTTAGTCCAAAAACCAGACAAATCCAATTACCATCATGGTAGATCTCTAACATTCTTATTTTTATCATAACTTCCGTACCCTTATCCTTCCTTAGGAGCGCGACTGGTGGCATTGGTATACCAAAACGACGCGTGTCGTGAATAAAAGTGTTTTTTCAGTGTAAAGGGTTCGGTATGTAGGGAGTAAGTTACTTACAATAAATAAAACCAATGAGGAAAATATTAAAATCATTATATTTATTCAATACTCAATTTCATCTAATATCGACGAAGAATCAGAAAAATCTGAATCCAGAAATAATTCGTCTGACACTTTTTTTGCTTTTACATCTGCCAGAAAGCCTTTCAAGGTTTCCCTGATGTCCCAGCTATTAAACTTCAAGCGCCTGTAAAATAAATGAACAAAATTGATATAAATTATCTAGCATCAGTACAGTTCACCCATTTTTTGATGTGCTCAATCCCATTTTAGCATGGCAGCCTTTTTTCCTTTGTCTCCCCGTTCCGGATCCCCGTTTTTGAGCACATCTTGGCGTTTATTATTCTGTCAGTTTTAACGATATCGTCTAAAAATAAATCTAGAAGTGTTGTGGACACTTCTATTCATCATCTATTTGTTCCCACTGCACACAGGCCTCCACACTATGTGAGAGCTGTCCGTGAACCACCAAGCGGGTCCAATGTGAGTTGGTCGATGTACGCATTCAGAGCAGACTATCAGGCGTCGTCCCTAACGTTCGTACGAGTTAACGATGCGATTTCGTCGTAATTATCGTGAAAATGATCCAGTGCTCGTGCCATGATTTACAAGCTACAATTAGGATACTAAAGAAATGTGTGTGTTTAATCTCGTCGTACGACGAAATCGCATGTTAGTCGTACGATCGTTAGCTAATTAGGACGACGCCTCATATGCCTAGCTTTTTCCCAACTATGTTGCGGTCGGCTTCTGGGCATCCGGCTGGATACTAGTATTTCAGATGAAGTGACTGCCAATCGGCGAGCGGTTACCTTCTGCATAATACGATATCGTCTTGCTGTGGTTGTCGATACTTTTGGTACTTACAATTCGGCTTCAGGTTTCCTCAGCTGAGTCAGATGTTGGAATGCTTTAATAATTGCCTCACTTTCATCAGGAGTGGGGTTTATAAGCATTAGCGAGTTCATATTTCTAATAGGATTCTGGAATAAAAATAAAAGTTTAAGCAATCTGTATGAGTCTGGTAAGGCTTAAGATACTCGACTAGGTAGAAGTAAATGCTCTCAAGGCAGAGCACCGGCAAGATGGACAGTCGCAATTAAGGAGGCTGTTAGATGCAGCAGATACCGAGCGGTTCACACTGCAGAAGAACCCATAACTTGAAAACGCATTGTGGTCGCGATCCTCAGCAGTGAGAGAACGACGAAGAAGAAACTGTTTTGGTGTAACAGATCAATAAGCAACCAATTTTTGTTGAGTTCCTTAGAGTTCTAAGTTTGAGCTACACGATAACTGACAAATGCTTGCACTGTCTGGACAGGTCCACTCAAATCTGTGTGGCACTTTCCTCAAAACATTAACCTACATGGTTCTCATATGATTTGACCAATACGGATTGTATGGACTTTAAAACAGACTTTGACCTCTGAGTTTGTTTCGGTGATTCTTCTCAGGGCAGGGTAGTCAACTAGGACACACCGGCCTCTAAAACTATTGACCCGTAAGTGTTATTTTTAATCTACTAGCTTTGCAAGTTTGCACGACGTTGGTGCAAACTCGGAAACAAGATTACCGCAGAAAAATTACCTGAAAGCCGTATTCCATTTGATCTTGGTTAGCATACGTCATGGTAAACATATCATTTGTTATTTGATACACCGAGCTATCGCGTACAGTGTAAATATAAAATATAAACGTTCTTCTGAATTGAAACAAAAGCCCACTGAATTTTTCTTTGAAGAGTCCGTCTATGGTGATATGTAATAACTGTTTCTGAAAAAGAATTTGAAATTGTTTATGGTACCCAGGTTAGCCCGCGAAATTCAAATTTTCTTATGTTTCTTGCAATTTGTAAGTCAGTGTCAGGCTGTATGTTTAACAAAATATGATTTGCGACCGTAATACGTATTTATTTGCAGGATTATAACCATTAAAATCATCAACACAACCCTCTAAGTTCATTTAACTCGAATGATAGAACCTGTATTGATGATTTTAGTTATTATAACTCAGTAAAGCCATATTTGTTACGGTCGCCAATCGTATTTTTATCAACATACAACCTGACACAAACACTGAAAATTTGATTTTCGCGGGCTACCCTGGCGCTTTTTATATACAGGGCGTCCCACGACTTTGCCACATGGAAAGCCACATTAGCGGCGGTAAGGCCCCCTCTTTGGGGAGTGGCTGGAGAGGCGCCACGGCGTCCTCACCTTCCGCATGACGCAGGTACTTACAGGACACGGCTGTTTCGGGAGGTACCTGTTTCGGATTAAGCGGGAGGACACGCCCGGGTGTCAGCACTGTGAGGATCACCCGGAGGACACGGTGGAGGTCTGCCTTGCTTGGGCTGAGCACCGCCGTGTCCTCGTCGAGGCGATCGGTGGCGGCGACCTCTCGCGTCCGGCCCTGGTTGAATCCATGGTCCGGAGCGAGGAGGCTTGGGAAGCGGCGGTCACCTCGTTCTGCGCAGCGGTAACGCTAGCGAAGGAGAAGGCAGGCCGCAAGGCCTTCGCCCCAACCGCCGCTACAGGAGAAGACGCCCCGGGCGTCGGGAGTCGCAGGGCGATCCCCGGCCACCTACTGCGCGGGCCTGCGGACGGCGAGCATTGGGTGGCTCGCTGTCCGATCACCACCAGGCCCGGGTCGATGGCGCGTTGTGTTTCACGCGCGCCTCAAAGAGATGTCAGCATAGAAGATGGGGCCCGCTAGGGCCAGAGTCTGCCAGGGTTGCGGAATTTGTTCGAAAGAGTCACCGCGGCTCTGGAACGCAAAGGGCTTTAGAAGGAACACGGATGGGTTTTAGTCAGTAAGAGTCTGACACGCTCTTCCGTTCCACCCAGAGCGGAAGAAGTCATTTGATGATTTCCCATCCTTACAAAAAAAGGGGGACACAACGGTAATTTAGACAGTAGTTTAGAGGGGTAGATAAACGTCTCACCTAAACTTTAGGTGAAGTGAACATGAAGTGAGTCCATACAAACAAAATGAAATGACAGCTCACTTCATGCTCACTTGACCTAAGTTGACACAGTGACATTATGTTGACAGAATGACCAGTTGGTGTACCTAGCAAACCATACTAGCACCACCGGGCACTACTATAATATTTAAAACCGAATGTGAGTATTAAATAAATAATGTGGGAGTATGTATGTTTGGATATTTGTTCAACAATCACGCCTAAACTGTTGCTGTTTGTATGAAATTTGGCATTATGTCCTGGATTTTTATGAAAGCCGAGAATAGTCTTGCTAAACAATAATTCTCGACAATAACGGGTTTTGCAAGGTACAGACACAGTACATCAAGCTACAACAATCTGTCAAATTTCAAGGTTGATCCGGATCCGGAAAATTTGACAGCTTCGGGTAGCTTGTGCTGACGTCTGTACAAACCTAATTTACCCGACCTTTTTTGTAGCTGGGAAATCATTAAATGACTTCTCCCGCTCTAAGCGAAGCGGGAGGGAGTGCGGAAACTTACTGACTAAAATCAAACTGTTCCTTTGCGTTCCAAGGCCGGGGTTACTATTTCGAGCAATCCCGCAATACTTTTTGTTTGCACAATGGGATCGATGGGGACTTTTCACAATTAAATTATGATGGTATCCGTAACGTTCATGTTAAATTTTCAGCTTCTTTGGAATGTATGCAAGGGCGAATGTTTATTTTGACCGGACTATCCCCGGCCTACTATTTAAAGATGAAATCCTAAAGTTATCTAAGCTATTCATACTTACATCATGAGAAATAACATCCACAGTAAACGTGCTCCTGTCATGCACAGTTTCTGGGAGCGTCGTCAAGATGTTAGCTATGCTTTTATTAGTTTTGTAAATTTTTGCTGTAGGTGCATGTTTTATTCCCATTGAAGGATTTAACACATTGCGCATATGCATAAAGTAGTGAGAGACGCTCTGTTCTGTCTCTGAAAATATGAAAATAAAATATTATCTATACAAATATAGTAAAGATGAAGAATTTTTTTGTTTGTTTGAACGCGCTAACCTCTGGAATCCGTTCGGATTTGGAAAAATATTTTTGCATGTGATAGCCACATTCATGAGGAAGGCAGGCGGCGCGCAAAAGCTGGCTTTTGCCCGCGACTTCGTACGTTTATAAATAAATATAATTTTAGGTAGAAGTTTGGTTATAAACTTATAATTATAATAAATTATTGGTAAAGTCTTACTGACCCATCTATGAGATTACTCTTTAAAATAGTTAACAAAAGCATGCGTACGTAAGAAATCAGTAGATAACGTAAATATTGCTTTTGGGTGGTAAAGCGGCTCAATCCTTTTTCCGCGCCTGGTCGAGAGCTGGTCAAAATTTGAGAAGTATAACGTCACAAACTTCTCGACCACCATTTTTGTTTTCTTTTCTGCGTTGCACAAATAATTTCTGAAGAACGGAAATACTAAGCCATGTTGGTTTAACTTGACCCCGTCCTGAAAAGTATAAAGAAAGAAATAAAGAAAGAAGACTTTGCACTAAACCCTAGACGATAGTGTTAGTAGTTCTTGAAATAACGGGGGCCCTCTTTGATTTAATCTATAAAAAAAATTAAATGGTTGTTTATTCGAGCTTTGTACGCCAAGGAAACTTTTCCCTTCAGTTGTCGTTGTACGAAACTTCTTCATAAATAATAGGAAACCGGCCAAGTGTGTTGGGCCACGCACAGTAAAGGGTTCCGTAGTTAAGCCTGTCGTAAACCATGACAAAAAATAATATCTAATTTTACTTATGATTGCAAAGTTACAAACGCAAAAAATATTGCGAAAATTTTTAGTTATCGAGTTACATTTTATAGGTTGGTCATGCTCGACTATTACTCGTTAACTTGAAAAGCCTACTTAGCAGTGATAGTTTTCCTTTTATATTCGTTATATAACCAACCGTTTAGCTGGCAGGGGGACACACTTGACTCTAACAAAAAAATTACACTTTAAAGCTTGATATGGATCCTTGGATGGAATAATGGTTTTCGCATACCCTCAATATTTTTAACCGACCTATCCCTACATAATGGGAAGACGCCACTTTACGAGGTGGGTTACCTACAGGTAAAGTGGCGATGAAATTTTTTTTCAAGGTTTTATTTTACCAGTTTGTCGGCGTGATTAATATGTATACCCATACCAAATTCCAACTTTCTAATACTAAGCGTCTCTGAGTTAAACCGCGGACAGAGAGACAGCCATGGCGAAACTATAAGGGTTTCTTGTTGACTACGGAACCCTAAAAAAGTACTGCCCCAATCACACCCACAGCTAAAGTGAAATCTTAGACTTAGCTGTGGACCAATGAACTTCTTCTACAATTATTTTTTTGGCTCATCAGCATTTGGTTATTGCAACTGCACTTTTGAGCCTAGACTGTACTAACAGTGAATCAGATATACAGTCACAAAATCAGACTTACCAATTCAATTAATCTAGGGAACTTCATGGTTACAGTTTTAACATAAGATACGGGATCTAACTCCTCACACAATGGATTGCCTTCCAACCAGAGTTTCTCTATTTTGCTGCTTACTCTCGATAATTCCGCAAGTGAAGGTATCTGTAAAGGAATATAAGGGTATTAGTAATAATAAAAAATTGTCTTTAAAATATGTGCTGATTATTATCTGTGTTATTATGCTCCAGTTTTTAAGTCACTCTGTGTTATTTGCTACAATTATATAAGAAGGCAGATATAATAATGCAATACTTTTTGTATTGCATTATTATATCTGCCTTCTTTGAATATAAAACAAATTCGCTGTTTCTCCACTTACATATAAAACAAACAACGAATTTTGATACAGTTTTCACAAATGATGAAAATTATTGTTTACTATGTTCACTAGTTTAGGGCTTAGGGTTTTAAGTTAAACAACCAAATTCAGTAAGTACACTCCATACTCAATAATGGCACGTCCAGTCGCCACTGCGGTGGCACGATTATGAATGCGCCATATCTAAGCTGAGCCATACACTTATTTGTGTATACCATATCAAAGTGAATATAATTTGTAATGCATTTAAAACTTACATTGTTGTAGCTAAAGTTCATGGCTGTCAAATCTGCTTTGATGAAAAAGTTTAACACATCTAATGGTATTTGGCTGAAATCATTAAATTTTCATTTATTTCTGTATTTAAATAACTCTTGTAATAGAAAATAGGCAAAATACTAATGAACTGGAACATTGGTCAAGGCATTTTATCAAATATTTTCTTTTAGACCCTTAATACTAGGAAATTGCATTTAGAATAACACAAATGCAATAGAAAATATTAAGTATATTCTGATACCTTAAATTATTATTGCTTAAGTTTAACATTTTGGTATCCCTTCCCATTCTGAGCATCAGTATTTTAAAATTGGCAAGGAGAGATATTTTGTAAAAATATATTTTCTTCTCTGTAAATTCTGAAAAGTTATAATTAGTAGAATTAGTTACAAATACATATGAATGAGATTTATTTTTATTATTTAACTAGCAGCCTGCTCCGGATATCAATCAGATTTCAAGTGGTGAATTATCAAAATTTTTATTTGACTACATAATTTGTTGGCATAAAATACTTCCATAAGTGACTGGTCAGAAACCATGTCTGATCATCCCTAAAAGATAAACTTAATAATACATAAGCTTCAGTCACAGTAGTTCAGCAGAGAAGTCTCAGAAACATATTTATCACTACATATTATACAACTAAGTCCGCCACCGTCACAGTCTGTCTGTTTGCGATAAACTCAAAAACTACTGAACGGGTTTTCATGCGGTTTTCACCAATGGATGGGGCTTTTGGTGAATAATTTGTCCCGAAATTTCTATAGGAATGGGAAAAATGGGATATGAAGGGCATGTCAGACTCTTACTGACTAATACCCATCCGTGTTCCGCCCGCTTTTTGAGTTCCAGGGCTGCAGTGACTCTTTCAAACAAATTTTGCAACCGTGGGCAAAAGCTAATGACTTATAACGAAAGATGACTTACCAGGATCGTCACAGAAGTTGGTAAGATCCAGCTCACATTTCTCACTAAACCTTCGACTAACTATACCAGAGACAATGTCATCAACTGTAGTGCTTGATCCAAAGAATTCTACTGAAGTCTTGTCATTAAAAAGGACGTCTACACTGTACATGTTTTTGTTATAGGGAAACATGAAGTCATATTTTATGATTCTCGATAGTAAATACAGATTGGATGTGTGAAATGTGGCTATATCAGCATGTGTTGAACAGTTGACGGGTACTAGAACAGTGCCGAAGTATGTGGATATACTGTCAAACAGTTCGTGCAAAGTGTCTTGCCAGTTGTGTATCTGAAAATAGAAGTAGTTGAGCATTAGGTTTAGTTGTTAATTATGTTTGTTATTTGATGCAAAGTGGTAAATTTAACTGTCTGGTCATTAATATTGTTTCTTTTGGCCATGACAATCCACTCCATATCTTGATGAATTTTATTATTGAGGTGAAGAATCGGCCTTGCCGGCAAGTACTGTAAACAACAAACCATTATCTTGTGGAAATAATATTTAGCAGTTTTATCTTCAGTTTGCAAACAATTCTCAATACTTTCAACAATAACTGAGGATGCTGTTACTCTATTGAGAAGGAATTTCTTGAATTTTTGAAGTGCATAGTTTTCTGTCGCCATTGCGAGAGCTTTATTTATAAACCTTTACTGCTAGCGTTTTGCAAGTATTTAGTATCAAGCAGGGAAACAATTATTGTATCAACACACAGCCATAGACAGTCTGTCAGCTGTCAATGTCAAAAATCCCCTTGACCAATAGTGCTGTACGCTTTTAATAATACTAATTGTCTGTGCCAGTGTGTTTTCAAAAGTTTTATAGTTTTAATTTACAACACTGTTTATTCGCCACATTGATTGTAATCCTCCTCTTTGGGTTACTTTGACGTTTTAATTATTTATTGACTCGACTGCGTTGCTTTGCGACTTTGAGGATTTATCATTAGTTTGACTGTGTAACGTGAGATTATTTCTAAATATGAATAAGCCAGCAATAATATTATTACTCTGCAAAATTGCACTCTTTGTATTGGTTTTTATGAGTGTAATATCTCATGTCGTAGCCGACTCAGCACCTAAAAAGATGCAAATTGGGGTTAAAAAGAGACCCAGTGAATGTCCAATAAAGAGTAAAAAGGGAGACCTTTTGCACATGCATTACACGGTAATAAGTATTACTCATTTATTTCTATAAGACAGCTAGCCAACATTACTCATAACCTTAAATGCTAATTATTTATGAGGTGCAATTCCTTCAATTCAATCAATGCTTCAAGACTAACACATTCGTTTCTCTAATTTCCAGGGTACCCTAGATGATGGCACTGAATTTGATAGCTCAATTCCACGAGGAAACCCTCTCACCTTCACTTTGGGTTCCGGGCAAGTCATAAAGGGGTGGGACCAAGGTTTAATAGGTATGTGTGAAGGAGAGCAAAGGAAACTAGTCATTCCACCTCATTTGGCATATGGAGAGGCCGGTGCACCACCGAAGATACCAAAGTCTGCAACGCTAACATTCCATGTTGATCTTGTCAAAATTGAAAGAAAGGATGAGCTGTAATGTATACATACAAATATAGCCTTCAGCATATTTATTTTACAGTATGTATGTGTACGATGATCATTATTGATTCAGATGGTGTGTAATTCCATGAATTTATCTAAGTAAGTTCAATCCATGTATTTTTCTTTTTTACTTTTATATCATGATAAAGGAGAAAAAAATTATTAAAGATATTTTGCTGAAGGTATTATACTCTAGTTTTTATTTCCCTTTTGATGGGGGGATGGTGTTTATTATAATCTGATTTTTTTGCATAAATTGCAAACCAAATAGCAACAACCATTCAATTATTTATAACATTTCTTGGTCACCTCCTAAAATGTCACCTAGAGGAGAGGTCTTCCTAGTTGACATTTTAGACCAACTAGCAGTAGGGGGGTGAGGTCTGCTAGTTTAAACACAGTATGTTGTTGTGAAGTCTCAAACTACGTTTTTCAACACGTTTGCTGGAAAAAAAATATAAATACAATATTTAGTAACAAATTATTTATTTATTATTGTAAAATGGCTCGCGTACTTTTTTCGTCGAAGTTGCTCGGCGTCCAGTGGGGGCTGCCCGGCGACCAGTCCGAGATTATTAATGCTTTTTCCGCACTCATGTCAAATACCCTTAATTGCGTGCTTAAAATTTGAGGAGCCAGACAAAACCGAAAAATAGTTTTCGACTCACTATGTACTCGAAAACTATTTATCGGTTTTGTCATCTAGGCGGTTTACCGCTAAAACCCTCCTTCAATTAGCCAGATACCTAAAAGTATGGAGTAAAACTACCTGAACTAATAAAAAAGTAGATAAAATAAACATATTTATTAAAAATTTAAAACAATACGTATCTAATTGAAAAATGCTACTGTAGTATAAAGGAATATTTAAATGATAAAATATAAGGTATAAAGAGTCCCTAATATGATATTATTGGATTTAATTTAAATATAAGTTTAGCTATTTGAAGGTTCCTCTCTCCTACATATATTTGTTTTTTGCTGTGCCTGACAGGGTCCATAATGATCACAATTTCTTTTTTAAATTTACCACCTAAGTACACATTGTGGAATGAAAATAAAGTATTGAGTAAAACAAATAGCTGTTTACCTGAATACGTCAGATGGAGCTATATTTATTTGCTAATTTATATGATGTTCTCATTTTCTGTGAAATTATTGGGAAGCAAGCGTTTCAATGAAAAATCGACTAATTATGTTGACGTTTTATCGGTCAACTCTAGTCTGATAAACGTCATTCAAGTTTCAAGGTGTCATTCAATAATAATTTTGCCGTATTTACAAATTGTATTTCTTAATTTTGAACGGTTCAATGATTTGTGGTAACTTGGTAAAATATTAAAGTTAGTGCAATAATGGTTAAGATAATATTTCTCCACCCGGATTTGGGTATTGGTGGCGCGGAGCGACTTGTTTTGGATGCTGCATTGGCTTTCAAGAAGAAGGGCCACGAAGTAGCGTTTTATACGAACCATCATGATCCCACACACTGCTTTGCGGAGACGAGAGACGGTACTTTTCCTGTGTCTGTTGTAGGCGACTGGATTCCGCGCTCTATATTCGGCAGGTTCAAAGCCGCATGTGCCTACGTCCGCATGGTGTACGCCGCTGTTTACATGGCATGGTACGTCATCCCGGCTGAAGAGCCCACGCTCATATTCTGCGACCTCATATCTCTATGCATTCCTTTCTTGAAAATGGCCAGAGGACCTTTTCGTGTCGTGTTCTATTGCCATCATCCTGATAAACTTTTGTCAGCTGAAGGAGGCATTTTGAAAAAGATCTACAGAGCACCTTTGAACTGGCTGGAGGAATTGACAACAGCGCAAGCTGATAAAGTGCTTGTCAATAGTAAATATACTGCCAGAGTGTACCAAGATGCATTCCAGAGAATCAAAGATACACCTGACATCTGCTACCCATCTATAAACACCGAGTTCTTCAGAACAACAACACCTAAACCTTTAAAGGAGGTTGTTCCAGTGGGAACAGATAAGTTTATATTCTTGTCAATAAATAGATATGAAAGAAAAAAGAATCTGCAACTAGCACTTAGAGCATTTGAGCATTTAAAACATGTTTTGAATGAGGCTGATTGGAACAGAGTCCATTTAATAATGGCTGGAGGGTTTGATCCAATCAACTTAGAAAATATGGAGCACTATATTGAACTGACTGATTTAGTTGCTGAGTTGGACATAGAAGATAAAGTTACCTTTATGAAATCTCCCAAAGATGATGAGAAAGTGTCTCTTTTGTACAACTGCAGAGCTTTGGTATATACTCCATCAAATGAGCATTTTGGCATTGTGCCTTTAGAGGCTATGTACTTCAAGAAGCCAGTGATAGCTGTGAATAGCGGAGGACCAACAGAGACCATTGTAAATGAAGTTACTGGGTTCTTATGTGAGCCTAGTAGCAAATCCTTTGCAAATGCTATGAGCAAATTAGTTCTTAACCCAGAGTTAGGTCACAAACTTGGAGAAGCTGGCCTAAAGAGATTTGAAACAAAGTTCTCCTTTGATGCATTTACGGACCAGTTAGATGGGATATTGACAAGGGAGAGACAGATCGCATCTGAAGCCCGAGCTATTGAGTATGAGAACCGTATGCGTAAATAACAGGATGCCGGCACTCCAACAATATGTGATATTGTTTGAGTGTTCTAACCAAAGAGAGTTGATGGAGTACAATAATTTTGATGGCTCAATATAAAAGTGGTTTAGAAGACATTGTGTGTTATCAAAAATATTCCCTCAAAGATTGCACTATGCTGTATTGCTGTAACAACTAAATGTTATGTAAATAATTGATGTTGGGTATGTACATATGTGGACTATAGTTATGTAGAATGAATACAATTTGTTGAGATTAACATAGGGCAGAGATACCTGGTTTTTGAATTGAGTATTTGAAATTGAAATCTTGTCAAACTGCTTCCAAGTAATCCAAGTAAGTTTTGACAAGTTTCAACTTCAAATTTCAGTTCTCTGTTCAGAAACTGTGTCCATTCAACTCTCACTTTTTCTGCATAAACAATGGTGTCATTCCTATATATTGCTCTCATCAAATAGCATTGTTTTATATTCAAATTTAAAGCATGGAAGTGCACTAATATTCTGATGTTGAAATTTATCAAAATACCTCTTTAATGTTTCTGCTAAAATAAAGGCTATGCAATATTTCCATAAATATAATTGCATGAGCAAAATGAATTAGAACTTGATTTCTACAATAATTATCTCAGTAGAAATCAAGAATTTTAATCATGCAATTGTAATTTGGAGGAGCTTAGAAGTCTATTAATATTTTTATACAATGTTTAAGAAAAGAGTCATGCCATTGTAGATTTAAATATAAGTAGGTTGTTCATAAGTAGATGTAAAAGGCTAGCTGGTAGACGAACGCGACAATGCGACGAAGATACAATAACACGCTTTCATTGAAACTGTCCTATCAGTAAATTCATCTATAAAGAAATCTTTGAAGTAATATACCTGCCTAACCAAGTAGCACCAGTCCATACTGGTGCTACACTTTTCGGGAGCCTATTCCATAATAGGCTCCTGAAAAGTGTTGTGAGAGCTCCTACACTGAACTGCTTTTAATTCTTGTATTTCTAATAGCTTTCCCCAAGCTATTTGAAACACATCAGCTTATAGCTGCTTGTGTTTTACTAAATAATAATAAAATTATAAACCATTATTAGAACAAATGAAAACATGGTGTTGCATCATTGTTACATTGTCGTTTTGCACCTGTCTGCCCTAACAATTGTTACTACAAAGTTGGGAATTTGTCCTTGTTGCTCATTCTTCCATGCCATTATTGCATAGTAGTAAGTTGATCTTCCTTTTACATAGCCAATTAGAATTTACTTGCATTCCATAGTGAGTGTTACTTATTCTCACATAGCATTCTTTATCATGGACTAATGTTATTGTAATACCTGTAGATGTCCCTAAAACCACAGTAGCGCAGCACAGCACATCACGATTATCACTGCCAAACAAATATCAACAATGAGTTCCTTAAAATAAAGTTGAGAATGAAAATAAAAATATACCAACCGAATTGAGAATCTCCTTATTTGGAAGTTGGTTAAAAACCTGATTTGAATTTAGTCTCTCAGTTTAGTGGAAGTTTATTTATATTCTATTTTATTTAAATATTTCAAGCATTTTTTACATTTGTCTGGCAGTGACAAACATGTTGTTCCTTGCCCAACAAGTTCTTAAACCCAACTCAGTTATTGACACTTATCTCTGGTTCCTGAATTAAGAATGGAATGAGAAGTTAAGAACTTGTTTGAATGCTAAAATTGAGTTTGACAAGTTCTCCAATTCGAATTGTCAATTCAGAAACTGAGGGTTAGCGGTGCCTAAATAGGATTTTTAATTTTTTGTTAATATGTCTGTTGTTGTCAAGTTTTTTTTTGTGTGATCTAAAATAATTATATTGGTATTTAATAAGTGTCTATGTCTATTTACTTAAGGTTTGCTTCGGTTATAATATAAGAGGTTGACTGAAAAGAGAGAATTGGATTTAAGAAAACATACCTTTGATACTAACAATTTGGTGTGCTTTAGACTAAATCTCGTAATATAGCGTTCCAAATATTTAACATAGGTAAAATATAAAGAAAAAAAATTAATGTCTTCATAAATAATTATTTCTCGCCACATAAAAGAAATTGTTAAATGATTATGAATAAAGAAATATAGCATTTTTGTTGTTAAATATTGTACTGATGTATATAATAAACATTGATTGTAAAAGACAACAATTTATTTGATCAATTCCTAATACCTAACATCACAAAATAAAAATGTAGCCATCATAGCTATTAATTGTTACTAACCCCAGAAGAATTGTCAAAGGCGCGTAAGCAGCTGGTTAGTTGAGTGATTTGTCAACAGCCAATCGCAGGATCGGTCAGAGGCCCTACTATGATGTCTTAAAACGATCATGATTCCGCTCTAAGAGGGAGTCGGAGCTATACATAGCGAATAGCACTATTCCGTTTACATCATCGGAATTGGATGGCATTAGCACGTCATAGTACGGCTGCAGACTGAAAGTGCTGCGAGTTTTTCAAGCATAGATTTTTTAGCAAAAGCCCAGAGTCTGGATATTTGATCCGAAAGTAGTCATAGTGTCGCCCTCTATAATGATTGTAGGTAGAGATGTTACCATGTTAGTACAATCATTCTGCCTAGCCTCTTTCCTACTATGTTGGGATCGACTTCCTATCCAAGCGGATACAGCTGAATAACAGTATTTTACATAGAGCGACCTAGTAGGTAATTGGGTGGTACGTTATCGGTACTCCTTGGCAAGAATGGTGTCAGATTTTTTGGCTTCTGACTATCTGTAGGTAACGACTGCCAAAGATTTTCAAATGCCGCGAACAACGGCTTAACGTTCTTACGGGTCTGACAGAAGGAGGCCATTTCCTTCCTGGTTCCCGTCTTCGCCAGCATAGTCGTTCTCGCTACTGCTTGAAGACAGGAGTTTCTACCTACATTCTATGTTTCAATCCAGTGTGTTGTCGGGCAGTCTGTCCCGGAACTATACAAAATTAACTTTAAAGCAATTTACCAACGATTATAATTCGAAGATTTATAGATATCTACCTACTCAATGAGCAATATCGTTATCATTTTGATTAGGTATGTCATTGCTCTATAAATATCTGAGTTGGCAAGCGGATTGTTGATTACAGGCCCATAAATGATTTTAGAGTTGTTTTGATAACATAAGTAACATCTCGCTTATTTTTAAGAAGGGGGCAGATTTTTTTTATTATTGATCTACCTACCTACTTGCGTTTGGCCACAATAGTGGAGTGCCCGGGGAGTTTGACCTCGGAATCCAATTACTGTGTATGTTCTGAATTTATTTATTTATTTATTTAAACTTTATGTACAAAAGTGGTACATGGGCGGACTTAATGCATCAAGGCATTCTCTACCAGTCAACCTTTGGGTTATAAAGACTATACTGTAGTAGGTGTACAATAAATAAAAATAAGATTATGTTTGTTTGTATGAATTATGTTTTATAGATAAAATACTGAAATGTTTACCATTTTTGGGGTTCCGTAGTCAACAAGGAACCCTTATAGTTTCGCCATGACCGTCTGTCTATCTGTCTGCGGTTTAACTCTGAGACGCTTAGCACTAAAAGTTGGGATTTGGTATGGGTAGTACATATTAATCACGCCGACAAAATAGTAAAATAAAATCTTGAAAAAAAAAACTTTTATTGCGTAGATTATGTAAAAAGAGGGCAAATGAAAGCATCTTAAGCTAAGTATATCTACTTTTTATATAGGTACACACATACATAATCTCACACATACAAAGTTACGTTGACGTAACGTAACGCCTCACTTTTAGTTAACGCTCGATTTTACTCCTCATAAAATTTTCATACCGCGGGCTAAATATGAAAATCGTGTCTAACTCCAAAAAACTGATCCATGTATCCAACAGCAATGAGTTTTATATTTTCTGAAAGGGCTTTTTATGCTCTTTTTTTCAGTTATTAGCTGTTGTCCGCGCTTCGTACCGTAGGAATTTTCCGTTCCGTTGGCTATCATTTATACAAAAAGATTTTTCAAAAAGGTGACAGAGACAAAGTCGACGATGGAGCGAGCTTATCCAGAAGAATTCACTCTAATTTTGAAGAGATTAGGGTTGTATGCGTTCGGAAATACAGACGCAGGCAGGGAGTTCCACTCCTATGCTGTGCAACTTGAAACGTTGGTGGAATAGCAGCAAGGTAGGTATGGTAACTTGCAGTGCGTCTAGATGTCAGATGGTAGAAGGGTGCCGGTGGGATTAGGTCGTGAAGTTCCTGGACACTCATCCCAAAGTACAATCTGTAGAAGACCGACAAGCAGGCAACCTTGCGCGATGAGGCAAGCTGTAAAGCTTGGCATCCACCAGTTTTACGTCACCAATGAGCGTGTTAGCTCTGCGTTCCACCGAGTCAAGCGCGGCAAGTTGGTATTTAGCTGAGCCACCCCAAAGGTGCAAAGCTGCAATAGTCCATGTAGGATCGGCCTTGTGCTTTGTAAAGGGTTAAAAGTTGTCCAGGCGTGAAGTATCGCTTCACTCTATTTAGGTGCCCAGCTTTTTGGTCGCAGTTTGGGCTTTGTGCTTAATAGTGGCGCCGAAGTTGAGACTGGTTGCATGTCCACTCCATGCCTAGGAGCTCGAACCGATCAGTAACAGGAACAGATGTACCCCGAAAAGTAGCAGTTAGGTCGAAACGACTCCTTTTTGCGGTAAAAAGCCACGCTTGTGTTTTGGTCGCATTAAAAGAGACCAGATTGTCATCACCCCACTGGGAGACAAGGCTACGTCAAATTTTGTCCGCTCTACCATGGCCTCTCTCAAGGAACGAACATCTTACCCGCTGGTTTTTGCGCTGGACAAGTATCTCATTGAAACCGAACTTTCATCTGAGTACCCAACAATAGCTGAAGCAGGTCATTGATGTGCAGCAGGAAAAGAGTTGCAGAGACAACAGACCCCTGAGGGACTCTGGCATCAATAGCCATGAGGTCAGAGGAGCAGCCGTCAATGACTACTCGGATCAACCGTTCACTGAGGAAGTCTGATATTCAGCTACAAAAACTAGCTGGGATGCCATAAGCAGGAGCTTGCTGAGTAGACTTGCGTACCAGACCCTGTCAAAGGCCTTCGAGATATCAAGCGATACAGCAAGGGCTTCGCTTTGTTTCTCGATGGCTTCGCCCCAGCAGTGCGTTACATACACAAGAAGATCGCCAGTTGAAGTCACGGAAGTTTGAAGTATATTGGTCCTAGGAATAACATTTTTCATATAAACTTTCACCCCAATTTTGCCCCCTTTACAGGCTCGCTTTAGAGCGAGTTTCCTAAAATACTTTCTTAGCTGACGTCTCCTACTAATAATCTTCTTACGCGCCAAATTTCATCTCCATAGGTCAATTAGTTATCGAGATTTTGTGATTAACCAGTGAATGACCTTTCGATTTCCTATTATAGAATATAGCTTTTACCAGCAGTTGCGCCTGTGTGAAAGCTGAAAATGATTCCAAGGGAACATACTCCCAGGTTGAAAAGTATTATGAGCTTAACTTCAAGCTTTTCCCTAGTGCCAAATTTCATCCAAATCTGTTCAGCCGTTGTGACGTGAAGAGGTAACAAACAGACAGATGGAGTTACTTTCACATTTATAAAATTAGAATGGTTTTTTGCACAAAAATATTCCAAAAAGCCTATAATGCATCAGATTATACATATATGTAAGTAGGTAGGTATACTTCTGTGTTCTTCTTTTTTATTTAATTTTTAAATAAAAAGCAACGAATTTTTATTGGTAAACTTTGTTATAGGTATAGGTTTCATAATCGTATAATCGTATTTTTTTTATATCGTTGCGTTAGTGATCTACTTATAAAACTGTTTGTTTGGGTTCTGGAAATTTGGAATTCGTGTCTAATAATTGGAATATGTCATCATCTGGCATAGTGTAGATATTCCCCTTCATGAACATTAAAATGTTCAAGTTCTCCTCTGAAAGCGAAGCTCTTTTCGTCGTTAAAATATCTTTGCCCGTGGAAAAAACCGTTCAACTGCAACGTTTGAGGGTATAAAAGAAAATTTAATCATGACCCATATCCCTAGTTAGAACGCAGTTCCTTTGTTCTCAATATTACATAACGCTCTGTCTACCTATGTACACCGACGGTATAGGTACATTTAAAATGTCAAAGGTTACAAATATTACACTTTTGGATTTCCAACCATCAACACTGAGCCGAGCGGCCAAAATGCAAAAGTGCAACGTTTGTCCCTTACGACATTTCAAACTAGCGTCGGATACGACTTAGGCATTTCACCGCCCACAACTGCCGCAGTGTCTATCGACCGGAGTTTGGGACCTGCGCCGTTGCATCTAGGTCATCTAGCACCCTTGCCGGAGCGCCCGCTGCAGCCGTCAGTGCGTCGTCGACCCTGCACCGAGCAAGACGTGTTGGTGCTGAAGTCCACAGATGGGTGCTGGCGCCTAGAAGGGTGAGATCTGCTCCTGGGCGAGGGATTTAAGGTATGTTCCTTAATAAGATTCTTATGGGTCCGGCAGAGTTCTCGGTGCAATATTTGACGATTTTCCAGATTTTTGGCTTGTATTGCGTAAGTAGCTAATTTTAGATGATGTAACGTGTCGACGGTATAGTGGCTTCCTGTGTCCTGCTGATGCTGAATCAACGGATGAGTCCAGCAAAAAGACCAGTACAAGTTTTATTTTTTTTCTGCTTTCACGACTTCCATTTTAGATCCAGTTCCAGAGCTGGCAGATAATGCTATGCATTTTTATCTACGTAAGTTATACAACTTCGTGTTTTATGAGGTCATCATGCGTCATAGGGGTGGCAAGGCTTCGAGAGGGAGGAGGGGGCCTAGCCTGCTCTATATAGCAAAGTCCTTACGTCACAATAAAGCATTTTTTCTTCGTTCTCAGATGGAGTCGTCTCAAGACCTCGACACCTGGTGTGACGCTGAGTTGGACGAGTCCCTCAAAGCTCCACGGGCTCAACGCCCAGCAGCAGCCTTCAGGGTAATGTAAGTTTTCTCATGATATTTGCCCCTTTTAGATTTGGCAGAATTGAAGATACAGTGGGCACGATCTACAACTAACGTAAGTCTCTAGGAGGGTCCAATCGGGGATATGTGCCACATAACCCTATTAGACCAATCCTATAGTGTTACGTAACTCACATCGTAGGTGCGGGGTGAGGGCGACAGGGGACTACGGCATTATCCCCCCACCCTCCGCCACCTCCTTCGTGACGCATTCCCCATCACGACTGCAACCTGACCAGCTCCATTGTTTAAGCATCATATTTTAAAACTGTAACATCAAGAAACTCATTTTTTTTGTTTTCCCACAAGGTGATCATCTTTCAGAGCCACGGGAGGGGTGGGGGGCAGGGTACTGCAGTATACCCCACCCCTTCCCCCCTAATAACGCATCCCCTCGCACTACTGCAACGACCCGACCAACTCTTTTGTTTAACTAACTTATTTACTGTAGAATCAAGAAACTGCATTTTTTTGATTCTCATCTTTCGGGGATTTTGTGGTGAGGGGCGGCAGGGTACTGCAGTATCCCCCCATTTTGACGCATCTCCTAGCACTTCTGCAGCGATCCAACCAACTCCTTTGTTTTACCAACTTATTTTAAATACTGTAACATCAAGAATCACACACACTCACACACTGTTGTCACTCTTTTACTTTCCCACTATAGAAATATCTTTCAGGGATTTTGCGGGGAGGGGGTGGCACAATGCTGCAGTAACCCCCCCTTTTGCCGCAGTCCCTCTTACTTCTGCAACAACCTTACCAACTTCTTTGTTTAAGCATCTTTTTTTAATGCTGTAACAAAAGGGAATTCTGCACTCTTTGGTTTTTGCGAAAAGTTGCAGACTTGTCACTATAGTAGGTTTACCCTTTTTCGTGACGTATCCCTCCGCGCTTCTGCTACCATGTGGCCGGTTTCTTTTGAGCAAACTTTACATTATCTATATCATTGGCTGGTCTCGATCTGCTAGCTTTCGAATACGATAGGAAGATCTTTCGGGAATCTTGGAATTTGCGGGGATTGGATAGCTGAAGACTGCGGTGTACCCTCCCCCCCACCGCTTTGATGCACCCCCCCGCGCCTCTTCAACGTTGTGGCCGCTTTCTTTTGAGCAAACTTGAATTAATTCACATGTGCATACCAAAATCCACTTCACGCTTTGCCCCACGTTGCGTGGGTATATCTTTTGGGAGTTTAGGATATTTAAAGAAAATGCTTTTTAAAATAGGTTTGTCACATATATACTGACTATGTAGCTCCAGCATAGCCAAATTTTGAATGATTGAATTATAACGCTAGGAATAACTGTAAGGAGATCAGGGTAGGTAATTTCGGGGAGATCGCCTCGTCATTGCAATAACGCGGTTCCTCTGTTTAAGCATTCTTTAATTTAAAATCATTGGTATTTTGAGATGTCAAAATCTCCACCTACATGTACAGTCAACAAAGCTATTTGGTATGCAGGTAGCTAACTTGCAACTTTTAAACAATGTTGTAAGTGTGCTGAGTAGACAATTATTGTACACCCCACTCGTAAGTATATCATAAGCTTAAAACGTCACAATGCACACATTAGAAATAAATTTTGGCAGTACAGTAGAAAAAATAATATTTTTGCCTGTATACCAAATAGCCTTGTTGACTGTACACCTGTCTGTACTATAAGCTCTACAATTAGATTTTCTCCAAATCTTTGTTCCACGATTGACGCAATTTTAAGATTTGATTACGTTAAATATCATACCAACGCTATTACCCAATCAGTACCTACCTACCTGCACTTTTCTGCAAGAATAGGTACTTACTCAAAAGATAGATTATGAGTAGCAATCAAATCTTTGCCTCACGCTATCTCTGGGATTCCGTGGCAGCTGCAGGTAGAGGGCTTATCTCAATTTAAGAATACTCTCGAGAGCTGAAGGCAGGGTACTGCAGTATACCCCACCTTCTCCATTTTCAAGCATACCCCCGCGACATGTGGGAGGGTACTGCAGTAAACCCCCTCGTTTTGACGAATTCCTCGCTACACGAGGAAACTCCAAAGCTTCAGGATATCTGCGGGGAGTGGGAAGCAGGGTACTGCAGCATGCCCTCTTTCTCTTTTGACGCATCCCCCCGCTTCATCCGGATGCTCCGAGGCTTCAGGGACTTGCGGAGATCGGGAGGCAGGGTACTGCAGTATCCCCCCTCCCTTACACGTAGGTACCCCGCTCCCCTCCCTTCTGACGCATTACCCCGCTCATCTACTGAGACGCAGCCAGTTCATTGCTCGGTCAGCCAATATTAACTTGTGCTTAACTTTTGTTAGAATAGAACTGGTAGAGTGATAGTGGCGTGTTCATTGCAACGTTTCTTCTTCTTCCTTCGACTTCTTTTTAAAGAAGCCTTTGTTTTTTCGGCACTATCTTTAGATATCTGATGCTTAGATATGTTACGGATGTTCGATTCTTATTCCAAAAGTTCGGAAAGTTCCGAACTTCGGAAGTCCGATTGATTTTGCACCACCTACCATTTACGAAAAGAAACCTTTTTCTAACATCTTTATTCATTTATTTATTTATTGCACACAATGTCCACACAGAGACAGACACTGCTAAAGGAGACGGATACGTTTTCATACAATTTTGGGCCTAGATGTAAAAAGATGAAATTAGTGTCAATTGATAGCTACTATATTAACAATCAACCACTGAAAATTTTGCAGATTTTGGCAATCTAAGAGCCGAGATAAAAGAGATTTAGGAAAAGTGAGGTTACGTAACAATCTATACTTAACAGCCGATTTTTGAAGTGCGATTGTCTTATTATTCTAAGGCGATTGTCTATTTGTCATTTTTTACCCGACTGCCGAAGGAGGGTAATGGGTTTATCGGTATACGTATGTATATTTGTATGTGTTTATGTTTGTTCTTCTGTAGCGTTCTAGACACCAAACGCGTAAGCCGATTTTGATGATTCTTACGTAGATATACTCGTCTTAAACTTGCGAGTGTCACTGGCTACATTAAAATTGAAAAATAACGGATTTTGGGCGCCTTAGGATTGTGTGGGGGGGGGGGGGGGCATTTTCTTTTCTTCTAACGTGATCGTGTGGGGTATCAGAATAAAGGGTTTAAAGAGGTGTTTATTGTTTACGTCTTTTTAGTTCGCTTCATGTCAAGTCAGATTTAGCACAGATTAAACTACAATAATCGATTAGCAAACGTGAATCGATTTATCTTGACTACGAAGCTATTAAACAAATTAAAACTCATAATACTTTAATTCTAATAGATTTAATTAGGTATTATAATTCGATTAATCATCTGGTGAAAGCATTTTCATAAATAGTATGAACTCTGTAACGTTTATCGATATAATAAAATCGATATTCCAATTACACCTTAACTTAATTATTGGATTTCTCATTTTCCAGATTGTAAATTGAGTTGATTTTTCACATTTTGAAATAGAAAAATATAACCTTTTTTTTAAGCCATACCTCAACTTATTACAATTAGGCCCAGAAGTCCCCGTCTCCTTTAGTGAGTACATTAGGTACCCTGTTAGGGCGCAGCAATCAACTTATCTTTAACAAAATAATAATCTCTTTATAAGGGGTCATCCATAAATTACGTCACACGAATTTCATGATTTTTTGCCCCTCCCCCCGTCCTTGTCACAGCTGGTCACATTTGTGAGTCTCCCCCCCTCGCTAGTGTGACGTCACATATTTTACAAATTTACATTTATGTATGTTTCATATAGTTTACGGTAAAGATTACCTAAATCACTTTTTTTGATAATTTTAAACTTGTTTCGTAAGTTAAAAATCACAAAATAGCAGAACTAAGAACGACATCATGTCATCCGCGAAAGTCAGTGGTCAAATGAAATAGAAACAAAGAAATCACCGCTAGGCGCAATGCGTTTGGCGGCATTTATCAAAGGGCGCCAGGCAGTCGGCGCGTAACACTAGTAGAGCGAGTGGTCGACAAAACAATTGGTATCTTATATTTACACAGATATATGTAGTTGTAGGTATATGTTTTTGAGGTTTTCGTAAAGTAATAGTTAAAAGTTCGTGTTTAAACACTTAGATATGACAGATTTTGAAATGTAACGTCACGAAATTTAGGACCCCTCCCACCCACTTGTCAAACAACGTCACACTTCGTCGACCCTTCCCCTTAATGTGTGACGTAATTTATGGATGGCCCCTAATATCAATAAAAGTAATACACAATACTAACATTATTATTAAAACAAATTATAGCTAACAATTTTTGTGTATACGTTTAGTTACTTTTTTTACTTAAAATATACTTAAGTAGTTATTATATAAATGTTTGACAAAACTGTTGCTCTGTAGGTACAAACTATTACAAATGATATAATTTACAAAACACTAAAAATATATAGGCTCTACTTACCATCAAACTCATATATCACAATCATAATAACCGTTTTTAAGAGTATATTTTAAGAGTATATATGTATGTTTAAAGCAAGACTTAAAGTCTTGCTTTAAACATACATAATGTTTCAATGGACCGTATTGTTTAGGATAATCTATTGTATATTTGGATGCTTCGGTATTCTGGGCTTATCAACCAACCTTAATTGAACCTTAAGTGAACCTTAATTAAATAATCTTAGCTTCGGTATTATTTAATTAAGGTTCACCAACAGTTGTGACAGATATTATACAGATAGTATAACTAACTGCACAACCAATTACTGGTAAACGCCACATGCAAAATGCTTTTTTTAAATATACAATTTATTTTAAAGATTTAATCTACTTACATTCTAGATAATTATGTTAAATAATACGAAATACACCGAACGAACGACACGAACGAATTACGTCTGATAAACGTCGATATTGAGTCTGCGTGGACGTTAAAAAGGCAATTTAACTAATGTAGCTATTTCCGGTATATATAAATGCAAGGTAATGTTAGGATTTTTTCTTGGATGAAGTTTCTCCGGGGCTGGTCGAGCTTCACTGCCTCGGCGTTATTCTGGTCGTCGACTGTCGTTTCTGGCGTTTAGGAATGGCAATAATTGGAATAGTGTCGCGGGTCCTAATTACGACTTATGGACTTAATGATAATAATAAAGCCTTTATTTTCCTTCACTTAGGTATTACAATTTACATATTATGTGTTCAAATAGTTGTGTGAATATTAACTTTTCCTTTAAAAAACTTTTTACACTTTTACATGCTTTCATTATAATGTTTTTCTTTGCCGTTGTTTGTGTCATAGGAACCCCTATTTGGGTATAGGTCTCCTCCAGTTTGCTCTATACTTATGGACTTATTGGATCGGAAATATATATTGTTCTTCATTAATTCAAAGTAAATTTTCCAAGAAGCTGATCAATACCTCCTCAACCTGTCAACCTTGCTTGGACATAGCCATAAATCTGCTTTTATTTTCTTACAGAGTCGCAGGCTCCATCGTGCGTCAGGCACCCCACTCTGCGAGGCTCTCGGACCGGCGCGGTTCGCTCGAAGCATCGTCGAGCGCACTCAAAAGAAAACAAACATGTCTCACGGTTTACTTAAACCTATCCTAAGTAATCTGTGGAACATTCATAAGTCAGAAGCACAAGAAGTATTTTTAAAGTCATAAGAACGTTTTGTCTCCCTATTAGCTGGAGCAGGTTTTTTTTTTTTAAATCCCTGTTGGCATTTCAGGCAGGCTCAATGACTGAACTTGTCTTGAAGTGTTAAAATCCTAGGCAAATTATGTGAAGATAACGGACTAGTCTCCGTGGAGCGATTATTTGATCATAATTAAGCCCTTGATTTCAATTCAATTCCTGATGACAGCCAAGAGAGACAAATACATTCAAGCATCCTTTACACAATACTTCTTGTAAAATATCGAATGAGGTGCTGCCAACACACTTCATTTGATTCTTGAAATATTTAGTCCAGGCACTGATCGGGGTTCAAATAATGAATGCTCATTTTGGACTCTTCCTTTTTTCATCTTGGAGTTTCTGGCTTCTTCGATGGATCGCGTCTGAACTAGAAAAATTGAGGCTTTACTTACTATTGCCTCCTTGTGCTAATGCAGAAATACATTAACAGTTGTTATAATGTGTTCCTGCCATTATATTTTATACCGAGATAATGAAACCCAACGCAAACCGGCATCCGCTTATTGGTCGCCTTTCACTGATGACAATTATCTAGGTTTAACATCTAGCTACGAGAATATCGCTCCACAGCAACCGATGGGCGTCTGGTGCAGCCTTGGGTTCCATTAAAGAAAAAATTTTAACTAATAAAACACTTCAAGATTATAAAATTTATCAAGAAACTATTGATCATACTACATAAAAAATAAATAAAAATTACTGTCTTTCTTTTCAAACCCTGTTTTAAAAGGTCATTTGCTTTTTTAGGGTTCCGCAACAGAAGGATAGCGGAACTCTATTACCAAGTCTCCGCTGTCCATTCGTCTTTCAGCAGGCTCTATAATAGGTAGACAATGACAGAGCGTGTAGGTACATATTTGTATTGCTATTATTGCCCCCATGCATGAAGCGTGATTTTTTGTTTGCCTATAGTGCTTACTAAAGTATAACAACTAATGATAAAAACCAGTCAAGTGCGAGTGGGCACCAAGGGCTCGAGGGCACTTGCCGTTGACCTAGAAAGATTAAACCCGTTTGGTGCCTGCTTCCTAATGATCAAGGAAGATGGCACTACTGATCTCCAACGACAGCAGCCAGTGCCAATTTTGTGCAACGTTTCTGGAGAAGCATCTTTATTACTTCTATCGACACTATTTTAAAAATACTTAGGTTCGTGTCCCAAATAAGAATCATTGTATGTATCCGACTGCCCCTCAGGAGGGGAATGTTTTTCTAGAGTACCTATGTATGTAGGTATATTTGATTGTAGATAGGCCTATGTATGGCCGGATGGATTTTAACAAATGAGGTACCTATCATTAGATTTGTATTATGTGCCGAAGTGATATACTGTATGAATTTTGGATATATGATTTAAAGTCGTATTTCGTGATATAGTCCTGTTGCCATCTCGTGAGTGTTGGAGGAACTAACTTTCCCGTAACACGTAGCACAAGATTCACGCTGTTGCGTTTTACTTGAAATGCATAAGATGTATCGAGCCTTCTTTTTTATGCGTGGGGATAGCTACAAAGTTGTCTTAGTAATTTTAAGTAAAATTCTGCTTCCTCACCTCAGACATGACGTATCTAATAAGTTCCCTAGTTATACTTGGGTACGAATGTATGGGGTAGGTGAATACAACACAGCAATACTTCGAAAACAAAAAAAAATACATGTTTTATTTTTAGGGTTCCGTACTTCAAAAGGTAAAAAAAGGAACCCTTTTAAGATCACTCTCTTGTCCATCTGTCTGTCCGTGTGTCACCACCGATTTTCTAAGGAACGGGTGGACCTAGCAAGTTGAAATTTATACATACCAGATACTGAGGTCTATAGTCCCTATTAGGTGTATAAAAATCAAGGTCCTGAGTCAACACGATAAAAAAATATGAGCAGATTTTCGCGAAAACTTGTACGTACCAAAATTTACCTTAATTTACCACTTTTTTATTTTTCGGAATATTCCCTTTACTTAGAATTGACCTAGAATCACGAAATTTGGCAAAAAGCAAGGTCTTAAAGCACAAATAAAGGAAAAATACCAAAAAATAAAAAAAATTGAAAATAAAAAGGGAGTCGCCATACATACATAGTTGACGCCTGCCACCAATAAAAATTATACCAATTTTATACGCATTTTCAGTATTGTTCCCATAACAAAAGTTGTTCATAATGATGAGTACAATGACCCCTTAAGAGGTATTGCGTTTATTCTGTTACACGTTATATTTGTAAGTATCGTAAAACTATGCTCGGATGGCGCTGGACATTGTCATGAATTGGTTTAACAAAAACTTGTGAACCTTGAATGCGGAACAAACGAAACTTGTTTCATCTTCTTTAAGTAATTTGACTCAGTCAAATATAACGCCTACTATTTAATTAAGCTCATACCTGTTCTAAAAACTCCTGCTGTACCTGTCCCTTTCTGACACCCATATCTTGTTTAAAATACTTGGGTGTACAAATTGACAAGCATTTGAACTGGTGTAGTCATCTTGACAGTCTAGTCACGCGAACGCGTTAACTCAATTCCATCTTTAAGAAACTCCGTGGTCAGCTGACTCGCAAACACTTATGATGGTCTATTACTCACTCTGTCAGTCTCTTATCCTGTATTGTTTGCCAGCTTGGGGTGACGCTTGCAGAACAGAGATCTCAGAGAGCAGTTCTCAAAGTTATGTTCTGCAAGCCCTTTATATAGATACTCTACTTTGGAACTTTTTAAGGAATGCAGGGTTCTGTTGGTGAGAGGGTTATATGTGTTACAATGTGTATTAAGGAAATATCGACTGCCTTTCACAGTAAGTACTAAACGTCGCGTAGATATTGTCCTTCCACCAGTAAGACACGAAACCACCTTCGCACAACACCAATTTAGGTAAATTAGTGTGCTTAAAATACAGCTGAGGTAGGTACCGCAGCTGTATTTTATATAATAAAATCAATAAGTTTCGCCACATTCACAGTTTAAATGAACACCAATGCGAAAACACGGTTAAAAATGGCTGATTGGAAAATCGTATGACGAAACCGAAAAACTGCTCTTCCCACATTCTTGTGACTGATATTCCACACACACACACATCATCATCATCATCATCATCATCATCATCATCATCTTCATGCCCTTTTCCCATTTTACTTGGGGTCGGCGCAACACGTTTTTTTCTTCCATTCCGTCCTGTCAACCGTCACGCTATCACTAACTCCCTTTTCTTTCATATCACTCCTAATACAATCCATCCATCTTTTCTTTGGCCTCTCTCTCCCTGTCCATCCATCCACATTTATATTCATAACTCTTTTAGTTACGTGCATTTCATCCCTCCTCTTCACATGACCATACCAAGATAAGCGGTTCCCTTTCAACTTTTCCGTTATTGGCGCCACTTTTAAGCTACCTCTAATGAACTCATTCCTCACTTTATCAATTCTCGATACTCTACATATCCATCTCAACATTCTCATCTCCGCCACATACAATCTTTTCTCATCCGTGTTTTTCACAGCCCAACTTCTACACACACACACTCCCCACTATAACTTTTACTCACACATACTACACCTACCACGACACACTCACTCTCACTCAAGCACTTACCTACAATTTTTATTATTAATCACTTTTTCTACCTTTTATAGACATAAATAATCAATATTATTATTAGTGCGGGACTTAACACTCTGTTCCGCATACCTCAATAAAATGGCCAGCGAAAGGATATTTCAATCCACGTTTGGCCATATCATGAAATACCTGGCCACATCATTAAATTACAACTTCAAACGTTACCCAAGTTCCGAGCTTGCTTCACTCGCTCTTGCACCCATAGTACCTACTGGCCACCCCTAATTTAACTATATTACGATATGATCACTTATGTTTGACCAAATTATGAAGTAGCCGAGTTTAGCTGTTGAAATTGTAAAACGCTGAGTTATAGTTAACTCGGGCCAGACCATATAATGATGCGGGCAGCGGATATTTTCCATTTCCTTTCAATGACACTTTGGTACTACACCATAGGACGACGCCTTAGACTTAGAGTGAGGCCTTAGGACGACGTTTTAGAACGACGCCTTAGGACGACGAATAAGGACGGCGCTTTATAGCGACGCTTTAAGGCGACGACGTCTTAAGGAGACGCCTTGGGACGATGCCTTAGCATGACGCCTTAGGACGACGCTATGGGACAACGTCTTAGTATGACACCTTAGGACGACGCCTAAGGACGACGCTTTATAGCGACGCTTTAAGACGACGCTTTAGGAAAACAAATTTCACACCGTACATGAGACGTATAAATTCTTGTTTTGATCTTACAGTCAAACTCCTCATTTTGTTTAATAAACGTGTTTTGGTATATCGTGTTTTTCTCTTATATGTTATATAGCTTCGATTTGCCTTGCCTATAGCAACGGGCTGTGACTTCCAATCAACGCGTGAAATCCTGGTTAGGATCGGCAGAAGTTTTCACCCAGTGTTTCGTGCAAGTTAATGCAGTTTACACATAACATGTTTTTAGGCTGTTTTATATTTTCTTTAACAAAATATAGATTAAATTTTGTCAGTTTATATAGATTTGCCAATATGAAAACAAGAATATCTGTGTCTAAAGCATTTACCACCACTCCTTTTCTGGTTTAAAACTTTGTCAAATGAAATATAATCCGTGTAGGTCTGCCTCTTCGTGGCTACAATGAAAATCAGGCTCTTCATGTTTTTCAGATTTATTGTCTGTTATTCGCCGAAATGAGTAATACGTCCCTTCGACAGTCAGGTATATTGTTTTGTCGCCGATAATAAGTGCATTTTTTTCGTTTCCCCAATGTTCCGCAAGAAAACTTACGTAACTACCTATTCTTTATTTTTTTTTTACACCGAACTTTAATTTCGGAAGTGGTTTTTTTGGTTATTACTTCGTATTTTAAAACAGACTTCCGAAATTAAAGTTATTTTATACTTTGTAGTGTTTATTTTTGGAACTCTGTTGTATTTTTTTGTAAAAAGTTATTGAAGTGATAACTTACGCCGTAACGTAACGCGTTACGGCGCCAGTCTGTCTGGCTTCCCTTTCTCTCACGCATACGGCAGATGTAGGCAGGCTTTTCCTCTCTCACTCTAACCCACGCTAGTCGTATTTCGGACAGACGCTTCCCATAATAAATAGTTTAACTTAGATTAGTTTAAGTTATCACTTCTGTCGGGCGTCCCGACCACACCTACCCACACCTAACAACACCACTGAAAAGTCACAGGAAAGAAAAATACTTACGCAATTTCGTGTACATGGATGACATATTTTTTCTAGCTATTTTGATTTAAAAAACAAACTACTGGACCGATTTTGATGAAATTTCTATGCGACCAATCGGAAAATAAAATTGCAAATTGGTTCATAAATGACGGAGTTATGAAATAACAAACATTAAAAAACAATACAATTGAATTGTGAATCTCCTCCTTTTTTTTGTTGTCGTTTAAAAATTAACCACTCTCTCCCTCTGAAAGTAAAGAGCCTAGAATTAAAAAAAAATATAAATCACAATTCTTCAGTTCTTTGCTCATTGGCGCGCGAATAGACTCGTACTTCGCCGGTTTTTTCCTGCCCCGTGTAGCCTGAGGCTGGTACGTACGGTATTCACGGTTTTTTTTGTTGATTTCTTTTGTTGAATCGCATAAGTCGTATAAATTCGTATATTTTCCGTTCGGAAACTAAAAAGAATTGGAATACCGCGCGTATACTTAAACCGATAGACTTGACAAAAAAAAAACTAATAGTGGCAAAAAGAGATTTTACAGCTTCATAAAATGATACGCACAATTTAGTAGCTTTAGTTCATGACTGAATATTTACTTAGACATTTTTATTTTTCACTGATGAGTCATTATTTGCTTTTTCCTAACTACAATATTGGGGTCGGCTTCCAGTCAAACCGGATTCAGCGGATTACCAGTATTTTACGTGGAGCGAATGTCTATTTGATCTCCACAACCCAGTAACTGGGCCCCAGTAACTCCTTGGTAAGACTGTTGACAGATTTTTTGGGTCTTAACAATCCGTAACGACTGCCAAAGATCTACAAATGACAGCCGGGACAAACAAAGAGTCTACTTAGACATTTTTATTTTTCACTGATGAGTCATTATTTGCTTTTTCCTAACTACAATATTGGGGTCGGCTTCCAGTCAAACCGGATTCAGCGGATTACCAGTATTTTACGTGGAGCGAATGTCTATTTGATCTCCACAACCCAGTAACTGGGCCCCAGTAACTCCTTGGTAAGACTGTTGACAGATTTTTTGGGTCTTAACAATCCGTAACGACTGCCAAAGATCTACAAATGACAGCCGGGACAAACAAAGAGTCTCGGTATGTTAAGATGGTCACCAATCCACAGACCGACCTCGGCAAGCGTGGCTTAACCTTGAAGATCGACCCGTGCGGCTGTGCGGATTGAAGTGAAAACTTCTTGAGGCGCGTTGGGAACGATTTGGGTGAACAAAAATCATGGAACTCGCGTCATCATCACCGAACGCTTTCGCTTAGTTTTTACTTCTATCGGCAGTCACCAAAGACTGTCCTGTATATTTTTTTTATTTAGCCATGCTTTATTTGGGACAAGATCTCCACACTATTTGTAACCACTACAACTCCTGGAAGCCAGAATCAACGTTGACGGTCACCATCGAAAAGTTGAGTCACTGAAGCATGACGAGTCCCAAAAAAACAATTGGAATCAAACTCAATTCAATCGGAAAAAAGCGGATGAGTAAAAAGTAATAATTTCCATTTACCCCTTTTGTCAAACATGTGACGAGATAAAGAGTACACAAGGCAAGAAAAATTGGCGATACCCGAAGTACAAGGCGGGGTAAAACCTTGCTACCCTTCATATTTCTACAACTATATAGACTTGATATAGCACATTGCGGATTTATCGACCGGTCGCAGCGTCCTAAGTAGATGTGCCCTGAACTAGGGTGTCGCGCTACTACCCAGCTTCCTATATTGCATATTTTTACGGCTACGCCACTTTTCAACCTTATTACTAAAGACATACGGTCGAAAATTCGGTTGGATAGCTGCGCAGTTGCAAATGGAAGCTTGCATCGTATATTAAACTTTAAGCAATCGCTTTTCAACCTTACAGCCAAGTGTTAAGGTTGAAAAGTTGTTGTGGAAGCTTCGAGGTAGTACAAAGACTTGCATGGAATAGCAGACTGCGGACAATTGTTATTCATCCTTACGCCTTGGTTTTAAGGTTGGAAAGCGGTTGTGGAAGTTCACATAGTTAGTATAGTACACTGCGGCGTTTCGACGGCTGGTCGGAGCCTGCGCGCTGCACGCTGTCGCACTGCAGCACTCCGCCCTGCATCGCTCTGTCGCTCACTGAGCCTCCGACCGCTGCTCCGAGCGCCCGGCTCCGCCACCATTCCACTCCACCGGGACCTGCTTGCTGATTCTATAAGGTACGTGTCTTCCATCATTGTAGCCCTCTTAAATGAGCTCAGAAAGTACACAAATATTACAGTACGTAAATTTATCAGTGGTTTTGGTCCGACTTGAGTAGAAAATTGTTAGGCCCCGCACACCTCTGAACCGTCCCGGTTCTTTGGTGGAAGTGTTAGCATTAGGTCATCTTTCAACAATTTCCTTACTTTCTTACTAGGAATTTCTCAAGTATCGTGGGTTTGAGTTTACAAACATTTTAACTCTCATACACAAACAGCCAGACCATGCAAAAATAAGTTCCGTGCGGGAATCGAAACCGGGATACCCAGCGCAGTAGCCAATCGCTCAGCCACTGCGGTAACCGTGTCGTCGAATTGATCGATTGATCGATTTTTTGATTTTTTTCTGGAACAATGGGTATTGGCGTCAGATTGTTGTGTTGGTAATATTTACAAGATTCCAACGTTTTTTATCTCTTTAGCAGATAGACGCGCTTCCTCGCTTCGCCGCCGCCGCAGCTGCGTCGTGCGGAGCGAGGGGAAGCTGCTTCTTCGAGTCACCGGAACTATTGTGAGTATATTTTTTATTTGGTCTATTCATTTTCAGCAAAGACTCCAGTGACGCTCCCTCGAAGAACCTAAATCCGAATCCCTCGCGGTAAGTACTTATATTGAGAACAAAGCTGGAGCCGGGCAGCATGGTAGTGGTGAGTCGGGGAGGGGTAGTGATGAGGGGGGGATGTGACGCATCGCGGGGGGTGTAGTGGTGAGTTGGGGGAGTAGTAATGTTGCGGGGGGAAGGGGGGTTGTAGTAATGACTCAGGAGGGGTAGTGACTAGTGATGATTCGGTGCGGGGTAGTGATGAGTTGAGGGGGGGGGGGGGTAATGGTAAGCCAGGGTGGAGGTATTGGTGTGTTGGGGGTATGGGGGTGCCGGCAGGTTACACTCGCAGCCTGAACGTGTGAAATGAAGTTCCCCGAAATGCGAAATGTGTAGGTACCAAGTGTGGGCATTATGGGATCCTGCCGTTTTGCCGAAAAGATTTTGAAAAAATTTCATTATCTACCCAAACAAATTTAAGCAACCTTTTTTTTATACCATTGCAATATTTCGAATGATTTTAGTACGCATATTTTCATTTGGTCAAATTTTTACTTGGCAAAATATTACCAAGTAGGTATAATGTCATTATGGCATATGGTCTTTAATCAAATGATTTATTTCAGCAAACAATTTTCAGACAATAAACGTTTGGTGAAATGATTTGTTAAGACAAAAAATATATTGGTTTTAGTAGGTTACCCGGAACTGAACTATTTAGATTAGGTTAATTTCTTCTTTAAACAAAATGTGTTGGTTAGGTTAAAACTGTGAGTGGTTTAAACTTGGGCTGAGCACCGCCGTGTCCTCGTCGAGGCGATCGGCGGCGGCGACCTCTCGCGTCCGGCCCTGGTTGAATCCATGGTCCGGAGCGAGGAGGCTTGGGAAGCGGTCACCTCCTTCTGCGAAGCAGTAATGCTAGCAAAGGAGAAGGAGGGCCGCGCGAGGGAAAGGCAAGGCCTTCGCCCCAACCGCCGCAACAGGAGAAGACGCCCCGGGCGTCGGGAGTCGCAGGGTCGCGATCCCCGGCCACCGTAGGCGCGGGCCTGCGGACGGCGAGCAGTGGCTCGCTGTCCGATCACCACCAGGCCCGGGTCGATGGCGCGTTGTGTTTCACGCGCGCCTCAAAGAGATGTCAGCATAAAAGACGGGGCTCGCTAGGGCAAAAGCCTGCCAGGGTTGCGGAATCTGTTCGAAAGAGTCACCGCGGCCCTGGAACGCAAAGGGCTTTAGAAGGAACACGGATGGGTTTTAGTCAGTAAGAGTCTGACACGCCCTTCCGCTCCACCCAGAGTGGAAGAAGTCATTTGATGATTTCCCATCCTTAAAAAAAAAACGCGGCCGGCGAGTGCCAGAAACGACTTGCATTAATAGAAAAAAGAGATTGTTTTAGTAGGTTACCCGGATACTAAATATTTGGCTTATTTGATTCTGCGTAAAAACTGTTATTCCAACTGAAATATTTGACTAAATAAAATATGTTAAAAGTATCTACTAGTTGGTAAACAAGTTATAGTTTAAACGTTCATTTCCCAAACATTAGGTTTGCGTTACAATTTTTTGTGAATAGATTTTTTGCTAAGTAATAATTTGGCAAACGAAATTGTGCGAAAAATTTTTTGGGAAGTGAAAATTTATTAGAAAATAATTTCTCGATATATTGTGATAAAATCGTTTTAAATATGTAACCGGATTATTGCAAACTATGTAAGATTACAAAATAGCTTGAGAGATTGCACACTCCCGATAATTTGTCAAATAAACATTTGTTCTACAATAATAATTACACGAATCAAAATCATCTATTCTATAATATCTCCGTGCGTTCCGAGAAATTGTGGACTGGCGAATCAGCTCTCTGATCTACAATTAATCTGTTTTGGTGTGATAGTTAAATTGAAAACTTGGCCTTTGTTTTTTTTGAATAGACCAATGAGAGCCTTGTTTTCAGGTTTACTTTCACACGAAAACGGATAAATTGTTCACTTGTGGTCTGATTGGTCGCTATTTTATGTCAGTCCAGAATTTCTCGGAATGACTTCGAGAGATTATAGACTATCAAATTTTGATGCGTTAAAATTATTCCGAATGTTCCGAATTTCATCAAAATAATAATTTTATGAACTAAAAACCACATAGTTTTAATAAGTTTAAATGTTAATCACCTTTCAGGCAATTGTGTTGATTTTACCTGTGCTTTGACTAAACAATAATCACATTTTTTTACTTTTCCAGATACCCGACCTCTCCAGCTAAACCAAGAAGACCAGCCTCGATCAGCTTTCACAGATTATTTATTTGAAAAAATAAGTAATCTGTGAAAGCTGATTTCTTCAAAACGTTATTGTGGGTGAACATGTGCTAGTATTGTGGCGCAAATGCTAATTTCATTAAATCGGGCTTATTGGCCAAACACTACTGTAACGTTGTGATTTAGCTCCCGATTTAATGACTCGATTCAGACATTTTATTTGTGGGTGTTTTGCCCCGGGCCATTTCCTGGGTTCAAACTCTTAACAAATAACTACCCCACTTGGCCGAGGGAATCGTTATTGTAACGTTTTAAAAAGCAAATACCTGAACGGGTTTGCTGTTCATCTTTCTACAAATCCCCCAGTCGTATGTTACGACAAGTCCGGGTAAAGACAAAACTGATCGCAAAAGCATTATGTGTGATCCTGATCAGTATGCATTTATTTGCACAAAAACTTATCTTCACAAAATTAATTATAAAGGACTTGGATTCGATATGGGTATCTACGCAAATAGATAACTATCGTAGGCGCGGATCCAAGGGGAGGGGTTCTGAGTCCCCTCCCTCCAAAACAAACAATTTCTTTGTTTTGGAGTTTTGGTCCGAAGTGGCTTGAGGCTTGGATACGCGCCTGAATTATATTAATTAGGGAACCAAGCTCGAAGGGTTCCCGAATTAATACGTGATTTTTTGTTATTTTTAATTCCAATAACTGTTTAAGTAGAATTTAAAGTATAAGGTAACTCTAGCTTGTGATTGAGTGACTGGTATGTCAAAGAAATTGTGTGTGAATTGGAGTTTTGGTCCGAAGTGGCTTGAGGCTTGGATACGCTCCTGAATAATATTAATTAGAGAACCAAGCTCGAAGGGTTCCCGAATTAATAAGAGATTTTTTGTTATTTTTAATTCCAATAACTGTTTAAGTAGAATTTAAAGTATAAGGTAACTCTAGCTTGTGATTGAGTGACTGGTATGTCAAAGAAATTGTGTGTGAATTGGAGTTTTGGTCCGAAGTGGCTTGAGGCTTGGATACGCTCCTGAATTATATTAATTAGAGAACCAAGCTCGAAGGGTTCCCGAATTAATAAGAGATTTGTTGTTATTTTTAATTCCAATAACTGTTTAAGTACAATTTAAAGTATAAGGTAACTCTAGCTTGTGATTGAGTGACTGGTTTGTCATTCAACTGTGTTATGGTTGTCACAATGCAAAGTATCTGTGTATTTTAAGGAATTAGATTAATATATTAGATTACATAAGAAACTAACATGTTCGAAAAATTGAGAAATTCGTACATTTATGGTTAGTTTTAAGAACAAAATAAACATAAAATTTGTATTTATTTTGGTTTTATTTCACACATATCCCATGACCAATGAAATATATGAGCAGGGATCAATGAGAGGGGAACAGCCTATCCATTCTGGAAACACCTCATCGCTTAAACATGGTGAAGTGACGTTTTTTGAAGGGTGGGATATCATCAAGTGACTCCTTCCACTCCGAGTGGAGCGGAAGGGAGTGTCAGACTCTTACTTACTAAACCTATCCGTGATCCTCCCTCTGCGTTCCAGGGCTGCGGTAAATGCTCTTAATTCTGTAACCCTGGCAACTTGAAGTGACCTGTCAATGCAAACAGTAATGAATGACAGCTTACTTCATGCTCACTTCGCCTAAATTTACATTGTGATAATATGTTGACACAATGGACCGGCAGAGGTTTTGGAACACGGATGAAAAACGAATAAGTTAAGAAGAATTGACGCAGCTCTAATCGTTGTGTTGCTCCGTAGCGTTCAGCATAGAAGAATTTTTAGGTTCTCATTGAAATAATAGATGGCGCTGTACGCGCTAAATTGATAATTTTATACAATTTACTTGATGCAAATTAGAAATGCTGAAAATATTGCTAAATCATAATACGATGAAAAGCCGTGACATGGCGTTGCAACAACGAACGTAGAATAGAATTCCAATTCATGCACACCCAAGGAAAGTATGCATTAATTGGAATTCATGAAAACCATCTGCTTGTTATTCATAAAACATGTAACTATAAGAACTCTGATTTATCTTAATTACAAAAAAAAAATGGCATGTATAGAAAACTAAGGAATATTTTTATTCCCGGGTGTGAGGTGTTTGACTCCCCTCGCTACGTCAAAGAGGGGCGCACGGGAACACCACGCGCCGCCACCTCGGGTCCGGATGAATGGGGGGGCGACGGACATCCCCAAGTCCGCCGCCCCTGGACCAAGTTAGGGGGGCCGGAAGAGGGCAGCGTATGCCCTCTGCCGACGCCCGATGCGTCTGCTGCGGGCCGTGAGAGCGGTTGTGATCTCCCTCTCCCTTTCCGCAGCCTCCTTCTGCGCGATAACTGTCTCGCAGTAGGAGACCACCGCGTCCCAGGACTCCTCACCGCCCACCATAGCATGAACTACGGCCGGCAGCGAGAGGTCTCTGCCTACCACAGAGGTGAGGGCACGGCGCGGCTCCTCCCAAGCTGCACACTCTGCCAGCGTATGCCGTGCCGTGTCCTCCCGACAGTCGACGCAGTGGTGGCATCGAGCGTCCGGCTCCCTGCCTATGCGACACAAGAACCTCCCGAAGCAGCCATGGCCCGAGAGGACCTGCGTCGCACGGAACGACAGGGAGCCGTGCCTTCTCCCGAGTCAGAGGTCGAGAACTGGCCGGATGGCCTCGATGGTGATGAGGCCGGCGGAAGGGCTCGAAAGCCTGTCCCGCCATTTCGCCACCAGGACCTCGCGCAGCTGCGACCGACGCAACTCCAAGTGTCGCTGCGTCAGTCGCTCGCCGCGCGCCCGCGCGTCCTCGCGCCACCTTTGCAGTGACGCGAGCACTTTCGCCTCCAGGTCCCACGGCGGAGATCCGGCCAGTGCGCAAGCCACCTCGTAGGAGATCGTGCGATATCCCTTGATGACTCTGACGGCCATCACCCTCTTCAGCTTCCGCAAAACTGTGGTGGTGCTGGCCGTCAGGTCAGCCGCCCAGATCGGGGCCCCATAAAGAGCCATCGATCGCACGATCCCCACTGAGTAGCTGCCCTAAATTAGGGTGTCGCGCCCATCTTCTCATTTAGAATTTTTCTACAGCTACGCCACTTTTCAACCTTAAACCTAAGGACATACGGGCGAAAAGTCGATGACTGGATAGTTTCACAGTTGCAAATTTATTTATTTATTTATTTTATTTATTTATAAAAACAATTTCTTGTCCTTAAGATTACAAAAAGCACACCATTAGACCCCTAGGGTCTGTCTTAGCATGCCATGGTCTGGAAATTTAATCAACGCGCTGATTAGAAAATTACATAAGCTAAGGTGAAATCAGATCGATGTAATGTTGTTTGAGCTTGCGCTTGACATTTTTACTGTTCATTGAGTCTCTAATGTGTAAGGGTATTTGGTTTAATAAATTAGGTATCATGACAGATGCGGTGCGTCTACCATAAAAGTTATTTTTGCGTGGCACTTGCAAAGATTTTGTTTTTGCTTGTCGAGTGTTCACATCATATCTAATTGGAACCTGAATTTCAGTGTTATCGAAATGTTCTATGAGGAAAAGGTACTCAGCGCGGGCCAGAACAGGTAACACTTTGCAATGTTTGAATAGACCCATATAATTATCGCGGTATTTATTTTTAACATAGTTTGGTACTACGAGCTTCAACAACCGTGTTTGCAGATTATGTATTTTATCCAGGTAAGTTTTAAATGTGCGTCCATAGCTGGTAAGTCCATATGAGATTGTTGATTCCGCAAGGGCCGTGTATATTTGAAGGAGGGTTCTGTAAGGTATGTTCCGCTTTAGAATGTAAAATTTTGTGAGTATTGCACGTAACTTGCCGCATACCGATTCCACCTGATAACTCTAGTTAAAGCGATTATCAATTCTAAGTCCCAAGTAGGTATGGAAACTTGCATCGTATATTAGACTTCAAATGATCGTTTTTCAACCTTACGTCCAAGTGTTAAGGTTGAAAAGTTGTTGTAGAAGTTGGCATGGTTAGTACTTATAGAACAGTGTGGCGTATCGACCGGCGGCCGGAGCCTGCTCCCTGCACACTGGCGCTGCAGCACTCTGCCTGCACCACCCTGCGCTCACTGCGCCGTCGACCGCCGCAAGATGGTCTCAAAAGAAAAGAATTGGAATGTCTCCGGTTTACCTCCCTTTATTTGATCCATACTTTTATTATTATAAAATTATAATTGCGAAAGTAACTATGTCTGTCTGTGTGTTACGCAATCACGACTTAACTACTGAACCGATTTAAATGAAATGTGGTGCAGGGATAGTCTAGAGCCTGAGAAAAAGACATAGGCTAGGGTTGAAATAGGGGATGAAAATTTGTATGGAAGTTACGTCATTTTTAAAGCTAGAAGCTTGAAACTTATTTTTTGGGCTTTTGATTACATATGAATAAATACGACATTCAAAATTTGTTACCCTAAAGGGGGTAAAAATAGGGGATGAAAGGTTTTGTGTGAAACAAAAAACAAAAGCTTGATTTTCAGACCACGTGCGCCGCCCCGAGCGCCCGGCTCCAGCCAGTCCTCGTCACCCACACCTTGCTGATTCTATAAGGTATGTGTCTTCCTGCAGTCTAACCCTCATATGTAGTGCTTAGAAAGTATTTCACAGTAAATTAATCAGTGGTTTTAGTCACACTTGACTTATAATTAGGCCCTGCACACCTCTGAACAAACAGTACAAAACATATAGTTGCTTTGTTTTGGAGTTTTGGTCCGAGGTGGCTTGAGGCTTGGATACGCGCCAGAATTAGGGAATCAAAATCCTCGACGACATCAAAATGTTTCTTAAAGACAGTTCAAATTGCCTTGATTCGTTTTGAATAACTAATTATAAAAACAAAGAGTTTCAAAATTCGTGATTTTTTTTTTCTTCACTCTATTTTTAGTTTATCTTTAAGTTGCACCTGCCATGTTGTCTCTGCACCACCCTAAGGTCGATTGGTAGAAAATGCCTAAGGCATTATTTTTTATATTTGACAATTACCATCGCCATGCTTTGCGGCACGCTTCGTGCAGCGATTGAGCGATTGGCTGCTGCGCTGCGTGTCGCGGGTTCGATTCCCGCACGGAACAAATATTTGTATGGCCTACAGATAGTTGTTTAGAGTCTGGCTGTGTGTATGTGATTTTATATGTTTGTGATCGCACCCACGACACGGGATATATTCCTAGTGTGGGGGAACGTTTAAAAAAAAAAAAAAAGCTACCGCTGACTGAATTTCACTTCCAGACCCTTTTTAATATAACTGATAATGTGACAAATTTGTCAAAAACTGACAGAATTGTCACAATTTCGCCAGATAATGTATGAAATAAACGTAAAAATTGTAGAATTGTCATATTGTCGCTTACCACTTGTTTGTCACCAGTCAGTTTTACTACATAAATAGGTCCCAAGTGACTTTTTTTCAGCTATAACGAGTGTAAAAATTTTAACTTTTAGACACCATTCAACACGACTAACCACGTAACATATTATTATTAGTTATGCATGTGAAAAAAAATAATGAAAATAATTGTCCTTTCATTAATGAACCCAGGGGGCCTGGGTCTTGTCATAATATCCTTCGTCCCATGATATATGATGGGAAAGATGCGGTAATGGTGAAGGAGTTCAGCGATGAGGATCTGTAAAATATTTTTCAGCAGCCCTTAGACAAGGTGATATGATTATACAAAAAAAAAGGGTCACTTGGTCAATCTAAATTAATCATTTTGGCATTTCGACAATATGGACGTGTTTGTGTGTTTTCCAACACAGATGTGTATTACTTATGTTTGAGCAATTAATTTTAGCACTAAACGTGACTGAACCATTTAGGTTGCACTTAACTTTGTGCAAATCACTACTGCCTCTACGATGCCAGAAAACATCGTAAGGCAAATTTACACAGATAAAAATTGACATATTATTTTGATATAGACTATAAATTCTTTACAGGGTCTGCGTGGTTGATTAAAGACAAGGCCTGTTGATCATATTATATTATTTATTTAACAAGCATCTGAGTCATGACTATATTTTTTTAATACATTGACTTGTTCTGCTGTCGAGCTCGAGGCTAAATAATAACAACCGCACCGGTTTAACGCTTGCCGAGGTTGGTCTGTGGATGGGTGACCATCTTAACATATCGAGACTCCTCTGTGCCATAGAAAGCACGTTAAGCCGTTGGTCCCGGCAGTTATTTGTAGGTCTTTAGTAGCCGTTACGGATTGTTGGAAGCCAGAAAATCAGCTGACACCAGTCTTGCTAAGAATAACTGTATTATCTATTCAGTTACTGGGTTGTGGAGGTCAGAAAGATAGTCGCTACACGTAAAATACAATCGGATTTTTTTATTTATTTGTTCAGTAATACTAACATACATTTTATATTTTTAGATTGGTACCAACATAAACTCATTAGAGTTTTACGGTGCACCAAAATCATCGACTACATTATTTAGTAAAAAATTATAACCTAAACTTTAAGTAGGTACTTAGTAAAAAGCAATAAAAACAAAAAAAAAATACAAAATCATAGCGGGTATATGCGAAATATTATCTAGTAGGTACTTACACAAGAATTTTACATTTACATTGTAATCGGTCGGATTCAGCTGGATCCGGTTTGACTGGGAGCCGACCACAATATAATTGGGAAAACGCAGATTATGATGATTGACTCGTTCTGTCATCATAAAGTTAGTCATAACCAGAGATCGGAATAGGTAGACTATATTTACCTAACGTTCGTGGAAGTAAGTAACATAGAGTTGATAATCTCCTCTAAAAATCCAGAATCATAAACATGACGATTGCATCCTGTGATTTAAGAAATTGCAAATTACTTATTGCGCTTTGAACACATTTGAACAAAATTATTATATTGAAGAATGTTTTTTTTATGTTTTTAGAGTTCCGTAGTTACTAAAACTGTTAAATTAAATAGCTTTATTTTCGCAAAGTTCTTTCTTCTTTTGATTCTTCAGATTCTTCAAAAGTATATACTAAAGTCCAGTTCATGTTTTATAATCCCGGGTTTTAATTATCATGATTGCATTTATGATTCCGGGATTTTATAGGAGGTATTATCAACTCTATGTTATTTACTTCCACGAACATTAGGTAAATATAGTCTACCTATTCCGATCTTTGGTCATAACATAAGGCATTTACTGGCTCTTTCCGCTTAGATTTTGCCATTTACCATCAAAGTCAAAAAGTCAAAGTCAAAGTCAAAACGTTTATTTCAATTAGACCATTAAACGGCACTTTTGAACGTCATCGTTTACAGTTCAGTAAAAATAATAGAATTACATTAATAAAGTGACTCTACTGTCCATTCGGAAAGGTAGATTCTTATGGAGAAGAACGGACAAGAAACTCCATAGTTACTCTTTTCAAATAATGATTTTACAAAATTTGGTTTACAAAAATTAATTTAATATTATGTGAGGACGATGCACCCAGAGTATGCTACTTATAAGAACAAAGTATCACCAGCAGAGGTAAACTTATTAATTTCCTAAAGAAATTTAGGTAAATGGTACTCACATATTTACAAACATTGGAACCATTAATTAAACAACAGTGTGTGAGTCAACAGAAAAATAAAAACACAAAAAAAGAAACAGTATATCTATAAAGTTAATACATAAATCAACCAGTTTGACCTTCACCCTTGATTGTCCTATGGAGCAGGACCAGCATGTTTCCAAGCATTCTTATCCTGAATGTAATCTTCTATTTTGTAATATGCTTGTTCACAAAGTGTACTTTTAACATGAGTTTTAAATTTTCTTTCATTTAGTTCTAATATGTCAGAAGGTATTTTGTTGTAACATTTAACACAATACCCCATGAAAGAAGTGTGGACTTTAGCTAATCTAAAAAATGGTTGATCTAATTTGTCTTTATTTCTAGTATTAAAATTATGTCTATCACTAATTTTACTAAAAAGATGTCGGTTTTTCCGCACATACATAATATTTTCATAAATGAATTGGCAAGGGACTGTCATAATATTAATCTTTTTAAAAAGTTCCCTAAGAGAATCACGGCGACGCAGATTATAAAGGGCTCTGACAGCTCTCTTTTGTAAAATAAATATGGATTCAATGTCAGCAGCCCGACCCCACAGCAAAATACCGTACGACATAATGCTGTGAAAGTAACTAAAGTAGACCAAACGTGCGGTTTCTACGTCTGTTAACTGTCTTATCTTTCTAACAGCTGTAACGAGTTTTAAATCTCGTCACATGCGATTTGGTTTTTTAGGCGATTTCTTTACAGCACACGGTTATAGTTAATCTACGTTTGTGGATGTAGTCGATTTCCGAACGACACTTTGTTCCGGTTTGTGATCTGTGGTAGCTGCTGCGCCTGACACTTTACGATCCTTATTCAAAGATGACAGAAACCTAATTTTCACTGTCGTCGATATTTTCAAAAATCCGTAGTAATCTCGGATAATTACAGCCTAATAATGGCAAATCGATAAATATTACAAAAAGGACGATGAAGTGAGAAGGATTGCCCTCAATTTTCGGTAAGATAAAATTCCTCTGGACATAATGTCAGTCTCGATTTCGAATAGGATTCTTATCAAGTTTGAATTTTGTTTTCAGATATTCTGTCTCTGTACGGTGATTATCGCACGCTATATTGTTATTGCGTTAGCGCACATGCATTGATTTTTATTTGAAAGGGAAAAAAAACGGCAAGTTTTTGTCGAAATGTCACACGCGTCCACGTGTTTGAATATTAACGTCTCCGGTGTATTTAACCTTTTAATTTTTGTTCCAGCCTAATTATTCGGCGTTTTTTTTTTTTTTCCCCTTATTCCTTTATTTCTAAATTTGGATTTTGTTGCTGAAAATACTTTTTCTTTGGACCATTTTGGCAACGGGGACTCCTTCATAACTCATCGCTTCCAGTTGGTTTAAGGTAAACTTATTTTAAAAGCCAGCAATCTGGTAGGAATTTTCCATTATTTTTATTAATACCTATATAATTAGACAAAGATGCAATGATATCACACTTAACATCACCATTAACCTAGAAATGTTACAATCTAAATAAGGTTTATTTAGTAAATGGTGTATTACTGTGGAGCTACGGGCCATTAAATAGAGAAAGGACAAAATAATAGTTGTTTTTTTTATTCTCATTTAGCCTCCCACCGGCAGATTAAAGGTCTGACTCTTCCGCTCAACTTTTCCGGTAATCTTTATTTTTTTTTATACTGTGTGCTACCTCCACGGCGCCCGAATATTTTCTATTAATTTACTTTTTTTTATTAGGAGGTCACACAACCTGCATATTTTACTTTTTGGTGTGACCTACACACATCACATCACTTACACTCTCACCACTCCCACATTTTTTTATATTACACAGCATACACGGCTGAGCTTAGACGACCCGCAAGAGATGTTATATGAGGCCCCCATTGTAATTTCTCGTCCAATGTGATACCTAGGAAAACCGTCTGATTAATGAACTCCAGTTTTTCTCCATTCAATATGATGTCACATTCGCTACTTTTAACATTTGGTAAAGAAAATCTAATACATTTAGTTTTTTTTTTATTTAAAACCAAGTTGTTTGCCGTAAACCAATTTTGGACCTGATGAATAGAGCAATTGACGTCGTCAAGATTTTGTGAACGTCGGTCTATTTTAAATATTAATGATGTGTCATCCGCAAATAACACCATCTTTGGTTGTAATTGGGGCAAATCATTTATGTAAACTAAAAAAAGGAACGGACCCAATATTGAACCCTGAGGAACGCCCATTCTCGTTTCCGACCCTATTGAGTTTACACCGTTTATCTGAACTTTAACCTGTCTGCCCATCAAGTATGAACTAAGTAAACAAAGGGCTCTATTCCTAATCCCACAGTGCTCAAGTTTCAACAAAAGCGTCTCATGGTTAACGCAGTCGAACGCTTTCGAGAGGTCGCAGAATATTCCAATGGCATCTTGCGACTCTTCCCAGGCGTTAAAAATGTTCTTTATTAGGGTGACACCCTTTCTTTCAGGGTTTCTTCCTATCTGTTTCGTTATTTATTATTTTCCAAGTAGTTTTTATTTTGTCGTCTGCTGATTTTATTTTATTGCTAATATGCAGAGCTTTTGCTGTTTTGCATACACTTTTATATGTTTTAGAATATTTTGCAACATACTTATGAAAACTTATATTATTCATATGCTGCTTTAAGCCATACAATTCATATAGCTTTTCCCTGCTTATACGAATGCCTGGAGTTGCCCAATCGCTAAATAAGAACTTAGTGTAAATACTTTTAGACCTTAAAGGAGAAGTGTCATTAAATTGCGTGTTTAATATAGAAAAAAACTCGGCATAGAACTCATTAGGGTCGTCTATGTTATTAAAACTATGAGCACCTAGTTTACTAGCCAAAGTATAGTTAAGTTTCTCCAAATTTTTATCTGTAATCGGTCTAAATTTTATTAGAATTTTTTGTAAAGGAATGTAAGTACAAAACGTTATTGTTTGACCGCTGTGATCAGATGGTAACTTATTTAGAATTTCTTTATGTAAGTAATCACAATTACAAAATATATTGTCTATACAAGTTGAAGTAGAAGCTGTCACACGGGTCGGTTCAATAAAAACATTTGACAAATTAAATGAATTAAAAAGACTCAACAACCTGATAGTATTCGAGTTTGTTTCTAATAAGTTAATATTAAAGTCGCCACAAATAATTATTGACTTACTACTAGTACTTACTTTTTTTAACCCCTCTTCCATTACAGTATCAAACACAGGTAGATTCTGGTAACTCGGAGGTCTATAGACACATACCACAACATGCTTATCAAGCTCAACACAGGACAATTCAATGGTGTGCTCAACCGACAGTTTCACAATATCTCTTCTTTCTTTTGATTTAATCGAAGTTTTAATTAAAATTAATGACCCACCATGTATCATGCGTTGTCGGCTAAAATGACTACCTACACAATAATTTTCAAAATTAATGGAATTTACTTGGTGGTCTTTTAACCAATGTTCTGTTAGGCAAACTACATCAAACTTGGTTTTTTCTAAAAACATTTCTATCTCCAGTAATTTGGAAGAGCAACCTTGAATGTTTTGATTAAATAATTTTAAAGTATATTGCCCTCCCTTAGGATTTTTACTATGAACTAAATTGCCAGAAGATACCTTGTTATTATTCACTAATAATAATTGGTTATTTGAAGGGGTAACTTCTGTTGTCTTGCAGTTCAGTTTAAAGAATTATCCGGAGTGATCCCCACAGCTACAATTGAGGAGTCTAAAATGTCTGTATGGGTTCCATCAGGAAGAGAATACTCTATCTGATTGGTTGACGCCTCCAAGAATGTTGGTATTATAAGTGGGTCCTCCTTCGTACACAAGGAATCATAATAATTAGTCACTATGTTGTTAGTACAACTAGACAACACAGACTCGTCACTTATCCTAATATTTGTTATATTAGCTATAACGTCATTAATATTATATGCTATCAACATAGCAATCATATGTCTACATCTACCAGACAGGGATAAAGCTCCCTGAGTTAACTTAAAACCACTAACAAACTTATTAGTGTCAAAATACAATAATTTGTCACTATGACGACATGTCAACAAGTGAATAACATTATTCAGCTTTAAAATATTATTATTTTGTTCATCTGAAAAAGTATCAGAGAATGGAAAAGCACACAACATTAGCTTTCCTATGTTTAAATTAAGTAAGGAGTCAACACCATCCACTATGTCCTTTCTGGTAATACCAGTACTATTTCCTAACAGCAAAACCATTGAAGAATACTTATCTAGATTTGAATTTATAATTCTTTTAATCATTTGTTTAAAAGTTATGTTATGATAACTATGATTGGTAAAACTGCTGAACTAAACTTCTGGAAAACGAAAACAGGCGTGCTAAAAATATAACATAGAATAGAATAGAATACTCTTTAATATGAACACCATGTAAGTTACAGAAAATATAGATAAGAAAAACATTACATAGGGTGACACAATGGACGGCCTTATCGCTAAAAGCAATCTTTTCAAGACAACCTTTGGATGGATTTTAGAGAGAAAAGGAAATACTATATAGGTAGTCTTAGGTGTGTTCCTTCTAAAGCCCTTTGCTTTCCAGGGCTTCGGTGACTCTTTCGAATAAATTCCGCAACCCTGGCAGGCTCTGGCCCTAGCGGGCCCCGTCTTCTATGCTGACATCTTTCTGAGGCGCGCGTGAAACACAACGCGCCATCGACCCGGGCCTGGTGGTGATCGGACTGCGAGCCACCCATCGCTCGCCGTCAGCAGGCCCGCGCCTACGGTGGCCGGGGATCGCCCTGCTACTGTTACGTGTACCATTTATATATACAATAAATACATAACGTAGCTTCACACCAGTGGGATCATTCAAGGACGTAGAATTTTTCCTCTGTGTTCCATCATGGTATAGGTAGAGCTGTACCTATAGTACAAAACCATACATTTTGCCTATCATGTTGATACCAGGGTTGATACTGAAATTTCATTCAAATTCCAGATTGAAGATATAGCTCGAATATAATGTTTTGAGATACTGCCCACAGGTACCCACAGATACAACATATTCCTACCCATCCCCTTTAAAATGGAACCATATCAACCCCTTTTAGGTTGCAGTCAGAGTGATGAGCTGGCGCGAGTGCTAAGTGGAAGCCCTTTTGCCACAACCACGACATGCATCTACTTGTAATTTTTGTTTTATTTAGTATTTAACGTGTCTTTACTAATATAATTTAAGAACTACTAAAACTATCGTTTAGGGTTTAGTTTAATAAAAGTAAAATTATGTACTTATGTAAAAATAAAATACATAAATAAAAATGTCGTTTTTCGCCAGTTAATACATTCATCTTAGGGTAATCTAACATATGCATCGCATATTAATGTATTGCACAAAAGGTGCTGCTACTGATTCCCAAGCTTAGCTTAAGCTTGTATTTTGGGAAACAGTGTTCACCCGCAGGAAGTAACTCATAATAAAATACGAATACATTGGTTTGAATGTCGCTGCGAATGTGGTTAGGTATGTCGTTTTGTGGTAATTAAATACTTCTTCTTTCTTCTTCTTTATCTTTCTAAATGACCGTCCGGAGTAATAATAATAATAATAATAATTTATTGCCCAAACTTACAATTAGTATCATTATGTTGTTAACAATACATTATTTTTTATACCAGATTGTAAAGTTACACATAAATTATACACCTCTGACACCCAAGCTAAGATTGAACTTGTGGTATGGGTGTCAGGGCTCTCTAGGTTTACAAAGACAAACACATTTATGACCGGAGTTTCAGTATACTATACAAATGCAAACAAGTTTAGGGCAAAAATTAAATAAAGAAGATATTTTGATAAAAAAGATAATAATTAATTAATTCATGCAAAGTTAACCAACTGTGTAGGTGTTGTGTTTATGTTTTGTGATAAATATGTGAAGGTGTGTGGTGTGTATGTGTGTTGAGGGATAAGTAGGACTGGGGAAAGATAAACAGCAGGAGGGGTATGTAGCTACTACGTATTAGAAATTATCCTTTCAACCTCTTCATAACCAAGTGTTATGATCCATTTGCTGACTTGAGCTTTGCAGTCAGATTTGTTCATTTTGTAAATGTTACATTGTTTGTTGACATAGTTGTAAATACGGCTACCTAGAATTTTAAAATGGCGTTTTGCAAGTTTACTTCTGTGTCTCTCTATGGGAGTGACCAAGCAGTTAGTAAGGCTCGCGGGTACGGTCTCTGGCGCGTTTAGTGTCCGCGAGTTGTGATAGCGGGCCAAGAGGCTAATACTTACTTGATTTTTAATTGAACATTTTATAATAGTGCGTATAACGAACATTTGTTTAAAAAAAAACCGGCCACGTACATGTCAGGCCACGCACAGTGTAGGGTTCCATAGTTACCCGTCGCGTAAGCCATGACCAAAATAACAAATTTTACTATGACATTACAAAGTTACAAATAGGTACACTTAGTTTTAAGTCATTTTCTATGGGGTTGCTACGAAGTTTTTACCTAATCAGTTACATTTTATAAGTTGATCGACTATTACCCGTAAACCGGTCGGTTTTCCTTTTAAATTCATTGTACATGCTACTACTATGGTTTTTTTTTTCATGTCTACATAAGCAACCGTTTAGCTGGACTTGACTCGCAAATGGATCCTTGGATGGAAAAAACAATATTCTTAAACGATCTATCCAACGACACCAAGGGTACTGTATACACACAAGGGTAGACGATAAAAAAAATCATCGCCACTTTACATGAACACCCTAAAAAAAAAAATTCGAGATTTCATTTTACCACTATATCGGCGTGATTAATATGTATACCCATACCAAATTTCAACATTCTAGCACTAAGCGTCTCTGAGCTAAACCGCGGAGGAACAGACAGACAGACGGACAAGGCGAAACTATAAACGCTCCTTGTTGACTACGGAACCCCAAAAGGCCCTTAAAGGGTTAATTAACAACTAAACAGTAATATAATATAACAAACATATATAATTATAATAATCTGTACGACGCCAAAATGGTCCCTATCTCAGCGTATGCTGCGAAATCTAATAAATTACGCAGCGCTGGTATTCTGATAGGGCCAGCCAGTGGGGCCACGGATACACTCACGGAGCACATATTAAAATAAATATACAAATAAAATAATTCTTATAAAATATGGGTAAGTATGCATCAATTTTTTTTTATATCTAAGTTAATAAAAAACAGATATACACATACAATACATACAACAACTCGCGATGCACTGAGGCCACTCAAATCGCGTCCGCCACCGCTAGTCATCACAACTCTAGACAAGGCCTTACGGAAGGGGAATGGGTACTAATTAAGAATTTGTACAAATTGCACAGTGCTTTCACAGTTATAACCTGCAACCTTAAAGCAGTGAGAATAAAGATCACTGTTGCAAATCGGGAGGTACACTCACTGCGGAATGGATTGAATTGTGCGTCTATGTTGCAGTCAAACCTGATTTTTAGTTTTGACGTATTTTCTATATTGACAGTTTTTACCTACCTTTAAACGAGCAATTCTTGTATATATGTATGTATATTTATAATCTGAATCTCGGAAACGGCTCCAACGATTTTCATGAAATTTAGTATGCAGGGGGTTTAGGGGGCGATAAATCGATCTAGCTAGGTTTCATTTTTAGAAAAGGTTGACCAAAAATACATAACCTTTGCAGTTCAACTCATACAAAAATGCATTATAGCAATAATTAGTGCCAAGTTTCTAGTTTATAAACTCAAAGAATAAGAATCTTCCATACAAACTTTAACACCCCATACACCGTCTTTAGGGGCAGTTGTAAAAAACTAATAATTACTACTTTTTATATTTACTTAGGCCAGTAAATACTGGCCTAAGTAAAAAATAAAGGGAAAAACAAACTTGGTATAAATATACCAAGTTTTCGTGATTTCGGGGTTGGTCCCTTAGTAAAAGTTGTTCATAATGATGAGTACAATGACGCCTTAAGAGGTACTGCGTTTATTATGTTACACGTTGTATATAGATTAATAAAAAATACACATAATTAAACGTAATAAAATAGTTTACCTAATAATGTAGTAATGTATTCAACTGATAACTGATGAATGAGCGAGTGAAGGTGAATAAACCGCTATTAACATGTCGTATACGGGGTATCGGCTCTGTTGGTCTCGCGGTCGCAAGTTGCGACTGCTGAGCGTGCAGTCCTGGGTTCGATTCCCCGGTCGGGCAAAAAGTGTCAATGGGTTTATCCAATAGACAGCACGGTTGGCGCAGTGGTTGAGCGATTGACTGCTGCGCTGCGTGTCGCGGGTTCGATTCCCGCACGGAACAATTATTTGTATGGCCTACAGATAGGTGTTCCGGGTCTGGCTGTTTGTGAATGTGACTTTGTATGATTGTAAAAAAAAAATAGGAATTTCTCTGTGACAGCCCGGAGTTTGGAAGCTGGTGGTGTGACACCCCCGTGCCTCGGAAAGCACGTTAAGCCGTTGGTCCTGCGCCAGATTTCTCTCCGGTCGTGTCGGGTTGCCGTCCCATCGGAATATGAGAGTAATGGAAGAGAGAGTGCACCTGTGTTTGCACACACACTTGTGCACCATAAAAAGATGTCCCGCGCCGATGGCTAGTCTCGGTTGAGATTGGCCGCCATGGCCGAAATCGGTCAGGAGGACTATATCGGCTATCGATGTTACGATTAGTACCTAAACCTACTCATGGTGGTGACGGACGTCTTAATCGGTAACAGTTGCAACACAACTTGACGACGCGGCGCGACGTATGGAACACCATTTACACATTTCACTATTTTTCAAAGAAAATGTTTCATATACTTACATGAAAACTTCGTTTTTTTGTTTTTCAAATCTTTGGTCGTAGCTACCGTAGAGGGATTCTTAGTCAGATGACCGTAGCACTCGTAGCGCGCTACGAATAGATTCGTAGCGCTACGAGCTACGAGTCTACGAGAATATTTCCGTAGCACAAAAAATATCAAACTATGATTTTCATCCAGATTTCTATCAGTGAGTTTTGTGCTTTTTCTTACTACCGATAGGCTCGCGTTTGACTTCTTTCCCACAAGATGATAACCGATGATGTGTTCGACGGTGGAACACGCTTGCCTAGAAGTAATCTATTCACTGTTGGTATGGTAATAATCATTTTTCGACTTAACTGTATTGGTTGGCTTGGCTCCCATAAAACGGGTTGTGCCCTGCCCCACAGGAGTCATGCATCTTCGTAGGATAAAACATTACCAGTGACACTCAGTGACTTCATTCTATCAGTATAAATAATAATAATAATTTGACACCAGAGACTGGGCAGCAGCATTCTCTGTGCATTGCAACAGCTACACTGCGATCGCCAACCCACCTGCCAAGCTTGGCGATTATGGCAACTCCCCCCCCCCCTTTTGGGAAGGTCTATGTCCAGCAGTGGACGTCTTTCGAGACCGAAGTCGCAATCGGAGTTTTAAATTTAATGTGTTGGAATCAGAACCGGCATCGGCGTTGGTGGCAAAAGACGGATGTGTTATGGGTAGACCTAATAAAGTAAATAAGTAGTTATATTTTATCCAGTCAGCCTCTTTAATCAAAATCTTCATCTTGTATTCGAGTCAATATTTTGTGCCCAGTGGCCACGTTTGTAGCGACATCAGTGGCATACATTAGGTCCTCAATGGTGCCGGTGTAAGGGCATTTTCGGAGGACACTCCAATAAGTGAGCCATATTTTGGACGGAAGCACCGCAGTACCATTTTATTATTATGAACACCATATAAGTTACAGAAAAGATAGATGAATCAAACCTTCCATAGGGTGACAATGAGCAGCCTTATCGCTAAACGCGATCTTTTCAAGATAACCTTTGGATGGATATTAAAGAAAACAGGAGAGATAGTACCTACTGTAGGTAGTCTAAGGTGTACTATTTGTACATAAAATAAATACATATTAGATAAATATATACAATGGAACAAAAAGCATAGGGCCCAAGTAAAAACGATTAAAGAGTTAGTGATTTTTTATTATTGTTTTAAAAGTGGACGAAGATTGAGCACGCCTTACCGACACGGGCAAGGTATTCCATAACCGTAGCGCTCGAACCGTAAAATATTTGTCGTAAAAGCTGGTGGAGCGCATCGGCATCATTTTAAAAATAATAAACCTTGATAACTAGACCACATCATCGCTTACCATCAGGTGAGATAGTGGTCAAAAGTATGCCTATCAATAGTAAAACAAAGCAGGCGTTGAAATAAATAAGTTTTTAATAACAGTTAGCAAATCATATCAAATGAATTGACTCTAAAAGTAGCGATTTATGCTTCGACCGCCGATTAAAAAGTGTCGGAGTCGAAGTCGGAACCGGGGGTGCAATATCAGTGGGAAGGAGGATTGTTATGTAACAATTCGTAAACAACGCGATATTTCAAGTTTTCCATTTTGTAAACAGAGTGACGCTAAGAAAAAATATAAAATAGGAAAAGACAAATGAATTATGGTTTTCGAAACAAAAATGCATGAGTAAATAGCTGTATAAACTTGAATTTGGAATTCCTAACCAGAGAGGAGTTTTTTGAGATCAAAGTGGCCAGTGCGACAAAACGCCAATTTCATATGTAAGGCCCTAATATGTGTATGGGGCATGCGGTGCTAACCTGTAAGAAATTGTTACACTAACCTTACATAATAGCTGATAATTACTTTAAATATTTACAGTGTGAACAATTGTTGGTTGGCCAATAAAGGAAAATAAAAAAATTAAAACTCCGTAACAAACCCTGAATAGACTTCCAGTATACTAGAGGCACCTATCTATGTTCTAGGAAAATCGCCATGAAACGGAAAAGCGGTCTTAACCGTAACATCAGTATTAATACAATTACCGACATCTGTGAACGTACTATACATCATATTTCACAAGCGCCGCCGCATACTAAGTTATCACTGACTTGAAGTGAGCTGTCAATCCCTTGCATTTATCGGAGTCACAGCCTATATTTTTTAGGCCCGTCAGTACCTAATTTATTGTATGATATATTATATCATGATCGTGATAGATATCATCATGTCTGATAGGTATCATCATATATGACAGTATTTATTTAAGCTAATTGATTTATGGAACAGGTGGGTTGTTCCTGAACCTAGACTTTAAGGCAGACTGGAACTGAGATGCTAAGCGAGCGTGCGTTCTGTGGAACCGTTTTGTGCCATTTGCCTACGGAACCCTAAAAAGACTTTACTGCCCTTATCTTTGCTAAAACATACTATATTATCTGATTTAACATGTAGTTAGTAGGAAACGAAACACATTTCACGTTTGAAATTTTTGCGACTCTGCTACACTATATAAGTGTGATATTCTGCTTGTCCCACGATTACCTCCTAGCTAGATGTCGCTAGAAGCTAGTAACTACAAGCTACAAGTTCTGTCTAGCACCAAATGCACGATGCTGGATTAGGTACCTCTAGTTAGGTGCTATGCCCGATTAATTATATGTAGTTTCTAACATATTAGTTATATTATTCTGCTGTTGTAACGAGTTGGAATATTGTTATCCAGTTCGTCACGAGTAGTGACAGTCATATGTCCTTAAAAACACTAAGCTCACAGTTGTGAGAGCTAGCTAATACTGCCACCAACGAGCAATTAAAGTGTGATGTTATTAAATTAATCGACATAGACTTCATCCGGTAGATGACGCTGCTAGGCAAGAACACACGCCTGGCTTAAGGATTCCGTCGGGCTAGAGGAACACAGTACTGAGTTCTGTTACTAAGTTTAGCTATTTATGCAGGAGCTAGTCCCAAGTGCTATATCTGCCGCCAGGAGTTACTTTGGTCCAATTTAAAAGTATGATATGAGACAAGCAAGTGCATGATCATCACCAATTGGGTATTAAAAAGAATCTGTTTAACCAGTGTAGGTGGCCGAGACTTAAGTCTACAGATCCGAACTCTTTTAAAACTTCTGACGTGATCTCGGTCAGTAAAACAGTGTTATTTGCAGGCGTAGACAGAGAATTCTCTGTCTACGTTTGCAGGAGACTACTAGTCACGCCATCTAACAACACTATGGTTACTTTTACTGGTATGAACTCAGCGCGCTAGACATCGATAGTTCCACGTACAGCATACGAGGGCAGCACTAATCGTGTTCTTCACTCGACGCGAAGGCCGAAGTTACCTATGTGTGAAATGAGTTGGGACGCCACCTGTCGCTATGGTATTGGTACTGGATGTACTGTCACAAAATAACTTAAAAATGCGAATACTGTTCTTTTTCAAGGAATTGAGAACAGTCTAGTGATTGAATATAAAGGAAAAAAGAAAAATACTAATTAACAGTCCCTTGGAACTCAGTCCTCGGACATAATAGTTGAGTCGATCCAGACCATGCTCTACTATAAAGATGTATGAAACCTTCTTAATTTTTTTTGACTGGCAGAACGTAATTTAAAGATTTTTTTGAGCATAGATACATATGTATATGCTCCGTAACTTAGTTAGTTTATGCTAATACGAGAAAATCTTATGACCACTTGCCAATCTGTTGAGTGAGATCAGCTCCAAATTGGTGGTCGACTTAAGTCGTCTGTGGTAGGTTTGAAGATGGCAGTACTTGAAGCCATGATGGCCAATGTCTCGCCGAAGCAGCTCGTACTGTACACAAGAGGATTCTGGAGTTCTTCCTTATCTTTCCTGGAGCCTTCAAGGCTCTAGAAAAAGTAAGATTCTATCAGCAAAAACGATTGCCAACAAGTTCAAAATACGGATTGACAACAGGACATTTTGGTAGTGATTTTCAATGTCATATCTACATTTTGGACTTTTGATTTATCTTATCGCTGATAGTTTGCTACTTTGACTAGGCCTCTGGCCTCTGGTCTGGTCTTCGAGGTTACCTCATCCTATACATATGTGTCAGCCTCTACACAAATCATTGAGATCCTATCAGCGATAACGTAGCTGGATGGAATGCCACTTTGAATAAAGCCTCTGAGTAGTTTTAAATAAAACAAAAACATTCTATGTACAAATATTTATAGTTTTATCTTAAGATTACAGTTGAGTTGTTCGTTTAGACATCTTATCTTTCTATGAACGGGAAGACTTAACCTATTTCATGATTTAAGATACACCAGAGATACCCTTAAGTACTAGTCAGTAAATAATTAATATAAATTGTTGGATTCCAGATCTAAAGAATCTCAATTGATCGTTCATCAATCAAACAGGCGCGAATCCAAGCCTTAAGCCACTTTGGACCAAAAACTCCAAAACAAAGCATTTGTTGGTTTTGGAGGGAGGGGGTACTCAGAACCCCTCCCCTTGAATCCGTGCCTGGGATAGTTATCTATTTGCATAGCTATCCATGTCATATCCGGTCATTATTTCAAATCCGTGTAGTACCTCATACTGAGAATAACAAAAATGAGGTAGATTTTTTTTTTGCATATTAATGCATACTGATCGCATCATATTGTTGCAATCAGTGTCGCCTTTACCCTGACTTGTCGTAACATACGACTGGGGGATTCTTAATCAAGATGTTCTAATAGCAAACCCGTTCAGGTATTTGCTTTTATAACGTTCCAAGAACGATTTCCTCGGCCAAGTGGGATACTTATCTGTTAGGAGTTTTTACCCAGGTAAAAACGCTAACGCCCGGGGAAAAACGCTAACAAATAATAACCCCAGAATTGTCTGGTGATTGTGACATTAAATCGGGAGCTAAATCACAACGTTACTCATAAGAGTCGTTGTGTTCAGCCAATAAGCCCGATTTAATGAAATTAGCTTCTGCGATACATTATTAGACGACATGTTTTCCCACAATAATGGTTTGAACAAATCAGCTTTCACAGATTACTTATTTGTTTAAAATAAATAATCTGTGAAAGCTGATTGTGGCTGGCCCTGTGGGTTTAACCTATAAGCCCGTGTGGTTGAGACTTCGGCGGCACAGGAGCCGCGTCCTCCACGGAACCTGAAAAAGAAAAATTAAAAAAAAATGTTAAACCGTGTTTCAAAATGACAAAAAATTCAAGTGGTCAGTCTTGTTGCAAAGGGATTTATTTATAGGAAGTTTAACAAAACTCCTTTTTTAAACTGCAATCAATAATCCAGTTCCACGGAGGAACTGTTGCAAGAAGTCGTTATGAAAAACAAAATGGCAGAGTAAAAAAATACAACCGACTTCCTGAACAAAAGCACTACAAAGTATATTATTATATTAACTTTAATTTCGGAAATCGGTGTTAAAATACGAAGAAACAACCAAAAAACCGACTTCCGGTTATATTTTTCATAAAAAAAATAATATTTTTTCCAGCTATTTTGTTTTAAAATCCAAACTTCGGAACCGATTTCAGTAAAATTTCTGTGGGACCAACCGGAAAGTAACATTTCACTTAATAAAATACAAAAAAAATATAAATGACGGAGTTATGAGGTAACAAAAAAAACATACAACCGAATTGAGCACCTTCTCCTTTTTTTGAAGTCGGTTAAAAGGACTGCATAAGTCAAACTGGCTTATGCAGTCCTTTCCACGCAGCCATTTTCTTACAGCTTACAAACGACACTGATATTTTTGGAATAAAGAGAACCAGATAGAGGATGATATCACTTCATCGGTTTTCAAAATTAGGGCCGTTTGCTGTAAAACTCGTGGATGAAAAAAGGAATTTTCGAAGACGAGCGAAACCCTTTAATAAACTGATGAACTTCTCAGCTGTCCACTCAGACTAAATCATTACCCACCTAAGTAGTACAGGCACAGCTGTGCAGCAAATTGGGATGTCTAAAAGTTCCTTTTCATAGACCAGTCTGCCGATCAATTCACCCGACACGCCGAACCACTCCGCACCCTACCGATGCGTCAATCTCCCCCGCCCCTCCCCCGCCCAAGGCTGCTAAATAAAGACTAGCTTAGGTTAGTACGTACCTCGTTCCACACTTCTATATAACTGTTGTAGTCGTAACTGTGATTGAAAGGACCAAATAAAAATAAGTGTAGGTACTTACAATAGTTCCGGAGACTGGAGGAGGGGGACCCCCCGCTCCGCACGACGCTGCAGCGGCGGCGAAGCGAGGATACCCAACTATCTGCAGAAGAAAGAAAAAAGTGTTAGAATCATAGAAATATGTCAACACCTATAGGGTCCGCGAAACTCCACCATCATTTCAGCTAAAAGTCGTCTACCGTTGGACTTAGGCCTCCCCCAAGAGTCCCCATATCTCGTGGTGCTGAGCGTTTCGCATCCAGTAGGTTTCGCGACACGTCTAGAAGTTAACTTATTGTGATTATTACTGAAGCTAGACTCAAGTTTAAACAATGCAAGGGTGTGTCATGGCGTCTGTTGAAGTTGGAGGGGGGGGGGGGGGGCGAAGGGGAGGCGATCGATCGTTTCTTCGAGAACCGACGATATTCAAGAAAATGTTTCTTAATTCTTGATAATTAGGAAGGATAAGCTGATGATAACACTTCCACCATAGAGCCGGGACGGTTCAGAGGTGTGCGGGGCCTAACAATTTTCTACTCAAGTCGGACCAAAACCACTGAAATATTTAGCTACTGTAATATTCGTGTACTTTCTGAGCTCTAATTAAGAGGGCTATAATGTAGGAAGGCACGTACCTTATAAAACAGCAAGCAGGTCCCGCTGGGGTGGACTGGTGGCGGAGCCGGGCGCTCGGGGCGGCGGTCGGAGGCGCAGTGAGCGGCGGAGCGGTGCAGGCGGAGTGCTGCAGAACGCCAGTGTGCAGCGCGCAGGCTCCGACCAGCGGTCGATACGCCGCAGTGTGCTATACTGCTAACTTCCACAAACACTTTTCAACCTTAAAACTAAGGTGTAAGGTTGAAAAGTGATTGTCTGAGTGTGCTATTAGATATAACACACTGCGGACAGGTCTGCGTCATATCTGCAAACCAGCTCGAACAATTTTCAACCATATACCGAAGGGGTAAGGTTGAAAAGCGATTGTCAGAAGTGTCATATACGTTGCAAGTCCATATTTGCATCCGGGAAACATCAGTTCGTTAACTTCTCGCTCGTATGTATACAAAAATAAGGTTGAAATCTGTTTGACCGGGGACTTTGTCCTACGTTACTGATTCTAGACACAGTCAATATACGCAGGTAGGTCGTTAGTTGTACGACCTAGTTTTGTGCGTAGCCATTCTTCAGGTTTCAATTTTTATGAAAATGAAACCTTAAGCCAATATTATGGATTGCTTCTTTCTAATATGTTACGAGATATTGTCGAACGATTTGCTGATGATTGTGGTCACAGTGACGTCTATGATGCTGTTGTTTTTAAATGTGATGAGGTTAATAATCATAGGTCCTGTATTATAAAATTTCAATCGTCATATTCATCTTTTAAGTTAGGTAAGTTATTTTTCTATCACGATAACGGTCTTGATCATGTTCATTAACACTTGATATATAAATGGAGGCGCTTATAAAAGCTCACTTTTGGATTTTCAACATTCGGCTCAGCGCCGAGACCTGGAAAACTTTCTGCGCAATTTTATTAATTTATTTATCGCCTTATGTGTTAGTGAAAACGGGCATCTTATCTTCTGAAGTACTTTTATTTTTGTGGCGAATATTCATAAAAAGCTTTTTTTCGACTCAAGTATTAAAAAATTTCAAAAGTTTGTAAAAAAAACATTATTACTTATATTGATCGGCGTCACGTCTCTGCAACACCTCTCGGAAAATCCTGGCGTGATGTTTGGTTTTAGTACTTACTGGTTCCGCTGGTGGCGCTAGTGAGCTAGTTGCTTAGTAGCGCCACCTGGTGTTAGCCTTTGTGTCCATATAAAACGTGGCAAACTACTTTTGTTTGATTCTTTGGCGCTTAGTTATCCGTAGAAGCAACTCCCGGATTAGCACTTATTTTGTAAAATGATTAAAATAATGTCAACTTTGGCGCATAGTTCGCTATGGCCGCTGGAAAAATTGTTAAACTTATTTTTCAAGTGCAACAAAATGAAAAAATAATATATAATTATGAAGTAAAACATTTTAAAGGTGATATTTGGTGAAGTGTTTAAATAACGTGGATTGTTATCGGAGACCTAGTAAAAGTATATAGAGGATAAGTAATATAAAAAAAGTTATTTAAAAAAAATGCAGCTTTTATGTCATGTGTACTACTTACATAAATGTCGCAATGCTGGTGAACTGAGATTAGAATGAGAACTTCCTTGAAAACAACATTTTGAGATACTATCCAGAAAAGTTTACGACCAAAGAGTCTTTGCTTGATTTTAATTAATTTAAAACTACGTCCGACACCATAAGTGATATCATATTATCACATCGTAACGTATTATAACTTTTTGTTATTAATTAGTCCTGCTTTCAATTTCCAATCCGTCTGAAAAGCGACTCAAAAGTTAACACTAAATTAAGTTTTGCTTATTTATAAACTTTTTTTAGAACTTTGCTGGCTGGTTGCAACTTATAAAAAGATTCCGATTCTTGATTACTTTCCTAAAATTTAGAAAAAGTTTTTGAAATTTAGAAAATGCCAACTGCACTAAGTTGGCATTGTAGCCTAAACACTTACAATAGTAATGAGGTTGAACGTTTATCAGTTCGAAGTTTACCCCGTAATCCGTTATAAAAAGATCTAGCAAACATCCCCATTTCCTTGCGGACCTGTCCAAAAAACAAATAAGCACATAATAATTATTAGTACGTATATCACATTCGGGAGCATTGAACGGACCTGCGCAATGCAGTTAGGACCTAGCCCCTGTCGTTTACTGCATCAATCCGCCATTACCGCCGTGACGCTGTTACCGTGTGAGTGATTAATATCGTGTGTCCGAATAATATCGCCAAAATCGTGAAAAGGTATGTTATTTTCAATTTGCTTTTAATTTCAGCTTGACTGTTGTTAATTATTTCGATAGGGAATCGCATGTGTGAATCTTAATCAAATATGGTGACTGAGATAATAGTAGTTAGTAGTAGAGTGGTAGTAGTAGGGTAGTTTTTTGCCTATCTTTTGCTACACGAGCGATGTAATATCCCGATATTTAAAAAAAGTGTAACTTTCCTATAAAATATTTCCACTTAAAAAAAAACCTTTTTATCGACCTTGGTTGACTGCGGCACTGTTCCGCCATTTTGTGTTGCATGAAGTTTGAATAAATCAAACTTATGATGTATGTAACCGTGTTTTCAGGTTCGCGGAGTGGTGTTGCTGTTCGGAGTTGACGCCACGGCGTGCTGTTCCACCTGAGCTGTTCCTTTGAGCCATCACCAGGAGTTCAAGACCATCTGAAATCCTAGCCAGCGCTTAAGGTACGTATTTTGTTTTATAACTAAGTGTGTCTGCCTCATGGGCTAGTGGTCGTGAGCGAGACTGAGACAAAAGGCCCGGATTGATTATCAGTTTGGGTTTCGTTGATATGTAGGCTTGAGAGAGGTTTATTGACCTCTGTCTAGCACAGCGACAGACTACAGGCAAAATGCTATGTTGTGTACAGTCAGTAATCGCGAATATTGGTGCCAAGCTAACAGCGACATAACTTATTAACTTGTAATAGTTTCCTGCTATCCTTGCAGTTTTTTAATTTCCGCAAAATGATCTGTGTGCTCTTGTCTTTTTAACCGACTTCAAAAGGGAGGAGGTTCTCAATTCGACTGTATGTTTTTTTTGTCACTAAATATCACTCCATAGTGGACTTACGAACAAAGCGTACACGTCGTGTATTTTAATATTGTATTATTATTATTTTTACGAATGCATCTTTTCTTTTACTGCCATTGCTACCGATCGATAAAAAATAACTTTCTTATTTTACAGGTTTGACGATGGAAGCAAAAACAATGAGCAAGCCGAAAATGACTGATGTCAAAGTTGTGACTAAGCTTAAGAACTTTCAGCACGAGATGTTGCACCTCAACAGGAACCTGCATGCATTCCGCAACGACGTGCGCTCGGTGAACCCGGCGATGAGGAACGACGTTATTGTGCATGCGGCAATAATGAATATTGGTACAACCGCTGACTTCACAGTACCGAAGATGTACCAAAATGGGCAGGTGTTTGGCCGTTTGCAAGGCCTGGCTATCTCTCGCCACTTGTTCTCTGCTGAGGACATCAATGCTATCGAGAATAAGTTGGGAAGGAGGCTGGACAAGTTCGATACTATCTACGTGAGGCGTCCGGTCGAGGGCGGATTGCAGGGTTTGGTGCTCCTCCGCCTTGTGAGGCTCCGCGATATCGCCCATAAGCTGTAAATGAATAATCTGCTGGTTTAACTAAATAAACAGATTTTGACATTGATTTTGTTTACTTCTTTCTAATCTTTTGAGTTTATTTCTAACGAGGTTTTAATGCACTCTTGAGTTTCTTGTCTCTGGATGTCAGCTTTTAGTCCAGTTTCTAGTTCCAGTTTATATCATAAGTTACCCAATTTTAGATGTCCCTTTGTTGAGTTTCTTAAATAAGACACCTTTGTTCACCATCTGTATTGCTTTAATCAATACTGTCTGGGTAATAATATCAGTTTAAAATACGTAAAGGGGTGACTGTCTTGCTCACGAACATTTGTATGGGTCTAATAAAAGCCCTATAATTTTGTTCTCTGCCTCTCCCTAAATCTCAATCCATGTTCATACCTACATATATTCGTTTCATTCAGTCTTTTGTGATCCAATGTTGCATTATGTTCGATCCAAAGTATTTAAAGTTGACCTTGAAAAGCCAGGGGGGCCGAGAATGCCGTAGTAGGGTGCGATTTGACCTTCACACAAGCTGGCAACAGTTGTCCTTCCTACTGTTGTAGTACTTTCGGTACCTGTCATTATTAGAAATTATTTTATAATGATAATAATCATTTATTTGTCCGAATGTGGTAAATAATTAAGATCTTAGGATTAGTCAGCAGTATCATCACATTCTACCGGTGTGGCGTGCAAATGTTTGGTACATACAAAAAATTAAGGAATACATTAAAATTAGGTATTGATTGCATAAATTACAAAGTAAGATTTAATGACAATCATATCAATGACCGACCGAGTCGGGTAAAAAGTAAGAATAGACGTCACAGAAACACATAATATTACAATTTAATTAGGATGTCAAATTAAAATTCGAGTTAGAATGTCAAATAATCATTCAGATTAGAATAGCAAATTATCATTCAAATAATCGTTTATTTATTATTATAATTACATTTATACGAAATTATAATTACATTTATAACATAGTAGCTCTTTAAGATTCGTTTTGAATCCATTTAAGTTTAACTCTTTAATTGACTTTGAAATCTTGTTGTACACTTGTGGGCTACGGAGAAAATGCTTTTCCGCACTAAGGCTGTTTTGGCTTTCCGTTCGCGTAGCATGTCATACCTTCTGTTATGTTTAACAGTATCGGATAGGTGAGGAAACAAGTGTGGATTTAACTTAACAAATAAGGCAGTTTCATAAATGTACAGGGCCGGTAGTGTTAGAATTTTGTGCTTTTTAAAATATGGTTTACAACTATTAGTCTAAACATGGCTCTGATGGATCGCTTTTGGCCTTTAAAAGCGGCTTCCTTGTCTGTCGAGTTACCCCAGAAAATAATACCGTATCTTAATATAGATGCCACAAGTCCATGATATGCTGAGAGTAGTGCATCTATTCTGTTGGAGCAAGTTTATACAGAGCGTACGAAGAACTACTAATTTTCTTACACAGCGCTTCAATGTGATCCTTATTCTTCAGTTGCCGGTCAATAATCAGGCCTAAAAATTTTGCAGTATCTACGTCATGAATTTTTACTTTGGTATTGAACTTTCATTTTCGAGTTGGGTTTTCTTTGGCCAAAGTGCCTTATTATTGTCATTAAGCCAAGAGATTATTGAATTGACCGCGTTGTTGATATCAAATTCATAGAGTTCAGGTTTGTTGCAAGGAATTGTTACTGTACTGTCATCAGCAAAGAGTGCTATTGGGAAGTCCGATGCTTTTTTTTTTTTTAATAAAAGAGGCTTGTATATGCTGTTAAAATCTGATCCACTTTCAACGCGGTAGCTTTTGAAGTTAGCTTGAGAGCCTACACTGCAAGTTATTTTTAGGTAGATGGCGTTAGTGGGCCGCAAATGTACTAAAGGTGAAACCACACAAGCCCCACTGCACTCTCATCAGGTACTCGTAGACACAATTTCGAACTGATTGAAGCGATGTCAAAATGAAATATGGTGGTTCCGCTGGCGGCGTGGCTGTGGAACACCTTTAGTTGGTACTTGTGTCGCCTGTTCCTAGTTTATTGAGTGCAATATATAAGTGATATATATCATACCGTTGAATATTGATTGGTCTTCCGCGGCGTAGCTAGACTTTGTTCTTGTATTCTTGAAAAAGGTACCTTTTGTTTTAATATTGAATTAATTCTGCGATTTTACTTGTGTTCTTTACTTGGGATTCTTTTAATTCCGGTGTGTTTTTGACATGAGTCTATAGATAGACATGGTTTTTGCAAAACGTTTTTTACTATAAATTGGTGTTACGTGATTATTTTCAGATTACAGTAAAAGCTGTGTAAAAAATGTTTTGAATTTGTGTTTACAGGAGGAGTTTCATTCAGTGGCGAAGGGTGGTGTGCTGTGAAACCTGGTTCTTCGAGCCACTTCCGAGTCGCCTTCGGGAGAACCTCTGCTTGCGGCCTAAATAAAGGTATATATTAATCGGATAAAAGTGATATATCGGTTTTTTTATATATTTAATCCAATCCCAAAAGGTGGACCGGTGACCTAGTGAGGGTCGCGGGTAGCCGATGGATGCGAGACGCCTGTGCGTCTCGTATCCATGTTGTGGCGACACTTGGGGGAGGCCTATGTCCAGCAGTAGACGTCTTTCGGCTGATATGATGATGATGATGATGATAGTGACTATTTTTTGAAGGCTTTGTAGTAAAGTGTGTTTCATTATTTGCGTTTTTAGGAGGAGTTTCATTAAGTGGCAAAGAGTGGTGTGATGTAAAAACTGGTCCTTCGAGTCGCCTCCGGGGCAACCTCTACTAGCTGCCTACTTAAAGGTATTTGAAAATATTTGTTATTAATGATCATATACTGATTTAAAAGTGACTTTGTTAGTGAAGGTCGATATAATTTTGTGCAGTGGTTTTCTGAATTTGACATTAAGCTAAAGAACGGATTCTGCGCTTGTTTTTAAATTAGTTAATGCGCAAAGCAGGCAATGGAAAGTATTTAAATGCGATATAACTCTGATTTTGTGCCATATGATGCGACGCTCAATAACACTGTGTCACCTGAATATTTTTAGATATTACTTCATGCTTTTATATTATAAAAATGCGAAAGTAATTGTGCCTGTTTTTTAAATGTTCAAGTAACGGCTGAAAGGCATGAAAAGAGATGGATTGGCACACGGGTAGACCATGTCCTACTGGACATACTTTTTATCTCAGGAGTTTTTAAATTGGGAGAATTTTCGACTTACACGCAGGCCTAGCAGAATTTAGCATGTAATAAATAAACTATGTTGAAAGTTCAAACTTTAAAGTCAAGCTGTGCCTTTACCTTGCGGTTTCATTCGCGTAGATTCCAAAATACTTAGGGCCTTTATCATCATCTGACTGCCTTTTCCCAACTATATTGGGGTCGGCTCCAATCAAATCGGATTCCGGTGAATACCAGTATTTTACGTGGAGCGGCTGCTTAACAGGCCTCCACAACCCATTAACTGAGTAATACGGTAGTTCTTGGCAAGACTGCATTCAGATTTTACTGGCTTCTGACAATCCGTAACAACTGCCAAAAATCTACAAATGACAGCCGGGACCAACGGCTTAGCGAGCTATCTGAGGCACGGTGGAAACTCGGTATCTTAAGATGGTCACCCATCCACAGTCCAACCTTGGCAAGCGTTGCTTAACGTTGAAGATCGACCCGCGCGGCTGTAATTATTTAGCCACGAGCTTAGGGAGGGGTGTCTTTGTACGGTCTGAAAATACCTTCTCCACCCCGCGACCTAAGTAAGTAGTTACCACTGATTATTAAAAGTATTACGTGATGCTACATTATAAAAATTGCACTTATAATACCTAAGTGGGTAGGTAAGTAGTTGGGAAGCCTCCCACAAGGTGGACTGATGACCAGGTGGAGGCTGCGAGAATCCGTTGATGCGAGATGTACAGCAGTGCGATTCTGTAAAAATCTCACCGAGTGAGTCAAGGTGAAGTGATCACGAAGTGAGCTGGCAAACCATACAAACAAGATAGACAGTTCGTTTCATGCTTTCTTTACATTTCTCTGTCTCTTTACACACTGTGTCTACGTTTCTTATCCCACTCTTCTGTCGCAGGTCTACTGGAAGAAAATAATGAAATAAGCAGTAGTACCTTCGAGCTTTCTCTAAATACTATTTTCTTTTTTTAATTATATTGTGTGTACATACATAAATAAAGTTTACACGATGAGATGTTGACAGAATGGACCGGAAGGACCTATGTCCAAGAGTGGACGTCTGGATGATGATGATGAAGTAGATATTAAGTAAGAATCTTAACTCATAGCGTCAATTGCGTTCATTCCAGGTTTCCTGTCTGGTCTTTTCACAGATCAGAACAATCGAAGATGTCTTTTTACGATGACGCATTTAAAATGATGACAGAAGTAATGCAAAAGGCAGGCATCATGATGTCCTTGCTGGCCATAACGGAGGTCACGCTGAAGCGTTGGTTTAGTGAACCCATGTTCAGTATTTCGATGCTGGGGGCACTCATTGTGCTACCGAGAATCACGCTGGAACTGCACAAAATGGCGATGACGATGCAGTACAGGTTCCTCGTATACGCAGAAGTACTCCAGGTATGTGAATTGAATATGAATATTATTTAGAGCATACATGCTTTTGTTGAAACCACCGTAGTCAGCCGTAAGAGTTACATTTGTATCGGTTCATTACTTTGGATGAACCGATACAAATGTAACTCTTCGAAACATGAAAATCAATTCGACAGTTGACAAAACTAAGGTTTTTGGCGGGTTGTTGGTAATAGGCTCGCCTCTATTATGTGGGACTTAAACACAACACACGAAAATTGTTTTTATGAGTGGTCTCTCGCAGGTCAACCTACATGGTTGTCGTCTGCTTAACCAGACTTGTCTGTGGCGGGCTACATGAAAACTAAAGCCAGGGCTACTGAAAACTTAAAACTAAGCGATTACACGCAAGGGCATCCCCCGTGGGGTAAGAATGTCGGCGAGAGGTTTTCCGTTGTCACCACCAGATGACTGTTTTCCAGTTTCAATACAAAGTACGTATAAAAACTTACTGAGGCCACAGATGGTCGGAATGTTTTTTTGTCAGGTTGTCACAAAGAGGCAGCCTGTGTCCCAGCAGAGTTCAACTATACCCTATTATTTATACTCGGATTATGTAAGTCGGATTTGGAAAAAATGTTTTTGTATATGATAGCCACATTCATGAGGAAGGCTGAACTATACGGGTACGAGTAAAAAACGAGAAATGCGCGAACGAAGTTTCGGGCAAAAGCTAGTTTTATTATAATTAGCCAGGTCAACGAGGCATGTGACCCTGCATTTGTGTTTTCCTGAGTCTGATTAACTAGAAGAAGCTCTTAGTAACCTTACAATCTCGGAAGCCAAATATTTAACAAGCCGATCGATATAGCTGAATGTAAGATGTGCATGAACAAGAAAATAAATAATCAAGTACATATTGACGTGTTTTCAGGAGGAGGATGGTAGTAACAGCCAGGAGGAGGATGTTTCTAACAGCCAGGAGGACCATGCTCGCAGGCACTCACCTATACGGCCTACATAAGGTAAATTCTAAACAAGTGTAACAACTTTTATTTCGGGAAAAATCGACTGCCCAATACATATATTCCGCCAGAAATGACACACCCAAATTTTGACTGGTAGAGAATGCCTTGATGCATTAAGTCCGCCCATGTACCACTATTGTACATTAAGTTTAAATAAATAAACATTAAACTATGTCTGGATCGGACATTACCAATGTGCGTGTAACTCGACAAAATGAAGTGAAAAAGCAGATTGTTTTTTCGCGGTCCCATAGTAAAACTTGTCCATAATGAACCCTTTTCTTTTATTCTGTTAAACGTTGTATATATTTGAATGACCTTGCTGTCATTAAAAAAAATACACATATATTTTTTATTTACACATGTTTCGAACAAAATGTGAAAACTAAACTAAACAAAGTCACTCTTTTCAATACTTAACGCCAATTCTTCAAGAATAAAAAATGCATATTATATTTATCGAAGAAAATGTGCTATGTCTCCGAAGTAACACGGGATGGCCACATGGAACCAATATTTGTTTGACTGCCTCATTAGGCGTACGATAGGAAGTGCGACTGTAGAGCTTGGAGTCTTGGGTCCGATCCCCAGGTCAGGCACTGTGCCTTAGGCTTTCGTAAGATGAGCTCGGGACAGACAACTTACCAAGCGCCTTCTGCGACTGGATAGGGGCAGCCTACGAATGGTGGCGGGGACCATCACGGGACACTGCTCACTGAATAAGCATTTCCACATGATAGGTATAACGGACAATCCTCTGTGCAGAGCATGCACGGAGGAGGAGGAAATGGTATCGCACGTGCTCCTTGAGTGCATAGGCGTCGAGATACGCAGACAAACAATAGGGACACCGAATTCACTTACAGACATCCTGAACTCTTTAGAAGAACTGATTTGCTTCTGGAGGGAGGTTGGCTGGTTGTAATGACGGCCGTCATGGCACACACACAATGGTCAAACATCAGGACTAAGTGCGGAAACCATACCCCAATAGATAGATACATGTGTCATGTTTAAACAAAAGTCTTGTTCTACATTAATATTAACCGATAAAGTGTTTATTATTTTTTAGGTTTTAATGTGTTCGTCTATTACAGGTGCTAGCACAACCACGGATCCACACAATACGACGACGACATGGCAGCTCTACTAACAACTTCTGACGGTGTTTTCACCAACAGCCTAATAGGGAATATGTATGAAAACAATATTTATTAGATATCTCACCAGTTTATCGAACAAAATATTATGGTAACAGTGAAAATGGAATCTTAACTAATCGAAAAACTTTTAATCGGCTAACATAAAAAAATAAACACGTGTATTCCCCATTGCGTTACTCACAAACTTAAATAGTTCCTTTCACTTAGGTATTCATCAAACATTGAAGCTTGTAAAGAATCCTCCTTTAAAATGTATTTTTCAAATTTAACCATAACCATCCTCTACTTTAATGTATTAAATAGTTAAATTAAGGTTTTTTAATCTAAATTCTACATGAATTAAACATGTTTAACTAGCCTCTTGATAATTGCAGATTAACTTTCAGTTTTCATAGATTTATTAAGTACTTAAAAAAAAAAACGAATTCGTAGTTTATGAAAATTAATAATTCTGATTATAATTAATTCTGCCTTCATAACCTCAAACAGAAACAGTATTTTATAAAAAGTTGTGTTTAAGAGCTTTATTTCTTAAAACTTTACAAGTTTTTATTTTATATGAATATACACACTTTAGTATACACGTAGGACCTAATATAGTAAGCGTAGTACTTAATCTGTCTATCTTTATACCTACCTAACACAAACACCTATTTCTTAAAAAAAAACCTAGTGTCAAAATTTCATTTCATTGAACTCGCTACACATTATTAGTTTATTACTTGTTTAAAAATGTACTTAAATTAGCAACTCTACTTTAAGGTTACATCAAAAACAAATCAGAGAAAAATAGGTAGGTACCTACAGGCGCGTACCCAAGTCGCGAAAAAACGTCTAGAACTGGTAAAATCCGCCCAGCCGGTCTTTTAAAAGCAAAAAATTCCACATTTAAATTGTTGTCTCTCATTAGGACCAAAAATTACAATTTGGTATATTTTTCTGGGACGAGAAATGCGAGCCTTGGATACGAGCATGACTATAATAATATGGTTAACACACAAGGTAGCTCGCTCAAATATATCATTGATGTTTCTCACTGCATCAAATCATTAGGATAAGTTTTCTTAATGTTTTAAAAATAATAAGTGTCTACTCAGTCTTGCTACTCAGGTATTAAATGTTTGTGTGATTAAGTTTCTTTGTATCATTTTATCCATCTTATACCCAGTTTCTTACAGATCATCTTTATCAATATTAAACGTGAGCATACTAGGCTATAACAGAAGGTACGTTGACTAAAAAGTTTCCTTGGATGCGTGAGTCCATCTGGCAACTCCACCTCGGAAAGATGTGACCTTTGGCGAGGGAAGCTTCAGCCTCCTGACTTTTTCATCGAGCCATTGGGAAGCGTTCCATCTGAGCCTAAAGTAAAATTATTATTTAGCACCCAGGTCGGCCGCAGTAAAGTCAGCATCCTCAGGTGCAGGATCTCGGATGACTTCTATCTTCAGTGTTTGTGTGACGTCTCTCCGCAGTCTATGACCCACCTTTCGTCTGGCGCCGCATGGCCTTCACCTGTACATGTGAGCACCTTATGGATGTGTCAGCGTACCTGAATACTGGGCCTAGTATAATATTTAAAAACCGTTTTACCATCGATACCCTAAGAAAAAGGGTTTCGATTGGAAAGGGTTGGTATTTATCGCTTTTCTAAAGAGAAGGAAAAACAAGAATCATTAAAATAAATAACCATAAGTAAGTATGATGGGAGCAATTCCGGAGTAGCGATAAAATGACATCTGTTTCGTATATTTTCTTGTGGGTAAGTATTGTACCTCTCGTAACGAAACAGCAGTTTTTTAGTGATAGTTCATATTTTCGGTTTCAATAAAGCTAAGCCTACAAAGTTAGTAGTTTTTAAACAAAATATGCCGGTTACGAAGTTACAAAGCTTTCGCTTGTTCATGAAATCCACTAGATGGCGTTGACATCGCAGCGTTTCAGGACTAAAAGATGAATAACTGCTGGTTTCCATAGTATAGTGTATCTATCAGTAGTGCAAACTTGACGCGATAAATAACGTCGTGAATATTCGGGAAGCATTGGTTGGACCTGCGCGGTGCATTAAATACGCGTAATCTTGAAATCTAGGTACATTTCGACATCGCCCACCGGGACGCCATAACGGTTGATTATATCATCAAATAATTCCTGAACTACAGAGACAGGTATTTACCTTTTTTTGTCGTTGATAGCTATCAAGAAACAATTTCTTTAATAACTATGTCAGTTGTTTGGTCCTTACTTTTACGAATAGGCTGTTATTTCTCCTTTTCAACTTAAATCAAAATGGCAGCCGGTTTCATCACTATGATTTTTGTGCTGAATTTCAATTGGACTGTAGACTTTGCTTAAATTTTCCAATTTTAGTCAAAAGCTTTGTAGTATTAACTTGTATTTACTTATAATTTCAGGTGAAGCTGAGCTTTACCGCGCAACCAAATTCTTTGTCCTGGTCCTTCGATTCGCAGCCGGTTCTGCGTTCACCAGCAGTCCACGAAAAGGTTTTGTATATTACTGCACCTTAAGCTGTAAGTATTTTCAATCATGACTAACGACAGATATAACTGAACACAGTGAATTTTGGATTTCTTAGCATAGGCTTAGCTGCAGCGCAGGGTGTGATTTGCAGAGCAATTGTTAGATATTTTCGCTGTGCCTGTGCGTAACGAATATTTACTGTCTAGAACCATCCAGGTACTGAGGTAATTATATATTTTCACAGAACAGAAGACCAGAATGCAGATAATAATTCCCCTGACGTATGCACTAGCAGACATATGGTACAACTTGTCCTTCTACGGGGACCTGGTCTTTACAATAGTCAGGACGCTGTTTGTGTTAATAATGACACATTTGCTGAGCTGGTCTCGCGACACTAAGCCTGCTGCTGAAGAAAAACCAAAGGTACTTACTTGCTTTTATTATCGACTAGCATTTTTGCGTGGCTTCACTCCCGTTTAATCCCATAGGAACTGCTACAATCCTTTTTTTTTTGGATTTGAATTTGATACGCAAAGATATTATAGCTTTCTAACTGTGATTTTTATTTGAATCCGATTGATTTGCTTCAGAGATAACTGTCTACATTCAAACTTTACCTTTACATAGATCGCAACCTTTTTTCTTTATTTCTGCATTCTTTGCTTCATAAACTTAATTATGCCTGATTGCCTCCGTGCGCGCCTTAAAGAAGGGTATCTACAACGTGTTTCTCTTTAATAATTTGAAGTATAGAAAATCCGTGAACTGAAAATAAACATTTAATTTCGTGTTTTCAGCCAAGGGTCCGAGCGGCTAGATCAGCGCGGCGCTTTGCGGACGAAGCTATCGCATCAGACGATGCTTCATCGGAGGACTCCGGTATATCAATGTGTGCTGAGCGTCGCCGTCGCATTGCACGGCTCACCGCTGGAGTGCAGTGGCAGAGACTGGCAGATCATGGCCGTCGCTTCCGCCCACGCCGTTTTTAAGGTATTGGCTTTTTATATTCTCCACCATTGACTTCAACATCTTAGTACCTTACATTAACTAACAAAACCAGTCATGGTCAGCTCGGAAACACCAAATCTTCCTGAGTTTCACAAGCTTCTCAGAGCGACCTTACTGATCCGCGGATTTGTGCACGTCAAGAAGCCATTGCCTTGCAATTCTATTTATCTGCAAGTGCACGTCAAACTTAAAACATTTCTCCTGTTGCTTTTTTTATTCATCTTTTTATAAAAATATTGTTTTTACTATTAATAAGTTTGATGAACACAACAATTAACTGATATTCTAATGTAATTATTGTGTTTGATGAACACAATAATTACATTAGATTAGGTCACTCACATTAGTCACTAGGTTTAAAACCCAATGGCTAATGTTTTGTGTGTTAAATCTTTAGAAGCTGCAGTAATCTGCAAGTTCCAAAGATATCAAAATTAGTTTTTTTTTAGTCTACTATTGTGTCCTGGCAAAGGTCTCCCCTTCCTCGTTTCGTTTCGCGATCTCTGAACAGAACTAGTCACCAATTAAACAAATAAATCTACTTTTCAGATGCCAGTGAACCAGCTCAGCTACGAAGACTATGCCAACGACTACGCAGTTCCACTACTTACGATGTACTCAACTAAGCAACTTCTCAAATAGAGAAAGTTACATCTTAATGTACACTAAAAGCCCCATTTATAAAAAAAAACCAAATGCTTTGTTTAAATAGTGATTAATAGCGGGTTCTTTATTCAAATTTTCTAGAATTCGAATTTGGAATCTGGTCATCAGTACCTATTTAAACTATGCAAATAGATTTTTTATGAACAGGCCTGAATAAAATCGTCCTATTAGCGGAATGTCGTAACAACAAGAGAATGGGAAACGTATAGGTACATTTTACCGCCAATTCATAAAATAAGAACGGTATTCAATACTAGCTTCTGACTGCGACTTCGTCGCGTAGATTTGTTTAGAATTGGGTTCAGAGGGAAATTAAAAAAAGTTAGTATCTTGCCAGTGGCTCCATCCGGATATTCTTCTCCATGATTCTAATCTCGCGATGCTTAGTGAGTATTTACCACTCCTGATAGTTCCAGCGGACATTCATGATTCTGGTCTCCTGGTAGTTTGTGAGTCTTTGCCGCTCTAGATTTCAGCTTGTTTTCGAACTTCTACTTCCTCTACAGGTTGCGTCGACACCAGAGGCATATCATACCTTTTCGTTTCAATGTTAATTTGAAAATAACTTAAATAATGAGTCATGACTAATAACCACAAGTAATTTTTCAGCATAACTGTACTTTGACAATTCACGTTCTGCTAATATGTCGTTTAAATACGGAAGCAATATCATACACACAGATAAGTGAGTTCAAGTACAAAGCTGAACTCAAAGTTGAGTAACTTACCAACGCAGCTCAACTTAGCGTCTTGTTTCTATGTAATGTTGTGAGGTCTTCTCATCTTCCTTTTATGACGTAGGTGTTGTTGTTGATTACCTAATTATTATTATAATCTGTTTAAAAATATTATATGTAGTAATAGAATAGGTATATGTTGTATTCAGGTCAATGCCTGTCTCTATGTGTCAAAATTTTATCGCGAGCAGTGATTTTTGCGTTGTTGAGTTAACTTTCATGTTTAAGTATTACGTTGGTCATTTAAGATAAATGTTAGGGTTATTTCTTAGTTCAAAATCTCTTCTACCTCAGGTCTACTACATACATGTCAGTTTTAGAAAGTATTTTTTAGTTGGACAATAACGTTTGACGTGGTTGTGGTAAGAGCTTTATTTTTCAAAAGTATATTTACAAAAACCCTTGTTATAACTATTTATACTACTACTCCTTTTAATTACATTTATGAATATTTGCACAAACAACAAGGCTTTTGAGTCATTAAAAAAAAAGGAATTTTTTGGTCCTTATTGTCTTTATGGGTGTCCTAACACCAGCTCCAACAAATTCTATGTTTTAGCTAGAATAAACTTGTCATTGTGAGGAGAATTTTTTATTTATTTATTTACTTTACTATGTGTAAAGCACTAGTACCTACTATCTATGCTATACTCTTGAGAAGAGTGTTTTTTAAACGTATATGTAATAAACCTGGCTTTCTGAAAAAGTTTAATAAATACTTAAGTAGGTCATCTGTGACAGAGCGTTAGTAGAAAATAAATGTTTGAGTGTTTGTGTATTATTTATCTATCCCTATCCTAACTATCCAAAAAAATCATAGCAACTATTGAACTACTTCACACGTCCATACGTTCGTCATAACTCCATACGTTTGAAGATTGGCTTCTCAATATAGAATAGAATAAGAATAGAATACTTTATTGTCTTTAGAATTTACAATTGATAAGTTGATTCCTGGAACTCACACTAGGATTCCCTGTGTCGTGAGATACAGGCTCCTTCGTAGGTATAGTTATATAATTACGTACTAGTAAAAAAGAAGAAATATACATTAAAAAATTAATACACAATGAAGACTAATATTAATACACAAAAAAAAACAGGAGATAACCAAGTATGTAGGTATGTAGTGTGTGTGTTGGTATTATGGTGTGTGCGTATATGTGATGGTATGTGTTAGTGTGGGTGTATGAATTAAGATTCGAGAGTTGTGTTGGTATGTCTGAATGTAACCTTAGGATTTATATAATTATGTGCGTTATATCTACTACGGAGAACAGTCAGAGTGGTGTCGGAGCCACAGTCAAAAACAGGATTGGCGGTTGCAATATGATCATGAAATGTTATGCATAACCATTATTGACCTTTTGAACGCCAGAGCATAAATGCATCGGCGTGCCCCCGACGCCAAGCCACAAATTTGCCGTACTTTTTGTCGTATAAGTATTTGTGACGTTTGGCGTACAGGGCTCGCGCTTGCTTATCACGTATATGTGACGATGGCGTTCAAAAGGTTAAAACCAATATCGTAGTATGCCCTAAGACCGCTAATTAAGTTCCAATAAAGGCTACGATGCATGCGATAAGCCCAACGAATAAGTATTCGCATTTCAAGCCGTTTGTTTCGTTTATGCAAACTTGGTCCCAATTATGTTAGTGTGATATTGCGCAACTTTGGAGAAAGCTTTGTCTCTTTTTTAACAGCCCATACATAACAACAAGTTGAATTCAAGTACATAACATAAAAGCTTGTTAAAAAGCGCCGAGACAATGAAGCTCAAACACAAACGAAATGAAGCTGAAAATAAAAATCAGTGATTGGAAAAGGTCTTGTCTAGCATAAAGGTCTTTGCTGCCATACGTTATATAAGGCAGTCATATTATAAGGCTGGGTTCATGACACCATTACCAAGTTTAGAGTACGTAATGCAGGTTAAAGTTTGTCTTTAAGTTGGTACAATGCCCCAGTTTTCCGGTTTTGTAACTGCGTACAAAGGTTATTGTAGACACAGTGACTACTCCTGACCTCTACAATGCAACAAACCGGAACCTACACAGAGGTACCAACACAAAAAAACACGGAGAATATGAAGCTCGAGAATACAAAAACGGTTAAATGAACGAAATAAATATGGAAAAGGGCATGAAATAAAAAAAGGATAGTTGGAAATGACCATGTCTGGCTATTCCTGCATAAAGCGAAAAATAGGCTCTGAAATACTTGAGACTAAGTTATTAGGGTTTCAAAACGTTATGTTGGTTCAATGTCTGGGTTTTCCGGTTGATTCTGAATTACGTACAAGCTTACTTACTCACATACAAACACCGGTCTTGATTGGCTCACAGACATGTGTGTGTGAGTTCATCCAACGTAAATAGCAAATAGGATCAATTGGGCTCTTAATATAAGATATACTGTTTCCATAACAGGCAGTCTGATGTCTTTATACTTTAAATTAAATAAATATTGAATATTGGATCACAAAATAAATAAAAGCATTTACTTTTTTGGGAGACCACATACAATGCAATGCCTGCAAGCCGGAAGTAACAGTGAACAAAATAATAAAAGTTTGAAGACAATGAATAAAAAAGAAATTAATTAGAATAGAAACCTGGAGTATAGGAAAAGGCCTTTTAAAGGCTTTTCTTTCATAAGGCTGGGTGGGAGGTGGGAGGCATGATACCTATTACAGACTTAGTGATACCTAAATATAGGTTAACGTCTGTTTTACTTTATGTTGGTACTATGGCTTTGTTTTCCGGTGGTACCTACTAACGCAAATAAAAACTTCGAGACTCGAGACGAATCTCGGCAACCCAAATGAAATTAATCCGATAAATAAAATTGGGCAGTAAGATAACACTTTGTCCAGCTGTGCTACCATGCTACGAATATACTCTGAAATTTTGCTTCAAAATGGTTTGAGCTTTTTCTGTTGGTACTATGTCTCGGTTTTCCGGTTCTGAACTTCGTTCAAAGCTTATTTGTTACACATATTAATGTGTACAACACACATTAACATACATACGTATACATAAACCTTTTGAACGCTACACGAGTGTGTATCTCACACAGCTCACCGGACCCAAATAAGAATCAATTAATGTCTATTTTAGAATATAGTACTTCTATAAAAGGACGCCGAAGTCTTTATAAATAAATAAGTAATATTCGACTACAAAATAAACGTGTTACTTATAGCATTATCTTTGGAAAAATTCTGCGACACATTCAGACCCCTATAATGCAATACATGCAAGCCGGAAGGTACAGTTGTACCAACATGTCTAAAGAAAGCTCCGAAACAATAAACTTTGGAAACACGAACGCAATAAATGTTTAAAGAAATCTAAGGAGTAGGAAAAGGATTTTCTAGCTTCGTCCCTAAGAGGCTGAGTCCATGCTCCGGTATGCAAATGTTCTGAACTGAAATGTGTGTAATTTTACATTTAAATGGTTGGAGTTTTTTCTGTTGGTACTATGCCTAACTTTTCCGGTTCTAGAATATGTGCAAAGCTTATTCTTAGACACATTACCTACACACCTGCAGACGACGATTTTGATTGGTCTAAACATGTGTTTGTGAGCGTTCACAGAACGAGACCGAACAAATCTGCATCGTTTTAAGAAATGCTGCTCCTATGAAATGGACTCAGAGAACATTATTACTAATTAAATAAATAAGTAATATTCCAGGGCAAATTAAGTGCAAAACAGCAACATTTTTGAAAATAGTCTTAAGCATGACATGCAAATTCGATCGATAAATCCTCTAGCGCCCCTCACAAACTGCCACGAACCTGTATAACCTATAATTATGTAAGTACTAAAATTTGCAAACCTATAACTTGAATCATATAATCAAGTCTGGGTCGATATCAGACCTGCGCAATGCCGTCAAAGTACAAAGTTCAAAGGGTCAACTTCATATAACGGGCGAAAACAGGCGCACGCACACACTGACGTGTACATACGGGAATTTCGACCCTATGCCGAACAAAAGTCGGACTTGGGAACTTGGTCTCGGTGTACGTGAAGCGTGTCTATGTGTGCGTGGGGAAAAGCTCGTTGAATAGAGCTGAGCTTCTGAACTTTTGTGGTTTCTGGCTCTGCAGAGCCGCATCGCCCCCTCCCTAAACTGCATTACACCATCAGTCATTGAACGAGCCAGACGTGGTGCGAGACCAGCCTGCAGGTCGCGGTACTTCAGCTCCAGACAAAGGTTAGTGGCCTAATTCTGCCTTTTATCATTTGGAGAGAGCCTAGATCAGGTTTTTTTGAAAATTGAGGCTGTTGCCGTGCAAGTGCCTTAGCTTCAGACGAAGGCTAGAAGTATTTAGATTAGGGTAAAGTGATTTAGGTATTCCTTTTATTACTTCTAACAGTAATCCTTTTGAGAAAGCCGAGTTCAGATATTCTGCAAAATATTTTTTTTGCCGTGGACGTGCAAATACATGTCAAGACAAAGGTTGGCGTTGTATAACTTTCATTTGCTGGAATTAGATTATTTTTTTGAGTTACAAAATGCGTAGTCCAGTTATTTTCGAAACATGACTCAACCACCGTAGACGGGGAAAATCGATATTTTCTGTATCAAAATAGCTAATTATTTTCGTGATTGTGTGTCTTAATAATTAGAAAAAGCAACGGTTCAGTTGTGAAACATTCAGGAATTTTCATAAATATCGTTTGAATTTCTTCGCCGTAGACGGTTACGGCGTAGGCGTGGTGCTACGGCGTAGCAAGATGCAACATACCCACGATGACGATAACGTGACGTAACAAAATCCATATCTACGACGTTCCTATCCTATATGGCGGCTATCGCGCATGCGTGACAGGAGACCACAATGGTGTAGTCAAAATGGCAGTTACCGCATGGGCGTCATAGGTACCGACTACGGCGGAAAACATTCAGGAATATTCATAAAAAGCGTTTGAACGTCTTCGCCGTAGACGGCTACGGCGTAGGCGTGGTGCTACGGCGTAGCAAGATGGCGCCGACTGCAACATACCCACGATGACGAACGTGACGTAACAAAATCCATAGCTTCAACGTATCCTAAATGGCGGCTATCGCGCATGCGTGATAGGAGATCACAATGGTGTAGTCAAAATGGCAGCTACCGCGTGGGCGTCATAGGGACCGACTACGGCGTAGGGGACTTCATAAATGAGAATGATTTCAGAGTAGCCTTTTTATTTTACTTATAATAGAACTCACACGGCTGCCAAGCAAGACATCTGACGCGCTTCAGAGGAGAAATGGGCTAAAATAACAACTCGGTTACGACTACGTGGTAGGCCCGGATGGAGATGGCGGCATGAGCTTGACTCATTCTTAAAGGATTAGCCCACGATAGCATCTGACCACGAAAAGTGGAAAGAGAAAAGGGAGGCCTATGCCTATGTGGTGGGACAATACCGGCTTAAAAACTTTGAAAAATAAATGTATGCGTTATGTTTGTAGCTCCCCATACTTATTTATTTTTTATTTTTGCTTACAGGTGAAGTTTTTCCACGTGCCTCACTGAGCGGTTCGATCTTGTGGCGGGAGTCGCCAAAGCGACGCTTGGCTGCGGCGGTGTGATTCTTTTGTTCTAGTTTGAGGTAAGGGAAACTCTTCTTTTCTTCATCGAATGAAATGGTTCGTTGAACTCTTTGCAGGCACTGAGTTTTTTTTTCTCATTGAGGAATTCATGAAGGAGGAGAGGCTTTTGTCTAGCTGTGGGCTGGTACATGATGATGATTAAGGTAACTGTCCCATCTTGTAGAGAAACGGATATTACCTTGTTGGAAAACGGACCGTCTCCATTGCTTGTACTGTGTTCTTTTTCAGTTACCTTAGGTACATTCCTACATTCCCACATACACATGTGCCCTTCATAGAACCTTCTCTTAACCTTCTTTTTTCTGCATTTTCTAGGTGCCAGGTCACCTCACGTTCTAATCAACCAGCAGCGGCGGAGAGCAGCGTCCAAGATGGCGACCATGCTATACTTCAAGCCCCGACTCAAACAATAACCGTCAAGCTGCTAAACTAAACAGCATGCATCACGCAGCTTGCACAGATTACTTACTTTAGCACCCTTTTTTTTGCTCTGATATAACAAGAAGATAGTTTTGGAAAATTAGCCTAGTAATTTTCATTATATCTTTGTTTCTTATCGGAGCATAAAAAATCGATAGGTACTCCTGAGTGCTTCGCAAAACCCATCCGTGTTCCTTCTAAAGCCCTTTGTGTTCCAGGGCCGCGGTGTATCTTTTGAACTCTTTTTAACGTTCTCGATCGTGTTACCGTAAACATCAACTTGAACAACTTGAACAACTGAAACTGAATAAGCGCCGTCCGGTGACAATAATAATCGAGTACGTTAAAAAAACTCGCACTAAGCTAAATTTTGGTCAATCTCAGTCTTCTCGGAGATTAGCCAAGTACGCTGGAGATGTTACTGCTCAAGTGTGCGCGCATAGGTGCACATTCTGTCCGACTTCGACAGCGTTGGTGTTGGTTTCGGAGCCCCAAAACCAATGGAGCAGCTATACCTACACGGTCAAATGAGTAATCTGTGCAAGCTGATGATTTTAACTTAGTTTAAAATTGAAAATCATAACACCGTGATATTTTAAAGACTGCGAAATATGCACTTAAATGCAGTCATTGGACTTACATACCCGGATATGACAAGCGACGGAGCGCAGATCTAAATCAAATCAAAATATTTATTTGCTAGAAAATAACTTTTTATTCCAGAACGTCTTAAAAAATTATCTACACAAAAATCTTTGTTGATTGAGCAGTAGCGATCCCACAGACCCGATCTCCTTGGAGAAGTTTCGTTCTTCATCTCCAGCTTGCCTTAAATGACCGACTGGAGTGAAAAATGACGAGGATACAGAGCTTCGCCCACCTCTTTCTTGCCTTAATTGGCCGGTCTGAGTGGAGATACGCGAGACCGCTACTTTTTAAAGATTAGCATTGGCCTGAGAAACAAAAAGACTTTGTTTAGACAATTTTGGAAGGACTGGTTCCGTTAACTTCTTCAAAGTTTAGATCCGCGCTCTCACTATTATGGATTTTATAAATACAAAAAAAAAAATGTAAAAAAAAATATAAGTCACAGGACGTGTAAGGAGGCGAATCTCAGATTGAGTATCATGAGGAGGTGATACCAGCTGATTATAAAACTGTCATTTCTGTTACATCACTTCACTCGGAAAACACAGCAATTAAATAAAAAAATAATAATAATGTAAAGTTGTTCTTTGAATTTTTAACCCTTGCTTTATGATGTACCTACCATTTGCCACACTTCCACCTTTATAAGTTTTGTTGTTTGCATCATAATATGTTATGATGCGTGCGATATGTTGCGTGGTTTTGCTTTGAAGATAAACAAACGTCCATATTTCCCTTCATCCTCACAATGTACCTTTCACATTTGTCATAGTACGTAGTATTCATTTTCAATGACAACAACACCCTTTTCCTCACACAAAATCTAACAATCTTTCTGGAGCTGAAACTCCAACCATCCAAAGCTCCATTAAGACTATGTTATTCTCGAAAAGAGGTCCAATAGTGGTCCATAAGTAATTTCAAGCTCATAAGGATTGCAAATGAATTATTTTTCCTTTTAGATTTATTCCATAAACGAGACGTTTAAGTAAATTTAGTATGTACAATTGTATATCCCCAGATTTCCGAATGAGACATTTCACACAAAGCCAGCCAGCCAGCGGTAAGTAGCCAGGGCTTAACATGTTCTTAACTCCAAAAACACAATTCAAAAATTGGCCAATAGAGACGTGTTAAAGCTTGCCCTTGCCCTAGCGACACTTTTGCAATAGAACATATTTAAATTATAAAAAAAAATGTTCACATACTTATTCTTCTTTTCGTGTTGATTGGCTTAACTTCTCAAATTTTCTCCGATCAGTATGTGGTGATTTGGACCGTTCTGTCGTAAGCCACGTTCAGGTCCTGAAATGTGCAGGTGGCTGGGCATAAAGGACAGGTAAGCAGGTTGGGCATATCCTGGGATGGAGCTCCACAGTGACACAGTGTTTGGGATAGGTCTATGACACTGCATTTAATTGGCCAGATTGTTTCTACAGCGACCAATTTTGGCCGCAGTCGATTAAGGGATTTCCAGATAAATTTTCAGAGAGAGTAATATCTTGACTCCACCACAAAACGAAGATTTTTTCAGGGGAGGATTGGGTATATACACCGGAGGCGTATGAAGCTTATCGAGGAAGGACGGAGACAGACAAACTCACACAAAATTTAGTAGCTATAAGGGCGTACCCACCTAGGGGTAGGGGGGGGAGGGGCAGCTGCCCCCCCACACCCCTAGAAGAGAAAAATAAATTTCAATTTTCTTGGAAATTTCTATTAGGTACTGGAAGTGAATGAAGTGTTTGAAAATTAACATCTTTCCACTCAATTATTATTTTTTATTTGATATTTATTACATATTTTATCTAGAATATTCCACGGCATTCGATTCGCTATAGTATAGAATTCCATCATGCATATCAAGGGCATTCAAGGGCCATCCAGCTATTGCTTAGTAAACGTATTACACTACGTAGGATGGGCCTAATATTCCCAGTCACCCCCACATGGATGGCCACTATGTGGCATTCGGGAATAAAGAATCCCAGTAGCTACCGGGTGGCGACTGTAAAAATGTTATTTAATTATCTGTGACTGATGATTAGCTTTTGTTAGGTATATTAATTATTGCAAATACTTTGATTATCTGTGATACAAATTTACACCAGGTTTTTATGATCAACTAACACTTCGCCTGCGACTTCGTCCGCGATTTAGTAGGTAGTCCACAAACTTCAAACAAACCCAGTCATTTCTGCTGCTGATTCTGTGGTCTCAGGATCAGCGCAACTATTTACACCGTTCACCCCGTCAGGGGTTGATTATGAAAAATTATTCCACTTTTACTTAGTTCATACCAATTTCCACGTAAATTGAAGCAAGCGATAATGTCTTCCCCTAAAAACTTCATCATCCATTTTCGCCTTTTCGCTTATGTTCTAAAAATCCAAACATTTTGATTATTTTTTTTATCGAAATTATGAATGTCGTGTTTCAACTTCATCGGCGCATTTTAAGATTCTATCAGTTCGCTCAAACCGTAACATTTTTCTTACTTAGAGCATTTTAATACCCGTCGTAACTTTTAAACAAAGGCCCGATTTGAATAATTAAAAGTGTTATTTACATGTAGATACATAATCAACCTTAATTATCAAACTATTTAAAAGGATAAGGATTAATATCATGATACCAAAATCATCACTTTTCCATTCCACCCGAGGTTTGATTGAATAATTTAAACAAAAAGCGGTAATTCTGACTTTTTAACCATAATAGTTAAGCGTTTGTGTTTACCAAAAAAATACCTATTTTAATACCAAAGAATTCGAAATACCTGCCAGAATGGATAAATGCTCACCAAATTGTGTTTCATAAAGTATTGTAGAAATGAACCTATTTTCCTTTTTATTCTATGCCTTGTGTTTAAACTTCTACCAGACAAGTACCTATTTTACTAACAAATAATTCGAAATACCTGCCAGAATGGATAAATGCTCACCAAAAGGCAAAAAAATGCTCGATTGTTTAAAAAAAAACAACCACGAAGACATAGCGGGGTCTGGTTCTGTGGCTTCGCTCGCTCACTAGACCCCGCCATCCCCTTCTAACCTAACCTATCCGAGTCGTAGTGCCCCAGGTCCCTCAGCTCGCTTAGCTCGCTCTTGCATCCAATTTCTCCTAGTAACAGAAGAAACATTGTATTTCAGGGAAACAAGATTTGGTGAGCATTTATCCGTTTTGGTAGGCAAAAAGAATATAAATACAACACGTACAATTTTATTCTTATAAACACTCATCGTGTTTAATTATTTTGGAACTTAACACGTTGTTCTTCAGGCACCCCGGTATAGAGTGGGTTTATTTTATTTGAAGTCAACATATTTTACTTGGTACGCATTTAAATTGTAGCCATAGTTAAGACATACCCTTGCGAACTTTTTCATAGATTTATGTATCATCAATAGTTTTCTCAGCGCACGCCAAATAATGTATTTATTAACTACTACTTTGGGTTACACTATTGCAATTTTCGTGGGGATCATTACTCTTTTCGAAAATAAAATATAGCCTTTGTTTTAAGTTAATAATGTAGCTACCTAATGGCGAAAAAGTTCTAATATCGTTTGAGCAGTTTTTGGGCTAAATCGTAACAAACAAACTTACAAATATTTCCTCTTTTTATTAGTTTAGAAAATAATAAGTGATTAAAAGCAATTATGATGAAGAAAAAATTATTTGTATATCCCTCATAATATCATACTAATATAATAAAGCTGAAGAGTTTGTTTGTTTGTTTCAACGCTCTTATCTCTGGAAATACCAGGCGGATTTGGTTTTTTTTTTGTATATGATTGCCACATTCAATAAAACCAAATTGAAAAAATCTAACCACCAACCCCCTCATCGCGGTCGTAAGATAGATTGCCACCTGGTGGCAATCCAGGCCGACTGGAAATATTTGGGATGGGCACGAACAAACGCCCAGCCCGCACCCGCACTCATCGACGGCTCAGTGCATACATAGTCTTTGGACATGAAGCAAAAAAACCAGCGAAACAGGTATGAGCTGCCCCCCCCTGTCTCAAATCCTGGGTACGCCCTTGAGCTATGTACAGTAATAGATCGCGCCATCGGTACAAACAGTAAGGAGCGTTTATTAGTTTTCTGATCAGGATGAAATTCATTACACGCTGTTTAAAATCCAGAACTTTGTTTTAATTGTAGCTAATACTCAGCTATTATGATGATTGGTGGAGTAAAGCGGTGATCAAGTGGCGTTCGCGATTTGGAAGAAGTGTGGTTCGTCCGGCAGCGAAATGGGCAGACGATATTGTTGCCATCGCGGTTAGAACCTGGATGAGGCTGGCATAGGAACGTGGGGATTTTTACCGCCCATTTTCAACGCCTTGTGGGGTGATGGGTGTCGCAGGAGCACTCGGCCGACTTCTACCTAATTTTGTGGGGCAAAATAACAGCTGCAGGCGGTTATACACGGGGTCTTACAGTCAATTCCTCTATGGAGCTCCAGTGTAGGCTTACGATATAAAAAATAGGGTTGTGGCGGAACAATCATTGTCATTTGGGCCACCACCTTACAATTTGAAGAAAACCGCTGCCGCTTATGAAATTGCGCCAGAGCCGAGCAGAGAGAGGTGATCCTTTGTTCACTAATGAGGGGCAACGACCACGCAGTTACACGCGCTGCTTACATGCTCGATGCGCGTGATAATTGTATCGGCGAGAGCTCCCGCGACCTTGGGCTACGAGGCAATGGCGTGCGCGGTGACAACGAGCTTGCGAGCAGAGCTACGAGGGCCAGTCTACGTTCAGCTAGCTACCAAACCGTTCGGTTCGCGACGCGCTTTCTATTTGCTTTTGTTTTAATATTATTTTTCTGTGTAAATTGTGTGTAATACTTGCCAGTATAAATTTAAATAATACCTTAATAATATTCTTCATTTCTTCGCCTATACTCGCTTTTAATTCCTACCTTCGCTACACTCAAATCATATCACAATAATATTATAAAGGCGAAGGTTTGTGAATGTGTGTGTATGTTTGTTACTTCTTCACGCGCAAACAACTGGACCGATTAAGATTAAATTTGGTATAGACATTGTTTGGGATTTATTCCGGGAGTATGTTTCCTTGATATAATTTTCGAGAAACACGCAGGCGGAGCCGTGGGCGGCAACTAGTTCATAATAAATTTCTCTATGGGTTTAATTCCCGTCCGTGGAAATAACTATTTCTACAGGGTTGCAGGGTTCTTTCGTCCTCTATACAAAGTGGCCTGCGGGTGACGGACTTGGGGAGGTTTGTTGTCCAAGCATGCAAGACCTAGTTGGTGTCGCGTGGTGTTTCCGCGCGCCTCTCACAAATGATGAAAGGGTCAGGAGAAGCTCACTCCTCCCCTTACCCGAGATCGGGTTTGCAAGTGCAAACTGTCACTGCCGGGGCGATTGTGGAGAATGCGAACGTGTCCCCGCACCCCAACGAAACCTGATGAGGAGGAACACCGTGTGGTTTTAGTCAGTAGGAGTCTGACAGACTTCTCCGTCTGCCCCAAGACGGAGGATATCCAAAAGTTTTTCACGTCGACAAATAAAAAAAGGGATTGGCACAAGAAACCAGAGGCCTATGCTCAGGCAGTGGGTGAATTCGGGCTGTGGATGATGATAATGATGAATTATCCAGCCAGAGCGTTAAAACAGAAAAATATAGATATTAATAATCAAGTTGTTCTATCTTGAACTGCTTATTCAGCCTGATCAGTCTACAGTTCTACACGTACTGCCCAAAACTGGAGTGTTATTCTTAGGTTAAAAAAAGAATGAATGAAATTCAACATTTGATACAATAAATAATTTATTTCATGTTTACATTGCAGTGTAACTTATTTGCGACTGATTTTTCACTATAATTAATTTCATAAAATGTCTGTCTAGTCTGTTTAGCAACAGCTACTTGCTATTAAGGAAGAATTTGCTTATCAAGTGCTTAACAATTAAGATTTTGAAGTAAAGTTAACAAGTTCAGGGTATGGGCCAGTATTTGAATTAAGCATTTGGAGTTCAGAACTTGTCAAACTCTCCTTTAATGTCAAAGTATATCAGGTCAAAATAGAATTTGAAGAATCCTCAATTCCAAAACTCCTCATTCAAACATCCGGGGATTCGACTGTATATTTTAATTGGTGGCTCTTCACTTGGCTCATTTGTCAAAATATTCGCATCAATTATGCAATACGAAATTAACCTTATTTCGATTTAAATAAGGTTTATTTCGTATTGCACAATTGATGCGAATATTTCGACAAATACGGCCAGTATATGAATATCTCATGCTGTCTGCCTCACATTAAGGTGTACCGCAGCGACAGAAAGATTTTGAAACACGTTGAATAACGACGTGCGACATTTCGGGTGTCATTCAATGATGGTCTTGTCGATATTGTCGTAGACTCTGTCGACGTTCTCTGGCGGTAAGGGGTCCATGATCTCGCATTGTAGGTCGTATTGTTGGTCCAGGCCCATGTAGCTGTCGCTTAGGATGTAAACTGTGAAGATTATGCGACCTGCGGGGCAGAAGAATACGTCAATTAGTAACTGATTATCGAAAGGCCTGTTCAGACCAATGTGGTATTCGCTACCCATATAATATGTATACTTATATATTTTTTTTTTTTTTAGGGAAATCATCAAATGACTTCTTCTGCTCTGGGTGGAGCGGAAGGGTGTGTCACTCTTACTGACTAAAACCCATCCGTGTTCCTTCTAAAGCCCTTTGCGTTTTAGGGCCGCGGTGACTCTTCCGAACAAATTCCTGTACCCTGGCAGGCTCTGGCCCTAGCGGGCCCCGTCTTCTATGCTGACATCTCTTTGAGGCGCGCGTCGAACACAACGCGCCATCGACTCGGGCCTGGTGGTGATCGGACAGCGAGCCACCCAACGCTCGTATCAGTAGTGTTGCAGGTATTATTGTTTTTTTGCATACCTTTATTGGCTAACTCGTAGGTCTTGCGGCTGTGCATGAAGTCCTGGTAGCCTTTCCCGGATTGGGAAAGTATTTGGATTGTGGAGGTCAGAAAGGCAGTCGCTCCATATAAAATTCAGCTGCATCAGGCTAAAATCGAAGCAAACCCGACTAGGAAAAAGGCAAAAAGATGTTATCCAAGTACCTTTTCCAGAGGGCGTATAGAAGGTGACCTGCGCAGTCCCTCTGGGAGGCACCCTCTTCAAGGCGTGCAGCTCTCCGTTGTCGATGGTGCCCATGGTGACGAACCAGCCCTCGTTCTTGCCGCGAGGGAAACGCGGACAGAAGACGTTGTTGGGGTTGCCACCACGACGGTTTAGTTCGAGGAGGAGGGTGTATTCCTGGACAAGGATTTAATTTTAAAGACTATTTTTTCGTTGCTATGAGAGAAAAAGAGCTAGAAAACTTCTTATTAGTAAAGGACAAAGGAACCTTTGGTATGGACTCCGTACCCAGAGCTGTTTCAAGTACTGGCATGCTATTGAAATGGTTATAATAGATGTTTCATATTCTGGTATGACAGAACTGTTTTTTGTGGCGTATTTCATATGCCACAAAGCGGTTCTGTCATATAAATATGCTTACGCAGCATTAAGAACTTTTCTTCTATTTGATATATTATAATTAAAATAAAGTCGCACCAATGACAGCCCCATTTGATGTCCAGGCAATTACTATCCATTCCAGGTTGCCTGCAAGAGATCGCGGAATGCGATAAGGCCATTACATGCCATTAAATATGCATTTTAGTTTTCTGTTATTTTGTAAAATTAAGTAAATAAATAAATACAACGCCCCACTTCAAATGCAGCCAAACTGCTTGAAGATTAAGTAAATGCATGGGTAGCAGATTAAAATATGAAGGCTCAATGGTTTGTATTTACCTGATCAGCATGTAGCGACATCCATTGGTCCCTAGAAGGAGGCTGATGCACCAGCTTGTCTTGTTCGCCATCACTGTCGAACCATAGACCGCGTACGCTCATCCTTATGTCCAGTGTTGGCATGTCACATATGGCCTGAAGAAGTAATAATAGTCATAGTTATGGCAATCATGAATGTCGTCTGAAGACTCACTTCAAGAAGTGACAGAAAACTCACTTCTTCCTATCGTTGCGAAGTCAAATTGAGGAGTATATTGTAGGCAGTTTGTTTTTTGTTGGTGAAGCAGGCGGTTCATCTGATGCTGAATTGTTACCAGCGTATTAAGACGTCTACAGTCCCATCCCAGAACGTATGTACAGACAACAAAGCTATTTGGTATGCAAGCATGGTAACTTCTAACTACTTTTAAAGCATGTTGTGAGTTTGCTGAGTAAACAATAATTATTGTACACCGCATTCGTAAGAATGTCATAAGCTTAAAAAGTTATAAACACATCACACGCACACATCTAAAATATATATTGGCAAAGCAGTGAAAAAAATAATATTTTTGCTTGTATACCAAATAGCTTTGTTGACTGTACATTCTAGGTTGCCTCGGAGAGATCACGGAATTTAATAAGGCTGCCCATATTTATGTGTATTTGGTTTTCTTGTAAACAAGAACGTATAATAATAACTCACTTGCAAGCAGAATACGCGCTTAGTCGTGGAGTTGTGTAAGCCAGCCCGATTTACATATACAAGTATACAAGGTGGAGACGACGATACGACAATAAATCAAAACACTGGCAATACTAGTCCATACGAATGTTTTTTCTTTGATGTCACTAACTGCAACAGACTGCTTGGAATATTTCGTCAGAATAGTAGTCACTATCCTTGACTAGTTTGAGTTTTTTAGACGTTTTATGCAATTGGAAGTTTATCTTTGATTTCGGTGACAGGATTTATAGTAGTTTCAAAATAGTCCTATGAACCGGTATTGTCAGTGTTACCATTTATTGTTGTATTAATGCCTCCACATTGTATAGTAAATGAGAGGTCTCATATGCCAGTTATCCACATAGCAACAATGCTTTATGACAAGAATATTTTTTTTGGCTCTTCTCAGACAGGATTTTGCATGAAGGGTTTTACTACAATTAAATAAATAGACAATAAAACGACTCACCCTATGTATCTGCTCAATCTGATTCTCTTCGAACTCCCTCCTCAAATACTTAGCCAACAGCTCATAATTCCTCATACAAACAACTTTTAGTCCATTCAGCATATTACAAGGCTTGTTGGTATCTTTGGCCATATGAGAGAATATATAAAGATGTTGGGAGTCTATGTGTGGTAGCGTTATAAGGGGGGACTCGGTCGGCCATCTTGCTTGCACGATGCCTTGCATTAGCATCTGGCAAGATAGGCAGACGGATAGCCAGCCGTTTTCTGCTGATGTGTCTATCATTGCCTGTGGAGATCAAAATGAGAGTAAGTTATTAAACTCACTGTTAAATCCTAAAGCATTTAATTCAAAAGTGGTGAAATATGCTTGCTTGGTTTTATTGATTAACCTTTTGACCGCCAGAGCATAAACGCAGCGGTGTGCCCCCGACGCCAAGCCACAAATACGCCGTACTTTTTGTCACATATATGTGACGTTTGGCGTACAGGGCACGCGCTTGCTTGTCATGTATACGCGACAATGGCGTTCAAAAGGTTAAGATTCTATCATTCAATTGCTGCGTTTGTAAGGCCATCACCACCTGCGACTAGTTCGCATGCAAGTTGCATTACATTGCGTGCTACCGAGGTATAATATGCTCTACATTTGATAACTATAAAATGCAGGTCTTGGGCTTTCCAGGACCTGCACGTGGCTAATGATGGACCGGTCCAAATTGGCACATACGAAAAGAAGACCCGATCGTGTCCCGCAATGTATTTTAACTTCCATGCGAGTTACCCGCAGCAAGTAACATGGCTTTACTTTGTGCATAAAGTAAACAAATAAAACCGCATTTAAAGTGCCACTGCAAACGGAACTTTGCACAACTGAATTAAGGTTTCTTATCCCAAATCTCGTGTAAAGTCTTACCTGTAATATCCTAATAGTCTGATCCAGCACAGACTTCGTGTCAGTCAGATAATCCGTGTTGGGTAGTTGTAATCTCGTCATGTGAGCTTGAAGGAGAAGAAAGGCTTTTACGTTGGACGAGTCCAGGCTTAGAGCGTCTACGGGGAGACGACAGTCTTGAGAGAGTTCACTTAAAAGGAAAAGTTTTCTTTTAAACACAGGTTTTGTAAAATAAATAAATAGATGTCACTCAGAAATTTGTCGCCGTATTTGAATTTGCTGTATACATCTACCTCATATCTGACACTCAGACTCATCGGGTCACATGGCAAGCGACATCACTGTAGGTTGAGACTGAGATGGTGAGATGAGCTGGATTCTTTCAATAAAGCCTGGTCTACAATAGTGTAAGAAAGAGAAAAGTGGAAGGACGGTTTGGAGGCCTTGGTTTGCAGTTGGAAAATCCAGATTAAAAAAAAAAAACTTTGCCACATACTAGGAATTTCTCACAAACATACCCGGAACAAATATCTGTAGGCCATAAAATTATTTGTTCCGTGCGGGAATTGAATCCGCGACACGTAGCGCAGCAGTTCATCGCTCAACCACTGCGCCAACCGTGTCGTCAGATTGGTATTGTCCTGTCTATGGCGTTTGACTGACACGGTGATTACTCATTCAGCTTGGTCAGTCAAATAATAAGTTTAATCATAATAGGAATTTCATTAATTTTCAGTAATGGCACTTGATTTCCCTCAATAAAGGCGATAGATAAGGTCTCCGATTGAACGAGCGTAAACAGAAGATTTCTTTTAACCTTACTTTGAAGGTTGGCGAGTAGTCGAATAGTTTTGAAGACAGCTTTACTGCAGGGCTTGGAAACCGGAAAAAACTTCGAACCGGTAAACGCCTTAGTACATAGGGAACTTATGATTTCGGTTTTGTTCTACCTTTAACCCTAATTAAACGGTTATAAGCTACAAACGTTCGTAAATAGGTTTTGTGGAATTAACCGGTTTTGAATGGTTTTTGTCGCCTACCTCCAATGCGCAGCCGTGCTGAAGTATAAGACTGAGATATTTTAAACCGGTTCCAAGCCTTGCTTTACTAGCTGTCTCTGGAATGGGAGTTTTATACTTTTGGCTGTAAAAATCCCGAGGTCTGTCGTCCAGGAGTTAGATGGTAAAAGCGTTATTCTAGTAAGATGGGCTAGTCTAAAAGATAGTAAAACAGGCTAGTAGATAAAGTTACCCGTTGAGTATGTCCTCGTTGTGTCTGACAGGCAGCGTGGCGTACTCCTCACTGTCCGCCAGTACTCGCAGCAAGTCGTCGATATTCATATTGCTCTGCAGGTTTCTGGTAAAGTGGGCCATAGTTTTGTAGGAAAGATAGTAGTAGGAGGCGATGCGTCCCATCCATGTGCAGTGGACTGTACGGAGATCCTAATAACGAAAATTTCATCATGAAGTTCATCGATTATTCTTTTATTTCTTCCGTTGCGTCAAGACTCTGCTGGCTGAAGATATATGAAGACAGATAAAATGTCTGCAGAAGTTGTATTTTAACACTTTCAGTGCCCAGAACTCAGCATATGGGTTGAACAATAGTTATATGTAGCGGCGGCTCGTGGGCACAAGAAACAAATTATTGTTCGACCCATATGCTGAGTTCTGGGCACTGAAAGTGTTAAAGGTTATTTACTGGCCGTCTTAGAATCATCAGCGACATCTAAGTAGGCTTGGTGATCCTCGCTAGTTAACCTGTTGAACGCCATTGCCACATGCGCAAACAAAAGCTTTCCTTGTACGTGTACACCAATATCACAAATATGTGACAAACATACCGTGGATTTGTGTCTTGGCTGGTTAAACGCCGATACATTTATCATCTGACGTTCAAAAGGATAATAAATTATTGTGTTGCCAATAGTCATAAATAAGAGCTAGTTTTGCTTGTTCGAATATTTACATGGTTAAACGCAAAAAAGTGCTGATGTGCATACTACATGTCAAAGAAACACATTGATTGGTGATCATTAAATCGAAATAATTTAATGAATTCTACTCCTGTACGACTAGCTTTAAGGTAAGCTTCAATAATTTAATCTAAAAAACTAATCGTATAATTTTGATTTCCAGGGATACCTCTTCGTTACGGAATTTGTTCGAAAGAGTCACCACGGCCCTGGAACGCAAAGGGCTTTAGAAGGAACACGGATGGGTTTTAGTCAGTAAGAGTCTGACACGCCCTTCCGCTCCACCCAGAGCGGAAGAAGTCATTTGATGATTTCCCATCCTTAAAAAAAAAAAAGGGATACCTCTTCAATCTCCAAACAATTGGCATTAGCTAGAGCATCCAAAGAGCTTTGCACCAAGTTAGAGAGATAATAGTTGACGTCTTGAGGCTCCACGCTTTCCAAGTTGTAGTACGACGGGTTCTTGAGCAAGCGACGGAAGAAATACGTCCACGTCATGTAGTCGAGGATGTCTTGTTTGGTTTGGACCGTACCTGGGACGAAGAAAATAGTGTTTGAATAGAATGTTCATTTGTTTGCTCACAATGTAGGTATTTACAATAAGATGGTTGAATGCCATTGTCACGTATACATGACAAGACAGCGCGTGCCAAATGTCACAAATATGTGACAAAAAGTACGACGAATTTGTGGCTTGGCGTCGGAGGCACGCCGATGCGTTTATACTCTGGCGTTCAAAAGGTTAAAGGATTCTTGTACATTCTACCATTTAACTACAACAAACTGTCAAATTTCTTTAATAGAATTTCAACTTTATCGTCAAAGCATTAGGTTGAAGGTTGAATGGGAAAATTTGACAGTTTCGGGTAGCTTGATGTGCTGGCGTCTGTACAAACATTGATTAACAACTAAAATTTATCAGCCAGAAAATTTGATGCGGAGTAGTAACATTCATTTAATAGAAGTAAAGTTAGTTTCTTATTATTGAATTTGTTAGGAAAGTTTCACCAAGTTTTTTGTAGGGTTGCGAACCATCAGAAGGCTAAGATGGTAACTGGGCCATCAGAACAGTGCCTTTGAATCTACAGCATTAGACGCAAAGAAGGTGCGCTCGCCCTAAACTAGTAATGCTTAATGTGACTTTATATTCATGCTGTTTCATCCGGAACACAGCAATTGCTGCTAAAGGACCGAAATTGCCATGGTTAAGAAGAAGGATCAAAATTGCTCCGCGTCCTACTGCGCGTAATACCGCGATACTTTTTCTTTCATCTAAGATTGGCAGCGGTAACGATCCAGCCTGGTAGCCCACATATCTGCTTTTTGTGGATCACTTATGCATACAACGTGTAAAAGAATAAACGCAATACCTCTTAAGGGTCATTGTACTCATCATTATGAATAACTTTTACTATGGGACCAATCCCGAAATCGAGAAATAAAAATCAGCCGTTCAGTACATTTTGTCGAGTTATACGCATATAAATGTATGAGGCAGTCGATCAGTGTTGGTCCCATAGTAAAAGTTGTTCATAACGATGAGTACAATGACCCCGTAAGAGTTTTTTATTTTTTTGTATGGGTTTTCTCTTGACTCTAGTCTAGGTAATAGATGACAGAGACAAAGTCGACAATGGAGCGAGCTTACCCAGAAAAAGCCTGTTCACTCTAATTTTGAAGAGATTAGGGTTGCATGCGTTCGGAAACACAGACGCAGGCAGAGAGTTCCACTCCTTTGCTGTGCGCATTATAAAAGCCGTTTGGAAACGTTTAGTGCGGTTATTGTGTTTTTTCTGTTACAGGTTGTATAATTTAATTAGATAAATCTCTTAAACTATGATGCCGTAGCTAAAATCGCTTCAAGCTTTGTTTAAACTTACCAGCAACAACTTCAGCGTTCAAATGGTCGGGCAGTACATCCAACAAACTGGATTCGACCGGGAATGGTTCGTACAGGAACTTCTTGTAGAAGTTCTTCTTCTGGTCGTGAACTAATACTACTGCTACTCCTTCGTTGTCGTACTGGAATAAATATTCACATTTTTAGTTCCATTTCATATGCTCTCCGCGTGATAGGTACAGGGAACGTGCAGGAAGAAGTGGAAGCACAGAAATGTCACTGTCTATATTTTACTTATAAGTTACTCTCTCTCTCCCTAGTTAATCTTTTACAATTCAAGCGGTGTGGTTATGGGATGCTTGCCCGTGTCGGTAAGGCGTGCTCAATCTTTGTCTACTTTTAAAACTATGGGGAAAAATCACTATCTCTCTCCTTAATCGTCTTTACTTGGGTTTTCTGCTTTTGTTTCATAATTATTATTGTATTTATTGTATGTTTAAATAGTACACCTAAGACTACCTACAGCACTGTCTTTCCTTCTCTCTTTAAAATCCATCCAAAGGTTGTCTTTAAAAGATAGCTTTTAGCGATAAGGCCGCTCATTGTGTCACCCTATGTAATGTTTTTCTTCATCTATCTTGTCTGTAACTTATATGGTGTACATAATAAAGAGTATTGTATTCCATTCTATATGTAACGCTAGATGGCACAGACTACTTTGTGCACGTTCCCCTAAACAGAGCGTGCAGGAACTATAGGTGGCAGCAAAGAAGCGTCAACGTCAAGTATTCTTAACGTTAAAGTTTCGAATATGCAACGCTAGATGGCATAATCAATGCCGTGCACGTTCCCTTACGTTAACGAGAAAGCCCGAATTGTATTAACAAAGCGTTCTTATGTCATTGAAGACTATTTTGCGAAGCGAAGTGACTTTTGAGGAAAAGTTCAGTTGAAGTTGAAAAAAAACAACTATTACGAGGTCACCGAAAAAATCTGGCATCAGATCTGGCTGGTGATCTTCAGTTCACAATTCCTATCGTAGACCACACAATAATCTTAATATGTTCTTTATCAACAGTCAAAATGAGTATGGTATAGTTACCTGCGGGCGCCCAGCCCTGCCCATCATCTGCAGAACATCTGTGATGGGCATGTCGACGTATCGCTTCTGCTTGCCGTCGTAGTATTCCGTGCCCTTGATGACCACCAGGTGAGCGGGGAAGTTCACGCCCCACGCTAGCGTGGCTGTGCAGATAAGGACCTAGAAGTTGAGGTAACTTTACAATGAATTCATCACTTTAATTTACGTCGGAAAGGACGCTTGTGGGCGCCTATCTCCTGCAGTACAGACGGCACTGCAGGACATAGGCGCCCACAAGCGTCGTCAGATCGTCCGATCCCGAGCGTCTCACATCCAGCAGATTCCCGCAGTCTCACCAGGTCATGATTTGATAGAAACATTTGGAACCACTTAGTGGAACAGTTTACACACAAGTTGTGGCGCTAAAGGCGTTTTGATTAAAGGGAGACATTGCCATGCATGCTTTCTCTCTCTCTCTCTTTAGTGAAAGCGTCATGCGCGCCTGTGTGTGAGCGACATTCCTAAGTTTATTCTATTTAGAGGTATTTTACTTCAGATAAATTTAAGCCTGGTTATTTTTTTGTTTGGATGCTTTTTTGAAGTTAGAAGCTGGATGCTGTAGTAAGTATGAGTGAGTAAGTAACCGTTACATATGACATGTGATTTTTACTTATTTTTATTTAGCTTATCAACAGCGTAGCAGGTGGAAGGATTTCTATTTTGATACTTTGCCTTTTTCTTCGACTACTTGTAGTTTAACTCAATACACATTAAGCAAAGCCTACCTATCTGCAATGTCATATCTCTGAGAGTACTTTAAAAGCTGCTGAAACCAACCTGTATCTTCTGATTAATAAATAGCTCCTCAACAGTAGTCCTATCTCTCTCATGCAGACCTGCATGATGAATGCCGATACCAAACGCTAGCGTCAGCTTCAGGTTCGACTCCCGGATGTTGGCGAGAATCTGTTCCATCTCGGACTCCCGCATGTGGAGCCATTGCTTTGGGTTGTCTTCGGCTGCTAAGTATGCGATGAGATCTAGGGCTGTTAATCTGGAAATTGGTTTTTAGTAAGTTTTAATGTTTACTTTTATATTGCAACTAGTGGCCCGCCCCGACTTCGCACGGATACATATGTTTTTTTTTTTCAAAATTTCTGTTTATAAGAACCTTCTCCTGACAATAACAAACACAATAAGAAAAGAATAAGCGAAATTGGACCAGCCGTTCTCGCGTGATGCCGTGATCAAGGGAAATATGGATTCATTTTATAATATATAGATAAAATGATTAGGATCACAACCCTAATAATTTTATTGCAACGGAAGACCAAGATACTAACTGGTTTAAATATCAACTTTTGCAAGTGGATCTTAGCAGCAGTTTTGTATTTTATCGTGTATCAATAAAATTTAGCTGAATCTGATTTGAATGGAAGCCGACCCCAATATAGTTGAGAAAAGGCTAGGCAGATTATGATATTCTACATAAATAACAATCAATCAATCTCAAATTATTTAAGTATTTCAATTAAACCATTTGCAGGCTTTTGAATGGTCAAGGTCGGTCAGTCAAAGATGAAGCTATTTGCACGTTCCAAAGCGTAGATCTCTATGGAGAAGAACGTGCAAGAACCTCCACGGACACTCTTTTAAATCTTTTTTTTTACAATGTTTTTATTAGGTGCATCATTCTTGTTAAAAATTATACATACATAATAATATAAATGTGAGAACGATGTAGAAAGGAATGCACGATAAAAGAACAACAACACAATATATGAACGATGTAGAAAGGAATGCACGATAAAAGAACAACAACACAATATATGGAAGTAATTCTGAAATAAAATATTTGAATTAAATTGTATTGAAAAGCGTCTGGAGTAAGCAAAACAACAATTCAATTAACAAAACATTCAAATAATGTTTGTCTTCTAATCGTTCCAAAAGTATTTATATGTTTTGTAACTTTGGTAGGGTGTTCTGGGGACGCCCGGGAGAGTGCCTGATCCAAAAATCTCTCAAAATATAAATAAATAAAAAATACGAGGCATTACAGCTAAATCCTACTAATATTATAAACGCGAAAGTTTCTTAAGAATGTATGTATGTTTGGATGGATGTTTGTTACTCTTTCACGACAGAACGGCTGAACGGATCTTGATGAAATTTGGCACAGAAGTAGATTATAGTCTGAAATGACATATAGGATACATTCATCCCGGGGGTATGTCCCCTTGGTATAATTTTCGACATTCACGCTAGCGGAGCCGCAGGCGGGGCAACTAGTATTTGTATGATTAATGCTAGTTGCACTAACCATTCCCAGTGAGTTTAATCACTGGGAATGGTTAGTGCAACTAGTTCAATTTCCTGGGTGATAGGAAATTACGTTACGAGTACGAGTACTACTTACTAATAAAGTTACAGAAAAAAAACTTATTTCTTGTACTGCCAATACTTATTAACAGTTTCTTTAACCGCGTTAAATATTGGACGGTGACAAGGTTTTGGAAACCACTCCGAAACCACCTGTGTATATGATACATTGCATGCAAGATAAAAATATGATACAGAAAAGTTCTAACATGTTCAGCCGCACATCGTGGCGTATAAATTGGTAGGAAGAGATGGTGCATAAACCGTGATACTATTCATCAAAATTACATTTCATCATTATTCATCATTACAATTCAATAAGCATATTCCTTAGATGCAATTCAATGTCAAAGTAGTCATTAAATAAATTGGTCAATAAAATACGAATTATTTTCATTAATATTGTTACGAGCTTGGGGTTCGTGACACTAAAAACAGCCGATAAAATAACCAAAATGACACTTTAATTTAAAAACACTAATTAAAACTTTAACTCACTAATTATAGAACACAACTTCACCACTGATCACTTTAATCGCACTTGAAGACCGCTTCCGAAGTATTCGCTTGTATAGCTAATCCAATACTGACTCGGTCGCGGAATACGCGCTCCTTATATAGTTCAGTTTATTCTAGAAACATCTGGGAAGTACTCGTAACTACCGCTGCCGACTGACCAGATATCAAGAAGTGTAGAATGTTCTGGCAAAGAAATGTCTAGAAGGTACTTGACTCTACTAGTTCTGCTACTCGATACTAGATGGCGCTAGTAGTAACTTAATGTACCCGACATTAATTCTGGCGCGTAACAATATTTAACTGCTGTGTTACTGTATTACAGCTGCAAAAGATTAATTGTAGTGCTAGTGGCTGACTTACCTAGTCTGTCTTCTGCTGGAGACGAACACGAGTGTCGGTGCACAAGGCGAGTGTGTGCGTATCGCTTGGAAGGTAGGCTTGTTCATCGTCATCATACGCGGGCAGTAGTGGCGGCCTGGGTGACCTGATATGTGTACCTGTGAAAGATAAAGTATTTGTCAAATGTATTTATTTACTGGATTCTATTTATTGAGAACACGAAGAGTCTTTTAGTTCATTATCTCACACAGAGCCTAGCGCTGAGTCGGATAGGGACTGTGTTATTTGCACTTAGACTCCCATTTGGTGCGTTGAGAGCGAGTGTCCTGGCTAAGTTATTTTTTTATACCCTGGAAGCATCCAAACTACCTAATCAAACGTTGAAATTCCCAATAAAATACTTTCAAAGTTTTCGAGTTTTAACGTAAAAACAGACAAAAATAAATCAACATGAATTTCGTAAAACAAAGTTAACTGTACCTACTGTTACAATTTAACGTAACAAACGAACAAAAAACCGACAAAGATAAATTAACATGAATTCCAAAACGAAGTTAACCTACTGTTACAATTTTATACTGGGACGCAAAATTTTTGCACAGCGGGGTTAGCGAGTTCATTTGAACTGGGCGTTCGCGCGACTTGCCGCGTTCGGCCTTAAAGATCAAATAACATAAATTGGGTCAGAAAGCAGCCACTAGACAGAGGTCCAAGTTTTCTTTAAAATCTTCAGCAAACATAAGCAATCAAATTGTGCAATAATTGGTATTTGTTTTGTAGTCTGAATCTTCGTCTAATTTTGACTTACTTCACTTACATAATTGGAAGTTAAATTGAACCTTAACTACGAATAAACAAAATAAATTTTCATAACATACCTCCAATGGAACAGGTCGTACTGAAGGCCTAAAGTTGTATAGACCCATTTCTCCAATGTTGAGCCAGTTGGCAAGATCTTTGGCGTTGGCAAGAGCAGTAGATAGACCAATGATACGCAGTCTTCGTGATGTGTGGGATTCGATAAAGTTGGTTCTGAAACAAAAATATTAATGGTAAAGTTTTTGATTCATGTTTTTATACGGGTATCTAAGTATTATTTTAAAGTTAAAACGATTATGCTGATCAACAGGCAGGCTGTCTAATAAGCCGGAGATACATCGATGCCAAGACTCGCCACATCGACGAGCCTTGTGTGTCATTGGTCATTGGTCCAACCTTCTGGTGGGCATTCCAACGATGTGTCCCTGTGCCTAGCCTCTTTTAAGTTTGGCGATTCTTCGAGCTATTTTGGCAACGCTGCAGTAGTGTTATGTGCCTCTTACTACACCAGCTCTGTCATACTGGAACATTTCAACTGCCACGATCGACTGATGCCGTCCCATTCCACTTTCTTCTTACCTGGACACAACGTCCTCTAGCACCGGGCCGCGGTCTTCTCCCACAGCAGATGTATCTCGTCTATGACGATGAGCCCCACATCTCGCACGTAGTTACGTGTCTGCCACGATCGACTGATGCCGTCCCATTTCTCTTACATCTTACCTGGACACAATTTCCTCTAGCACCGGGCCGCGGTCTTCTCCTTGCAGATGTATCTCGTCTATGACGATGAGCGCCACATCCCGCACGTAGTTACGTGTCTGCCACGATCGACTGATGCCGTCCCATTTCTCTTACAGCTTACCTGGACACAATGACCTCCAGCACCGGGCCGCGGTCTTCTCCCAGCAGATGTATCTCGTCTATGACGATGAGCGCCACATCTCGCACGTAGTTACGTGTCTGCCACGATCGACTGATGCCGTCCCATTTCTCTTACAGCTTACCTGGACACAATGACCTCCAGCACCGGGCCGCGGTCTTCTCCCAGCAGATGTATCTCGTCTATGACAATGAGCGCCACATCCCGCACGTAGTTACGTGTCTGCCACGATCGACTGATGCCGTCCCATTTCTCTTACAGCTTACCTGGACACAATGACCTCCAGCACCGGGCCGCGGTCTTTTCCCAGCAGATGTATCTCGTCTATGACGATGAGCGCCACATCTCGCACGTAGTTACGTGTCTGCCACGATCGACTGATGCCGTCCCATTTCTCTTACAGCTTACCTGGACACAATGACCTCCAGCACCGGGCCGCGGTCTTCTCCCAGCAGATGTATCTCGTCTTTGACAATGAGCGCCACATCCCGCACGCAGTTACGTGTCTGCCACGATCGACTGATGCCGTCTCATTTTTCTTACAGCTTACCTGGACACAATGACCTCCAGCACCGGGCCGCGGTCTTCTCCCAGCAGATGTATCTCGTCTATGACGATGAGCGCCACATCCCGCACGTAGTTCCGTGTCTGCCACGATCGACTGATGCCGTCCCATTTCTCTGGGGTGGTTACTATGACGTGCGAGTTTCGAATTGCTCTGATGTCCGGGGAGACGTCACCTAGATAGGAAAAAGAGAGTATTTGCATTACGTCAAAATGAAAGGTGGAATGTGGCCACGTCTCTGTGAAAGTGAGCTGAAAGCTGTGATTCACCACGGGATCAATTAATTCTTTGAATAATGGATATACATAGTTGAACATCAAAAATACCTTCCACACTAAAAAGTTAAGTTAAGTTAGTTATATATTATATTGTAAAAATGAACCAAAGGAAACAGGAAATAGACACTGTGGTATTTTGAAACAAATTGGGACACATGGTCCCGTATTATCAGTCAGTATACGAGAAACGTAAATAATTTTGACTATTGTGGATGTGTCTTACTTTAGAGGAAAAAAATATCTAACAAAACAACGTCGGTCTGTTTCTGCGCTTATTTCTTCTAAACCGCGCAAAGGATGTTGATACGTTTTTCAGTACTAAAAAGAGCAATTTTCGAGGAAGATTAGTGTATATGACATCTGATATTTGAAAACTCCGTGACTGTAAAACATCTTGAGAGTTAGTAGGAAATGTTTCGTAAAATTGACAACTGAACATTTCTTCTACAATGAATCAAAATCGTGTCAAATCAAAGCCACCCGTTTTCTAGTTAATGGTTCACTTGCCTGTCAATTCAACGACTTGTTTGCCGAGTCTTTCTTGCAGTCGCACTTTCCAATCCTTTACCCGTTCTTTGACGAGTGCCTTCAGCGGTGCAATGTATACCACCTGAAAATAATATATTATAGTTTATTTTATGTTATGTTGGTTATGAAAAATTACGACATACGCAGTCAGCAAATGAGTGAGCGAGACGGCAAGAGAAACATTACAGAGGTTTTAAAAATTCTTTCGTAGCATTCACTTTGTTTTAACCGTGACCGCCACTGGTTGTTTAGCTTAGTAAAAAGTAGCAACGGCATGAAATAAATCTACAATAGACCATAAACATGGCGACCTCCGCAACGGTTACACAAAAACCTTCCTTTTTTGAAGTCAGACGTATTGAGAGCCGCCTCCTTTCGGAAGAAGTCGGTTAAACATCACGTACTAAATATTCACTGAAATCTGCACCAAATTTCCGCTATTTCGATCCCACGGTCTATGCTCACCACTGGGGCGTTGACTTTCAAGTATAGTACATTAAAAAGAAATGTTTAAAACGCTTTGAATACATATGCAGAGAGAGGAGAGTGGCTAAGTAATATCAGCCGCACGGGTCGATCTTCAAGGTTAAGCAACGCTTGCCGAGGTCGTCTGTGGATGGGTGGCCACCCACTACATACCGAGACTCTTCCGTGTCTCGGAAAGCATGTTAAGCCGTTGGTCTCAGCTGTCATTTGTACTGCTGGGCTACTACATAGTAATAAAAATAAGAATATCTTGTAATAAGGATGTTGCCTGTGTTAAAAAAATATGATTCTATTTAGTCCGTCAGTTAGATTTAAAATTAAATTTAAAAATCGAAAAATATAGGATAAGTATTTTTTATTTCATCAAATCAATACAAATTTACTTGGCTTGTAACGTCACTTTCCAGTAAAAAGTGTACTGGTGAGTGACGGCACACGAGTTTTCAACGCACTGTATCGTCTTCATTTTTTGTTTACGTGACCCAAAAATAAAACGTGTCCAATATTTTTTGGAAATCTAACTGACGGACTTAATATAACCATATTACCAGGCAACATTCCTATTACAAGGGAAAGTAATTTATAATTTTAGTATTATGTAGTATCCCAGCAGTACAAATGACAGCTGTGACCAACGGCTTAACATGCTTTCCGAGACACGGAAGAATCTAAAGTCTGACTAAAAAAATAGTAAATTAGACCATTATCTAATGGACTAATTAGATTTTTTAGTCAAATAGCCCATTGATGGGATGACCTAGACTCCTATTCAAAGGACTCGCCCAAAACCGCAGATGAGAACAGTGGAAAGAGTGAAGGGAGGTCCTCGCCCTGCAGTGAGACAGTATTTGCTCATCATAATGATAATAATGAAACCTTGCAATTAGGATACTGATTAAACACCCTGAACATGGCGACCTCTGCGACGAAAGTCTTGCCCGAGCCAGTGGTCGCTTCCAGCAACACTTTGTGGTCCGTGGCACCATACGGGCCACGTGTTGCTAGAAGCGTCCACTGTGCAGTGGTAGATCTGCGTCTATTTCGGGATGAAGTGGCTGAAGTAGTACAGTATTATGAAATATGCTCGTTGAGGGCCGTTTCTGGGAATGGTTGTCAAAAAGCCTCCGTTTTTGTAGTCGGTTACAGACGTATTGACTGCAAACTTTTTCTTGAATAAGGCGGGTAAAAATCTCGTAATTAATATTCACCTATCTCGCTCACACGTTCTATACCCACGACTGCCGCGTTTCCTAGACGTTAAGTACAGTAAAATGGCAACAACATTCCCTACATATTAATAAAACTATACCTTGCAGTTAGGATACTGGTTGAAAACCCTGAACATGGCGACCTCGGCGACGATAGTCTTGCCCGAGCCAGTGGGCGCTCCCAGCAACACGTTGTGGTCCGTGTGGTACAGGCAGTGGAAGATCTGCGTCTGAATCGGGTTGAAGTGGCTAAAGTTGTACAGCATCTCGAATGACGGGTTGTTGAGGGCGGTTACTGGTAGAGGTTGCAGTTCTAAGAGGTCTGTGGAAGATTTGAATTAAGTATTAGTTGTTTTATATTATCAACTGTCATTGGAACATCTTTGACACTCGTTCTGGATAGTCAAAAGGCAAAAAATGTGACACCAGGGATATCGTGTTACGTAGTTACTGAGAGTGAAGCGACTGCTAATGACTGAATTTAAAAAAAAAAAAACGGGTATTCGGCTGCATTTGGTTACACCAGAAGTCGACCTTAACATAGTTGGCAAATGGCTGAGCAGATTGACATTATTAACCTTTTGAACGCCATTGTCACGTATACATGACAAGCAAGCACGTGCCCTGTACGCCAAACATCACAAATATGTGACAAAACGTACGGCGAATTTGTAGCTTGGCGTCGAGGGCACGGTGCGCATCACCTTGCCCTCGACGTTCAAATTATTATTATGCTCTGGCGTTCATAAGGTTAAAGAGGAAATCGGCTACTTAGCTGCCCGCTTGGTTTTTTCGTCTAAGGTTATGGTGCTGTCGTGCAAAAAGTTTTCAATTTGGGAAAATTAGTTTTTTCTTTGGTTAGGAGTGTAATAAAAAAAACTAGGCGAGTTCTAACAGGCCTACTCGAAAATAGGGTTATTTTACTGAAAAAAATCTATTAAGTCCGTCAGATAGATTCCAAAAATTATTAGACACGTATTTATTATTTTTTCACGAAAACAAAAAATGAGGACGATACAGTGCGTTGAAAACACGCGTGACGTCACATCGCTGGTAAAAATCGTACCGTCATAGTGACGTCACGCGAAGATTTAGTTATATATCTAATTGTAAATTATACCTGTGTGAGGTGGATGAGTTTCTGGTAGTATTAAATGCTGGAAAGTAAGTGGCAACACGCTCTCTGATCCCAACCACCTGCAAAGTTAAGAAAATTGTTATTCACGACATGTTTTTTTTTTTTTTTTAAGGATGGTAAGACATCAAATGACTTCTTCCGCTCTGGGTGGAGCGGGAGGCCGTGTCAGACTCTTACTGACTAAAACCCATCCGTGTTCCTTCTAAAGCCCTTCACGTTTCGCGGTGACTCTTTCGAACAAATCCCTGTCCCCTGGCAGGCTCTGGCCCTGGCGGGCCCCGTCTTCTATGCTGACATCTCTTTGAATTCACGACATATTGAGGGGCAAAAATTGAGACTAAAGGTTGATCCACACATATGAGGCCCGTGATACGGACATGTGTGAACGAGTTCAACAGGCCACGATCCGTGCAAGTGCCGGGAACGGCCTGGATATGTATGGAACATCCTTTAAGTTTACTTGTTTTCCTAACGATATTTCTTACCTTTCTGATGTCGCTCGAATGTAGTATTGAGGCGGCAATGGCTCGCTGATTGGTATTGTTATTATTAACTCTTGAGGCTCATTTGTTATCACCTATAAACCAAACAATATAGTGTTAGAATACAAAGAAGACTTTATTAGGAACTCCAGATTTTGGGGAAAATATCTCAATAGTGTTTGAAATGAATCGTGAATTATTTTTGTACAATTTGATAATTTACAATGTAAATCTGGTTAGATTTAGCTAATTTTAGTGTTTCGTATCAAGTTAACACGTGACGTACTTCCGTACGCCAGCAGACAGAGTTGTCATGGAGTGGGGCATCGTTTTATGAAAGTGTGTGCACTCGGTGTGCCGATCTATCTTAGTCTCAGTCTCAGTCGGTCTTGTCTTTGAACTCGACTCAAGAAAGAGAAAGAAAAGAAAAGAAGAAAGAAAATCAGTTTATTCTGCCGGAAAAATGGCAAAAACACTAAAAACTAAAAAACTTATCAACTACAATATTTCCAACAAAAATAAATAAAAACTAAAAAAAACTCATCACTGCCAGCCCATGTCAGGACCGGACATTAATTGAAACGTGTCTCTGGTCACACTACAGACAAAACAGAACACAGTTCAGCGGTTGTCTATGGCATGACGTCCGACTGACTGCCAGCGACAGCAAGGAAACAAAACAACAATAAACATTTTAGACAATGAATGTAAAGTAAGAGCTTCTGCTCCCGACAAAACTGTCGGTTTACTTGGTACAGCACTGCTGTATATTCACATAGCTGTATTGGCTTGCTGATACACTGTGTATTTGAGTGGCTATTGCCTCTGTACGAACTGTAACCAAAAAGGTCTGTTCGAATGACTGTATTTTTATTAACTATCGTTTATATTGTGTGTGTGTGTGTTTTTAATGGTGTAATAAAACCCTGTTATTGATTATACTGTCTCGTTTACCCCAATGAAATGGGGACTCCATACCTGACGACACACCGCTCTGGGTCATCCCTTGCCGATGCGTTTATGCTCTGGCGTTCAAAAGGCCATAGTTTATGAAGGAAGAATGACTACTAGCCTGTTTCTTAGTGATGAGGAAGTACTCGTGGTAGTACATGATGTCAGTCTCAGGGTCCTCCACCCAGATCCAGAACGCCTCGGGCGCTTTGCCGTGGTATTTGTCGTTCCACCTGGTCAAAGGAAAAAAAAAAAATAGAGAAAGTAGATATTGATTCTCTAAATACGGTTGCTTAGGCTACTATGAATATTTTCATACTGCTGGACAATGGGTGTACGCATCGGCGTGTCCCCGACGCCAAGCCACAAATTCGCCGTACTTTTTGTCACATATTTGTGACGTTTGGCGTACAAGGTAGGCGCTTGCTTGTTATGTATACGTGACAATGGCGTTCAAAAGGTTAAACAGCTGATTAAGCTATTTGGCTGCGACATTTATAAACCAATTAAAATAAGCCAGTAGCAGGTAAGAGATGTCCAGTCTCCACTGACGCCTTTTCCAATTCGGCTCTATCTACTACCGTTAGAAGTAATCCCTTCATATATAAGTCAAGTTTAACTCAGTACAGAAGGTTAAACAGTAGGTTCTTCAGGAACTTACTTGAAATTAGGTGTAATAGACAGTCGTATCCTCAAAACTGTGCGTGTAATGGGATGTAAGCTGGCTTCCATTTCCAGCAGCGGGAACTCGTCGGCACACTTCTTTAGATGCCGAGCGTTCTTCGGGTTTCGTATTAAATCGCCTGTAAAGAATAGATTACTCTTTATTATGTACACCATATAAGTTTCGAAAAATATAGATGTACAAAACATTACATAGGGTGAGTATTTAAACGAGTGAGATTGGAACTCCCTATCAGATCTCCATAACCAAATAAACCTATTATTTGGTTATGGAGATCTGATAGGGAGTTGTTTCATGTAAAATACTGGTATTCAGCCGCATCCGATTAGATTCAGGCGCGATTGGATTTTTAGTGTGAGTGTAGTACCCCAAGTGTCCATACACTTGTACTTTGGGGATTTGATGAATGCCACCGATGCTGCAATTAACGTAGCCATTTACTGGGCCCAAACTATCTGAACAGTTAAACATCGTAAAATACTGGTATTCAGCCGTATCTGGTTAGATTGCAAGCCGACCCAGTTGCGATAAGTCTAGGCAGATAATGACTTACCAAGTTCCTTCCAATCCATGTCCCGGATCTGATCGGGCTTCAGCATCGGGTACTCTATATGCTTCAGTGTCTCGATAGTGAAGCAGTTGAACTGTCGCATGTCACTGTAGAAGTCCCACATTTGAAGCTCTAACATTTTCGCCATCTTGAGGTAGAGGCCGGCCATGTACGCGTTATTCTTACGAAGGGTTATCTCGAAGAGGGCGCGGATTATTCGGACGGCGTTCTGTAAATGACATGCTTATGTTAAAACTGAGTACGGGACTTCGTTTCTATCGCATTACACCATTACATCTGCAAATACCGTTTCGTCAAACCAAACCTGGCGACCATACCCAGGGCAATATGCTCAGCAAAGTTAAGTTGAAAGTGCAAATAACTCGGGACAGCACGATCTTTTTTGATTGAGCCTCTTTACTTGGCGTATTTGTACGAATAATTGCGTTATTTTCCTGACACAAAATGTACTTTATTTTGTTAACATTAAGATATATTTTGTATTTGCACTTTGGAATGTTTTAACGAACCTGACTAATATAGTTAAGGTCGGACTGCAGCGAGGAGCCATTGACGCGTCCCCTCGACAGGTAAGTTTGTAGCAGTATGTTGATCTTCCAATGTATGTCTTCGGGCGGGTCTTCTATGCGAAGCTCGCCATATTGGTCTTTGAGACTCCATAACTCTGTCAGTTCTTCTTTTCGTACCTGGGAAAATAGAATGCTTTAGTAAACTTTTATAACGTTAGGCCTTGTTGGGCTTAAGAATGACGTGCTATAGTAGTCATTATTTGGTCTATTGCGAACATGGAATTCGTCCAGCATAGCTGAACTGAAACAAATATTGCTAAAAGATTCAATACATATATGGTCCCAGGACAATTTGGAATTCGCTGCATGCGAGACGTATAATACCGTTCAATGTAGCGACACTGGGGAGGCCTATATCCAGCAGTGGACGTCTCTTGGCTGTAATGATGATGAGGTTACTTAGAAAGACGAGGCTAATGCAGACCGTTGCCTACCAAATAGCTTCAGGGCAGTTTTGGAAATCTGATTTAAAATTAAGTGTTAAGTCATTTAACGGAATTTATGGCTATTTACTGTCCTTTTCTTTTTAAAACATTAAAAATACATAAAGTAATTTATGATAATTTGAATGTGCCAAAATTACTTAAAGACACCCTTCTTTAATTTTGATTTCCAACTATAAATCAAATTCATGTGAATACAATACAACAACACCACCACCAATACAATGGATTAATAAACAATTTCATGAGACATTGTGACTATGATATGAATTTATTATATTCGTTTGATTTTCTTTTCAACGTTGATATCCGATATAGTCGTATAATATGGCTAGGTTATGGTAGTATCCGAATTATCCGAATAGTAAAATGGGCCGGATGCCCTTGTTATGGATTTAGTGATGAACTTACTTTAAGCTGCTGGAAGTCTGAGCACCTGGTCAGCATTTCGAGTACATATCCTTGTGTCATAGACTTGCGCACCATAGTATTGAATACTTCCATCGTCTCGCAGGTTATGTAGTAGTGACTGGCGGTGCGTCCCAAATCTATAGAGAAAACTCAGGTTAACTTATGAGGCATATCTATACTAATATTGTAAGAAGAAAGATTTGTATTTATGTATGTAACGAATAAACTTAAAAACTACTGGAAATGGATAGGTACATTATCAGCGAGTAACATAGGCTATATTTTATCCCCGTACTCCCATGGGAACGAGAACTACGCGGGTGAAACCGCGTGACGTCCACTAGTAATTTCATACATTCACCGGCCAGTTTAGTTCGTAAGCGCTGTTGATGAAGTTAACAAAGCAGAAAGTTATAAAACTCAATTGTTTTTTTTTAAGATCCTGGCTAAATGACACAGGTACAGGTCGATCTTCCACGGTTAAATAACGTTTGCCAAGGTGGATTCGTGGATCGGTGATAATCAATTACACACCGAGACTCTTTCGTATCTCGGAAATCACGTTAAAGGTTAAACCAATGGTCGCGGCTGTCATGGGGCTGTCATCTCAGTCAGACGTTACGGGTAGTCAGGAGCCAGAAAATTCTTACCAAAGGGCATCGTATCACCCAGTTGCGGGGCTTTGGAGGTCAGACTGATAGTAGCTCCATGCGATATACTGGGTCATCAGCTGCATTAGATCAGACTCGAATCTGATCCCTGTATGGTTGGGAAATTGTTAGGCGGAATGATGACGCAAAACCATTTTGTTACTTATGCATCTTCGAGTATGTGCATGTGAAACCACTTATCAACTTTTTTACTAACCAGAGACGGTAATCCATACGAATATTATAATGCGAAAGTGTGTCTGTCTGGCTGTGTGTTACCTCTTTACGCTTAAACCGCTGAACCGATTAAGATGACATTTGGTATGTAGATAGTTTGAGTCCCGGGAAAGGATAGTTTGAGGATAGTTTTTATCCCAGAAATCATCCTTTAAGGGGCTGGAAGTTCGTATGGGAGTCAAGTCATTATTGAAGATAAAACCATAAACCTGAGTATTTAGGCACTTGATAAAAAATAAATACACATAAATATGTTTAAGCGTTTTCTACGCAAACGAAGTCGCGGGCAAAATCTAGTAACTAATATGAGAGTCTCGCAATATTTTTAGGTGTTCATTAGTTCAATATAGTTGGGAAACGGCTAGGCAGATGATGATTAGTTACTATAATATTTACCGGTAACATTAAGTTGTCCCGTCCGTTCGTTGTAACGTAACATGTGTGTATTATCAAGTTGCATAGCAGCCGCTGTGATTAGTTCACGTCGTTTAGTTTCTAGCATTGGTTCTTCTTGCACGTCTGTATATGTGAGGCCGTACACCTAGAAAACAAATTTAATTTTGTGCAGATTTATAAAATAACGTTAACGTTATTTAAGAAAATAGATGAAAATTGCATAATCCAGGGGGGTCTATCTGCGAAACTAAGGAGCATAAAATGTTGAAAAAAAGTTCTTATAGATTACAGGAACACCCATAAGAATTCTGTGGTGTAAAATTTACTTGCTCAAAAATTATGATTCGTACGGAACCGCACAAGTACAACTAGCACTTGGTAGGTTTGTCATTAATGCATGTGATTTGTAACGATGGCGGGTGATTTAACCTTCACTTCTATACATAAAAATCTATGAAATTACCTGTGGATTGATCCTCATTCTGACGAATAGGTATGTGTAACTTAACCATTCCACAGCTTCGTCGATATTTGTGACGGTGCCGAGAGCGACCTGAAAGTATGAAATATTGTAGTTTAGTTTGACAGTTTTTTTTTATTTTTTTATTATTGTTATAACGATAAACCTACAGTTTATAATAATAACTACGTTGGCTCTAGTTCATCACTTGTGGTTCCAGTCACAATCCTGTTGTTAGATTATACCATTGCACGTGTAAGCGGGCACACCATTTATGCCTGGAGGCTTAATTAGTTTGATTTACTTGTTAATGCTTGAGTTTGTTTCTTTTTTTATGGCATAATGGAGTGTGCTAGCTAACAAGTGTCAATTAATTTCATAAAATTTGATTTACATATTAAACATATAATTTTTTGTGTCATGTTTTGTAAACTTTGCATACTGCTGTATAAATTCAAGTTTTTATAAATTCACAGACAGATATGTTGCTGGGGAGTTTGTTGCGCCACTTCTTCTTCCCAGCTAAAACACTAGGAAGTGGTGACGGGCGGGCGTTTTGGGGGACTGTCTTTATGTAGAACTTTGACGTTCAAATAGTGCTGGCACTCAGCCTAGGTTGAATAATTGACTTTTGATTTTGATTTTGACAGCCACAACAATGACAACCATAAATCTATCTACTTTCGTTTAGTCCATCCAAAGGTTGTCTTGAAGAACGTAACAAATATTGAACATGCCTTGCTTTGCTGAGAGGTGCTTCTACCTAGACCTCTTCATTTTGTAGACGCCATTCAATAAAAAGGGGTTTTTAACTGGTGGGCAACTGCCCAATGATTGTTGTAGGGTTTTTTTTTATATGTTAAAATCGCGTTAACCTTGATTGCATATTAACCTTTTGAACGCCAGAGCATAAACGCATCGGCGTGCCCCCGACGCCAAGCCACATTTCGCCATACTTTTTGTCACATATTTGTGACCTTTGGCGAACAGGGCACGCGCTTGCTTGTCATGTATACGTGGCAATGGCGTTCAAAAGGTTAAAAAAAAAACTGTAAGAAAAATTCACTCACCTCGGCATTCAAATTATCCGCCAGCAAATTGATAAAGTTACTCTCAATCGGGAACTGATTGGTCATGGATTTGAGGTAGTGCGTTAGTTTGTCGTGCGTGGTTATGATGATGCCCGTCCCAGACGTGTCGAACTGCGGCCGGCCCGCGCGCCCGAAGATTTGTAGCACATCCAGTATGCTTAAGTCTACGAACGTGCCGTGAGCTTGGTCGTAGATTTCTGTGCCCTGTGGATGAAGATTAAATGATATTTATTTTTCAGTCTGTTTAAACTAGATGAGGCCGGGATGCTAAATTATAAAACGAATTATTTTGTGTTATTTCTTGGGTAAAATAGGAAAAAAAAATCGATTTTTACCTTAAAACTATGGGAAATAAGTACCATTAGAGGAGTCAAGGATTGTTGAGTCAATTATTATATGCTAATAATGGCTCTTTTAAATACCTTTCTGATAAAAAGTACCTAGGGCAGCATTTCGTTTTTTAGTCTTATCTTGCTTGCTATGTCATTATGCTATCTATATTTCTGAATATAAAAAGGTCAGTGTAACTTCGTCAGTTCTTACTTACTCTAATAACGACAGCATGTGCCGGTAAGTTGACACCCCACGCCAGCGTGGAGGTACAAACTAACACCTTTATGAAACCCTCCGAGAAGTATTTCTCTACCATATTCCTGTAACAAGACAAAAAAGTTTTACTAAGTATTCATAATTCTAATAATTTATGAAACAGAAGTGAATACAATACAATGAATACAGCCGAACGAAAACAATATCTATGAGCACTCATATGAAATTTGTTTATTTGTTTATGATGGTCGAGGAGCAATAACGCGGGGAACGCTTTTTTTTTTCTTTAAGGATGGGAAATCATCAAATGACTTCTTCCGCTCTGGGTGGAGCGGAAGGGCGTGTCAGACTCTTACTGACTAAAACCCATCCGTGTTCCTTCTAAAGCCCTTTGCGTTCCAGGGCCGCGGTGACTCTTTCGAACAGATTCCTGTACCCTGGCAGGCTCTGGCCCTAGCGGGCCCCATCTTCTATGCTGACATCTCTTTGAGGCGCGCGTGAAACACAACGCGCCATCGACCCGGGCCTGGTGGTGATCGGACAGCGAGCCACTACTACGCGCTAGCTACTGCGCATTATTGGTGAGGGAGTCACGCGACTATTTGAGCCAGTTTAAATACTTCGTTACATGTTATTCACCTCATTTCAACCAGAGCTTCATCATCTGCCTAGCCTTTTCCCAACTATATTGGAGTCGGCTTCCAGTCAAACCGGATTCAGCTGGATACCAGTATTTTACGTGGAGCGGCTGCCTACCAGACCTCCACAACCCATTAACTGGGTATCACAGCACGGTACTCTTTGGCAAAACTGGTGTCAGATTTTCTGGCTTCTAACTATCCGTAATGACTGCCAAAGATCTACAAATGACAGCCGGGACCAACGGCGTAACGTACTTTCCGAGGCACGGAGGAGTCTCGGTATTTTAACGAGAGCTTAAGCAGGTATAAAACACACCGAAGGAATTCATAAAATATTGGTACAATACAGTCAAGGAAATACTATGACGTTAGTATGACTCACCTGTCACTCCTCAGCATACCAGCATGATGGCACGCGAACCCACTCGCGAACAGCTCAGCCAGCTGCTTGTTGGGACTGCTGCTGATACTCTTCTTAGCCTTCAAGAAGGCTCCTGTATCGTCCGGCTCAAAGTGCTTGAGATGACCCTTCTTCTGCGCTATCTCTTTGAGGACCATGGCCGTTTGGTGGGTGGCGTTACGAGCGTGAACGAACACCATTACTTGGTGGCCCTTTTGGACCATGTCGACGGCTTTTTCGTAGCATATTTCGTTCATTGTTTGCATCTGTTGGAGTTTTGGGTTGGTGAGAATTTGTTTATTACAAGTAAATAATTATTATATCAGTAGTTAAGCATTGTTCATGGCTTTCCTAAAATGATTTCGAGCAATTCCTTAAGCTTATGTTATATGTTTAATTATGAGTTTTATCAGTAGCAACAAAGGTGACTTTTGCAAGTAAAAGAGAACTTCTCTTTTGCGTCACTTTTTTGAAGTCAGCCATTATGAATTAGTTATCTTCATTTTATTTGTTGAGTATACGGTTACGTTTAATATTTTTCCGGTATAATTTCGGCTGTCAAAGTTTTCCTAGCTTTTGAATGCAAAAGAAAAGAAAGATAGATAAAGTAAAAAAAAAAGATATCAAAACATACTTGTCTGAGATGTGAACCACCACCACTACCAGTTTCCTTGACACCGATGAACTGTTGCTCCAAAGGTACAGGTCGGAAGCGTGAGTCGAAGAAAAAGAGACCTATGTTTGGGTTTACTCGTAAGAATCTGAAAATCATGAAGAAAACAGATACCTAAGTGATCAGATAACTCCTTATAAATAAATACATCTTCACTTTATTTTTATTTTCAGCCTGTTTTCTGCCACTGTAGGGCAAAACCCTCTTTATTCCTTCCATTCTTCCCTTCCCGGCTTTGGGCTAGTGTGGACCGATTCCGTCGATAGGCGTCAGGCTTGTTTGCTCTTCGCCTCGGTCAGTCTCATTTTAGCTTAGTTGCTTTTTGGGTGACATCAGCGATTTTTGTTTTGGAGCGTAGCATTGTGTTCCCAACGCGGTATGTTAATCTGACTCCCAAATAAATAAATAATGTTACTAAAATTTTTACTTTTTTCGAGATAGGTAATGTACAGGATTCGTAAGGAATCGTTAGTTATTTATGATGAGAGATTTAATATCACCACAACCCACAACGGGTCTGATGTGACTTATCAGGCTCAGCAAAGACAGTCAGACTTCGGGAGTAACAAGGGAACTACAAATTGACCACAGAAAAACAAATCTTTTACACAACTCGCTAGGGAAGTATGTGATTTTGTTTCTTCATATCAATTTCAACCGTATATAAAGGAATTTCACTACTAATCGCCCCTAAAACAAATTCATAGAAACTACTAAGGCGCTCTGAATACCAATTTCAACATTATAAAAGGAATTGAAAAGTCTATTTTCCAATGATTTTATTGCTCGATTTTATTCCCTCGTACCAATCTCAACTGTATTCAAAGCAATATAGAGTTCAGTTTCAATTGTAACGAACACCAACCAACATCCAAATAATTTGGCAGCGTTGCAGACGGCAAAAGCCCGACTATGCGTATCATATTTATAATTATATATATACACACACACAACTTTCATTCATCTCATTAAGCAGCTTTTGATTTTGCTTCCTCATATCAATTTCAACCGTATCGCTAGCTTATCAAGTTCATTTGCAATTGCTCGGCGCCATATTTAAAAATATACGATTATTCGAACTTACCTAGCAACATCCAAATAATTAGGCAGCGTGGCAGACAGCCCGACTATTCGTATCATGTTCTGCGTGGACTCGACTTGTCGAAGCGTCCGCGCGACAATCGCCTCGACGATCGGTCCTCTGTCGCCGTGCAACAAGTGTACTTCATCTATGATGATCAGTTTTACTATTGATGCTAGTTCGGTGTCGGCTGTAATAAAAACGAATTTGGTGAGTTGGAATAAAGTAAAAGATTTCGTCAACGTTAAATAATGCCGATGCCGTTGTTTGCCTTACTTGGGAAGAGACTGGACTGGGATCCTGTCTCTTCCCGCCGCACTCGACACAGGGAATCGAATGGGATCAGGAGAATTTGTAAAAACGTGTTAATGTAATGTCTGGTCGGAGGATCCTCCTTCCAATAGAGGCGTGCGAGACTTTACTCTCTGTACCGCATACCTCTAAAGACCAACCAATTACGTGACGTGTTAGCGCAGTTGACGGCAAAAACGATCAATGCGGAGTGTGCTCGCGAGTCGTGAGGGTTACTATACTAAGAGGCATCGTGCTAACTGAGTTGATAAGTTCAAAAAGCAAGTCGCTGCATGTAAAATACTGGTTTTCAGCTGCATCCGCACCTAGTTGGAAAAAAGCTGAACAAAAGAACACGATAATATACATACTAGCCCCCTTCCTAGTGACGACATCCCACTTCTCGGGCGTGGTGACAATCATCTGCGTCTGCTGCACCTCCGTCTTAGTGAGCTTCATGTCGCCAGTCAGCTCCCGCACTAATATCCCGAGCCCTTTCAGACGCTTGCCGAAGCTGGCTGTCATCTCCGAGGCTAAGGCTTTCATTGGGGCTATGTAGATTATCTGGGGATTAAAGATGATTTAGTTATGAAGACCAGCAGTGCGATTCTGAAAACATCTCACCGTGTAAGCTTAGGTGAAGTGAACATGAAGTAAGCTGTCGATCCATACAAAGAATAGATCTGTTGAGGCTCTAGACTCGCCTTCGCCATACCGTTGACAGAATGTCACTCATTCTGTCAACGGTAGCGTGGCGAAGGCGATTGTGAAAACGTCAAAAATGTATGGGATTGTCAAACGTTGTAGAAATGTCACGTGATCAATTCCTTGTCTTTTGACATTTCGACATATTATTATTCTTATATCGAAATGCCATGTTCATCGAAATGGGCTTTGTGGATCATCTGGTTTTTAAGTTGAGGTAAACTGGTTTGGTTCCCAGTGTGTTTTGACGATAGATTCTCATATTTGGGGTGTAGGTATTTTATGTACTTCATTGTCAGCGTACCTACTTTGAGCAATCAAGGATCAATTTTAGTCTCTCAGACGGTCGGAAATGGTAGGTATAGTGAAACCCAGATCCGAATCATTACACATACTGACCTATAGGCTGCCTTAGGTAGTCAACGTTCAGCCGGGGATTGCGGAAGTCGCATACGGTCCCGCGATCCCCGGCGTAGGTGGCAGATGGAACACCGGGGTGGTTTTAGTCAGTAAGAGTCTGACAGACCCCTCCACCCGCCCCAGGGTGGAGGATTTCCATGAGGATTTCCCCCCGAGATCAAAAAAAAGGTAGTCAACGTTAGACATAGGCCATACAACCGGTTTTGTCCAGTCTATCGATCTAGCTTAGTTTTAGATGTCCTTTTGCCGATTTAATAACTCGTTATTCAGGTTTAAAACATTTAGTATCAAATTTTCAACTCACCTTAAACTTATTCTTCATAATAACATTATTCTCAATATGCTGTTTGATCTGATGTACCACCGTCAACAGAGCAATGTTAGTTTTACCGGCACCCGTTGGCGCGCAAATCAGGAGGTTTTCATTAGTATTGTACGCTGTTTGGAAGACGACGGACTGGATTCTGTTTAGCTCCTTTATGTTCTCGAAAGCCATTTGACCGATCTGTAACCAATTGTCAATTTTAGTAATGAGTTTTGACCAGCTCTCTTCAGCATTCCCAATCACTGCAACTCCTGTAAGATTGTCTTTTGTCTGACTGGAAATGGCTATGAATCTAAATGGTTAGGGCTGTTTTGTACATAAAACCAAACACGTACAGCCATTACTATTAAACCAATGCGGTACATGCAAACTGGTGTGTTCATAGATATGATACTTTTAGTTGGTCACCAAACTACACAAGGTTAAGCAACGCTTGCCGTGGTCGGTCCTTGGATGGGAGACCATCTTTTTTAAATGACTTCTTGCGCTCCGGGCGGAGCAGGAGGGAGTATCAGACTCTTACTGACTCAAACCCACCTGTGTTGCTTCAAAATGGGCACCCATACGTTCCAGGACAGCAGTTTCGAAAAATCCTAGCAGGATACCGCAACCCTGCCAGGATGGGTGATATTTCTCCGTGCCTCATAAAGTACGTTAAGCTGTAGACACCAGCTGTCATTTATAGATCTTTGACAGTACTTATGGGTAGTCAGAATAAATCTGACACAAGTCTTGCCTGAGGATATCGTGTTACCCAGTTACTGGCTAGTGGAGTTCAGATCGCGCCATGTAAAAGACTGGTACTCAGCTAGATCCGGTTAGACTGGTAGCCGATAGAGTATTCTATAAACTTACCTCGTCCAACTCAGCGATAGGAACTCGTTGGTTGCCAACTGTGAGGGGAGCTGTATCGTTCTTAGGAATGGTAACCTCTTCATATTCCTTGTAATCTTTCCTTACAGCGTTCTCGGGAAGTATGAGTTTGAGACCAGACACGAACCCTGGAATTTTGTTGCAAATCTTTTAAATAGTGCTCACTCTCATACATTTTCTTTTATGAAGAGAGCAGGGATCATGTGTCAAAGCACCACTGCTTTACACTACTGCCGAACGCTTCCGATCAGTTTTTCTTTTGAAAAGAAAACTCTTTTCGTGATTATTGAAAAGGCTATATACTAATATCACGATATTATAGAAGAAATAAAAAACAAATTAATAACTCATTTTGCAAAAGAACATGCCTTAATTAAATGTTTATTGAATTTAAAATTTCAAGTCCAACCCAAGATATCGTAGTTCAAAGTGGCTCCAAAAAATCGGCAACCCCCCAAAAGCAACTATATTTAATTAGAATATATACTTATAATCAAAATATGTCACGGAAAAGTTTCCTTACCTGCTGCGTTTTTGGCATCAATGGACGAATCGTAAACGTTGGGATACTGCACTTTAGTTTGAAAATACGATATTTTTTGCAGAATTGGATCCACATTGGATGATCTTGATGTAGAAAATGGTACCACTGGCTTTGATAATTCTGCTAACCTGAAATTTTGTAAATTGATGTTTTAATAACCTGATGACATGTCTAAGCGAATTATATTAGGTTTAATCCTTTCACACGAGAGCTAAGACTTTTAAAACTGGCGGTTGGTCAATTACAGTTCATCTAACAACAAATTATCCACCCTTTTGGGGATTTTACGCGGGAAATTCCAAAGTATTAACTTAAAAATATATATAACAGAATAAACGCAATACCTGTCAAGAGTCATTGTACTCATCATCATGAACAACTTTAACTATAAGACCAACCCCAAAATCGCGTAAAAAAACAGCTGTTCATTTTGTTGAGTTATGCGCACATAAATGTATGGGGCAGTAGATTTTTTTTGGCGATTTCAGTGTTGTTCACATAGTGAAAGTTGTTTAGAATGATGAGTACAATGACCCCTTACGAGGTATTGCTTTTATTCTGTTACACGTTGTATATAAAATTGAAATGAAAATTACCTCTTTTGCCTTTGCAGCAGCTAAGTAAAAATTATTAAATATATTTATATATATATTTTTAATTGAGATAAGTTTCTAGGTGGGACTCTAGTCTAGGTCATAGATGACAGAGACAAAGTCGAAGATGAAATTGATATATGAATCAAATTCCACAGCATCTCAAAAAACACAGCATGTGCTTGAAAAACTAAGACAACATTCCACATACCTCTTAGCCCTCATCTGTCCAATATTGATCTCCTGTTCGTCATCATTATCATCATCATTCTTCCTGTTCTTCAACTTTTTCTCCTCTTTCCTCACGATTTTGGCCAACATCTTCTCTTGTTCGGAAAGCACTGACACTTGGCATAGGTACTGGGGCATTTTGTTTTCTGGGAGTATTGCTTGAACTGAACACATAAGAAGAATCGAATGACACATAGGATAAGGTGATTATAGATATTAGTGATGAGTATATAACGAGTTACAAAATGAACGAAAAACCCAGAGAAGGGTTTTTTGTCATAGTAAAAGTTGTTTGTTTATTATGATAAGTGCAACATAATGAACAAACAACTTTTACTATGACAAAAAACCGAAAATTCGAAAAAAAAAACAACTATTGCCGCCTGTGGACACGCTATCACGGGCAGGGTGGCCGAGCGACATGGATGACGATCTCGCATCACAACTCGCAGAAAGGACCGGTACATCCAAAATACTGTTATGATGTTTGGCTACGAGGCTCCACAGATCGTCAGGCTTGCTGATAAGCGACCAAACCATCCGAAATCGGCCTATAACATCCCGCAATCGTAGGGCCCGTTTACAATGGCACAGAAATTGGGAGGAAGAGGTCTACCGTTGTGTTTGCTTTTCCGATGAACCTCGTTTCGGTTTGAGGCCGGATACAAGACGTACTCGAGTTTGGAGGACCTCTGGACGTCAAGAACGTGTGAAATTTTGTCAGGAAGTTCATTCATATGGAGGGGGAACAATAATGGTTTGTACCGGTCAACCTCGATGTTTAGATTTATGCGGAGAGGATTGTTTTAGACGTGATCATCCCTTTGCGAAGGCGGTTGAGTGATTCGTTTGACAAATGCACGACAATGCACGTCCACACACGGCTAGAGTCGTAACACGCACTCTTGCCGCTCTCGCCAGACCTCAACCCAATTGAGTACGCATGGGATATGCTCCAAAGAAGAGCTCTGCCGAGTATGGATGCCATGCATACCCCACAACAACTTTTTGATTGGTAGAAAGAACGCCGGCGGCCATTCCTTGTCATTTTGATCGCTACGATTGTGTGATTCGTGTCACTTGTGGAAACACAGATTAAATTATTTTTTTTTATCTTTAAAAAAAAATTGCCTTTTTTACTATTTAATTGCAAAATATAGTGACAAGTTGTTAACTTAAACATAGGAATTAAAGTAAGAAGCCAGTCTGGAAGACTACATTTGGTAAATATTAATTGAATAATTTTTTATAGTTAAAAATGTACTTGATCCCTACCTACACTTTTGATGTGTTTATAGTAGGCGCCAGATAAATGTGGAATAAAGTATATTGACCTTTCCCTAATAACTGTTCATAGGTACCTGAACAATTAAATATGAATCGTTTTTCATTATTAGACAATGTTAAGGATCACGAGAGATGATGATTCGGGACAGCTTTGTGTCATTAATTCCGTTTTTCAAATTAAAAATGTCAATAATTGTAGGTGGGTCAATGACCGTTATTCCACGATTATCTGGCGCCTACTATAGGTAGGTTATTAAATTAATATTTAATATCAAAATGGTAAAATAAACTTACTTTCGGACAGCGTAGGCCCCTGAGGCGGCGCCTTCAAACTGTTAATAATATCCGTTCTATGCTCCAGAATTTCAAATATAAATTCGAACTTATCGCCGAGCAACTCAAACAGGTCATTCTGCATTTCATCATTACTCCGTGGAGAGTTCAGTAATGTTATGATAGATTGTAGGATGTCAGTGCTGGATATACCTGTGTTCTCGTACTGTCCTTTCACTTTTGTTTCGAGCCAAGATTTGCCGAACTGTAAGAATTAATGAGGAATTTAAAATGTGTGCTTTCGAGTTAAAGTTGATTTTAAACAAGAGATGTTACGGGGATACGTGACGTAAATGTATTTATCAATGTGGGTTCTGGAGTAGCATATTCATGCTGATAGCAAAATGAATACTTAACCATTTGAATAATAATATACAGGACATGTAAATGTGTCATAAAAAAATAAAACATAGCGAAAAAAAAGCAGCCTACTGAATAACAGAAACATACTGCTCATTAACTTAACTGCCCGTTTAAGCACTACAATGCGTTAATAGGCTCTGGCTCTGATTAATTCAGAATCATCCCTTAAATACAAAATATAATTTACCGTACATCAAAATAGAAATCATACTTACTTTAGACTCAGGAGCAGCTGCAGGAACTTTAGATGGACCACCACTTGCCTTAGCTGTGCTGTCATATTTCATAGAAAAGTCAGTGACAAAGGCACTAGCAGTAGCCGGCTTGCTCGTCAACTTGGCCAGCGGTTTCTTGGCAGGTTTGTATGGGATGAAATGACATTGAATGTGTTCACCCCATAGTTTGATGTTCTCTTTGTTGGACTCAGCCTCTTCGGCTCTGATGTATTCTTTAGTATCGTCATCTAGCTGTTCAGATATTTTTGTTACTATCTGCAATGTAGGAATAAATTTAATAAGTTAGTAAATAATTCTATAGGTATAGCTGTCGCTCATGACTTCGGCCGCATAGATGTTGGGTTCAAAGAACAAAGACTTATGAACAAAGGCCCCCCTCCCAGTTACCTCCTTTTTAAATTTCAAAAATTCCTTTGCTATGGTTATGTTATAAAATAACACTAAATTCCAAATTTCAGCTTTCTAGATAGACTATAGTAGGCGCCAGATAATCGTGGAATAACGGTCATTGACCCACCTACAATTATTGACATTTTTAATTTGAAAAACGGAATTAATGACACAAAGCTGTCCCGAATCATCATCTCTCGTGATCCTTAACATTGTCAAATAATGAAAAACGATTCATATTTAATTGTTCAGGTACCTATGAACAGTTATTAGGGAAAGGTCAATGTACTTTATTCCACATTTATCTGGCGCCTACTATAGTAGTTTTGGCTCTCCCTTGATAGTCAGTCAGTCTCAGGGGAAATGATTTTGTAAGTATAAATAGATAGAGCGCAACAGCCATTGTTATTTCATAGCAATAGCAACCATTGATGTATAACAATAATATTTTAACATTTGAATAACATCACTGAAATCACTTCAAAATATCTGATTCTATAAACTAAGTTTGTTTGTACACTTTAACCTTTTGAACACCATGCCAGCACATGCCCTATAAGCCAAATGTCACAAATATGTGACAAAAAGAACGGCAAATTTGTGGCTTGGTGTCAGGGGCACAACATTGTGTTTATGCTCTGGCATTCAAAAGGTCAAAAAGTTAGTAACCTAATGTTCTAATTTAAACAAGAGTCCGTTTCCAAATTGAGTATATGGAGTTAAGTGCAAACCATACTTTAATGCCAAATTTTCACAGGTTTTTAGGATAAAGTAGAGTTTGACAAATACCTAGTTAATATTAAAGGGGAAATCCAGTTACTTTAATCTAAAATAATGTGAACAGAATTGTATGCAAACCTCGCAAATTTTATTAGCCGTTGCAGACGTAACAGTCCCAAATGTTTGCCGCAACTGTGACAGATGTTTTAGCATCACAATATCTTGATCTAGAAACATTCTCAGACTCAGGACTGTGGCATCTTCAATGATTTCATCAGACTGGTCTCCCGTGAGGAGTTTGCAGGCTTCCTTCAATTGAGGAAAGAGTTTCAGTATTTCTGCTGAACTTGGCTCATTTTGTTTCACATAGTTGTAAATGTCTGCATATGATTTAAACCTGAAATAAATGTTTTTTTTTATTATTGCTGCATTGCATATTTTTTTTATTATATTATTCTGACTCACTTAGATTTTCTTTCAGTTTTGATGAAAAATATATAATCTATTTGAAAGTTACAGGGGTAATTATTAAATATTGCTTCTAAGGAGAAATTAGTCATGATCAAAAACGTTCATCAATAAAATACTAAGAATGTTTTTCTAATTTGAATGTTTAAAAAATAAGCTTTATTACCTTTGTAGGTTCTTCTTCTTCACATGCACCGGTTTTGTAGGATCTACAATTGGTTTCAAACATCGTGGCTTGTCCAGTTGAGTGTGTGCCCTCAGGGCTCTTGTTATCCGAGGTAACTCAATCATGGCTCCTTTTGCCTACGAAATTTAAAAAGACAGTGATTAAGATCGGTGTATAAGTCACCGGTTTGGTGTTTAAGTGTATAGGTACTTAGATAAATGAAAATAACATACCCTTGAACAGTCGGTGAAACAATGTTGTGAAATTCTTCACAATATTTTTTAAAGATATAACAATACTAAACCTAAACTTTAAATAAAATGTACTTAGATCGGGGTATTTTTTAAATGTGCGTTGATTAAATTTGATGTGGGAATAGGTGTTTTATTAAAAATTAATTAGTTTACAAATATTTTCGCCACTCGACACGTATCGAATGGCATCGACGTTATCAGCAGGTAATGACACTAATGACAGATAACATTGACACTGACAGTATAATTTTTGGGCTGGTAATAATCTACAAATTTCGTTTCACTAACCGAAAAAGAAGGAGGTTTATACAAAAAAGTGTTTATATTTTGCTAGTTCAAGCAGTAAGGGAAAGAAAAGTTAGAAAGAAGAACTAGAATGTTTAAAATAAGTTCAATTAAAGGTATTATTAACAAGGTATTTACGAAGGGACACTCTAAACAAAAAACATAACATAGGTCTAAGGAACAGGGTGTAAAGTCCCGCAAACCTCCTTTGAAAAGGGAGGATCTTCCGACCGGACGGTAGTTGTGTCCGATGGGCAACTGCCCGATAGTAGAGATCTCTTTATAGATTCAAGCATTTTCTTCCTTCAAGCACTAAAATCACTTTGGTCCAGTCACTTGTGCTTCCTATAATTGATTATGCTGATGTTTGCTGCTCTGATCTATCCCAAGAACTTCTCAACAAACTGGATCGACTTCTTAACAACTGTATTCGTTTCTTTTTTGGCCTCACATTTCTTCCTTCCGTTCTCACCTTAAATGGTTGCCTATCCGTCAAAGGATCCTCTACATGCTCTTCACTATCATGAACGATCCTTGTGCTCCTGATTATTTAAAACAATATTTTAAAGTGTTGGGTAGTTCTCACAGTCTCAACCTTCGAGCATCCAAAAACTTACTTCTTCATATCCCTTCTCACCGCACCGGGATTTTGTCTAATTCCTACGCTATTTCTACAATTAAACTCTGGAATATGCTACCCCTTGACATCAAGAAAGCTGAGTCTAAATTTTCCTTTAAGCGTAAAATCCGAAAACACTACTTTAAAGCTTGTCATTCTTAGTTGTTCTTCGTCATGATTACTATGAATGCTCTTAATCGGTATGATTATTATATGTATATCATATTTATTAGTTTATTATTTTAGCATATATATGTATTTTATTACTTAGTATTACATATTATTATATTATCTGTATATTCTATCCGAAATGTTAAAATTCAACTTTGAATCTTATTTTTATTTATTGTACACCTACCACAGTATAGTCTTTATAACCCAAAGATTAACTGGTAGAGAATGCCTTGATGCATTAAGTCCGCCCATGTACCACTATTGTACATAAAGTTTAAATAAATAAATAGTTGATATTCGGACTGTTGTATATGTTCAAATCGCACGGAAAACTGAAGATGCCGCGATGCAGGCTTTTGTTCAGTAGTTCGTTGCTGACGGGATAGATGGCGCTGCGCTTCTTTTTGTTGCAGTACAAATTTCGCTTCGTTAGTTTTTTTTGTGGCGGCCTTACATCATCACCACTGGGTGATGTTTTTCAGAAAGATATACATAGACCTTATTGGTAATGTATGACAAAGCAAGAGTACGTAAGGGGTGGGGTCGTAGCGGGTGGCGTTCGTGGTTTTTGTCTTTCTTCATGGGAATAAGGCGTGAGTTTATGTGTGGATGCATGATCATAATTTAATCTTGTCGGGTGCAGCTGAATACCAATATTTTGAACAGATTGACCTAAGCTTAACCTAGTTACTGAGTAGCTCGGTTTCTACAGGTTATCAGTCTTACCAACTACAAACTTTTATCTAACGACTGCCAAAGATGTAAGAAGTGCAGTAATTGTCGATGAGCCTGGAAGAGATTGCTCACATTCATCGTATTAGCACTATGAAATAAGCCGCCATATCTTTTTCGGCTTCATGCGAAAGATATAACGTAATTTTGAGGAGCTGCGGTTCGCTCGGTCAAGGCCTGTATCAGAAAACCATGGGAATGCAACATTCTCGTGGCCGCGTTGTTAATGCAATGTATTAACAGCGCGTTATTGTTGGTTTCGCGACCATTAATAAGTTGTGCCATCATAGTGTTCTAGTGTATTTTGGCTTTTATAAGTCGTAAGACTCTGTAGTTCAGCAAGATGAAGCTAATTTCGTAAGAATCCGTAACATGGTATGTTACTGGAATGGGCATTTTGTCCCAGCCATCAAATTCACGGACCAATATCCGTATTCTTTTTGTAAACAAGCTGTTTTTTTTACGAATATACATAGTCTTAGGAACCAGAAGGGAGGACAGTTTTTTAAAAAATAACGCACAATTACTTCTTAATTTATTTAATCAACAATCAAAGTTTAATAACCAAAATCACAACAAAGATAATTTTAAAAATAAGACATCCGAACTCTAATTACTGCAACTGATATAAATTGATTAGCAAAATAACAATATAGCGACTGAATATGAAAAATACAAACGAGGGTAGCGATGTTCAACCGTTGCCGACCGATAATCGAGAGAACCCGCTGCTATCCGTGCGCTTTCTTTTATAGTGCACCGCTTGTACCAGGTTTTGGAGAAGGAGGTTTCGCTAAGACGGCCGTTCCTGACAGCGGGGCGTCCTCGACCGCATCTTGCCTTGTGTCATCACTAGGTTCACCATCTCCAGACTGGCCGTCATCGTCAGACTGGCCATAATCATCTGCAAAGTAACAACAACACATACTGTACATTTGTTTTCTTGCGACCCTTGTGTCTGAAGCCGGAGAATAGAAAGCACTTGAACTGATTTTGTTAAGTACGTGATAGTGAGCGTGCACTCCCACCATCAGGCACCCAACCAACTAACAGGAAGTTTTCTTAGGTAATTTGTAATTGAAATGTAAAGCTTCAGACTAAAAAATATACAAAGCAAATCAGTGATTCTAAGCATTAAAACGTAAAGGGAACTAAATAGCATTCCAAGCAATGGAATTCCGGACTCCCATTGGGTAGAATACTAGCCAAGATAAATAGATAGTAGTGAAGCTAATATACTTAACCAGAACAGAAGCCATGAACCATAGGTCCAGGCCATACAGGAGTCATAAGCCAGAGGCTCAGACCAAACAGAAGCCATGAATCAGGGGTTCAGGCCAAACAGAAGTCATAAGCCAGAGGCTTAGACCAAACAGAAGCCATGAACCAGGGGTCCAGGCCAAACAGAAGTCATAAGCCAGAGGCTCAGACCAAACAGAAGCCATGAACCAGGGGTCCAGGCCAAACAGAAGTCATAAGCCAGAGGCTCAGACCAAACAGAAGCCATGAACCAGGGGTCCAGGCCAAACAGGAGTCTTCCGGTTGCTTACCAGCCTCGAAGAAAGCGGAGCATGCGTCAGGCGTCCACTCGCCGCGCCAGAGCACCATATGCTGGGCAGCTGCCTGGGTTTTTTTGCCATACGAACCAGCCAGTAGTTCCAGCTCGTAGCGATGATGTGGCAATACACGTAGGACCTTATAGGGCCCGCGCATGCCAGAGTCGAGCTTTCCTGTGCTCTGTGATGCCTTGTTGACAAAGATTTAGTCCCCAACAGCATAGGCTCGTGGTTGTCGCCGGTTCTGGTTGGTGTAGTCGTCTTGACGCCGCTGATTGGCTGTAAGCAAGTCTGAGGCACGCTGTCTCCTGAGCGTCATAAGTGCTTCTCGATTAGGGTTACGGTTCTCAAGTGCAACGTCACGCACTAGAGATCTTATTACTGGGGTTGCTGCATCAATCCCAACGAGGAGTTGTAATGGCGAGGCTTGCGTAGTTGCCTGTCTGGTGACATTTAAATTGAGCTGCACTTTCCATAAAGCGTCAGCCCACTGAGAACCTTTATGTCCAACCTCTACCCGTAACATGTTTAGGACAGTTCTGCAGTACCTCTCTGCTTGCCCATTTTCTCGGTGCATTCCAGGTGTGATAAAATGGACGGAGCAGCCCAAGCTACTAACCCAGTCTCGGAAGGCTACGCTTTCGAACATTCTCCCTCTGTCACATATTATAGTACTTGGAGACCCGAACAAAGATATCACATTAGTAAACACCCGTTTTAATTCGTCCGAGTCTTGACGATACATGGAGTACAGTAAACAAAATTTTGAAAAGCTGTCAATTACTATTAAAACGTACTTAAACCCGTTAGATTCTGGAAGCGGGCCCAATATATCGGCATGAATAACACAGAATGGGTTATCAGGCTTCGACCAAGACTGAATCGGTTGTGGGGGTGTTTTAGGTACTTTCTTATGAGCTAAACATACAAGGCAATGGCTAACATATTTTCTAACAAATTGCCTAACACTAGGAAACCAAAAGTGACGTAATATTAGATCCGTTGTTCGGTCGGCTCCAACATGATCATGCTCATCATGGAAAGCTCTTAAAAGGCTAAGCCGGTAACCTTTAGGGATGTAACATAACAATCGTGGTTCTTCCCCGGTTGGTGTGTATTTATAATACAAAAGTTCATTTTTAATTAAATACCTTGAAGAATCTAATTGGCCATCTCTTAACTTAACAATTAAATTTTGGGTTTCCTCATCCGCAGTCTGAGCGACCTTTGCCCAATTGTTAGGATTGCGAATGTGTGATACGTTTGCAGTTTCAGGAGGGTGCCGGCTTAGATAATCAGCGTGCTGCATCATGGATCCTTTTCTATATTCCAAAGTAAAAGTAAAGTCTTGTAAGTAAACCCACCAACGCGCGACACGAGGCAACAAATCTTTTTTTGTTTCGGTTAACTTCAACGAATTACAATCCGTCACTATTTTGAAATTGATACCAATTAAATAATGACGGAAGTTCTGAAGTGCGCGTACAATGGCTAGGGTTTCCAGCTCGTAGCTGTGATAGCGACTCTCCGCACCCTGGGTAGACCTACTATAGTAACTGACTACTCTCTTTCGTTTACCGGCATGCTCCTGCAACAACACCGCACCGACACCAATGGAACTGGCATCGGTGTGTTTACCAGCGCCTCTATTTTTCTTGGGCTCGGCCGCACCTGACCATTACCAACTACCCGTCCTAAGTACTCTATTTCAGTATCTAAGAAGGTACATTTTTTTAAATTAACCGAAAAACCGGCATTCGTGAGAGTACTCAAAACTTGACGCAGCAAGTCGAGTCCTTCAGGAATTCCGTTTGACATAAGAAGTACATCGTCAATATACGTCAAAACTCGCCCACTTTCTATATAGGGTTTTAAGGTTTTTGAAATGATTCTTTGATAAACTACAGGGGCGTTAGCTAACCCATAGGGTATTTTCAGGTATTCGAAATGCCCTTCGGGCGTTACGAAGGCGGTTTTGGAAATCGAATCATCATCCTTTAATGGCAGCTGATGAAATCCAGTTGCCATGTCTAAACTGGTGAAGAACTTGAAACAACCAAGCCTATCGATGTGGTCATCGATCAAAGGCAAGGGAAAACGTTCCTTGACCGTTATAGCATTAAGTGCCCGATAATCGACGCACATCCTATCACTCCCGTCCTTCTTCTTGACGAGAATGATAGGACTGGCGTAGTCGGACTGTGACTCACGAATAATTCCCTTTGAGAGTAGGTCATTAATTATATCCCGAACTCTATTTTTTTCGTCACAAGAAAGCTTATAAGGCCTATGAACTACCGGGGCACTCGATGTTAATCTTATCTCCATACTGCCCGTATTCACCGTTGATGTAGCAGTACCCGTAATGAAAGAACGCGAAAACTCGCGGATGATATTAAGCAGGAGATTTCTGTCATTGCCAACTAACGGCGTTTTAATGTTTTCATAGTCAACGGTAGATACGTGAAGTACAGAGGGCACACTGTCTAATCTCGTGAGCCGGTGTGAGTTATTACTACGCGTGTAGGTAATTCCCTCTCTATCTAATACATCTGTGCCAATCAAAATAGGCGCCGTAATGCAGCCAACTGGGACCACATACAAATCAACTTCCAGAGACACTTCAGGAAATTCAATCGTCGTCACAACATATGACGTCGATTCAATCTCCTGGCTACCTATACCTCTCAACAAACGATATGTTGGGATTCGATTGAAATTAAAATATTTAAGAACCGATTCTAAAATCAACGAGATATCAGACCCACTATCAATCAAAGTATCTATAGGCACCTTTTGAATAACAGCAGACATTATGTTGTCTCGTTTTGATTGACACTTGAGCAAAAATTTATCTTAGCCGATTTCTGTTCATTACGGTCAGTTTCAGACTTTTTTTTTTGAAAAGCATGTATCAATTACGTGACCGTTACGTTTACAATACGTGCAAAACTTGACAGATTTATCACCCAATTTTGAACGCGTTGACGTCACGGTATCTGCTGATGATGGCGCGTCAGTGTCGACCTTAGGTCTTTTTCTGCAGTTATATTTCATGTGACCAGCTTTATGACAATAGTGACACACTATTTTACTATCTCCCGATTTAGTTGCTTCGCGTTTACGCGATGGTGATGGTCCTACATTGTTTGAATGGAGAGGGTTGTTTGAACTGCGCGTCTCGGTTTTTGGTTTGACATATACCGACAAAAACTCGACTAGATCCGTTGTTTTAAGTTTCGCATTCGTTGCCGCAGCCTTTACTTGAGCATCAGTAATACCTCTGATAATTATTGCAACTTTCAGCTCATCAGACAACCCCTTTACAATATTAAGACGTAAAAGAGACTTGCGAGCATATTCGGCGTATGTCGAGAATTTATTTGAATTGTTACACATAACCTCAAACAAGATTGTAGCAACGTCTACATTACGTGGGCATAGTGAACGAAATTCTAATTTGAAGTTGCTCCACGAACGATCACTTGTTACCCAATCGTTAAGCCATGACTTCGCGTCACCACGCAAACAACTGCCTATGCGCCCTAGACACTCGCGATCGTCCCATTTATTTAAATTACGAGCGCGGTCTACCTCTGAACACCAAACGTCAAAGTCGTGTAGGTTAGGATCAAAGGGAGAAATATAAAAATTATGCGATCTCTCTTGAACTAAACAAGACAATGCGCCAACGAGCTTATCTGTCACGTCCTCATCGTGGTCAAGCGTTCGCGACTTCTGCCTAGTGAAAGTTTCCTGCCCCCGAGAGCCATGCTCCGCAACAGGCGTAGACGCGCGACACGTTGGCGAAGTCGGCAACCGGCTCTCAATAGAATTCAAGCGAGCTAATATTTGACCTAAGGCCTGATCACGCGGAGAATCAAGGCGACTATATGAGGTGTCACGACGTCTATGACCGTTTCGTGGACTACGGGACACATGACGATGTCTAGAAGAGGTACGCTCGCGACTATGAGAACGCTCACGGTATCTACGCGGTGAAGGAGTGTGATTGCTCCTTCCGGAACCATGCCTATGATTACGCGTTCTACTTCTCGACGTTCGAAAACGATCACGATGCAATCGACGCGAATCGTTTTGTTTTTCAACACTTGTCGAACGTCCCGGCATGTCAGAGAAAAAAGAAAAAGACTCACCGATACTCGCGTACCCACAAAAATAAAAAATAAAACTTGCAGTAATTAGGTTAAATTCAAACACTCGGTCATTTACTTTAACTTAAAACAGGTGGCACAAACAGCAATAAGCACGTGGTCTATCCCACTTCTGATCTTAGGAACCAGAAGGGAGGACAGTTTTTTAAAAAATAACGCACAATTACTTCTTAATTTATTTAATCAACAATCAAAGTTTAATAACCAAAATCACAACAAAGATAATTTTAAAAATAAGACATCCGAACTCTAATTACTGCAACTGATATAAATTGATTAGCAAAATAACAATATAGCGACTGAATATGAAAAATACAAACGAGGGTAGCGATGTTCAACCGTTGCCGACCGATAATCGAGAGAACCCGCTGCTATCCGTGCGCTTTCTTTTATAGTGCACCGCTTGTACCAGGTTTTGGAGAAGGAGGTTTCGCTAAGAATAGTAATAACTAGCTTTTGCCCGCAACTTCGTACGTGTTTATCCATTTTTTCCCGTTCCCGTAGGAATTTCGAAAAATGCTCCCCTACACTCCCCAAGGAACCTACTCGTACATGCCAAATTTCAGCTTTCTACGACCAGTCGTTTCGGCTGTGCGTTGTCTGTCAGTCACTCAGTGAAGGAAGAGTTTTATATACAGGGTGATTTGTAATTTATTCGTTCCTTTAAATGGGCTATACTAGAGCTCATTGGAAACGATTTGACCCCGAAAACTTGGGGCCCATACTGGGTGGTTTTCAAGTTAACACGATTTTAAGTTTTGATTTTTTCTGCATCACGACCAAAAAAAAATTGGTACGAAAACTGTCCCACTCTAGATAGTCAAATGATACTTTTCGGATAGCTCTTGAACAAATTAATCCCTCAAATAGTAATTTATCAATAAAATAGCCATTTGTTTGGAAATGAAGGTCGTAAATTTCAAGCTATGAAAATTTCTGGAAACATCTTGGTTATTGAGACAGTTTACAATAAAAGTATGGTACTTGACGTGCAATTAAGACGAGACACGAATACATAATTAAATGGTATAATAGTACCCACTTTTGGCACGTGTTGGAAAAATAAACTTAATTGTTTCCGACAAGGTAGTAGGTAGAACACATTTTTTGATGTACGCCTTGCTTATTGCGGATTTTCTCAATTTCAGTATGAAATCATAGCTATTTCACTTACTATGACTGGTTCTGGTCGATCGAATCAGGCAATCCCCTGTATATTGGTTAATGAGATCTACAAGTCGCACACATTTTGATCGTTTATTACTAAATGTTTTAACCATGGCTCCTTCGGTCCGGTCAAGTTCATAAACAGCAGACGGCGACGCGGCAGGTCTAGAAGTGGATGTCGGGATGAACTTGACTCATTTTCAAATGGTTGGCCCATAGTCATATCAAACAAAGTGGAATTAATCAATCTGCTTAGCTTTTTGCCAACTAAACTGGGGTCGGCTTCCAGTCTAACCTAATACAGGTGAGTACCTACTGCATCCATGAGCCGACTGATAACACGATACCCCTTGGAAAGACTGGTGTCAGATTTTCTGGCCTCTAACATCCCGAAATGACTGTAAAAGATGTACAAATGACAGCCGGGACCAACGGCTTTTCTCGATCCTCGGTTTGGAATGGATGGATCCACGGATGGATGGAACCCCAGCAAGCGTTGCTTAATCTTAAAGATCGACCCATGCGGCTGTTAATATTTAGCCACGACCTTCCTTTTCAAGTACTGGTACCTACACAAATTATATTCTTAATATCGTAAAGTTCGTTATTTAATCCCAGAGACTAATTTGATATCTCAAGTGATTGTTGTTTGTTTTTTCAATTTGGAGTTTGACATTTCCACCTGTCAAAAAAGTCTCTGGTATTAAAAAAACGAACTTTAGTTTCCCATTTCAGCATCATCATCTTTTCAGAGTTTTTTGACCCATGAAGCAATCGTGTCATGTTTTATTTAAAAAAATCAGACGAATTGAGATCCTCCTTCTTTTGTAGTTGGTTAAAAAAACAAGATTCAGTAGAATAGGTAGGGTTAAGTAAATAAGACGCCTTTTCAGTTACAACATTTTTATTTCATTTAATTATACTCATGACAATGCTTACAGATAGCTATGGTTTACCTACAATGTTGTTTAAAATATATAGCGCAATGATGATGACTAGTGACGTCACAATGTAGTAAACAACGCTATAAGTAACAGCCAATATTTATTATCTAATCCCATAACATACTTCTGGTGTGTTATCATTTTACCTTACAGTGAATGTTATTGGTGTCATCGTTTTTGAAACACAATATTATAAAGTTTTGTTTAAGAACGAAAGAACATGAACTTGTCTTTGGTGTCGCGCAGCTAGATAATGAGAAATAAATTGTTTTCTTGCCTCAAGTCTATGATTTAAGCTTTTTGTTCTTGTTTTAGGGTTATTGATTTAATAACCTTTTCGTGAGCTGCTAAGCCAATTTAGATGTTCTTTTCGTTGATGTTATCTTTCAGGTAAGTGCAAGAATTAAAAGAATAACGCCAGGTGGAGGCCTATTTGAAAGAATTTATTTACATTAGTTCAACAATGTCTAGGTGTTTTAGGCGTTCAGATAAAAGGTAGAAACATGAATCTTAGACTACTTTGAAGATGATTAATTGGCTTGAAAAACCTCATAACGCTGGTAAGAAAACGCACAAAAATCCCCCGCGTGTTAGTGTTGCAAGCTGAAAATATTGTATTTCAAAACCGTGACGTCATACTTATTAATTACAATCTAATTTCTCCCCCTAATGAGACTGTCAACAATAACGATGTGCAACTTACGTACTTTTTATTAAAAATCGGTCTCCATACATGATATGAACGTATACGAAGAACCGATTCCAATATGATAATGTTAATCCCATCCCTCAATTATTACTGGCCAATCCTCCCAATACTATAAATTCTATATTGTAAATGTAAAGGCACAACTACATTCGGTCGATGCTCGCGTTTAATCATGTATTTATAGGTGGTAATTATATTAAACTCATTACCGCAAACGCGATGGTGCAGTGCAGTATACAGTGATAAAACAATATAGGTAACGATGGAATGTACTCGGAATTGCGGACCACAACCAAATGTAGCTCGGCCATGATTATATGATTAATATTTCTAATGAGTGGCTATTTATTTGAAACATCTAATTACCTATTGTGAATTTTTACAATTTCTAACTACAAAGCTGTTTTTACATACATTAATACACACACAGTAAAAAGATATTTAATGCATTATTTGCTGTAGTTATACAGGATAGGTTAAATATTTTTAAAAATATTGGCCAGTTACGATTACAATTCATGTAAAAACGCAAGATAGCACAAGTCCTTAATATAATCTAATTTAATTTTACTTAAACAAACAACAATTTGATTAAGTACAAATTTTTCGTTTCAAATAGAGATCACGGTTATAGATTACAGCTATATAAGCGATTAAAACATATTACGTAAATAATTTACTAACCGCTGTGGTGCTAACATGGGCCCAATATACGCTATGCTATCAAAATGGTATTACAACTTGTGATAACCTGGAACTTTGAATACAGAAACCAGCCCAAACGATAGTCCATTTCATAAATGGACTGATATTTATAAAGTGTAAATATCTATTCATATAACACCTATAAAGTGGTAGGTAGGATTTACAAGCAGATAAACATATTTGTAGACAGTAGGTAGATATTATCAAAGTTCAACAATTTAAACGTTTAAAAAAACGTACAAAAAGAAATTACCCCAAATAAATGCTCAAGAAATTTGGTCCAAATGGAAATGATACCATTGCATTTGTATGAAACAGCCTATTTTCGAAAAAGTAAAAAATATTCAAGAGATTTTACTGTATTTTTGATAAGTCTTATCTAATAGCAAAAATTTAATTTCTGTGGTAAAATTTATAACAAAGAAAGATCATCTAAAAATACTATATTTCGTATTTAACAGAGCGTTTGTTAGTGATAAAAAAGAAATCATGTCAAAGACGCGTGATTTCGAAATTTACAAAAAGTTTTGATAGGATAAATATTTGATATTTAGTGGCAAAATATCGGATATATTTTGGTGATATTATCCAGAGGACATTTAACAACACTAATTTCTAAGAAAGAAAACAAAAAATTGTTTCAAAGTTCTTTGCTGATGTTACGGCTGCTGAGATGTTAAGTTTCCTGAAATTAAATAATTTATCACTTTATTCCACATTTAGATGCTTTATCTGATGTTTTTTTAAGGTATGTCGAAGGCTTTTGATTAAAACTTTCGAGAAAACTTCCATTTGTAAAGGAGGATGTGGAAGAAAAGTAGGGCAAAATCCGTGACAGTATCTTTAAGTGTATATTGTCATCTCTATGATTTTACCCCATCTATAACTTTCGAAAAAACTTAAATTTGTGAAAGATAAGAATCCACTTGAACATACTCTGACGAATTTTGACACTTGAATATTATACACTATGTAGATACAATACAATAGGTCATCTCAATTATTTTTTTCGGAAGGAGTAAAATAGGTGCATATTTTTTAGCTATGAAATAACAAGTACCTGTTATTAATCCATACCTCAGCCTCAATCCTTTGGGTGGTTTACAGACCTAGAAAATATTAAAACAAATTTAATAAATAAATTAAAGTATAAAAAAATATTTTAGCAGCACAAGACGAACTCACAATATGTATTTTATGTTGGTTGAATATGTATGTATATGTGCAAAATTCAGTGAGTTTTATCAAAAAGACGACACAGTAGAACAAAATATTTTGTGATTTAATTCTTTTTAGTTCTCTTCGTCATGCATTTTTTATGATCATGATGAAAAAACTTGTAATGTATCATACCGATGATTTGATAAACATGATCATGATACTTAATATTAATTTGATAACATTCTGATTATATTGTCCAAAAATTAATTATTGAAGTCTGTTTGATCAACCTTTTAATTTGTCTTGCTAGGGAAAACAGTTTTCATTTTCCATATTATTGCACGATTTTATGATTAGCGCGGCTTGCATTTTATTTTTAAAATTCATACGGTTCAAAGCGTCGAAAGCACCAATTAGCAATAACAATATATATTGTTTGAAGCTTTTTCTTTAATATTCAATTTTCAAGCGTGTCCCTTCTCAAGATAATTTTGTTTTTGTTCATCTCGGAAATAATAATTCAAGTTTTAACGCATATTTAAGAAGGTAAAGCAAAACTAAATTGGGGGTAAATCTGGGACAAGCATCGCATTCTTGGATAAAAGTAGAATAACTTTTTATATCAAGCAATTTATTATCTAGTTTCTAATTCTTCATTAAGTCTTTTATAATGATTTTTTTAGAGTAGATATATATATAATTAAATCACAAGAGCAATCCCAGACACAAGAGTAAACACATTTGCAAAATAAAGCTGAACTTCACATATAAGTTACTATTCACATCAGGTAAAAGTTGAAGATCATCATAATCAAAGTTCCTACTACAAGAAAACGAATATAAATATTTGTTAACTTAAAATAAATACAATTCACCAGGACTGGTTACAGTAAAAATAGAAACATAATTAAAGGATGAGACGGCATGATTTGAGGAAGTTCTCAAAGATCTTACCACCGATGTGAATGCAAACTTATAATATGAACTAGAAGATGTCGAAACGGCATGAAACATTCTTCGATAGAGACAGATATACGAAGTGACAATAGAACAGACAAAGCCAACACTGAACTCATCAACAACGACAAATGATACGTCTTGCCCACTTACCAAAATAGGCTTAGTACCAGTAACGTAATTAAAAATTAACAACATACGTTTTATACTAAGTATTCATTAACATTATAACAAGTAACTTCTAAATTAAACTTCGGTTACCGAAACTTGTTCACACAAAGTTGGCTGAAAATGTGGAAAAAATAATAATATGGTTAGTCTAAAAACATAATAATACAATGTGTAACAAAACAGAGATGTTACTAATATGTGTATTAATTTTGTTGAGTTGTATTTACTTACCGATGATTAGAGCCAAGATGATGATTCCAATGACAGCTGCGATTATCATCATCTGGAAGGATTAGAAGAATTTTACTAATAGGTACTATTAAGACTAGAACCAATGACTTGTTCACTAAAGACATTTTGAATGCGGGGTAGCAATGAGAACTTATAAGAAAAACCAAACAGCCGGTCTATTCTGTCAACGTGAACTGACATCCCAACTTGTTTGTATGGATTGACAGCTCACTTCATGCTCATTTCACCTAAGATCCACCGAGAGAGGAGTTCAGCTGGTCTATTCTATCAACGTCTCACCGTGTACACTAAGGTCCAGTGAGCATAAAGTGAACTGTCATTTTATCTTGTTTGTATGGATTGACAGCTTACTTTATGTTCACTTCACCTAAGCTTACACGGTGAGATGGTCACAGAATCGCACTGCAGAATAGCCCGGCCGGGTCACAAGTATAAGTCAAAAACAATTTGGAAATACGTGAACGAAGTACGAAAATGTGTGTTTACTTCAACATCTATTAAATCATTTTCGTTATTGCTTTTGTAAGTGCTAAAGATTAATTATAAATATCGATTCTGTGAGTTAACGATCTTGGTGTTTTGCAATAAATTTTCAATTAATGATCAGTTTTGAGCCTTGTCGTAAGCAATCATATCTTACCTTTGAATGCGTTGGTTTTGTATAACTGCGACATTTCTGTAGTGTACAAGCTAACTACAGGTTGCAAAATAGTGGCAATTTTTGTTAACCCTCAATTGAAGGTTATTTTGAATCCATACTTAAAACAATTATTTATAACTGGTTAAAAGGCCAATTAATTTGAAACGCTGGAAATACCAATTATTATAACCCTTCATCTATTTTTATCCTCTGCAAAAAGTTTATTTTTAGCCTCTTTAAAGAATACTATTTCAACATAACCAAATACGTTATGTTTGAACACCTGCAAACAATATTATTTCAATCCCACCAAAAAAGTATATTTTCAACTCCTTTGGCGATTTTTTTTTGCAATGAAATGTCGTTCCCATAACGTTTGCTTTGTTTCTTTTAATAGTTTAACCAGAATAGTTTACCTTTAGATTTTGCAGCCAGAATTTGCTTTTGAGTTTACCAGCCTGTTGTTCAAACTGTGATGCACCCTGTTGCAGTGCATCTGTAACGATCACAAATATTCACTGAGTTCAATTCATGCCATTGATAGTAGTCTCTCTTCATCTCTCTGCTTAGCGTGCCGTGTTATGGCATGTGTAAAATCTAAAAGTTTGAGCTTACCTGCTCTGTCATCAAGTTCAGAGAGTTTCTGATCTCTCTCCAGCACCTTCTCTACGTTCGTCTTCATGATGTCAACCACCTGCAATTAAAAATGTCATGATTAGCATCTCATCTGTCTAGCTCTTTTCCAATTATATTAGGGTCGGCTTGCTTTCAAACCGGATTCAGCTGAATACCAGTATTTTGTCCGACCACTATTCAGCAACCGGTACAGCTCTATCATTGGCCTCGTTTAAATCCTAGATGGTACAGGCAGGTGAAAATAAAGTCTTAATAACGATACAGAAAAAAGTTTTACTATTTTTGAAGATTAAACAAGATTATTATATAGAAAGAAGATTAAGGTAATACTTTGCTTCTATAAGTACCATACTCTGGGCGCATCGTCGTCACATAATATTAAATTAATAAAAATTACACACACAAAAGACACAAAAAGTATACCAAATTTTGTAAAACCATTTTTTGAGAAGAGTAACTATGGAGTTTGTTATCCGTTCTTCTCCATAAGAATCTACCTTTCCGAATGGACAGTAGAGTCACTTTACTAATGTAATATTATTATTTTACTGAACTGTAAATGATGACGTTCAAAAGTGCCGTTTAATGGCCTAATTGAAATAAACGGTTTGACTTTGACTTTGATTAGATTCACCATGCTTATAACAGGTAACAAAATCTTAGATAGAACAGCAAGCTCTTCTCTCAAATCTACATGCAACGAGGCACCTACACAGAACATTTATGCCATCATTAGAGGCCCCCATAAAAATATATTAGACAAAATGCTCATATCCTCGCAATCATACATAATGGACATAGTGATAGGATATCAGCAAACCCTTGCCTCAATTCCAAGAGCTATTTCTCCTAGAATTACGTTATTGGATACACGCGCAGGCTTGATGACGTCAGAGACTGGGCTTGACAAATCGTTCTTGTAGTGTTCTACAAGGACTATAGAGAACTTTAATCTTGGGATTTAAGTATAGCCTTTTATCATATTGAGTTTTATTCGAAATGATATGAGATTGGTTTTTGAATAGAGCTTTGAAACTGGTATTTTTCAATGGAAATAGTTTCTTTGTTGTATTTACGAAGAAAATGAAATGTTTTTCTGTTTAATCGAATGTTGTTGTTAGTTTGTTAGTTTTCCTAAATAAGAATACATGGATGGTATTTGTACATGCAATTGTATGTACAAATATACAACGTCATCCTACGTAGCATGCATGGTGGTTTCGCTTCAATCACCATGAAAAGCTTTTGTTTAATTTTTTAAGGTTTCGTTTCATGGTGATTGAAGCGAAACCTTAAAAAAATAAACAAAAGCTTTTTTGCTAAAGATTGCATGCCGAGGTAAATTACTTCCCAATAAATTCTGAGAATCAAGGAACGGTACGGAAGCCGTAATGGATCCTGAATGAACCTCAACGGGTTCTGCAACTAGGATGTGTGAAACATAAAACGAATACCTATTCTGTTGTTTCATCAGTACCTACATATTCCACAATCCTATTCTACTTCATGCTAATCCTACTCCCTACAAGTGTGTGAGTCTGTGTTTCCGAACGCATACAACCCTAATCTCTTGAAAATTTGAGTGAACAGGCTTCTTCTGGGTAAGCTCGCTCCATCGTCGACTTTGTCTCTGTCATCTATGACCTAGACTAGAGTCAAGAGCAAACCCATTATAAATAGAATAAAATAAAAGTATTAAAAGTTCCTGAGGATGGATGAATGGATGTTTGGTACTCTTTAACGCAAACCTTACCGAACGATTTTTTTTTTATCGATGCAACTTGACTGTATATAACTTATACATCGGAATAACACAAAGGCTAACTTATAAAGGGGGGGAAGGGAACACATACTACTTACAAGCGAATAAAGCCACGGGCGCCGGCTAGTTTAGTCTATTACAAACAAATCGCAAGTACGAAACGTAGCGTTCCTTTAGCGTTATCCTTTCCTCGTGTATTTTCTTCTTCGTAAGTTAAGCTTTAACCTCTGTTTATTTGTTTGTCCCTAACCTCCGGTGTGGAGGGTGCATCCGACGTTACGTTAGTGTTAATAGCAAATAGTTGGTCGTGCGACAGGCGTTCAATTTCCTGCTTCGTGACTGGGAGCGGTGACGTTTGTGATCAGATCGGCCATTTTGTGACGTAAATGAGAGTTTATGGTGCACCTGTATTGAACACGTACACTGTGTTGTGTGTGGAAGGAGCCCTGCGATTGAAATTGATTAGTTCACTGTGAGATACTGGTGTTATATTTTTATGTGACAACTGCATCAATTTTAGTAATTGCTCTGCTCGACAGTGTGAGAAACGAGCAAATCTGTGGAAATTTTAAGGGCCGGCCTGGAAAACCGAAATGGAAACCTGGGGTAGAATAAGATATCAATGTCTACCGGTATTGTATCCTGCCAGGTTTGCGGAATTTGTTCGAAAGAGTCACCGTGGCCCTGGAACGCAAAGGGCTTTAGAAGGAACACGGATGGGTTTTAGTCAGTAAGAGTCTGACACGCCCTTCCACTCCACCCAGAGCGGAAGAAGTCATTTGATGATTTCCCATCCATATAAAAAAATCGGTATAGTATCAACTGACCTGCTTACTGTACAATTTCATCAACTATAAATAATAATATGTGTACAGCTAACAATGGCTATCAAAGTTTTATTTATAATAATAAAGCAATAACTTAATGTAGACCACAACATCATAGAATGGACAGGGGCGACTGGGCGTGTCGACAGACGGTAAATAGTCCGCCCACACTGCCACGGGGTTCAAATGTCACGCTCGCTTGCTGCCTCTGACTCATGACGCTAATCTACATATATGTGCTTTATATTTAATATTCAAAATTCTCGTGTCACAGTGTTTGTAACAAAACTCTTCCGAAACGGCTCGATCGATTCATATGAAATTTTGTGTGTGGTCTGAGAATAGAACGTAAATAATATTAAATAGTATATTTCATACCCCTAAGTGATAAGGGTGGTCCACCAAAAAAAAAATTTTTTTTTTTTTTTTTGGCCAATTTTTTTTTATTTTTTTTGTGATTTGGCATTTAAAATACATACACCCTTGATTTTTTATCCTTCTACCACCAACCCCTATTTTTTAATAGCGATATTTGTACTTTAATTATTATTAGAAATACTTTATCTGGCAAAACAACGTTTGCCGGGTCAGCTAGATAATAATTAATAAATATATATATATTTTTTGGAATAAAACTTTAAAAGCTGCAATATATTATGAATTATAGTGGTTGAAAATGCCAATGAAAATGACAAAAATATATTTCAGTCATCGTGATAAATTCGGGAAAGCAACAACTGTTTCCTAGAAATCAAAAAATTTAAAGGTTATTTTCTTTGACAGTAAATAGTCCGCCCACACTGCCACGGGGTTCCAATATCACGCTCGCCTGCTGCCTCTGACTCATGACGCTAATCTATGCGCTTTATATTGTAAACTAGCTTTTGCTCTCTGTTTCACTCGCGTTCACGTTTTATTTTCGCAAATAAAGGTCTATAATCGTCTACAGGTAGCAAAATCGGTTTAGCAACAAACAAACTCACTTTTGCATTTAATTTTATAATATTAAAAGTTAGGATACCATGTCAAAAGTTGATATACCTAGTGTGAATTTAAGAAGTTGAAAGCGTCAATGAGTATGAAAATATTTGTTTTTAAACATCTTTGGGAAATTGTAGCGACATCTATCCCGCCAGCAACAAACTAAGTCAAACAAATCCTGTATCGCGGTATCAAAGCTTTTCGTGCGATTTAAACATACACAGTAGCCCAAATATCAACCATTGGCAGTTGCCCACCAGTCCCAACAACCATTTGGTCGGAGGATCCACCCTTTTCTTTAGAGGCTTGCGGGACTTTACACCCTCTTCCGCATACCCTATATAAAAGTAGCACCTGCTTCAAATAAGTGACTCTGGCTACCCATCTATGAAAATACTGAAAAATTGTTTCCATCGACAGTAAATAGTCCGCCCACACTTACCACGGGGTAGGGGTAGGGATAGTAATCTATATCCTTTATATTGTAAGGACATATTATTTGTGTTTTCATAAGGTTGTTTCATAGAAATAGTAAGAAACTATATTCAATCAAAACTTGAATACTCCAATTTAGAGTTTATTTTACGATGCCCTAATCGAAGCTTCTCGCCGAATAAATTAAAAAATGATAATCAAATAATCTGCCAAGTAAGATACGTATAATTAAGTTCCCTTTACCTAAGTAAAGGGAACTTAATTAACACACACACGTATGACTAATCATACGTGGTAAAACAAGCCCTTAAACATCTGCTGAAATCCTCACTAACGTTATAACCAACACTCAACAGTTATCATTCTACCACCACATCTAAACAAAGACTATTATTTTGAAACAAATCTAAAAAAACATATATTTATTTTGTAAACATGTATTTACATTTTATATTTTAAATACTAATCCAACTATATAAATTTAAAAATAAAAACTACTAATTAAAATTTATAAGTCTAAAATTGCATATAATCCTGAAACCATCTTCTTACATCACAATGAATGAACGAATGAATGAACAAGGGCGTGTGGCAGAGAGTAAATTATCCTCCCACGCCAATCGAGCTCAAATGTCTCACTCCGTTGCCTCTGAGGCTCTGACTCATGCTACTAATCTATTCTTTATAAATAAAACGACTAACCAAACAATTAGGTTAAGCATGTGGGGGTTGGTATCTTGTCAGATATTAAGTTGACTTGTAGAAATTAGAGGTAGCCCTCTGACTTCTCTCTCTGACTCTCGTATCTTAAACAGCGCCCTACGTTATAATTTCCCTACGTTTTGACAAGTTTTGGCATTGATTTTGCGACTTTTATTTGAACGCTTTTTAAGTTCGAGAATTTGGCTTTTAGATCTTCGATCTACACGTCCACATCGTCGTCCAACGTCATACCATAATAATAATATATTATAACATTTACATTTCTATATTGTTAGTAGGAACTTAAAACTATGTTAATATCTAATAACTCAGAGAGACTTAGTCCGCTGGGTGAGGCTCCACACTAGTGAGCTATGACGTGTACCGTACCTACCTAAAAACATCGGGATAGCTTTTTGTTTGACTAAATGAATAAGGTGAGAAGAAATAACAAATGCAAAACCATGTTCGTCGATAAAAAAAAACATACAGTCGAATTGAGAACTTCCTCCTGAAGTCGGTTAAAAATTAGCAATTGTCGAAAATTCGAAATGTGAGGTATTAGGACCACGTGACGTTTCGATAGCACATGACTGTCAATGCCGTAAAGGGAGAGTGAACGAACTTTACGTGACAGTACAGAAATGTCAATTTCAAGTATTTATAAGGTACAAGTTCCGAGTTCGCTACGTTAGATGGCACGCACGTTTCCTATATTTTGGAGTATTTGACGCCGTTATTGTTGAAACGAAGTTACCCGTCTGGATCCTAAGAGACGTCCTTACCTCATCGACTTGCGCCTGCGTCTGCTGCAGCCGGCGCTGCGCCGCGATCTGCTGCGGCGTCTTGGGCCCGCCCACTGGCATGTCTCCATCGCCGCCTGGCGCCAGACCTCCTTCCGTCGCCCTGGAACATGAGAGGGTTGTATTATGACGTCATCCGTCGCTTATGATATTGGACTGAAGATTTTCGTGGCTAAATTATAACAGCCGCACGTGCCAATCTTCAAGATTAAGCAACGCTTGCCGAGGTCGGTCTGTGGATGAGTGAGGATCTTACCATACCGAGAATCCACCGTGCCTCGGAAAGCACGTTAAACCGTTGGTCTCGCTCGGCTGACATTTGTAGATCTTTGGCACTCGTTACGGATTGTCAGAAGGCAAAAAATCTGTCAGTAGTTGAAGCAAGAAGTACCGTGTCAACTGAATCCGGTGTCACTGGAAGCCGACCCCAATATAGTTGGGAATAGGATAGACTGATTGAGATTGATTTCATATATGTATTGAGAAACCAAAGAGTGGGGTGTCATGTATTGGTGGTTATGACGTCATCAGGCCTTACTTTATTGAGTTTTTTCCTCGAGAGATTGTCAAGGATGAGTCCGTATTAGCAGCTGTATCAAAGCCATTCAAGCAATATATGAGGATATTATGTGTATGTACCTACTAGTGATTATGAGAGCATCGTCTATGTTATTGGACTATCTTTACTAATGAAGAAAGTTTTGTACCGAACGAGTGAGCATAGCACATTATTGTGACTCCTCAAAGAGGGCCCCTCTTTGAGGAGCCACAATTGTGGCATAGGTACCCAACCATACAGTGGTTGAGGAGTAGTTAGGACGGCGAGCGTTGGGTGGCTCGCTGTCTGATAAAAACCAGGCCCGGGACGACGGCGCTTTGTGTTCCACGCGCGCTTCAAAGTGTTGTCAGTATACGGGGCCCGCTTAGGCCAGTGCCTGCCAGGGTTTCGGAATTTGTTCGAAATAGTCACCGCGGCCTTGGAACGCAAAGGGCGTTGGGAGGAACACGGATGGCTTTTAGTCAGTAAGACTCCGACACTCCCTTTCGCTCCAACCAGAGCGGAAGAACTCATTTGATGATTGCCCATCCTTAAAAAAACATGCTTAAGTTGGCTGGACGACCTTAACTACTACCGAGAACACTGCCAGAATTAGCAGGTGGGCAGGCAGGAAAAAGGGAAAAGGTTGCTTTTGCCTTGTATCGGGACGCTACGTCAATTGGATTAGGGTAATATTTTCATAATGTTCAGTAGTAAAACAAGGTCAAGGTTAAGCCGCTATCCATGGCCATGTAATAAGTGAGGGTGTTATGTATCGAAGAGATGATGTCATTGCCTATGTAATTGGAATTGCTTGGAAGAATATCTGAGAATAATTTCAAGTTATTCCAGAGGTATTTCGATGGATATTTGAAGATATTAGCGTAACAACATAATGTCGTGCTTAATCATTACTTTTTAGGTTGATTGATTATTTCTATAAGAGGCCATCCAGTGCTAAACATAAGCCTCTTCAGATGCTAATTTAATTATTTTTAGGGTTCCGAACATCCGTACGAAACTGAACCCTTATAGAATAACTCGGTTGTCTGTCTGTCTGTCCGTATATCACAGCCAATTTTCTCCGAATCTACTGCACCGATTCTGTTTAGTACTCATATGAACTTCTGAGACCCAAACACGGTCGCGCAAGTAAAAAAAAGTTTTTCAAACTGTACCGTGCGACATATCAAATAAAAAGACTTATTGTGAGAGTTTTAATTATATTTTTTGTAAAATTTTCAAATTAACAGTTTTGAAGCTAATCAAGAAAGTAGACGAAAAATTACCATTCCCCCCCCCCTTATCTCCAACCAGTGAGCCTAAAATTTTGAAAAAAATGCAAATTGGAGTTCTTTACCTATAGATTACAGGTACCTACACAAAATATATTAGAAGTATATCGTGTTAAAATAACATGTTACAAAAATGAAATTTGGTCGGAACCCTTTGCACGCAAGTCCGACTCGCACTTGTCCAGTTTTTTCAGTCTTCCTTGCCTTCTCTCACATTTAGTTACTCCTCAATCTGCCTAGCTTTTTCCCAGTTACTTACACTGGGTTGGCTTCCGGTCTAACCGGATGCAGATATGTACAGTCACGAGGAGATGCGATACCTTGGCAAGTCAGATTTTCTGGCTTCTGACTACCCGTACCCACTGCCAAATACAAGTGTCATACGGGACCAACGCCTTAACTTGCTGTTCGAGTCACGGAAGAGTCTCGGCATGATACGAATGATCATCCATCCACAAATCGACCTCGGCAAGCGTAGTCAAAAATGACCATATAATTAATTTTGTAGGTACCAATTTTTATTTTTTACTTTTTACAGACAAGCGTTGGACCACTATCTCACCTGATGGTAAGCGATGATGTGGTTGAAGATGAAGTACGCTTGCCTAGAAGTAACCCATTTACTCTTGATTAAAAGACTCCGAGGTTGTACCATTATTTATTTTTTATTTAATATGGGTCAAAGTCGACGATGGAGCGAGCTTCATTCAACAGAAGAGCTTTTACTCAGTATCAATCTGTTAAGCCTTCATTAGGCATTATCTAGATTAAACCCTAGTCTCCTAACCCAACATAGTTTTATTTCCCTAGAGTGTGGCTAGTAGCTAGTTTTCCTAGACGACCATCACTCAAGTAACTAATTGGCTTCATAAAAGTGATAGGTTCTCGACTGAGGTTGCGAGGGGCCGCCATTGTGGTTGAAAGGTCATTGCTCCCGCAACATGGGATGATGGGGTAGGAGTACTCCAATTAAGTGGTCGATAGGTCGATGCGAATGCTTTGCAATCGGACGGATTTTGTTTTATTTTTCTTTTTTTGTATTTATTTAAGGAAAAACAAACAGTAGCATAATAAGAAATAGTCATAATCCCTTAAGTATTACATTTTAAACAATTATGCTACCCACTACGTTCTCCACAGATTACATTTTAGGTAAGAAGTTAAAAGTTGATGACTAATTCGAGTTAAGAATGTGTGTCAAATCCCTTCTTTACACACAAACCCATACCAAGTATGGTATGGGTTGGTGCTAAGTGCTCAAGGGGTGTTGGTATGGTATAGTAATACCATACCAACCCACATAAATGGCTTATCTGAAAACCGGAAAATGACAAACGCCGTAAGATTGTAAAATATCGCGTGAAATTGTAAACTATTTTTACTAAATAAGACACAGATATATTGGAAACTATTGAATTTGGATGGGATTAATTGTATACAAAACGATTTTTTCTAATAAAGATTTATTACAATCTTACGGAGTCTGCAAATTTCCGGTGACATATACACCTTTGCCTAACCCTTACAAGAAATGTTTTATTTTCAAACAACAATTCAGGTTGAAAATACTGTAACAATCCGTGTACATATTCAAGACTAGTTGCCACCCGCGGCTCAACCCGCGTGATTGTCGAAAATTACACCAAGGGAACATATTCCCGGGATAAAAAGTATCCTATGAGTTATTCCAGACTATAATCTACCACTGTGCCAAATTTCATCAAAATCCATTCAGTAGTTTTTGCGTGAAAGAATAACAAATATCCATCCATACATCCATACAAACTTTCGCGTTTATAATATTAGTAAGATAAATCGGGCAGTCTAGTGAAACTCTGAAGAAAAGCTTTGTTCGAATTAATTAAAACTTTTATGACACGATTAAAATCTAGGTTAATGCAACTAGTGCTGATAGAACTTTATGAAGCAAGTCTGGGCAAGTTTAATGTAAGTAAGAAAATGAATGCTCAACATTTTATTATAATAAACGGATATTCCGTTATGAAAAATTAACGTCTAAAAATTCCGTTAAGACAAATGTTTTAAAAATTACTTTCAAACACGTCTGATGTTTTCGTCATAAACATACTTATTATTTGATAAAAAAAAATAGTTTAGGTAATGTTTTTTAGAAAATGTTTGAAAATTCATAATTTATACTTTTATCACATACAAAATGCTTTTTTTTGCGATTACAAATTTCTATTTGCAGTTGAAAAAATTACCGTGACGTACATATTTGTATAGGAAAAAATATGTTTCAACTACAAAGTTAAGTTTTTCCTTTAATTGTAGGTACTTATCGTTTCTTATATATAAAGGTAATCGTTTACTGGCCCGCTGGTGTGGAATGGCTATTGTTCAAATTATATGTAACAGTGTAAACTGTGTGGAGATATTAACAGAATAATACTGCAGATGACTTTGCTGCACTACAACGCTTTTATATTCATCGAATACCTAAAGGGTAGTATTTAAACGCAAATCAAAACATATCTAGCGGCAATAAGATTCAGAATTCCCATCAAAATTACTGATTGCACAGCAAAATATTCAACTCAAAATATCACTAAACACACTACAATTTATTTTCGCAGCGTACAGCGATTTCTCCTAAAGCAAAAGCTTGTTCATCAATGCACAGCTAATAATCTTAATGTACATTATACATGTTAACTCTTTTTCTTTTAAATGTAGCTTCTATTTTTATATTATTTACAGCAGTTTTTCTAAATACAACAGCATTTTATTAGTCACAGACGTCTTATTATTTATTAATTACCACATAATGAGATCAGCAAAAAAAAATATAAAATTAGATACAAAATTGTAATTTATTGAATTATTAAAGCGGGAACGATCAACTTGACAAACCTCCGACCGCAATATCGGGCAATAAAACTTGAACTCATGTAATAAAAAAAAAAAACCTAACCTTACCTAACGTATCTCTATCTTACTCGCTCGCGCCACTCTGCACTCCAGTGACGAAAAAGCGCGCGAAGCCGCGAACCTTTTTCAGTTGATTTGTTCTGGTTTTAGAAATATTGCAATGTGACAGGATTTTTTTCGTTATAATAATCATTAAATTTGCCGAGCCTTCTTGAAAATTAAGACGATGAGATGAACAGGTTTTGTTGTACTTACTGGTTAATATGCGACTGGGATAGTTATTTTGCTGTGCAGTCAGTATTTATGCTATGTATGTAGTATTTTTGTACAAAAATAAATTTAACTGTATTGTTATGAGGAAAAAAGTAATGTCATATTGATGTATAATTTCGAATTATCTGCAGTTTGAGTTTTGTTAAACATTTAGTTTATTTGTAGTGAAGTAAGTTATTTGATGCAAAAAAGAATATAAATGATGAGTATGTATTGATAGGCGATTATTTATTTGATATGCAATTTATAATATCCCATACCTAAATTCAATTCATCATACTATCATCACACTATATCACACTTCACACTATCACATCACATCACACTATCACACTAATATTTTAAAGGCGAAAGTCTGTGAGTGTGTGTGTGTTTGTTACTTCTGCATGCGCAAACGGCTGGACAAATTTAGATGAAATTTGGTGCAGAGATAGATTAGACCTTGGAAAAGGACATAGATCTTGTCGCGAGAAAAGGGTTTGAAGTTGAAGGGTTTGAAATAGGGGACAAAAGTTTCTAAAAACATTAGAAAAATTAGTACTTATCTAAAAAATTCAAATGGCTGTCCAAAGTAACTATTCCTCGCGGACGAAGTCGCGGGCAAAAGCTAGCATATTAATAAAGAACTCTTCGATTCACCTTATAAGAAACAGCAATATAAATATACCAAAACCAAATTCGACGGAGGAAAATGGCATCAATTTGCCGGCAAACCTAATTTGTACGGAATTAAATTACGTACCTCCTTTGTTCGGGATCAAGCATCTACACTAAATCGTCTTTGTGGTATTTTGACGTAAATATAACGCTTATACAGCGGCTTATCCCGGTTTTCCTCATCTGAAGATCTTTTTAAAAGGTCTTAATTGTAAGCGTACGCAAAATACGTCGCGGAAAAAAAATACTTTGAGAATTTTTCGAAATAGATTTTGGAGCTAAAGAGATAGCAATTTTAAGTATTTAATAGAAAAATTGAAAATGGTTCTCAATATCGCATCGTTACAGTATATTTTTTAAGTTTTATTGCATCCCAAATCTATATTTACCTACTAACATAAAAACAGCTGTAATCAAAAGCCCTTTTCATAAAGAAAAAGTGGTTAAAACATCTATTTCGGAAGAAGTAACCAAAAATTCAGATCACATTTTACCCTTATTTTACCTGATATATGTTGATCACTTACAAGGGACTCAATCCCATTTCTAAGAGGTCACGAAAGGTAACAAAAAGGGTTCAGTCACTGGAAAATCAACTATAAAATCGGTCCCGCCCACCGCTCCTCTCTATATCAGTCCACAAAAACTGAAGAAAGATCATAAACTGTTATCCAACTCTACAAAATCCCTCAAGACCCAGTTACTCACTGACATTTAAAAATAATAAATCTAAAATCGATACACCGACAACTTTTTTAGGTATGGAATTATTAAGTACCCTAATGTCAAAGTTTACATCAATCAAGCTTTGATGTTATTCAAAATTAAGGGTTGTCTTCAATATTAATGTTGGATCCATTGTGGATTCTCTAGTCATTAAGGAAAATTTCCGTTTTATCAATGGAGTTTATTTTCATTGTAAACATAAGGGGTTGGTAATTCATTTTCAGAGAAACAGTCAAGAGATTTTGTGAATGTATTTACCTACGGAGTCTTGTTCAACAGAACGTTTACATGGAACCTTTATTTGAGTAAAACAATAAAAGATTAACAAAACATTGCGGTAATACTGAAGCATTTTCTTCGGAAAAAGGACGGTTTTTGTCCTTCAACAAGCTTGAAAGGTCAATGAATATTGTAGCTATGTATACCTACCTACTCAGATAATAAAATATTCTATGAAAAGCTTACTCATTCTTAACAACGAAATACCTTGTTTTTTTTTGTTTTTTTTTTACCCACCGATAAATGGTGATGCATAACATTACAAAATTTGTCTGTTGGTGTTATGGAACCCATGAACGTTGAAATAGCAGGACCGCTGTCCTGATTTTTGTTGAATTGCCTGTTTTATAACATTTCAACCACTGGGTCACCCTTGCTCTAAGTCGCTATGTTTCCAAAGACGATCCAAATCTATATACTTATACTAATATAATACAGCTGAAGAGTATGTTCGTTTATTTGTACGCGCTAATCTCTGGAAGTATCAGTCGGATTTGGAAAAAATATTTTTGTGAATGCCACATTCAAGACGAAGGCTATACGGGAACGGGAAAAAACGGGATATGCGCGTACGAAGTCGCGGGCAAAAGCTAGTAAGTAATAAAACGACAGATCTTACTTACATCTTGCAAAATGGTTACTTTTCCTTTAATAAAACGCACAAACGAAGTATAACAAAAAATGTAGGTGGTGTATTCACCTATTGTGAATCTTAAAAAAATTAAGGCTTCATTTCAGTATAGATCAATGAACGTTTAAAGAGAAAGTCTCTTGTTTCTATAAAGAAACGAACTATAATATGTAATGAATTCAATTTCCTTTTACAAGCGGCCAAAAGCCCGATAATGGAAGCCGGAAAATTCGCCATTTTTTCTCAATTTCAATGTACAAAAGCGGTTTTTATTGCTCATCTTTTAAACGTTTATAAGATATTAACAGCTTCGCCTGGGTACTTTCTTTTGTATTAAACACTGAATGTTTTGTTTTATTTTATTATTTTCAGCTTGTTTTATTGCACTGCGGGACAAAGGCCTATTTCTTCGTTCCAGACGTCTCTATGTATGAAAATTGAGGAAATAATGAAGGCGCATAAACTACGCTCGCTACGCAGAAAATCAAGACTGTAAAACTTGAACAATCACCTCTTTTATCTGCCATCTGCCTAGCCTTTTCCCAACTATATTGGGGTCGGCTTCCAGTCAAACCGGATTCAGCTGAATACCAGTATTTTACCATCACCAAACCACAATCGCCTCTTTATTTTACCATTAAATCAAAATCCCTAATAGAAAACTAATCCGATTTCCATTAGAAGCACTATCGATTCATTTCTTTACCATATTTCAAAACAACTAAACAAAAAATACACAAGAGGACGTCAGACGACGAAGACTGAGTTCGAAGAAATTCGTTGAAATATATCAAAAGTCCTACCGGCGTTTTGGGCTCGACTCGAGCCTCCGGGCACCGGCTGTGACCTCGATTCTCCGAATTTTACAGATGTTTTAAATTCCCTGTGTACGACGTACTTCGAATTTAAGAGGAAATTCGGTTATTTCAATCTTGCCGTAGAAAGCTTAACTTAACGCAAGTTTACCTAGGAAACACGTTTTCTTTGTAGGAATGTAATGTCGAGCATGAAATGTGTTTTATTGCTGAAATAAGGTTAATTTATTTACACTTTCCAAAGAAACAACAATTATTACAGGTAAACCTACCGAGAAAACGAAGTGAATAGATAGAAAACTTTGATTGATATTTTCACTTTTATACTATAATATTTAATCTAATGCTACAATCAATATTCGCTATTCAGGGTTGTCCCATGGTAAAAATCCTACTCATATTATAAATGTGAAAGTTTGTATGTTTGTGCAACAATCAGGCAAAAACGGCTAAATGGATTTAGATGAAATTTGACACATATATAGAACATATCCCATATATAGATTGTACTTCGGGGAGAGTGTCCAGGAACTCCACGACCTTATCCCACCGGCCCCCTTCTACCATCGGACATCTAGACGCACTGCAAGTTACCATCCCTACCTTGTTGCTATTCCACCAATTCGCACTAAACGTTTCCAAACGTCTTTTATAATGCGCACAGCAAAGGAGTGGAACTCTCTGCCTGCGTCTGTGTTTCCAAACGCATACAACCCTAATCTCTTCAAAATTAGAGTGAACCGGCTTCTTCTGGGTAAGCTCGCTCCATCAAGAGCAAACCCATATTTAAAAAAAAGTCCTGGAATAACACATAGGCTAATTTATACATTTAATGCTAACAAAGTCGCGGGAGGAAGCTAGTTATTTATAATGACGAGTCGAGTGACCCCTTTTCAGGTTTAGCGTTTATTCTGGTAAACGTTGTATATATTAACCCGAACAACAATGTAGTGAACGCTTATTATAAAAAACGCCGTTAAAATCACGTGCATAGAGGTTCGACTCATATTTACTACTGTAAATACTAAATCTCACTGTACTACAGCGATCACAAAGAATTTAATATCTTTACGGATGTCAAGATTTTCTAGTTCCGTGAGCTTCGCTTCATTTTCCATTGACGTAGGGAACTCAAGGCAACGGAGATAATATATCTGACACGAAGTATCTCTATCTTGGGATGTTTATATGAATAAATACCTACTTCTTCTTTTAAAGGTAGATAGTATATTATTTTTTGTAAAGGTAGAATATTTTTATTTACTTCCTCTTCAATATTTAAAGCCAAATTTTACAGTTTCATCCTCCATCCTGCAGATTCAGAAATTATCCTTAACACACAGACCAACGTTCAAAACTCACACCAACATATTCGTCCCAGACAGATTTCCATATCAGCACAAAGTTATTATTTCATCATAAAACCTGCCATTTCTAAAGGGTTTAATTATCCCCTCAACTTGCTGAAATATTAAAAAGATCTGAATAGGTCTGTGACGAAGTAAGAGTCTATAACTGTAGGCGGTTCTGTTCTTGGCGTTGATATTATTGTATTGCTGAATAGCTGTATGATTAATCAAGCTGTTATTGAAAAGACATGGTTGTGACTGAAAGGTTAAGCTAATAATAAACCAATCTTATAATTAATATCTTACAGTGGAATCTCAAGAGAGTTCCGAAAATTGAACATTTTTTAAATCTCATTAATCTGTAGGTACCTATTTTAAGATAACCTTTGAGAACCTAATACGGCATCGCCATTATAATAATTATAACTGTTCTATTTCTGTGTTATTTTTTGGAAATATCTAAGATCATATCAAATTATACAACTGTGGCATAACCTAGACTTCGGGAAAATGAGATGTAAAGGTCAGCAGAGATGATTCGGGTCAAAATTGGGTAAAAATTGCACTAATTATTGAATATTTAAAAAAGACGTTAATCAAAAGATAAAATTAGCAACTCGGTATCGGGAACAGGGACCGAGCTACCAGCAGTCAAGGCTCCAGAGAGAAGACCCCCCTAACAATTAGAGCATATCCTGAAGTACCTTTTTCTAAGTCAATCAAAGGGCTTGATTTCGAAAGCCATGTATTATGCCGCCTAACGAGAGCCTCCTAAAGTTACACTAATTTATTAAGTATTATTATTTTAGATTAGCTTCTACCAGCGGCTTCGCGCGCGTGAATATCGGGAATTGTCCCAAGGGAACATACTCCCAGGAGCCTTTACCAAATCACATCGGGATCCGTTCAGCCGTTTTGACGTGAGTCAGTTACAAACATCCATTTATCCAAACTTATAATCACAATAGCTTTTGCCCGCAACTTCGTACGCGGATATCCCTTTTTTTCCCGTTCCCGTAGGAATTTTCCGTTGCAATGTATGAACGAATATATATGGCAATCATATACAAAAATAATTTTCCAAATCCGACTGGTAGTTCCAGCGATAAGCGCGTCCAAACAAACAAACAAAACTTGAGCTGTATTATTAATTAATATATGTAGATAATGTAGTTATTGAATCGTAAATCGTAGTCAAAGAGCAGAGCTAGAGCATTTTTTTGCTTCTCTAAAAGAAATAAATGAATAATACACATTCTCTAAATATGTTATGTTATGTTTGTAATCTATCAGATTTCACAAACACAGCTAGGTTCGTAGTTATTTATCTACTGTCATGAATTCATGCATCAGTGTTTCTCAAAGTTAGCATTGAATTTTCTGCATTGAATTCCCTCCGTAGATTCGTGACCTACATTAAGAAAATCTGCAGCGGAATATTGTTTTATAGTGATGAGAATTTCCTAATATAAACTTTGTTACGAGTGCTGCTTGTTAAACAAAAGAAACAAATACTTAGTTGTTATTAACATAGTTTCATAAATCTCGTTACGACTAATTTTAACATCGTTCTACAATTCTGATCTTTACGTCTTAATAATAAATCATATTGTAGGTAATGGGTAGTTTATGGCTTTCTCCTTTTTATTTGTTTATATTTTCTAATGTGTGTTCAATTTAGAAACTAAATCGACGAAGTGTTGTTTAAGCTTGCGAGTGTACTCAGTTTTTGTACGAAATTTGACGTAGCAAAATGAGTATTATAAACGTATTAAACCTTTGTAATGATCTACCGTTTCTACCTATCCCCAAGGAAAATGGCACACCTAATTTTATGTGCCGTATTAGTCAACCTCGCAAACAGCGATATTCTACAGTAATTTGCACAAGTCCAAGGGCCATTGTATACACAGTCAATGGCCATCTTTCCAGGCCACCATTGAAGTCAGATCAGAACAATGCTTTTGTTACAACTTCCCCACAGTTTGTTACAGTTCTAACAACTAACTTTCCTCAACAGGTTTGAGATTATTTCGTGATTAGGACCTATCTGCGAGGGTAAAAGTTTGGGAGCCACTGTTTTCAGATGAAACTTTTGTTAACAGTGTGTTTGGGCCAAGTGTTGTTTGTATTTAATTAATAATTCGTGTGCGGGTCTGATGAAATTAGGACTATGTACGGGAACGGGACATTTGTTGAGGTTTTGTGTTTTTGTGAGTGTTTGAAAACTCGTTTTGTAACGATTATTTTAAAAGGTTGCTCGTAGTTAAATAATAATAATAGCACGGTTCGATCTTTTAGGTAAAGCAGAGCTTGATGAGGTTGGTCCGTGGATAGGTGACATCTAATGTAGCCCTCTACGTGCTGTCGTGCCGTCAGTCCCGGCAGTCTTTACGGCTAGACAGAAGCCAGAAAATCTAACACCCAGTCTTGCCAAAAGGTACCGTATTAACCAGTTACTGGGTTGTGGCAGTCAGATAGACAGTGGTTTCATGTTAAATACTGGTTGCATCCGGATAGACTGGAAGCCGGCCCCAATTTAGATGGCAGATTGAGTGGTTATTTGAAATGGTTATAGAATTTTTAATGAATTTATTTTTTTCAACACGACTTCTAGCCTCCCGAACAAGCCGGATTCCGAAAAGGCTTCAGTACCATAGACCACACACATACGCTGCGGCAGGTTATACAGAGGACTGAAGAGTATAATCTGCCGCTCTGCTTGGCGTTTGTGGACTACGAGAAAGCCTTCGATTCGATCAAGACTTGGGCTGTGCTGCAGTCTCTCCAACGGCGCCAGATCGACTATCGGTACATCGAGGTGCTGAAATGTTGGTACAAAAATGCCTCCATGTTAGTCCGACTTCAGGATTAGACCTCGAAACCTATCCTCTTGCAGTGGGGTGTGAGGCAAGAAGACGTCATTTCTCCGAAACTATTGACGGCTGCAATTGAGGATGTCTTTAAGATTTTGGACTGGAGAAGGCTAGCCATCATATCAATGTCTACTCACCTTCGATTTGCCGACGATATAGTCGTCATGGCTGAGACTATGGAGGTCTTCAGTAAAATGCTCGATGACCTCAGTAGAGCTTCCGAAAGAGTGGGTTTTAAAATGAACATGGACAAAACCAAGGTTATGGTACTCACCCAATCCTATCAAGATCGGAGACTCTAAACTCGAAGTTGTTCACGAGTACGTCTACCTGGGGCAAACGGTCCAGTTAGGTAGGGCAAACTACGAGAAAGAGGTCAAACGTCGAATCCGACTGGGCTGAGCGGCGTGCGGGAAGTTGCGTGGTATCTTCTCGTCTCAGATACCACAGAGTCTCAAGACAAAAGTCTATGACCAGTGCGTATTGCCAGTGATGACTTATGGAACTGAAACGTGGTCGCTCACAATGGGCCTCATCAGAAGGCTTAAAGTCACCCAAAGAGCAATGGAGAGGGCAATGCTCGGAGTTTTCTTGCGTGATCGAATCAGGAATGACGATATTCGCAACAGAACCAAGGTTACCGACATAGCCCGAAGGATCGCCAAACTGAAGGGACAGTGGGCAGGGCACATTGCTCGCCGAACAGATGGTCGATGGGGCCCAAAAATTTCGGGAGTGGCGACCGCGTACCGGAAGACGCAGTGTTGGAAGGTTTCTCACAAGGTGGACCGATGACCTGGTGAGAGTCGCGGGTAGCCGATGGATGCGAGACGCACAGGACCTGTTGTTGTGGCAACACTTGGGGGAGGCCTATGCCCAGAAGTGGACGTCTTTCGGCTGATATGATGATATCTTTTCTACTATCACACTCTCTAAATTAGAATTCTTCTAAACCATTAGCTTCGACAATGTCACCCTATTGAAGGTCGGTGTTTTCCCTTGAGCTACCTTGACCAACGTCATTGGTGAATTCGAGTTGAACGGCAGCACACCTTTGTTTGACCCTTACGCTTTTAAATAGTGTCCCATGCATCTCTCTCTATATTTCGCGACGACATGACCAAGACGAAAATGGCAGGTTAAGGTCATACATAGCACACGTATCAACTCGGAAAGGGATCGTCACCGTATCAACTCGAGTCGTGCGTATTCTTTGTATGAAACTCCCTACTGCAACGCACACTAATCGGAACCGTAACGTAATCGCCTCGCCTCGGGGCAATACTGCGAAAAAGACGATACGGTGACGAGCTCTTTCCAATTTGATGTATTATGTGCTATGTTGCGCTGCGCTATTTATTTTTTAGATATCGCAGCATAAGCTGAGATATGGACCATTTTGGCCTCGCACAGATAATTATTTTATTATACTGTTTAGTTTTTAATTTTATTCTACTGGTTTGTTAGTCTTGTGCGAGTCCCAAATAAACATTTTCTTTCTTTCTTTCTTTCTCTGTGACCTTTAAAGGTCAGTCTCAATAACGAATCTTACCTTTGACCAACTATCATGTTTGAAAGGCAAACATGACGTTTCAGCTACTGTTGGTAGCTAATTTGGCAGTTGGTTAGAGGTAGATACGTTATTGAAACCGGCCGTTATTAGTTCGTACATAATAAGCCGTCATGGGTCTAGTGTCAGAACGAGACGAAGCTATACAGGACGCATGGCACTATCCATTTTTCAGAATGGAGTCATGATGGTATTAAGACCTCATAATAAGGTCCCTGGTTGTAGCTGGTTTAATTAAAGAGGACTGGAAAGAAAGTAAGGAAGCCGTTGTCCTAAATAGGGTCACCACCGGCTTTTATTTATTTATTACATATTTACTTTATTGTACACCAAAGGTAAATTACAAAAGGAAAGGAAGGCCATATCGCATTCCAAGATCTCTTCCAGTCAACCTGGGATGGACAGTATTTGCCTGGACATGAAATTGGGGCTGTCATTGTCTTTTCCTAATGATACAATTAGGGAAAGGTTGATCACATTTAAATAAATTAAAGCGTTTGATTGTGAAGATAAGGTACTATTGTATATTTTATTCACCTTAAAGAATTCCCTCGTACGAGTTGTACGATCTAACAAGAATGCATCTGATATTTGCTTTCCAGAACTTTGCTCAGTTTTGCCCCAAAAGTAATATTTTCTTAACGAGCGTGCAGACTACATTACACACACAATATAGTCTTTATAACCCAAAGGTTGACTGGTAGAGAATGCCTTGATGCATTAAGTCCGCCCATGTACCACTATTGTACATAAAGTTTAAATAAATAAATAAATAAATACATTAGTGAGGACAATGAACCACATTTAGTCGATCAACATATGGCTCAGTGGCTCTGTTAGCGAAACAGTAGCGATGTCTAGACGGATGAAAAACATGGTTTCTTTGTGATCAATCCAATTGGCTCAAATGTTTCCAAGAGTGACATATTTATCGCTTGCGTAAGGGTTTTTTTTTAAGGATGGGAAATCATCAATTGCTCTGGGTGTAGCGGAAGGGCGTGGCAGACTCTTACTGACTAAAACCCATCCGTGTTCCTTCTAAAGCCCTTTGCGTTCCTGGGTCGCGGTGACTCTTTCGAACAAATTCCGCAACCCGCTTGCGTAAGGGTGTGTTCATAAAAAAGCAGGTTATCGGTACAGACGGGTCGGTACGGGTCGGTACTTTTCAGTGTGGGTAAAACTTGTGTGTCCGTGTCTGTGCACATAGGTTTGACACAGGTTGATTCAGTAAGTACAGACACGGACAGATTTGCCCCCATACAAGAAACATGTTTTTTTTGGCTTATGGTACAGAATCCTTCGTGTGCAACTTGCACTTGGCCAGTTTTTTATCATTATGTTTCGTTTTGTTTGTCCTTTAAACGTTTGTGCAAATTAAATTTCTTTTCTATATCAGCTCATCAGCAAGAGACAAAACTGCTTATTTCTACTTGCAGCAGAAATACAGAACACTTCAATTATTTTGTTTTCATTTTTCTTCTCACAAGTTTTGTAAAAAGCAACGTCTGACATCATTATTTAGTTTACAATCACTAGTGAAGACACATCACTGACCAAACCCTTTTTTATTGAAGGTTCATTCAAGAAAAACTTGTCGTCCAGGACCTCGTGACTTAATTATAACAGCCGCATGGTAAAGCTCGCCGAGGTTGGTCTGTGGATGGATGACTAATTACGTACGTACTGAGCTTCCTCCGAGCCTCGAAAATCACGTCAATCCCGGTTGTCATTATTAGTACATCTTTGGCAGTCGTACCGGGTACGATTGACCTGCCATGAGGTATCGTGTTACCCCGTTCATGGGTTGTGGAGGTCAGTCAACATTCACCCCATATAAAATACTCTGATGCATTGGTTAGCCTGTCAACCAACCCCAACATATTTGGGGAAACGCTAGGCAGAATCAAAAAGTTGTGTTACAACAATGTTGGTGTAAAAATAAAGATCCCATCTAGTACGAAGGTAATTATTGTAGTTATCGACTGGTCTTAATAACGTATCTACCTTTGACCAACTATCAAATTAGCTACCAACAGTAGCTGAAACGTCATGTTGGCCTTTTAAACATGACGTTTCAGCTACTGTTGGTAGCTAATTTGACAGTTGGTAAAAGATAGATTCGTTATTGAAACCGGCCGTTAATCAACCCTGACCCTTTTAAACCAACTCGCCTATTTCGAAGGTCCAAGAGAATCTAAAATGACCTTTTAACAAGTCAACACCTTCACTTTAAAATGTCGAGTTTATATTTGAGACTGTAGTACATGACCCTTCCAGTACATTTATAATATAAAGTTGGCAAGTTTATGACGATAGGTCAAAGGCTGGTGTTATCCCGACCTTTAGATCAGTCAGGCTTAGCAATTAGGATCAGATGTCGAATTAGATGAGGGATGTAGATGGCTGTTGCTGGGTCAGGGTAGGATATTGTCTTTCGTTAAATAAAGAAAATATGTATGATGTAGTACTTAAGTCTACAATTTTTCAACTGAAAGAGAATTGAAGAGAAATACCATTTTTCGTAGCTATGATTTTAAATTGAAAGGTTTAAAGGGTCTAAGCTCCAAAAGGTTTAAAGGGTCTAAGTACCATCATCTATAAAAACGGCAAAAAAACACGTTTGTTGTATGGGAGCCCCTCTTAAATATTTGTTTTATTTTAATTTAATTATTTATTTTTAAAGTGAATATATATCTAAATATTCTGTGAATATTTCAAGCGTCTACCTGTTGCCGTTATCAATATCGAGCAAAAACGAGCAAAAAAATCACGTTTGTTGTATGGGAGCACCCTTTTATTTATTATTGTTATAGCGGCAACAGAAATACATCATCTGTGAAAATTTCAACTGTCTAATTATCACGGTTCATGAGATACAGCCTGGTGACAGACGGGCGGAAAGCGGAGTCTTAGTAATAGGGTCCCGTTTTACCCTTTGGGTACGGAACCCTAAAAACAGTATTCAAAGGACCCTAGCACTTTTTTCCTTAACATTTTTAACACACGGGGTTAAAATAAGCGAGCACTGAAAGATCCAATGTGTTTGCGCTTCACTGTCTTTGTTATGTCTGTAAGTATTTAAATTGGCACTTACACTTTTAACCCTTCCATTATTATCAACATTTGTTTTATGGCCGATAGGCTCGCTGAGATAAAAAACATGCAAGATGATCGAAAGTGATGTCTAAAGTAGTTAAATGCTCGGATTGTTGTTTGGGTCTCATCTGCCTAGCCTTTTCCGAACTATATTGGGGTCGGCTTCCAGTCAAACCGGATTCAGCTGAATACCATTTTTTTACGTGGAGCGGTTGCCTACCAGACCTCCACAACCCATTAACTGGGTAACACGGTACTCCTTGGCAAGACTGGTGTCAGATTATCTGGCTTCTGACTATCCGTAACGACAGCCAACGGCTTAACGTGCTTTCCGAGGCACGGAGGAGTCTCGGTATGTTAAGATGGTTACCCATCCACAGACCAACCTCGTCAAGCGTTGCTTAACCTTGGAGATCGACCCGTGAGGACGTTATTATTTAGCCACGAGCTCCGATTGTATTGCTGGAAAATGGCTAAGTGAGGCTTAAGGTAAAAAAGAGAGGCCATACAAAACGAAGAATTTCCATTCCCATTCTAAAAACAATCAGTAAAAATTAAAAAACGAAAAGGACCGTTGAAACAAAGCACCATGCAACTACATCACAAAATATCACAACCGACGGCCAGAGATCGTTCCAATTCCAACCCTAAACTGTTAAATAGCCGCTGTGCTTTCGCAACAAAACCCACAGGGAAAGCTAAAGTAGATACAATCTACGTCGATTGAGCCCGCATGTTTGCTACTTTACTTCGGTACGTTCGTGCTCTGAAAATTTAATGTATCTAGCTATTGTGCAGGCTTGGCCAATGGGGGCGCGTATTACTGACTTTCCGATGACGTTGGTAGCACGCGTTTTAGGGTTGGTTCTGTGACGTTGGTCGTGTTGGGTTTTGGCATCGGAGTTTTCTTTTTAGGGTTTCGTACCTCAAAAGGTAAAAAACGGAACCCTAATAAGATCACTCTCTTGTCTGTCTGTCCGTCTGTCAGTCTGTGTGTCACCACCGATTTTCTCAGGAACGGGTGGACCTAGTAAGTTGAAATTTATACCAGATACTGAGGTCTATCGTTCTTATTAGGTGTATAAAAATCAAGTCCTGAGTCACGGTAAAAAGATATGGGTAAATTTAGTTTTCGCGAAAACTTGTAAGTACCAAAACCAATTTTTTTTTTCTGGTAATTGTCGAATGGTCGGTCAGTTCTATTGCTTTTTTGGGATTTATTTCATCAGGCGTCATGAGTCAAATAAATGTCAAGAGGACGAGTACCAGGTGGCGTCCTGAAAGATATATTGTAATATCAACTTCCTAGCTTCTCCTAAGGCTTACAGTTTAGCCTAATCCTGCTAAAAAACAGTACTTATTTTGCTTTAAAAGGTATTCCCCTTTTAGAATTGATGAGGGGATAAAACAATCGATGAGATGGACAAAAAGGAGACGACTACTAAAATAACGACTAATAGAGAAGTATGAGGTAGAAACATGTTGCGCCGACCTTAATAAGGGAAAAAAATGGCAAAGGTGATGAGGCTCCTTCCTTCCATGGGTCTTAAATATAACTACCAAAATGTGGGTATCCTGATCAGCTCCTTTTGATTGCACACCTACTGGGTACACTTCTGCCTAACCCCTCGTGGCTAATGATAGTGATACTATGTCATGGGTATGTGTGGTATTTTATTTTAGAGAAACTGACTATTTGATCTAAATCCTTTTGATTGCTAAACCACACGATGTTATCATAAGCGTAAGTAAGGCTGGTGCTTAATTGACTGAACGATGGATACTCCGTAAATTGTATTTTGTATTGAGGAGCTCGTGAATCGATCTGTGGATCGATTCACTTACGATAACGAGATACCTCCGTGCCTCGGAAAGCATGTTAGGCTGTTGGGCCCGGCTGTCATTTGAACATCTTCGACAGTCGAAAGCACCAGTCTTGTTAAGAACTATCATGTAACCCAGTTACTGGGTTGTGGAGGTCATATAGGCAGTCGCTCCTTGTTAAGTACAGGTACTCAGCTGCACCCGGTCGGACTGGAAGTTGACCCCAAGGTAGTTGAGAAAAACGGCTAAGCAGATTGTCATTTTATTGTGTATCAATCGTGTAGTTTCAGCTTTCCTCGAAAGAGACCTATGCTAACCAGGCCACTTCTCAAGAAAAAAAAAAGATGACGTCATCATCATCACTGTTATTGTTATCATTCGTTTTTTATCATCGAACTGGCCATAAAAAAACGAGACAAAAACAAACGAATAGTTAATCCTTGCGATAGATAAATGACGCGCAATTGTATGCCTTCCGAACGCAATGGCTGCTATCGTCATCACTATTGACTATTTAAAAAGAAAATAATTCATAGAGTGGCCAGTGGAGTAAAATAGCCATTTGATATAACCTCCATAAAAAAGAGGACACAAAAATGTTGGCAAGATAAAACTCTGATTTAAAAAAAAAACCTAATTGTTGTTCCAATTTTGAAAACACTCCATAAAATGATTCGAATACTTCACTTGTTTTAGTAAAAATGCTGTTCAATAAAATAGCTGTACTTATTCTCAACAAACGCAGAAGCCACACGACGTTTGCATATCTATAAAATCTATAAGTCATTGTTAAGCGTCCTGCTATCGAACGGTTCACGAAACGAACTATAAAATGACTGTGGCATCAATTTTGTATGCACTTACACGTATTTTGCAGGATGTTTAAAATCTATGATAGTTTTTGGTCATATTTGAATGGTAAAATGGATAAAAACTTACATTTTTCGCTTCTGACCGGTGAGACTTCTTTAAAGATGAACTCAGGCAGTGGCCCGTTTATCGATCCCGTGAGCACTTCAACGTTATCACCGAACGATTACATTCACCAGTTAAATCGCCTCTCCCAACTGTATTACTTCACTGCCCGACACCAAATGAATGTAATTTATGAATGGAAAGCTCTCACTAGATTTCCCTACAAGTATATCGGGCAGTGATCTATTTTTAGTCACACCTTTCCCGACAAAAAACTCCTAATTCACGATAAAACCAACCCCATGAACACACACAGTGATTTGTCGTACGAACTAGAGTAAAAAGACGCCGAAACTGTGATCTAAAATGTGGGTATTTTTCAGAAAATATAGACAGAAAGTGGAAAACCTTCCGCGACGAGGTTTCCCGATTTGTATGGGAGAGGGCGCGTCGGTACTCGCCATAATAGGCACGTATTGTCTAAAAATACCAACTGTTAGCAACACCATTCAATTTTCCACCTTATCTTATCTACGTACAGTCGGGATTCCATCATTGATAAAGTTGGGGGGTACGTCAATGTGTGGCGGTCTGTTAAGGGTGTGTGCGTGAAGTTTTCGCGCATGCGTATTGTGACAGTTGGATGGTAACAAAAATCAATCCGCGTCGGTAGGTGGGAGTTACGTAATGAGAGAGACATGAACACGTCGACAACCATACTTGCCCTTAATTGGTATTAATCTTTAAAATAACAAATGGAATGCCATTTCGTTCTTGTAAAAACAAAATGGGGTATTCTAAAGTCAAAATATGATATTCTAGAATGATTTTTAAAATGTCAGAATTTTCTTTGTTGAGCGTGTATCTGAGTGGGCGAATGTCGTGGGCGATATATTTTAACGGTGCTCGTAGTTGTATTTTGAAATATTGTTTATTTCTCGAAACTGGTATATAGAGAAGCTTATTAAACCTGAATTTTCTTCTGTTTAATTATAATACCTTTATTTTTCTGTAGTTTGTTGTGGGCGGGCTAAATAATTATCTTGTACTAAATGTTTTACTCCCACGCAATAGAATTTCTTCTCTGGATTCTAATTACGTTGAATTATTTACATGTGTATTACCCTGCTCCTCACAAAATGAGCAATAATTCTTAATTAATTATCGTTGCTTTTAATTAAGTATAATATATTAAAGCTACCACGTGCACACATGAGAGTGTGGGAAGTTGTACCTAGTCAGAAAACAGTCAGGACCAACCAATGGGACTAACTGGCTTAGCAACGTTTAGGGCAGATATCATTTCATTGTATTGATTTTACTAATGGGGTCAAATATTACAAACTCAAGAGTGATCACGAGGTGAGCTGTCAATCCATAAATAATCAAGATGGAATGACAGCTCACTCCGTGATCACGTGACATTTTCATTGTATGGATTGATAGCTCACCTCGTGATCACTCTTGAGTTAAGTGAGTACTGTTAAGTACCGTTTCCCAAATTTAGAGCAATAGGCCATCTCTAAATGAAAGCAGAAATGCCATGCTGTCAGATCCAGTCCTGTTGTTGGCTGCTTCCTATTAGAATTCTTTACTGCTTTTTTATGGGAAATCATCAACTGACTCCTTTCGCTCTGGGTGGAGCGAGTGTCAGACTCTTCGACATGTTTACAGAATCGACCAGCTGTTTTACATACTACCAAGACCACGATCTTTAGACATGAAGGATCGACCAGAAAGAGAAAGATACCCATCCACATTTAAACTCAAATTCCTATGTATTAGAGACCTTTATTCTACTATTGTCTATTAAAACCACTACCGTTTACAAATATAACTGTTGCATATTTTTTTTTTCAAGATAACAAGACGCCCACACGCACAAAACATTTTGGGAACACATTAATTGTGCGTACAGCCAAGGAGTGGAATTCCCTGCCCGAGTCTGTGTTTCCTGGTAGCTATAACCTGGGAGTCTTTAAGTCAAGAGTGAATAGGTAATTTCTAGGCAAGCGTGCTCCATCTTCGACCCCATCATTGCTTACCATCAGGTGGATGGATCACTAGTAAAAAAATAAAATTGGAAAGCTTTTTCCAAGAAAAAATCTTGGCCGCTTTCCCAAACTCGCGGAAACCCAAACAAATGGCGGCTCTTATTCGTAAACTAATCAGAGAAAGGTCATAAACGATCGTCATTTCTTTTTATGAATCATTCACACCTTGACACTTGTTTGGATATGATTATAATTTGTTTATAAATGCAATGATGCCAAAGGTCAGCATAAATTATGGATATTAGCTATGATCTTTCTAAGTTGTATTTTATTTAGTGTTATTGTTATTAAGTTGTATTGTATTTACTTCCCAATCCAGCTCCTCAAGGAAGACCAGCAACGCCCCGTTGTTACTGACTTTCTCACGGAAACCTTGGTAGTTTCTGAAATTAAATTTTTGTGTTCGTGTCACTTGTTTTTTTTCTTTAATTATTTATTCAAACACAAAATCATTTATTCAAATAAGGCTGAGTGTCAGCACTTTTTGAACGTCAAAGTTCTACATAACGTCACCACTTCCTAGTGTTTTAGCGGGGAAAAAATATTAAAAAAATATATTGATTTATTTAAACTTAATGTACAATAGTGGTACATGGGCGGACTTAATGCATCAAGGCATTTTCTAACAGTCAACCTTTGGGTTAAAAAGACTACACTGTGCTGGTTATTTAGTGGTACTATAGATAAGATATATATATCTCTTAAAGGTACTGTTAAGTACCGTTTCCCAAATGTAGAGCAATAGACCATCTTTAAATAAAAGCAGAAATGCCATGCTGTCAGATCCAGTCCTGTTGTTGACTGCTTTCTATAAGAATCCTTTCATGTTTTTTATGGGAAATCATCAACTGACTCCTTTCGCTCTGGGTGGAGCGAAAGGGAGTGTCAGATTCTTACTGACAAAAAACCCCACCCGGTTTCCTCCAAAGCCTTTTGAGTTCCAGTACCGCGGTGGTTCTTTCGAACAAATTTTGCAACTTAACAATCTACTGAGTTTGCTTTTTAGGATTATATTGAGATTGGTTTTTTAAACCGAGTTATAGATGGGCCTAGGCTATGTAGTATGTATATAAAAACCAGGCAAAACCTGGGCGGGACACTAGTGATCCTATACATTAATGCATCAAGTAGATCTTTGCATATCCACTCAGCAACAAAACACTCATATTCACTCATCTATACTAATATTATAAAGAGGAAAGATTTGTATTTTTGTATATTTGTATGTAACGAATAAACTTAAAAACTACTGGACCGATTTAAAAAATTCTATCAGCAATGAATAGCTATATTATAAGCAAGTCACATAAGCTATATTTTATCCCCGCACTCCCACGGGAACGGGAACTACGTGGGTGAAACCGCGTGACGTCCGCTAGTTAATTATATAATTAAAACGACTACACAAAGTTGGCATTATTATTACCTAGGTACTAATTGACACTTTATTAACAATTGTAGAATTTACAGTTAAAGAGTTATTACAAATAAATTGTTTACGAACGAACTAATTGAGGTGTATTCAACACGCTTAAAATTCGTTCTTACTGTGCTAACAAAAGTCACATAAGTAACACACCATTAAATTCTAATTTCTATGTCTATAATCAAACTTATCCTGGCAAGGCCCGATGAGTCAGAAGTGACATCAACATACATCGTAAGCATTCTAGTATCTACATATTCTAGACACACAAACGACCTAATGATTAAAAAAAAACGTGTGCGTCTCGGGATGCCCAACAGAAGTGATAACTCAAACTAATTTAAGTTGAACCATTTAATATGAGAAGCGTCTGTCCGAAATACGACTAGCGCTGTAGGTTAGAGTGAGAGAGAAAGAGCCTGCCTACCGCTGCCGAATGCGTGAGAGAAATGAAGCCAGAGCCAGACTGGCGCCGTAACGCGTTACGTTACGAAGCGGTTCACCCTCCCATAAGAAGTTATCACTTAAAAAATAGCTGTTCCTTGCAGACAACAACAAAAATGAGACTATAGTAGGCGCCAGATAAATGTGGAATAAAGTACATTGACCTTTCCCTAATAACTGTTCATAGGTACCTGAACAATTAAATATGAATCGTTTTTCATTATTAGACAATGTTAAGGATCACGAGAGATGATGATTCGGGACAGCTTTGTGTCATTAATTCCGTTTTTCAAATTAAAAATGTCAGTAATTGTAGGTGGGTCAATGACCGTTATTCCACGATTATCTGGCGCCTACTATAACAGCTTTTTTTGAGAGTTTGTTGTTGCTTAAATAATCTCTTTGAGTGATACCTAATGATTGGAAAAAGTAGGATGCTGATTCAAATTCAAGTTGTATAATTAAACTAGCTCTTACCCGCGACTTCGTACGCGCATATCCCGTTTTTTACCGTAACCATAAGAATTTCCCGTTCCCGTTTAGCCTGTAGCATTCCTCATGAATGTGGCTATCATTTATATAAAAAGAATTTTCCAAATTCGATTGGTAATTCCAGAGATTACCGCGTTCAACCCAATAAACAAACAAGCAAACTCTTCAGCTTTATTATTAGTAGGTATGGCTCACACACATAATATATTATCATGAATTCGTGACGCATTACGACCAGTTGCATCACATTATCAAAGTCGAGCCTAAACGCACGTTGACACCGGCACCAATCAAGTTCACCTCGAAATTGACATTGACGCCGGCACAGTCATGTGCTGGCGCACTAGAATTATACTTCCGTTCGTTAATAGCTTCCGGATTTAGATTAATTATAGTTATTAGCAATTTTATACATGATATGTAATAAGGTGTTGAAGTTTAAGGTTGTGAAGTAATGGATTGTTAAGACGTGGGCTGTGTCACGTACCTAGCCATCTTGGTTCTCAAAAGGTAATTTCAAGACACTATTGAAGAGCCTCCAATGAAACTGAAGCTAAGTCATACTGTATAAGACACGTCTTTTTCAGCATACGCAGAAACACACGTACTACCGGGCTATTCTGTCAACGTCTCACCGTGTAAACTTAGGTGGAGTGAACGCGAAGTAAACTGTCATTCCATCTTATTTTTCATTCCACTTTCTTTGTGTCTTGAAGTGTCTCACTTCATGTTCACTTCACCTAAGTTTATACGGTGAGATTTTACCTTCAGAATCGCACGTAGAGGGCCTAGCACCTGCCAGGGTTGCGGAATTTGTTCGAAAGAGTCACCACGGCCCTGGAACGCAAAGGGCTTTAGAAGGAACATGGATAGGTTTTAGTTTCAGTAAGAGCCTACATGCCCTTCCGCTAAGGGCCTTCCTTGCAAGAATGTTATTGACGTATAGTAACGTAAAGTAAAATTATACTATAATTAAAAAACAATTTTTGCTTTTATTTGAATTGGATGTTATATTCTTTTTTTGTATGATACAAATTGTGTATGTCACTTAAAATGAAACGAAAATAGGTACTATTATTTTGATATTCAAAACTCATTTACGTTACATTTACATTAGTGTTAGGCCCCCAGAACGCCTTTTTTTTTTTTTTTTTTTAAGGATGGGTAATCATCAAATGACTTCTTCCGCTCTGGGTGGAGCGGAAGGGCGTGTCAGACTCTTACTGACCAAAACCCATCCGTGTTCCTTCTAAAGCCCTTTGCGTTCCAGGGCCGCGGTGACTCTTTCGAACTAATTCCGCAACCCTGGCAGGCTCTGGCCCTGGCGGGCCCCTTCTTTTATGCTGACATCTCTTTGAGGCGCGCGTGAAACACAACGCGCCATCGACCCGGGCCTGGTGGTGATCGGACAGCGAGCCACCAAATGCTCGCCGTCCGCAGGCCCGCGCCTACGGTGGCCGGGGATCGCCCTGCGACTCCCGACGCCCGGGGCGTCTTCTCCTGTTGCGGCGGTTGGGACGAAGGCCTTGCCTTTCCCTCGCGCGGCCCTCCTCCTCCTTTGCTAGCATTACTGCTTCGCAGAAGGAGGTGACCGCTTCCCAAGCCTCCTCGCTCCGGACCATGGATTTAACCAGAGCCGGACGCGAGAGGTCGCCGCCGCCGATCGCCTCGACGAGGACACGGCGGTGCTCAGCCCAAGCAGGGCAGACCTCCACCGTATGCTCCACCGTGTCCTCCGGGCCCCCAGAACGCCTAACATACTCCTTTTGCTGGGTTTATGTTCATACATCTGAAGTGACATTCAGCGATAGCGTGGCGGACGCAATTATCAAAACTTCACAAATATATGGGATTGACAAACGCTGCCGAAATGTCACGTGATCAATCCCTTTTATTTTGGCATTTCGACAATCGCATCTGCTAATGGAATGGCACTTTTTTAGAGCCTATCTTCATACACGCACGCCGTATCCACACCCACAGTCCGATGGTATGACTCCGATGTATGTTTTCGACATCAAGGCCAATCCTTTAAAGTGCTTCAAGCAGACCTCGCTAGGACACCTGGATCGACACGGAGTTGGCTGAACCCCATATTTCTCGGACGAGGAACGCACGGTTCCCTCGTCCGCGAAATATGACAGGAGAAAAAAAGAGATATTATAAACTTAGCATAGCAGTTAGTAGGTTCAGACTGAACGGTTGATGACAAAGTATGAGTCACTTAAATCATGCTTAGGCGTTTGACAGTATATTAGACTAGACTTCCTTGGCTAGATAATGGTCATATGGATGTAGGTTCCACATTTTAAGGTAAAAATGCTTTGGAAGCTCCATCAAGCTAGATACAACCTGAAACTTACGACATACCTATAATTTTTCGGCCTCGTCGTGCCACCTTATTGATATGGCTGTCACCGGAATATTGTAAACGCCGTTAGATTGTAAAATATCGCGTGAATTGTAAATTAGTTTTTCTAAATATGACACGGATATATTGGAAACTTTTGAATCATAATATATAGATAAATTATAATCTAATCAAGATTTATTACAATCTTACGGGGTCTACAAGTTTCAGGTGATATGGTCACTCCTCGTGTTTTCGTAAAGGAAAGCTATTTCGGGGCATTTCTTTGCGTGGGTGTTTGTTTGTCTGCACGAGGGTGTGAAGCAGGCAGAATGTTAAGCAACTTCAGTCTGGGCCTGTTAAAAATAACTCCTGGCAAAACCGCTCGTAAAAATTTATTTGAGATTACAGCATGTCTGGGGAGTCGGGGGTTAATTTCTTATAAGAAATACATTTGTAGGAGTCAAATGGCAGACTCGTTAATGAGAGTCGCAGACTGCGTGTTAATAATATACATTTCAAAATAACCGTTAAGGAATTATTCTGATAGGTGCATTGATTTTTACCCTCCACATTTAAACAATCTCACAAAATACTCTCTCTTTACAATTTTTGTCTAGATAATTATATTTTCACAAAGATGTTTAGCAGAATTTCTACAGCTAACAAATGTTTCGAGCAGGATCTTCTACCCGAATTTTTCTGGCCTAGGGTATAAATAATAATAAAGAAAATGAATACCAAATAATATTTTATATTCAAACAACCGTTGATTTATAACAACTCCATGAAGAATTGACATTATCAGTGGCATCATACTAACTTGAATATTTTTTACATCCTTTCGTACTAAATTTATATGTCACAGGATATATTTTATGGCGTAAAATTGTGAACTCTTTTTTTCAATTAGACGATTGGAGACGATTTATAGACGTATATACATGACCGATATATAGGCAGTGACATGAAGGATATATTGGAAACTATTGAATTTGGACGGGATTTATTGTATTAAAAATGATGGTCACAATATATCGATAAACTATAATTTAATGAAGTTTTATTACAATCTTACCAAAGTTTGCAATTATCTGGTGACATCTATATCACGTATTTTCACGAAAATTGGCGTACACTTCCAAGTCATACGTCTTCCTTTGAGATTATTTCCGACTTTCAATTAGACGAAGCCGCTGGCTGAAGCTAATTCTACATAAAGCTAAGCCTCTCTTACGTAACATTTTTTTAAACAAGCTTTTTATTATTTTCTACTCTTCAAGTCCTTTCATCTGGTACCCAAATTATGGGGGTTGAAAAAAAAAACCGCCATCTTGGAGCGGCGGCCATATTGAATTTAGTGTGATGTTTTTTACTCTTCAAGCTCTTTCATTTGATACCCATATTAAGGGTTTGAGAAAAAATATGTAGTTCGCCATCTTGGCTTGGCTTGGCCATATTGTACAATAAGTTTAAATAAATAAATAAATATTGAAATTATTACAATACTGAGTATTGTACATTGTATTATCACCAGAACTACAGATACATGCATAATCTCAGCTCAATCGAACACCAACAAATAGTCGAAAAATGGTTTGCAAATTGTGACGGACAACTTACATACCTGCATGAACAGTGCTATTTAAAACAAAAACTTCTAAAAATTACCATCCATAACAATGAAGTATGTTTACGACGACATCTTGACCTTTCCTAATGTCTCTAGAACATTCCTCGGTGTTGTCAGTGAATGAACGCAGTGTTGCAACGGTATGAACGTCGTTTAGGCCAATGTGACCTTGGCAAGACGGAGGTGGATCGATTTACTGGTTTGTTTTGTTTATGACAAAATGGCTTCTTGGATCAATAATCATAGTTTGATCAATTACGTTGAACATGATTTCTTTTTCTGATTTATTCATCTTGATAGTATTTCATTATGGTCTAAACTTCTGTGTCTATGAACTACTAACTTCTTTGATCGTCTGGGAATGGTTTCCCAGACGATTCACAGCCTACTTATGTCCAGCAGTGAACCCAGACTGCGATAGGCTGAATTAGTGCTGATGAACCAATATGCATCTACATCAAAGGACACAGGCCTTTTACAAGCAGCGCCACAACACCTGAGGCTCTAAACAAGTGACATTCTGTCAGCGGTGGCTTGGCAAAGGTGACTCAAAACGTCTAAAGGTCGTTCACTTGAAGCATTGTAATGTAACGGTACAGAGTCGAGCATTACATTGGTGAGGGAAGAGAACCGAGCATTACAGTGCGCAACTTGATAATACAATGTGTAAAATCGAATGTTACATTACAGGCGAATGCTCGTCAAGTCAGGCAGGCAGGACTGTAATGTAATGCTCAATATCGAATCTGAAATGTTACGTTCCAGGCAAACGCTCCAGGTAAAGGAGCACCTTTAATAAAATGAAACAAACGTTGTCGAGATGTCACGTGATCAATCCCTAATATTCGGAGGAATGGCACGTTTTCTGGAGTTTGTTTTGGGGGTTTGATTACACTGTACGTACACTAGTAAAATAATTAATTTAAATGGATTTTAACGCATGGTGCATAACATTATGTAGTATTCGAAAATAACACTTTTAGTACCTACACTAGCAAGCTTAAAATTACTATTTGGGTACTAGGAACAGGGTTATTAAAATAATGCAAAATTCCAGGAATTTCAGATGAGCGTTCAACATGATTGTGATGCTCTTAATAACCTTGTTCCCAAACTAACGAATTCATGGAAAACATGAAAAGGTTCCAATGAATATTTTGAAGTGAAATATTCCGAGTTTCGACTGTACATTCAAAAATATGGCTGCTCTGGACGGATGGATTTTAATATCTCAAATCTGTTTACAGGTATACCTAGTATTTCTTTTCGTGTATCTAAATGTAAGATTTTTTTGCCAAAAATAATATACATTGTGTTATTTATGAATAACGCAAGCCAAATACTGACAGGTTAAAAAATGGAACCTTATAATTCTTCCGCGCTAAAGAGAGCAGAATAGAATTCTTTAATAAAATAGAAAATATGCACGAAAGTTTTACTGACTTACTGTTATTGTACAGCATAACAGTAAGTCAGTAAAAACGGTTTCGACAAAATTGTAATAGTGAAGTTAACTCCCTATATTCAGTGTTTGTGAAAAAACTACACAGGATGAATTTTAAAGTGTGCGTGGATGGTCAAAGCCGAAACTCCTTTTGAGTTATTCGATACCTATCGAAAAGCACTGAAAGGAGTCTAAGGAGTTTAGGAAACTAAAACTGCATCATTAAAATTTTGAAAAAATCGATATTCCTAGTCAGGAATGGAACCGGATGATTTTCACACTAAAGGAAAGTGTACATTTTTAACAAAAAAGGTACCTTTTTATTTAATAAAATAACTGATATATTCGATTCTGCATGGAAAATACGACTGCAAAAAAATGTTAAGTTAAGTGTAGGGCCCTAAAATTTCTGTGATAGTCATATATTTGAAGTCAGGGTTATTATTTTATTTAATGTTATAGTTGTATGTATTTTCAGGAGGATCTCCTTGGCTGAAGGTTTCTGGCAGACAAGGTAGATCTTTGGAAGCGTCTGGCAAAAAGTAAAAGAGAATTTGAATTAGGAATATGAAAAAATGTTTTGTTTTTATATGGGACTACGGTGCCAGTGCTCGTCTAAGGCAGATGCCGAATGGATTACGAAGGTAAATCTCTATCGTGGTTTTATTTTACAATAATAATAGTAAGTAGCACTAGCTTGAGTCCGCTAGTGTGACAGTATGAACAGCAGTACGGCTTCACTTGATTTTATTTTATTCTGAGAAGAGATTTTTTTAAAGTCACAACTACGATATTATTTTTCCATCTACCTACTTTATTTCAAATGTTTGGTGTTATGTTTTCTTTTTAGTGTTTTTATTAATATTTGTGTTAACGTTCGTAAACGGTTTTTCTATTTTACGTTCTAGGAAACGGTTAAGGCAAGTATTATGTTTATTGCAGCGTAAAGAGCTGCATTTATATTGATCGAATTTATTTGAAATTATGTAATGCGTGAAATAATGGTGTTTGTAATGGCAAGAATATGTTAAAATGAATGAAAATGATAAAGTTTCTGAGCTTTCTGGCAAGTAAGAATAGTTAAGTTTCTTTCACTTTCACTCGTGATAATATTTGCTGTGCCTCCCCCCCTCCCCCCGTAACAATGACGATCTACATAGTAGGATCTACATAGTATTGCCGATATAGACCGTACATTTATATGTTGTTATGTATTGAATTATTTGGAAAATTGTTTTCAGTGATCACATTTATTCCGCTGAGATCGAAACAGCATTTTATTCCAGTAAGATTTTTTGCGTTTTTTTTCCCTAATTATGTACCTGCGTATATGTAATAGTTTTATACTAAACACATCTTGAAAGAGCGATACTCCTCATGGTCTTAAAAGTTAGTTAAGAACTTCGAAAAAAGTTTCGAGAGAAAGAGAGACAGGTTTTTTTCTCTTTGTATAGATAAATTAACTCTCACTGTCCCTGTCTTATTTTTTTTAAATAAAGTATTTAACCAACTAACTTTTTATACCTAACCTAGGTATAAAAAGGTATCTTGAGCATGTGTATCAAGTAAAATCTTATTAAAATCGTACATACATTTTTAAAAACTAGTGGCCGCCCAGTGGTCAAAATTCGACCATATTTTTTTATTAATTTAAGTAATTTTTAAGCATTTTTTATTTTCCTTGACTCTAGTCTAGGTCATAAATGACAGAGACTCAGTCGAAATTAGTCGTTTATTATAAAATGATTAGCTTTCTGCACTCCTTCTCCAGATAAACTTTAAGTTTGCCAAATTTCAACTCCTCCGTCCGCGTATTTTCGTAAAAGGGGTACAAAGTTTTTGCTTCACAAATTAATATATAGATAAGGAGGTGTTTGTATGAAAAACCGTGACAAGTAGAATCCTTATGCCAGCAATTGCTTCATACAGCTTAAAAAGTAGCTTATTCGGAAATGTTTAGTCGTTTTTACCCTACTACCCCAGAAGGAGGGTTTGTGGTCGGATTTTACACATGGAATGACTGCGAAATGCCACAATAACCCTTAAGGCTTGCTTGACAGACTTTCTGGCTGACTGCCTATAATGACCGTGTTTTTTTTTACAGTTTCAGGATTTAAACCAGTGTCTTCTAGCTGATATTTGCAATCACACGTGGATTCCAGAATGTGGATATTTTTATAACAGATCGCATCACAGACTGTTCCTGGATGAATGCGATATGTTCGAGTATAACTGTGATAATAATATGTGTAAGTATGTATAGACTGGATAAATATGTCTCACCGGAAAATTGCAGACCCCGTAAGATTGTCATAAATCTTTGTCAGATTATAATTTTACGATATATTATGAAAAAAAAAAGTTTTTTATACAATAAATCCCATCCAAATTCAATAGTTTCCAATATATCTGTGTCTTATTAAGAAAAAATAGTTCAACATTTTACGCGATATTTTACAATCTTATGGCGTTAATAATTTTGTTTTTGTTGCCCCGACTTCTAGCTTCTAGACGACTAAATGTAATTGAGCGTGACCAATAAGACTACTCTCATTACTAAATCCCTAACCAATAAAAAAAAATTGGTTGTCTGTTAAGTCGGTTTACGGACGATAGTTTAACGTGACAACGTCATAACAAAACATTGATGAAATGATCGTAACGTTACAATGAGCGTAACGTTACAATGAGTCATCCTTTTTCGTGCGTGCAGTCGGCGTTCATCGATTTATTAGACGTTGTCAAATCAAAACGTGTGCGTCTCGGGACGCCCGACAGAAGTGATAACTTAAACTAATCTAATTTGAACTATTTGGGAAATACGACTAGCGCTGTGGCTTAGAGTGAGAGAAGAAGAGCCTGCCTACCGCTGCCGTATGCGTGAGAGCAAGGGAAGCCAGACAGACAGGCGCCGTAACGCGTTACGTTACGAAGCGGTTTACCCTACCATAAGAAGTTATCACTTCAAAAAACTTCTTGCCATTCAAATAACAATTCCCAAAAATGACATTCAAAATTCACTATTTTTAACACTCATTCATCAAAAGATTTTCGACAGTAGTTATCGCTGAAAAAATTTCACTTCAAGTTATGATCTAATCAATATTAAAATATTTTAATGTATGAGATTTTTATTTGAATAATAGATATATGCGAATCAGATCGTCTCCAGTACAACAATAATAATTTTAAACCAAGTTTTTTACAGGTTTTGTAAAAAACTTAGTTTAGGCACCAGTCTTCCACAAAATTAATTATAAAATTGTGTCTGTAGACTATTTAACTACTTTCTCTGTTATTTATGGTAAGAAATAAATAAATTATAACAATTATTATTACTTTATCTGAGCTCTGGACCCTGAGCAGTTACACTAGAAGCCAACCAGCAAGAGAATGTAAATAATAAATCAAACTTATAATTCCAGTGTACAAAGTAACGAACTATTCGGCATGCTTTAGTGCTTCAGCAGGCTGTATGACCGTTCCGAGTCTATTGACGAGAGTTCAAGGCTTCTACATCTACTATGCTGACGGTAGAAGAAGGATGATGTACAGCACGACACCTAAAAGTCCCAGAAAAAGGACCACGTATTACACGCTACCGACGACTGCTACTCGAAAACGAAGTATTCGTACAACTAAATGGAATGAGAGGTGGAGATATACACCGCAGGCGACGGGGAAGTATAAGCCTTGGTCTGATGACACTACTACAAGAAGGACGACTCAGGTTGAAGAATTGCCCCGCGAAATACACTTAGTGCCCCCACCGATAGAGTTCTATACAAAACGTACGGCAAAACGGCCCATAAAACGGACCACTAAACGGACAACTAAACGGACCACTAAACGGGCCCCCAAACGCACTACGAAGAGAGCTAAACCAGCTGCTCAGGTAAGTTGGCAATGCTGCCTGCATTGACAGCCCTTTCTCTCTTACCTCTTTTTTTTTCTTGTACATACTGCGTCAATGCGTTAATTATTCTGAGGTTACTTTAACTAAATATGTATAGTATTTAACTGTAAAGAAAAAAATCTTCCTTTTTTATTTAAAAAAAAACCCAATCCTAGTCAAAAGTAGTGATTGCATAGCAAAATAGTTACCTTAAATATTATTATTTTAGCAACAATTTGAGTTCGAAATTGAAAAGCTTAGCTTTTTTTCTTGAAATGACAACTTCAAACCTAATTTGGGCGACGAAGTCCGAACCTAACCTTCCGTGGTTAGGTTCGGGCTTCGTCGCCCAAGTTAGGTTACATCGGGGTGTTACGTCGGGGTACCCTAAAATCGACCACATCATGAAGTGATCAATTCTATGATATGGCTGCGACATAATGTTGTTATAATAATATGTGTGAGTATTACGTTTTTACGCTCTCGTGAATTTGATGTGCAATCAGTGTATTTGATATAAAATTAATATTTTCGTACATCGGACTACTTTTTTGTCGCGCATTAGAGGAAAAATATAATATAGTAATGATGCATATTTTCGAATTATTTCTTGTACTACTTTTGTTATAATAATTAGTTTGATGTAAAAATATTTAATTGATGTAAATAAATTGAAGGGTGTAGGTTTTTTGATGTGCATTTAAAAATAAGTCATAATTAAATAAATTCGACTTGTTAAAATACACTTAGGAAAAAATGCCATACATTCGCGTGTCTATTGGTTAAGGAACTGCAGACATATTCTTTACGATTTGAGGTTCACTTTCTTAAAGTTATACAATAGTGAATAGTGTATAGAATAGACCAGCGATTCCCAAACTATTTCAATCCGTGGCGCACTTACACCGTTTAGTATTATGTCCCGGCCTTCCTAGCTTGCCAAAATAGGTTACAATAATTATACTAGACACAAAAATGAAAACAACCATAATATGATGATTGAACATCATACACAAAAAGGAAACAAAATACTGAGCACCGAGCGAGATTTTAACTGTTCATTAAATTTTGTACCCGTGAAAATGTAAGTCTTATTCCTAAAAATGGAAAAGAGGAGCGTCTTGCGGCGCCCTTTTTTACTTTTTACGGCGCACACTTTGGGAACCCCTGGAATAGACCCTAGGCGTTAGGTAAACTAAATCTAACATCTGTTTCATTCATAATATTATACAAATATATTTAAAAAATAACCTATTCGTTCACAGATATATCGAACGAGAGCAATTGGGTTGGTTATCCTTAAAAAAATGACTGTATGGAAAAACGGAAGGATGGTAGTCAAGGTCGTCAAAGGATTTAAAGCCCCAACTGTCACAACAAAAGGCGATTCTGATTTTTTGGAGTAGTCAGAATAATAAATTCATACTTGTAGTTTTTCTATTGTAAATTCTTTTTTTAAAATCAACCTATTTTGTCCCACAGCTGGGCAAAGCTCTCCCCCAGAGCCTTCCAATCTTCTCGGTATGTTGCCATCTCCGACCGTCATGAACGCCTCCCGTCCCACTGCGTAATGACTCTGACACATACATGCTGATACTATGATAAAATTAAATAATTGATTAGCCCGGCTTGTAAACATTAGAATAGGATTTATTTCCAACGTAAGTGTCACTATCCTCTAGTCTTATCCCAATATATTCCTTTAGGTCGAAGCAATATCCGCTTCCATACATCTTTTAAGCGCTTGTTTATATATTTTGTCGTCCACTCTCAATTCTGTTAACATGTCGAAGTGAAGGCATGGGTGAAGTGATCACGAAGTGAGCTGTCAATCCATATAATCAAGATTTCACGTGATCTCGAAGTGAGCTATCATTACAACTTGATTTTATAGATTGACAGCTCACCTCGTGATCACTTCACTCAAGCCTTCACTTCGAGTACTTCGACATGTTTATAGAATCGACCGGCTCCGCTTCTCTTTTCGACACAGTTTCATAAAAATGCTGTCAGCTGTTCTAGGTCAGTATTTGCTTATTCTAAATGCGATTTGAACATTAAATTCAACATTGAATATTATTTTCGAATCATAGAGGTTGATGTCATCATCATCATACAGCGGAAAGACGTCCGTTGCTGAACATAGGCCTCCCCTAAGCGTCGCAACATCGACCGGTTATGTGCTTAAAATATTAGAATTTTCGCAGTTTGCAACCCCAAACGCACAATGGCAGTCAAGTATGTAGTAGTAATGGCACAATGGTAGTCAAGAAGCATGACAAAACACAATAGGGTATTTTAGGAAAAAATCTAATTAGACACATGTGACGTCACGTCGCTGGTAAAAACTATATCACCATAGTGACATCACGCGTATTTTCAACGCACTTTACCCTCTTCATAAATATATTTTGTCAAATTTTTGTATATATTTGGTCAAATATGAATATAAATATAAATATGGATATCTTTTTCCAGCCGATCGATTCTGTAAATCTCTCATCGTGAAAACTCGGGTGGAGTGAGCGCGAAGTGAACTGTCATTCATCTTGATTACATGGATTGCTATTTAATGCTTAGTCAGATGTTACGTCACTTTAATAAAAATTCCATCTTTCATGAACACCAGTACGGTTTCACCAAAGGGCGTTGTACAACTGACGCCGGTGTCACCCTAATAAAGAACATTTTTAACGCCTGGGAAGAGTCGCAAGATGCCATTGGAATATTCTGCGACCTCTCGAAAGCGTTCGACTGCGTTAACCATGAGACGCTTTTGTTGAAACTTGAGCACTATGGGATTAGGAATAGAGCCCTTGGTTTACTTAGTTCATACTTGATGGGCAGACAGGTTAAAGTTCAGATAAACGGTGTAAACTCACTAGGGTCGGAAACGACATTGGGTCCATTCCTTTTTTTAGTTTACATAAATGATTTGCCCCAATTACTTAAAAATCAACCAAAGATGGTATTATTTGCGGATGACACATCACTAATATTTAAAATAGACCGACGTTCACAAAATCTTGACGACGTCAATAGTTCTATTCATCAGGTCCAAAATTGGTTTACGGTAAACAACTTGGCTCTAAATAAAAAAAAAACTAAATGTATTAGATTTTCTTTACCAAATGTTAAAAGTAGCGAATGTGACATCATGTTGAATGGAGAAAAACTGGAGTTCATTAATCAAACGGTTTTCCTAGGTATCACATTGGACGAGAAATTACAATGGGGGCCTCATATAACATCTCTTGCGGGTCGTTTAAGCTCAGCCGCGTATGCTGTTAGAAAGATAAGACAGTTAACAGACGTAGAAACCGCACGTTTGGTCTACTTTAGTTACTTTCACAGCATTATGTCGTACGGTATTTTGCTGTGGGGTCGGGCTGCTGACATTGAATCCATATTTATTTTACAAAAGAGAGCTGTCAGAGCCCTTTATAATCTGCGTCGCCGTGATTCTCTTAGGGAACTTTTTAAAAAGATTAATATTATGACAGTCCCTTGCCAATTCATTTATGAAAATATTATGTATGTGCGGAAAAATCGACATCTTTTTAGTAAAATTAGTGATAGACATAATTTTAATACTAGAAATAGACACAAATAAGATCAACCATTTTTTAGATTAGCTAAAGTCCACACTTCTTTCATGGGGTATTGTGTTAAATGTTACAACAAAATACCTACTGACATATTAGAACTAAATGAAAGAAAATTTAAAACTTATGTTAAAAGTACACTTTGTAAACAAGCATATTACAAATTAGAAGATTACATTCAGGATAAGAATGCTTGGAAACATGCTGGTCCTGCTCCATAGGACAATCAAGGGTGTAGACAAAATCAAACTGGTTGATTTATGAATTAACTTTATAGATGGGTATACTGTTTCTTTATTGTGTTTTTATTTTCTGTTTAATTGGTGGTTATTAAGATTATCTGTAAATATGTGAGTACCATTTACCTAATTTTTTTTTTAGAAAAGGAATAAGTACCTCTGCTGGTTATACTTTGTTCTTATAAGTAGCATACTCTGGGTGTATCGTCCTCACATAATATTAAATTGATTTTTGTATACCAAATTTTGTAAAGTCGTTATTTGAAAAGAGTAACTATGGAGTTTCTTGTCCGTTCTTCTCCATAAGAATCTACCTTTCCGAATGGACAGTAGAGTCACTTTATTAATATATTTTACTGAACTGTAAATGCTGACGTTCAAAAGTGCCGTTTAATGGCCTAATTGAAATAAACGTTTTTGACTTTTTTTGACTTTTTGATTGACAGCTCACTTCGTGATCACTTCACCCAAGCCATTGCTTACAGAATCACACTGCTCAAAATGGTGTCCAAGGCAGTCTGTCAAGCCACCTACATTTTCTTTATTTATCATGAAATGGTTTGGTTACTACTTTTATAGTTTGTAATATTTTTTGTAAATATTCGTAAACGTTTGTTTTTATGTTCTGGGAAATCGATTAAGGCAGGCATTAGATTTATTGTAGTGAATACAATTTTCACTGTATTCGTTTTAAACTTTGAGAACCATGAAATAAAGGTGTTTGCAATGACAAAAATGTGTGAATGAAAATGGTCCAGTTTGTGAGTTTTTTGGCAAGTTAGTATATTTTTTTTGCTCTCAAGATAAGGAACGCTAAATTGTAACAAAGATCAATTCATAGAATCTATCTACATATTACATTTTATTCAAAAAGTTATTAACAATAAATGTTCATAAGTAGCTTAAATATATGTAAATGAACTAAACCTAACTACAAAATATACAAAACAATATACACTTATTCCTCCACAAGTAGTATTCCTATAAATTGTTGCAATCCGGACACGTGCTCAGGGGCCCTACTATGAAGTCTTAAAACGATCATGATTCCGCTCTTAGAGAGAGACGGAGCTATACATAGCGAATAGCACTATCCCTTTTACATCATCGGAATTGGATGGCATTAGCAGGTCATAGTAGGGCCACAGAAGACTGCACGAATGGTTATGCTAATTCTTTGGGCAAAGAACAAGCAAAGTATCAGAAAAGAAATAGCCACGATGAGGCTCGGTGAAATTCGGAATATACATAGATTCAACTCAGTTACGAGACGAGGGCGAGGGAGGTACAAAAAATCAGATCGCTTATATAGACTATGTATTTGATATATCATTTTCAGCGATCATATTTATTCCGCTGGGATCGAGACAACATTTCATTCCGGTAAGACTGTCTAACTTATTACTTATCAAGAGAAGCCTTTATATAAATTGAGTATTTGAGCTTATGGTATAGGATTAAAATATGTAAGTACGTCTAAGTTATATTTTTATAACTAGATCTTGAAAGAACTCGAAGCATTGAAAGGTTTCCCATAAGTGATACCGACGATGACCTGATGAAGGTCGCGGGAATCCGCTGGATGCGAGACGCACAAGCACGCGTCATCAGGCAACTCCTCGAGGATGCCTATGTCCAGCAGTGGACGCTTTTCGGCTAAAATAATCATGATGATGATGATGATGATTATGATTATGATGATGATTATGATGATGATGATTATGATGATGATGATGATGATGATGATGATGATGATTATGATGATGATGATTATGATGATGATGATTATGATGATGATGATGATGATGATGATGATTATGATGATTATGATGATGATGATGATTATGATGATGATGATGATTATGATGATGATGATTATGATGATGATGATGATGATGATTATGATGATGATGATTATGATGATGATGATTATGACGATGATGATGATGATGATGATGATGATGATGATGATGATGATGATGATGATGATTATGATGATGATGATTATGATGATGATGATGATGATGATGATGATGATGATGATGATGATGATGATGATGATGATGATGATGATGATGATGATGATGATGATGATTATGATGATGATGATTATGATGATGATGATGATGATGATGATGATGATGATGATGATGATGATGATTATGATGATGATGATTATGATGATGATTATGATGATTATGATGATGATGATGATGATGATGATTATGATGATGATAATGACTATGACGATGACGATGACGATGATGATCATGAAAGGGTCGTTTTCTAGATTTTTTAAGTATTTTAATATTGCCAACTCTATAATTATGTTGGAGTCAGTTTCCAGTCTGGCTGGTTTGCAGCTATGTATACCTGTGTTTTACATGGAGCTACCTATTTGGCCTTTACAATCAGGGGCGGATCCAGGATTGTCGTTTTGGGTTGACAGCCCGTAGGTAACGGTCGTGTTCTTTTTCAGTTTCTGGATTTAAACCAGTGTCTTCTAGCTGACATATGCAATCACACGTGGATTCCAGAATGCGGGTTTGATTTAAACCATACGCATAACAGACTGTTCATAGATGAATGTGATATATTCGAGTATAACTGTGATAATAATATGAGTAAGTGTGTATGTATTATTGGTTATAGTGTATATGTCACCGGAAAATCGCAAACGCCGTAAGATTGTAAAATATCTCGTGAAATTGTAAACTAGTTTTTCTTGATAAGACACGAATATTTTAGAAACTATTTAGAACTATTTGGATGAGTTTTATTGTTTACGAAACGATTTTTTTCATAATATATCGAGATTTAATAATCTAATAAAGATTTATTACAATCTTACGGAGTCTGCAATTTTCCGGTGACAGAATATAATACTGCGGTTGCTTGCCACAACTTGTGGCATGGATTATAATGAGTATACTTGTGGCGCACAAGTATATTTCGATATTTCGTTATCACGCTTCTGGGAAAGAAGACAACAGTACTATCTAGAGCATACCAGTTTTTAGGGTCCCGTACCCAAAGGGTAAAACGGGACCCTAACACGGGACTAAGACTCCGCTGACCATCCGTTTCTGTCTGTCCGTCTGTGACCAGGCTGTATCTCATGAACCGTGATAGTTAGACAGTTGAAATTTTTCATACATGACGTATTTCTGTTGCCGCTATAACAACAAACAGTAAAAATGAAATAAATTTAAAAATAAAAGGTGGCCCCCATACAAGAAACATGTTTTTTTCGGTTTGTGGTACGGAACCCTTCGTATGCAAGTCCAACTTGCACTTGACCAGTTTTAATTTTGACAGCTATATGAAAATCTCATGTAAAGAGAAATTATAATGGTCAAATATCCTAAATTCAATAAATGACAAAGGATATTAAACATTTTTGACATTAAGACATTCGTAATCACTGTCAATCTGGAGGGTTTGACATTCGTAATCCCTGTCAATCTGGAGAATTTAGACCCCTGCGCAAATACTGTACCAACCAACAAACAAAAGAATGTATAAAATATATCTGACTTATTCCAGTGTTTAAAGTTACAAACTATTCGGATTGCTTCGGATTCAATACAAGCTGTCCAACCGGTCCAAATCTTTTGACAAAAGTTCAAGGCTTCTACATCTACTACGCCGATGGAAGAAGGGTGATGTACAGCCATACGACACCCAAAAGTCTCAGAAAAAGGACCGCGTATTACACTCCCCCGACTGCCTCTCGAACACAGCGTACGACCAACTGGAATGAGAGGAGGCGATACACACCGCAGGCGACAGGCCGCTACAAACCCTGGTCTACTACTAAATGTGCTCCTTGTGCTAGAATGGGTACTCAGGTTGCAGATATGCGAGAAACACGCACACAAACTCAGCTCCCCTTAGTGCCCCCGCCAATAGAGTTCGTTACAAAAGCCACGACAAGACGGACCACGAAACGCACCACAAAAGTTACTTCGAAGAGAACTAAGCAAACTACTCAGGTTATTGATCAGACAAGTTGAGAATCTGCTCTTTGATTATTCTGTTGGAGAGCAAATTTTCAGTTGTACTGAAAAACAATGCAGACAATTTTTGTTGAAGCTCTGTGCGCACTTTTTCTATTTTCTCTTTTATTTTTTTTTGTGCATACCATATTCATTATTTTACGATTATTTTAGATTTTATTAAAAAGTATCGGACGGCACGCGGTTTCACCTGCGTAGTTCCTGTTCCCGTGGGAATACGCTGATAATGTAGCTTTCCAATGGTGAAAGAATTTTGGAAATCGGCACAGCAGTTTTTGAGTTTATTCATTACAAACACACACAAAAATCAAAATTTTTCCTCTTTATAATATTAGTGTAAATATTGTAGATATATGTTACTTCAGAGTCCAAAATTTACATAAGTTTATTGACCCCTTTTTAGGCTTATGGTGAACAAAAACTAACAACTGTTTTATTTTTATGAATATTTAAAAATAAACTATTTTTAACAGATTCTTCAAACGGCAACAATCGGGACTGTTATCCTACATAAAGCGACAGTATTTAAAAATGGGAAGAAGTTATTCAAAGTCGTCAAAGGATTAAAGACTCCAATTACCAAAACAAGCGAAGATCCTGATTTTTTGGAATAATCACTGGAACATAATATACTTGATTATAGCTTATATTACAGTATTTTGATTTATTGTCGTATCGTCGTCTCCACCTTGTATAGCTGTAGCTGGCCTAGTAAAGAACTCACTCATATCTGTTATTCTAAATGAGATTTGACCATATAATTTAAGATGGAATGATATTCTCGACTTATTCAAACGTTTTGTTATAATAAAAACGTCAATGCTCTGAATCGTCGTACTTCATTCAATTCAATAGCATCCTAACGAGACTGCATATTAAATTCTTATGAATAAGAAAGTCGCTTGAATACACATCTTAATAAGCTCATTAGAGAACTGAAAATGAATAGGGAACATAAATCTAGAATTCAAGAATTTAGTTCGGATACTCTCATCTTTATGAAAGTAAAAGAGTAAGAATATAAAAGAAGATATAGAAGAATATAATGTGGATTGATGGAGAGGTAGAGGAAGGCCATAGAAAAGATGGGTGGATTGTGTTAGGAGTGATATGAAAGAAAAGATAGTGATAGCGTGACGGCTGACAGGACAGAATGGAAGAAAAAAACGTGTTGCGCCGACTCCAAGTAATATGGGATAAGGGCAGGAAGATGATGATACGTGAGGATACTTTCATCTTTAAATAACGATACATAAGTTCCTTAAAAATAGGCAGTCGCTTTAAGTAAAATACTGGTACTTAATTGCGTTTAGTTAGCCTGGAAGCCATCCCCGACATAGTTGAGAAAATTATATGAAGTATTTATTAGTTTCCATGTATTTATTAAGGAACATTCATAGAGTTATTACAGATTTTCGCATACCACATTATTTTTTGGGTTTCAAACAATAATATATATCGACGCAATTACAATAGTTTGTCATTACAAGTATTCAAATATTAAGATTCATAATTTGGCTGTCCAAAAATGAGTAAATTGATTGACTTTAAGTTTAATACGATGTAAAATTAACGTTAAACATCATTTCACTATTCCCGTTATTGTAATTTAAATGTTTCAATACTTAACCTGAAAACTTACACGTGCACGTGGGAGGGGCGAACCCTATAAATACGACCGCACTGTCGGCTCTTGAGCATTGACGCTTGAGCCGCAAAAAACGTTAAAAACACCACGGAGGTTCTTTCTCCGTTATATATATATATATATATATTATTTTAAGTACAGTTGTAGCGGCATCAATGCCGCCATGAAAAACTAAGAAAATATTTTTTTTACACAAAAAGAACCGCAGCGACGAACTAACAACGAAATCCTGCATCGCAAAGTTCTTCGTGCGATTTGAACACATACAACAGTCCGAAGTTAACTATCGGGCAGTTGCCCACCTGACACAACAACTGTCTGGTAGGAGGATCCTTCCATTTTGGTGTGCGGGACTTTACTCTCCGCACACCTCTATACAGTCAATACAAAATTTGAGCCCTGAATCCCAAACTAGGAAGATCCTGTATCTTAGGAGGCAGTGTCTTCGCATAAATAGTAGACGAGCAAATTATGAGCGTTCTAGTAGACTCGCATAGTCAAAGACAAGATATAGAATAAACTGTAAGAAATATAGCTAAATATATATATTTTTTATTTTAATTAAGAACTAAGGTATGTATGGAGTGTAAGTGTAGAGGGTATTTGTGTGGGGTCATGCGCGTGCAGTAGGCTACAGTAAGTGTAGGCCAGGCCAAACACATGGCCAAAAAAAAAATCGCATCGTCAGTATCGTGATTTCAACCCTGAATATTTTTTTTTTAGGCATTTTCTATAGGCTGGCCTACCCTTACTGTAGCCTACTGCACGCCCATGTGTGGGGTGTCATGTCATGTGCAAGTCTTGTGTGTATATAAATGACTATTGGCAATTCTAATAATTTCGAAAATCAATTACAAAGAAAAACAAACCGTTCCAATACCAAGCAATTTTCACCCGTGTGTTTTATAACACGCAGTTAATAAAAGACTGCGACATTTCACAATCAAACAGGATTTGATTATTCACGCTACAATATTGTAACGATTGGTTTGCAGCGATTTTATACAAACACTTGCGACCAATTCGTTTCCTGAATTACGTAATAATAGAAATGAACCAATCGGTTTTTTACATCCGTTCAAAATGTACTTGGGTATAAATCAATTATGAAAGTGGTACTTAAGTGAAAACACCTTCAGCAATGAATAAAAGTAAAATAAGTATTAGTGCAAAATGTTTGTTGAAATTCTTATAGCTTTGTGTAAGTATTTAGAAACGTTTGAATTTGTTTATCATATCATTTGTTTTATGGAACTAATCATAACATTCATTGATTTCAGCTTGTCTTTTAATCCAACCAACAAAACATCATTACATCGTAGAGGTATAATAATTACTTAATAGTCTAATTTCAATGAAAGGAAACATTTTTCAAAATGGTGTTGATATTAGCTTCAGCCAGCGGCGAAAGTCGACAACTCTCACAATCCCGAGAAAACATAGTACCGGGATGAAAAGTAGTTTATCCAGGTCATAGATTACTCATGTGCCATTGTTTTATTCAAATCCATTCAGCCATTAAGTGAAGAAGTGATAAACAGACAGACTAAGCGACAAAGTTACTTTCGCATTAATAATATTAGTATGGATTCTTACAGAATTTAGATGAATGCACACAATCGAAAATTTGCAACCATACTTGGGCACCCGCTTGTGGTCTTCTTGAAGTTGAATCAAGCTATCGACTGTTTTTAGATAATTGTGATTTGCACGAGTATAATTGCGATAACAATGCAAGTAAGAACGTTAAACTAAAATAATGATTCGACAATGTCAACATTGCCTAAGGTGAAGAAACTATTTTAAACAAATATTTCCTAATTTCAGAGTATGTTGAAGTAGAAGCTAAAGTATGCAACACAAAGTGCACTCAGCGCGACACTGTCCCTACAACGGTAACACCTAAAGTGGATCCCCCGCCTCAGGTAAGCTAGCTGAAGAGACAAGAAAATAATTAAAAATACGAGAGAAATTACGGAAACGACTGTAGACAAGACTGATATTTCTACTATACTTCTAGCTCCGAAGACATTAATGACGACAACAAAAGCGAGTAAAACCATTACACAAATATCTAAAATTGCCAAAGCTCCAGCGATTACTGCTACTACTACTGCTGCTACTATTACTACTACTGCTACTACTAGTACTGCTACTACTAGTACTACTGCAACTGCTTTAACAGAATTACCTTCGAAAATTGATGAAAATAATATCAATGATGATGAAAACACAATCCCTGAAGACACTACAAAACTTACGACCGTCGCTAAAAGTTCAAAAATCCAACACGATTGCTATCCGAAGCGATGTTCTATGCCTTCAACGTGGGAAACAACAGCGTTGGGTGAAACGAGAGATTTTGTACAAATTCTCAGGGAACGTTACGGTGATAGAATACAATTTTTAAGGGATACTACCCATTTTCCCAAACAGCCATCATATGCCAGAAAAAGTGTAGCATTTATACCCGGTTACCATATGGAAAGGAGAAGACAGATGTTTTAATGCAGTTTTGAGCAAATCAATTAAAAACTAAGTGGGCTTATAAGATAAAATATACTTGTTTATTCTATTTACATTATTTATCTTGGGTCATTTTCACTTTTTTAATTTTTTACGAGGTCGGTCATGAAGGTATGCACAATCAGATATGGGGCTGTATTACTTTTTTAACCCATGAGTTTAACAATGGCGAGTTTTCATAAAGTTATCTACAATGTTATCCAATTTAAATATAAAACATACGTTGTAACCATATTGTTCTAAAGGCAGATAACCTAAATCGACCTTAATCGTTGTATGTGCGTGTGACTGACAGTACGTACACAATACTAATTGCAACAATTTGTCTACGGTCACGAGTTAGACTTGATCTGCTACTGACAAAGGATTTCTCATGTCGTATCTAAAATCTCAAACACTGGTATGATCATGTGATGCTTAAAGACTAGTTGTCGTTTTAACATTTAGCCATTTATTTAAATCCTGTTAAGAATCATTCAGCCTAATGTTTAGTTTACTACACTACCCGTGGCAGTTTGTGGTTAGATAATATCAGAATGCAAATCCGGATCGATATGTTGGTATATGTCCAAATCCTGTGTTGGGTGCCAAATACGTCGAATCGTGTTTGGAATTGATTTCAAGTTGAATAAATATTTTGGGTAAAACTTCCACGTTTTTACCGAAATCCGTTACGTTACACTAAAATCAAGATTATTCCAGTTCTACATTGCATAAAAAGGGTAAGCTGAGGCAAAATAAACCGGATTTGAAAGAAAAGCAGAATATACTGACAACACGGTACAGGTATTAATTCAAAATAAAATGTGAGCTACTTGTATACGGTTTTCCTCCTCCAAGTTCCCCAAACATGCGCCAAAAAAAAAAACCAAGTCAGCTCGCCATTGTTTGATTGCACAAACACTAATTTGAATTTTGGATTCGTTTTTATCAAAATTCAAAATTCACATGATGATTTGTAACAATGAAGTAAAGTGGTCCAGGTAAGCTAATGCCAAGGCAACCATTGTTGCGATCGCAGATAGTGAAAGACCGGTAGAATTGCTCCGCGAATTAGATGTTGCAAGCGTTGCTAGCATCACATGATGGACTATGATTGGTGTTGCGTTACCGCTGAGATTTACTGGCCCTTTGTGTTTATGCTTTATTGCATACTATGTGTTTGAAGGCACAATCTATGGAAGCGGAGAATTTAAAGTGATACTGGGTTTGTAAAGGTCGATAGATATACATAATCATTTGCTCATAATCATCCCTGCCGCATTGGTCTCGTAGTTGCAAACGCGACTGTCGAGAGTTGTGTCCTTGAAAATTCCTAATGGGGGTCTTATTAGGATTTTTCAGTAGCAGCCCGGAAATTGGACGTCGGTGAATCCACGTAAGGCTTTTTCCTACGCCTGATCTCTCCCCGGCTGCGCTCGTGTTGGATAGCTGTTCTGTCTGATTATTACAGTAAAGGAACAGACACCTGCACCTCTACTTGCGCATATACTTGTGGACTGTAATATCTGCTGCGTACTTGGCTAATCTCCGAGTGGATTATGCAAGCATGAACTGATTTATAAAAAAAAACTCATGTAGTCATACCATTGCGAATATATATATATTATATTATATTTATAGGACTCTATCAAAAAACAAACCCTCTATACAATAGATATTATCAGACAGGCTACCGACAAATTGTCTTGGAATGTTTCAAACAACATTATAATTATTACATTGTAAACTATAAAATTATCTCTATCTTAAAAACTATTCATTATAATAGATTTCGTTGTTAAGTTTTATTTATGACTAACATTTAAACAGCAATCGTTAAATATTGAGGTGTGAATGTTGCCTTAACTTTGATTGTAAAACTGTCAGGCCTTTTATAATTTATCAAACAACTTAGGGTTGTCAAAATATAATAAAATTATAGAAAATTGGAATATTTTCCGAAGGTTTAGGCAGAGGACTGACCCAAACGGCACGGTTGGCGCAGTGGTTGAGCGATAGACTGCTACACTGCGTGTCGCGGGTTCGATTCCCGCACGGAACAAATATATGTATGGCCTACAGATAGTTGATTCAGGTCTGGCTGTTTGTGTATGTGACTTTATATGTCTGTAAACGCACCCACGATATAAGAGATATTCCTAGTGTGGGGCAAACACCACCGATTGGGTCCCAAACACCAGGAGCCGGCGCAGCGGAAGACCCAGGAAGAGATGGTGAGACGAACTGGACTCCTTCCCAAAGGGTTGGGTTCGGGTAGCCCAGGATGGATCAGAATGGAAAAAAGGAATGGAGGCCTTTGCTCTGCAGTGGGACACTACAGGCTTATAATAATAATTCGGCAGAGGACTAACTATAGTTTACCCACATTCCGTCAGTTATACTTAAAGCCAGCAATTTCACCTCAATTCTTCCGTCGTTTTTAGGGTTCCTTACCTCAGTCGGCAAAAACGGCACCATTATAGGATCACTGTGTTGTCCGTCTGTCTGTTCGTCTCTCCGTCTGTCAAGACCCTTTTCTTAGTAACGCGTAAAGGAATCAAGCTGAAATTAATATCAAATAATCAGATCTGCTACCTCTTGGGACAGTAAAAGAACCAAACTTCTTGGTCAAAGAAATCCAAAGATAAGGCCGTTTATGCTCCAAAAATGGCGCATTTTTGACGCTCGCTAGGGAATCAAAACCTACATCCCGTTGACTTACAGTCATGTATATGAAGAAGTAAGTTTTTAGATGCTTTGAGTCTGTGAGAACTGCCCAACATTTTAAAATATTGTATTAAATAATCAGGAGCACAAGGATCGTTCATAATAGTGAAGGCCATGCAGAGAGGCCATAGGCCTCCCCCAAAAGGAGGTTTGCCATAATCTCCACGCTTGGCAGGCGGGTTGGCGATCTCAGTGTAGCTGTTGCAATGTACAGAGAATGTTGCTGCCTATTCTCTGGTGAGTCTCTTAGTCGCCTCTTACGACACCCACGGGAAGTGATGGGATGGTGCTATTCTTTTACGTCCGACACCATACAGAACTTATTTCAGTATTTAGTCAAAGAACTGCTCGGATTAATCAACACAGCAGCATATCTATTGGAACTAATTTATAGAATCTATTTAGATAGTGACTAGACGGCTACATGTACCAATTAACGCGCTAATCTTATGCTGTCGATATTCTGTCGAACCTGTAGTATTTGCCTTTGAGAATTGGGTTAATCGAATCAGTGATTACATGTACCTACTGTATGTATAATTGTAGTGATAAGATAATGTATGCACGGTTTAAGTACCTAGATATGTAAGTAAGAAGTGTTTCAAATTATCCTTTTACTGAGTAATTTCTAAGGCCTTATTTTTACAAATCTCGACGCTGTTGAGCAATTGGACGCCAATTACCGGACTGAAAAAGCGTTGAAATGTTTGACGCAATTCATCTCAGTGGCAATCAAATCAATGTAAAAAATTTGTTAAAATGTAGGTGTTTTTGACAGTTTACGGCTTCGATGCTCCTTAAAGATACGAAAATAGTAAACATCGGCATAGCCAATAGGGTATTGGACTAGTATGAAAAATATGAATACTTACTTGATAGATAAAACGTTACGATTTGTGAAAAGATAAATAAAATTGACGAAAAACAGAGAAGTTATACACTTTTTGAAGTTATTCATCTATCCTTGTCACATTTAATGTCATTTGTACTGGATGGCTTCAATTCAATATGGCGGGACTTGTGAGCGACGTCACACGCAATTAGTGCTGTCTCTGTTTCTTACAGATTTTAAGACGCTGACAACACCGCCATTTTTGAGATTTTTAAGTTTTTTTTTACTGCGTCTTGTCTGCTCTCTAGGTTTTGAGAAACGTAATAAAAAAACAGTCAAATATCCTATTCTGATTAGCAAAAACTGAATTCCATTTTTCTTGCGAGAATTTGAATTTGGAACCTCCTAATCAGGGGGCCTATTCTACAAATTTTGAAGCCACATTCGCATTCGCATCTCATTCGGAATCTGTCAAAAACGCTTCAATTTCCATATATTTTTGACAGAACGCGACTGATAGGCGCTCATTTTCTAAACCGCGGGAAGGTTTTTATAAATAAGGATTTAAATGTTAGAGATATCGTTTGTTTTTCAAGATGACTTGCCGTCTTATTATTATTATCTTATTAGATTATTTTAGTGTAATACGAGCAAGGCTAATTTATGAGATATGGATGAAAAGATGCTGACATTACATTAAATTAAATTTCAGATGAAACGTCTTTATGGTCGTCTGAAAGGCAAAGTTTTTCATTGCCTCTTCTCTTTCACATTTAATGTAAAATGATCTTGTTTTGTGCCACTTTATTAACTACTAGCGGACGTCACGCGGTTTCACCCGCGTAGTTCCCGTTCCCGTGGGAATATGGGGATAAAATATAGCCTATGTTAGTCGCTGATAATGTAGCTTTACAATGGTGAAAGAATTTTTGAAATCGGCACAGTACTTTTTGGGTTTATTCATTACAAACATACACACACAAAAATCCAAATTTTTCCTCTTTACAATATTAATAGTGTAGAAAAAGAAACATCTTCTAGTACTAAGTAATATTTCGTGTTTCACCTTTCCAAAGGTAGATTTTAATTACACTATAAAGATATTGTTTTCTTAGTAAAAACTTGTTTCGTGTCTACCCACTTTTGAACTTTTAACATTGTAGGTATTAAAAGCTAAGTTAGCGTGTTTATAGGAGTTAGTATTCAGGTTAAAACGATTTCCGAGATAATGGTTTAATTAAATTGTATAGTGCTTTGCTTTAAAATGTGTAGTTTAGTACCTACCATAGAAATATAAAATATCTATGGTACCTACCTACAGCACATTTTAATTTTATCCTTTTATGAGGGTCTCGGTATTATTCTAACCAAGGGGCTACTCTTTAAGCCCGAAGTCCGTAATTTCGGGCTTAGTTACGGGCGTATTCTACTCCGTATCACCTACGGACTTACGATTAGTTCCGAACCCGAACTAAGATTGAATGACAACACGATTTGTTTTGAACACGATTGTCATTCATTCTTAGTGGTTTCTGAATCCGGACTAGAATACGCCCGCAATTAAGCCCGAACCTACGGACTTCGGGCTTAGAGAGTAGCCCCCAGTTGTAGGTGAACAATATGGAGCGACTGCGAATCTAAACTTCACATCCCTGTGACTTTAGCAATAATGCTTGTCGACTTTCGGGCTTGAGACTACTCGTAATGACCAGTGATCGGAGTAGGTAGATAACTCTACCTACTCCAATCACCTTGGGCCAATGACCTCAAACGTATATATTTATATAGACACGACACCGGAACATAAAATGTATCGAGAAATTCTATAATGAAAATCGGATCAGTTAAAGCTTGTTAGGTATTCAAAGAAAATTATCGTAATATGGGCATAATTTTGGCAATTACATTCTGATACTATGCAGTTTACGCGCGTCGTTTTATTTATGTGTGAAGTTTTATCTAAGTTCAGATATTACATTTGACATATGGTGTGTGACAAAAAAAGACTCTAGATCGAATTAATACGAAGCTTTGAAGAGTTAGTTTCCTGTTCAAGACAAAGTTAGCGTAAGTAAAGGTAAAAGTTGCGCAATATCAGGAAGCGATGGCCGATTTTTCTCGAGTTCTATTTCAAGATTTCGAGAAAAACAGAGCTACACATAACGAGCAGCACTATCTCTTTTTCACAACGAAATCATGATGGAATTGGCATTTTTGTTTTGAAAGGTGGGAAATCATCAAATGACTTCTTTCTTTCCTTCTGCTCTAGGTGGAGCGGAAGGGCGTGTCAGACTCTTACTGACTAAAACCCATCCGTGTTCCTTCTAAAGCCCTTTGCGTTCCAGGGCCTAGGTGACTTTTTCAAACAGATTCCGCAACCCTAGCAGGATGGCAGTGGCATGGGCACGCCATTGCAAGGGCGGCCTAGTAAAAATAACCACCGTAATAGATATTCTAGCCACTTATGAATTTCCTAATCCAGTGGCTCAATATTACCAACTCCATAAACAAACATTTCATAAAAAAACAAAAAACCGAGCAAACTGATGTCACCAAACGTTTTTTTAAAACAAACCCATAGTACGAGTATATTGCTTTACGAAACTACTGATTATCGGCACTTCCACAACGGTGGTTTTATGCCATGCCCGTGCCAATGACTCCATGAATCCGTTTCAAGAACGGAATGCAACTATACAGAACAAAAACTCGTAGCATGACACGCCTAACAAGGGGGCTTGATTTTTTTTATTTTACCCGAAGGGAAGGCTATAGTCTTTTGACCATATTGCCTAGTCTTACGTCCTTAATTTCTTGTGTTTTGCGCTAGAATGCGGATGTAACACATTCAATTAGAGTATCTGGTAACAAATATATCGAGTCGGCCTTCTCGGCAAGTTTCGAGTGAGGTAGTCAATACTATGTACAATAAAATTCTTCTTTATTGGGCCTGCGCAAATATGATCGACTGCTGGTCGAGTGGTTAGTGACCCTGACTGCTAAACCGGAGGTCGTGGGTTCGATTCCCACCCAGGACAAATCTTTGTGTGATGAGCATGATCATTTGTTCTGTGTCTGGGTGTAATATCTCTATAAATATGTATGTATTTAGAAATACATAAGTATGTTTTTCAGTAGTCTGGTTGCCATAGTACAGGCTCTGCCTAGTTTGGGATCGGATGACCGTGCGTGAGTTGTCCCAGGATATTTCTGTATTTCGTACAAAGCACAAGTGGCTTCCCATACGACTTCGCCGGGATTCTCATATTCTATTTCTGATCTACAGTATTCTGTTCAATCCTACAACCCAAAGGGGGTTGTAGGATTGAACAGAATCTTAAAGAACGTTTCAAGTTCCTTTATGACACATAATAGATATCTAAGATCATCGGAAAACTTGAGACTAGAGATGCCGCCGATGCATTCCACCAGCTTCTACGACAAATCTTAAACGATTCAAGCGGTGCAGTTATGGTATGCCTTGCCCGTGTCGGTAAGGCGTGCTCAATCTTTGTCTACTTTTAAAACTATGGTGAAAAATCACTATCTCTCTCCTTAATCGCCTTTACTTAATTATTATTGTATATACGTTTTTATCCATTATGTATTTATTGTATATATAAATAGTACACCTAAGACTACCTACAGCACTGTCTTTCCTTCTATCTTTAAAACCCATCCAAAGGATGTCTTTGAAAGTTCGCTTTTAGCCATAAGGCCGCCCATTGTGTCACCCTACGTTATATTTTTCTTTATCTATCTTTTCTGTAACTTATATGGTGTGCATAATAAAGAGTATTCTATTCTATTTTCAGCTCCACTTAACCGAGATCGCGCCTGTTTCAATTATTCCACATATTTTTCAGGTACTTGAGACACAAAACTACAACAATTAACATCACAATTTTCACTTGGAATCAATTTACGAATAATTAAAACAGCCACTAAACTTCTATGGACAAAATCCCGCCAAAAACTCCGAAGGGGGTTTGATCGCAACAGACTCTACCTCATATAGATTTACTGATTAGATCATAGTCTTTTGGGGAAGTTGACCTACTCCGACCCTTACATATATTTTTTTTGACGTATGTTGGATGCAAATTTAAAATGAAATTTCTATATGAAATTTAAAAATAAAGGCTCTCTATTTTATTTATTTTTATTTTTTAGGGAAAACAAACAGTGACACATAACATGTTTTAGAAAAAGTTACAAAAGAAAATTATCAAAAGTGTCACCAATAAAATTTTCCACGAAATACACATAAAAGATCTTTGCAAAGCATGCGATTTTAACTAAAGGCCTTAATTAAAAAAACCAAAAAAAAATTGCTTTTTGGGAGCCTAATATCAAAACTTAAACGAAATTTAATACTAAAACAAACAAAAAAAAAATATGCTATGTTACAAAAGCCAGCGCAACTCTATTAATATAAATGATTAATTGCAGTTGTTCTTAATCGTCCATAACATTACCTTTAACTCAAGCTTCACCAAACATTCCATAAAAAACGCAAGAACAAACAAACTGATGTCACAAAACGTTTACTTAAACCAAACCCATACATATGACGAAAGCTCTGGTACATTTAAGTCACGTCTGAGGTCCGTCGTGAAGGACATGCAAATAGATTAATTATCTGCAATGGCTAATGTTTACTAGGAATCTGGGTTAAAAGTGCGTTTAATCTGAGGCTGTTTGAGTGGATTCTGAGTTGTCAGTGTAAAATTGAATGTTGGTAGTCTGTATTGATTCAATCAAATTTGGAGATGTAAAGAACGTTTATGGATGTGAAAAATTGGTCGTAACGTAACCATCTACAAGGTGTTCAAAATTTTTCACATCGGTTTATAATTGACGGTGGAGGTAAAAAAAACATTAAAATTTTGTTTTTATTTTTGGTTTTGGTTGTATTTTTACATCCGATTTGAGAATCCTTTTTATGAAGTCGGTTAAAAATAGTTTACAATTTCACGCGATATTTTACAATCTTACGGCGTTTGCAATTTTCCGGTTACATATACCTAGACTAGTTTCAACTTGTACTCTGCCAAATTCTTTGAATTATTATAATATCAGCATCATGTCAGTTCACTACATTTCCGTCCAATGTTAAATAAGGGTCTTTTACTAAACCCGTACCAATACGATATAAAAATCCAATTCAACTTGACACCTTACTCCAATCCTTCATATCTAAGCTCTCGTAAACCAAGTATTGCACAAATATTCTCGTCCGAACACAACACACAAAATGTCGCAACTCTCCATACATATTTATATGTGTGTACACGTAGTTGTACATCGTTTGACCTGCATTCGTACCGCTGGGCATTGGCCTCACCTGCTGAGTAAAGGTGAGCTTACACTGAGAGGCGACGCGATGCTGCGCGCGCTTTTTAAGATAGCTCCTTAAAAGGAGTGGAACTCTCTGCCTGCGTCTGTGTTTCCGAACGCATACAACCCTAATCTCTTCAAAATTAGAGTAAACAGGCTTCTTCTTAGTAAGCTCGCTCCATCGTCGACTTTGTATCTGTCATCTATAACCTAGACTAGAGTCAAGAACAAACCCATCTCAAAAAAAAAAGAAATCATGGTACCCATTTTAAGGTGAGATAATTCGAAAACACCTCCAGGTGCTTCAACGGGACGCAATGGGACGCAACGAAATGTAGCGCGACGCAGCATCGCTCTCTGTCGTAGCAGGGTGTGTAAGTTTTTGAATGACAATGCAGTCGAATAAACGCTGTGCTGCACTGCGTTGCGTTCCCCGTTTCGTTTCTCTGGCTCCTTGTCCGCGCGCGTTCCGTAGACGCAAATCGTTTTAAAGTACTGTGGGCATGTCATTAAAAACCGCTAAAACCGCTCAGCGTCATCCCTGCGTCCTTGTAGTCCTAACACAACGCATCGCGTGGTTCCCACCGATGCACAGAGCGAAATAACTGGCCTATTCAAACATCGTCACATCGGACGTCGTTTCGCATCCCAGTGTGGACTGACTCTTAGTCCACCACTGGGCACTGTTACGTAAACTGCAATACGAATTGAGAGCACTTTTATAGAATTCTATTTTAGTAGTCTTTTGTGTTGTTGTGTTATAAAAGTACCTAAATAGTATAAAGCTCATAGTGTGGGAAGGTTTTATTGTGAGGCTTTTGAGGTATTATTGTAAGGTTATAAATTGTTCACAATTTTGCTAACGTCATTTGTTTCTGTTTGATTTAATTTTGGAACTCTAGACAGGGAGCAGTGAAGTTGTGTTTTGTTTTTAACCATGAGTACAAAGAACATTTCATGGCTTTATCTCTGAGACTGCAAAGCATCCGCTACTGCAGATTTCTACAGTCCAATGTCCAATCCTAAACCAATGCAAAAAATGAGAGTTGAAAGATGAACCAACAATATAATATTAGGTGTGGGAACAACACTGACATCGTGAAGTAAAATCGAGTCTTCAATAAGTATATGTATAACTCGACAAAATGTGCTGAACGGCTGATTTTTATTTTACGATTTCTGTGTTGCTCCCAGAGTAAAAGTTGTTCAAAATGATGAGTTAATACCCCTTTTCAGGTCTTGCATTTATTCTGTTACACATTGTATAAACAGCACCAGCCGTTGAAATGTGTAATTTTTTTGCCCGCGACTTCATCCGCGTATGTTCACAATTTCATACTTTTAATTTTTTATGATGGGTTTAAGTAGCATTACTTACTCCTCATATCATGAGCCATTGAAGTTCTCATCAAATCGGTCCAGCCGTTTCGAAGATTAACCAGAACAAAAAAACAGACAGAAAAAAAAATAAACATTCTTATTTTTGATTATGAGTATCGTGTTATACCTTCATAAGCATTTATCAAAAAGCTGTTATTATGTGTCGCTATTAACCTGTTTTTTGTATAGAGTTCAGATTTTTAAATATGTCGCATTTTAAATTAAATAGTGTCCAGCCTGATTGCAAGCCAATATTATAAAAAAGTCGTAACAATGTTATCAATCAGTCACAATTTATTTGCTCGAAGCGGCTTGCCTTCGCCGCGCCGCGCGGGCTCGCTCATTTCCGCAAATCCGGATCGATATGTTGGTATATGTCCAAATCCTGTGTTGGGTGCCAAATACGTCGAATCGTGTTTGGAATTGATTTCAAGTTGAATAAATATTTTGGGTAAAACTTCCACGTTTTTACCGAAATCCGTTACGTTACACTAAAATCAAGATTATTCCAGTTCTACATTGCATAAAAAGGGTAAGCTGAGGCAAAATAAACCGGATTTGAAAGAAAAGCAGAATATACTGACAACACGGTACAGGTATTAATTCAAAATAAAATGTGAGCTACTTGTATACGGTTTTCCTCCTCCAAGTTCCCCAAACATGCGCCAAAAAAAAAAACCAAGTCAGCTCGCCATTTTTTGATTGCACAAACACTAATTTGAATTTTGGATTCGTTTTTATCAAAATTCAAAATTCACATGATGATTTGTAACAATGAAGTAAAGTGGTCCAGGTAAGCTAATGCCAAGGCAACCATTGTTGCGATCGCAGATAGTGAAAGACCGGTAGAATTGCTCCGCGAATTAGATGTTGCAAGCGTTGCTAGCATCACATGATGGACTATGATTGGTGTTGCGTTACCGCTGAGATTTACTGGCCCTTTGTGTTTATGCTTTATTGCATACTATGTGTTTGAAGGCACAATCTATGGAAGCGGAGAATTTAAAGTGATACTGGGTTTGTAAAGGTCGATAGATATACATAATCATTTGCTCATAATCATCCCTGCCGCATTGGTCTCGTAGTTGCAAACGCGACTGTCGAGAGTTGTGTCCTTGAAAATTCCTAATGGGGGTCTTATTAGGATTTTTCAGTAGCAGCCCGGAAATTGGACGTCGGTGAATCCACGTAAGGCTTTTTCCTACGCCTGATCTCTCCCCGGCTGCGCTCGTGTTGGATAGCTGTTCTGTCTGATTAATACAGTAAAGGAACAGACACCTGCACCTCTACTTGCGCATATACTTGTGGACTGTAATATCTGCTGCGTACTTGGCTAATCTCCGAGTGGATTATGCAAGCATGAACTGATTTATAAAAAAAAACTCATGTAGTCATACCATTGCGAATATATATATATTATATTATATTTATAGGACTCTATCAAAAAACAAACCCTCTATACAATAGATATTATCAGACAGGCTACCGACAAATTGTCTTGGAATGTTTCAAACAACATTATAATTATTACATTGTAAACTATAAAATTATCTCTATCTTAAAAACTATTCATTATAATAGATTTCGTTGTTAAGTTTTATTTATGACTAACATTTAAACAGCAATCGTTAAATATTGAGGTGTGAATGTTGCCTTAACTTTGATTGTAAAACTGTCAGGCCTTTTATAATTTATCAAACAACTTAGGGTTGTCAAAATATAATAAAATTATAGAAAATTGGAATATTTTCCGAAGGTTTAGGCAGAGGACTGACCCAAACGGCACGGTTGGCGCAGTGGTTGAGCGATAGACTGCTGCACTGCGTGTCGCGGGTTCGATTCCCGTACGGAAAAAATATATGTATGGCCTACAGATAGTTGATTCAGGTCTGGCTGTTTGTGTATGTGACTTTATATGTCTGTAAACGCACCCACGATATAAGAGATATTCCTAGTGTGGGGCAAACACCACCGATTGGGTCCCAAACACCAGGAGCCGGCGCAGCGGAAGACCCAGGAGGAGATGGTGAGACGAACTGGACTCCTTCCCAAAGGGTTGGGTTCGGGTAGCCCAGGATGGATCAGAATGGAAAAAAGGAATGGAGGCCTTTGCTCTGCAGTGGGACACTACAGGCTTATAATAATAATTCGGCATAGGACTAACTATAGTTTACCCACATTTCGTCAGTTATACTTAAAGCCAGCAATTTCACCTCAATTCTTCCGTCGTTTTTAGGGTTCCTTACCTCAGTCGGCAAAAACGGCACCATTATAGGATCACTGTGTTGTCCGTCTGTCTGTTCGTCTCTCCGTCTGTCAAGACCCTTTTCTTAGTAACGCGTAGAGGAATCAAGCTGAAATTAATATCAAATAATCAGATCTGCTACCTCTTGGGACAGTAAAAGAACCAAACTTCTTGGTCAAAGAAATCCAAAGATAAGGCCGTTTATGCTCCAAAAATGGCGCATTTTTGACGCTCGCTAGGGAATCAAAACCTACATCCCGTTGACTTACAGTCATGTATATGAAGAAGTAAGTTTTTAGATGCTTTGAGTCTGTGAGAACTGCCCAACACTTTAAAATATTGTATTAAATAATCAGGAGCACAAGGATCGTTCATAATAGTGAAGGCCATGCAGAGAGGCCATAGGCCTCCCCCAAAAGGAGGTTTGCCATAATCTCCACGCTTGGCAGGCGGGTTGGCGATCTCAGTGTAGCTGTTGCAATGTACAGAGAATGTTGCTGCCTATTCTCTGGTGAGTCTCTTAGTCGCCTCTTACGACACCCACGGGAAGTGATGGGATGGTGCTATTCTTTTACGTCCGACACCATACAGAACTTATTTCAGTATTTAGTCAAAGAACTTCTCGGATTAATCAACACAGCAGCATATCTATTGGAACTGATTTATAGAATCTATTTAGATAGTGACTAGACGGCTACATGTACCAATTAACGCGCTAATCTTATGCTGTCGATATTCTGTCGAACCTGTAGTGTTTGCCTTTGAGAATTGGGTTAATCGAATCAGTGATTACATGTAATATATGTATAATTGTAGTGATAAGATAATGTATGCACGGTTTAAGTACCTAGATATGTAAGTAAGAGATATTTCAAATTATCCTTTTGCTGAGTAATTTCTAAGGCCTTATTTTTACAAATCTCGACGCTGTTGAGCAATTGGACGCCAATTACCGGACTGAAAAAGCGTTGAAATGTTTGACGCAATTCATCTCAGTGGCAATCAAATCAATGTAAAAAATTTGTTAAAATGTAGGTGTTTTTGACAGTTTACGGCTTCGATGCTCCTTAAAGATACGAAAATAGTAAACATCGGCATAGCCAATAGTGTATTGGACTAGTATGAAAAATATGAATACTTACTTAATACATAAAACATTACGATTGGTGAAAAGATAAATAAAAATTGTCCAAACACAGAGAAGTTATACACTTTTTGAAGTTATTCATCTATCCTTGTCACACAAAATGTCATTTGTACTGGATGGCTTCAATTCAATATGGCGGGACTTGTGAGCGACGTCACACGCAATTAGTGCTGTCTCTGTTTCTTACAGATTTTAAGATGCTGACAACACCGCCATTTTTGAGATTTTTAAGAATTTTTTTTTTACTGCGTCTTGTCTGCTCTCTAGGTTTTGAGAAACGTAATAAAAAAACAGTCAAATATCCTATTCTGATTAGCAAAAACTGAATTCCATTTTTCTTAAGAGAATTTGAATTTGGAACCTCCTAATCAGGGGGCCTATTCTACAAATTTTGAAGCCACATTCGCATTCGCATCTCATTCGGAATCTGTCAAAAACGCTTCAATTTCCATATATTTTTGACAGAACGCGACTGATAGGCGCTCATTTTCTAAACCGCGGGAAGGTTTTTATAAATAAGGATTTAAATGTTAGAGATATCGTTTGTTTTTCAAGATGACTTGCCGTCTTATTATTATTATCTTATTAGATTATTTTAGTGTAATACGAGCAAGGCTAATTTATGAGATATGGATGAAAAGATGCTGACATTACATTAAATTAAATTTCAGATGAAACGTCTTTATGGTCGTCTGAAAGGCAAAGTTTTTCATTGCCTCTTCTCTTTCACATTTAATGTAAAATGATCTTGTTTTGTGCCACTTTATTAACTACTAGCGGACGTCACGCGGTTTCACCCGCGTAGTTCCCGTTCCCGTGGGAATATGGGGATAAAATATAGCCTATGTTAGTCGCTGATAATGTAGCTTTACAATGGTGAAAGAATTTTTGAAATCGGCACAGTACTTTTTGGGTTTATTCATTACAAACATACACACACAAAAATCCAAATTTTTCCTCTTTACAATATTAATAGTGTAGAAAAAGAAACATCTTCTAGTACTAAGTAATATTTCGTGTTTCACCTTTCCAAAGGTAGATTTTAATTACACTATAAAGATATTGTTTTCTTAGTAAAAACTTGTTTCGTGTCTACCCACTTTTGAACTTTTAACATTGTAGGTATTAAAAGCTAAGTTAGCGTGTTTATAGGAGTTAGTATTCAGGTTAAAACGATTTCCGAGATAATGGTTTAATTAAATTGTATAGTGCTTTGCTTTAAAATGTGTAGTTTAGTACCTACCATAGAAATATAAAATATCTATGGTACCTACCTACAGCACATTTTAATTTTATCCTTTTATGAGGGTCTCGGTATTATTCTAACCAAGGGGCTACTCTTTAAGCCCGAAGTCCGTAATTTCGGGCTTAGTTACGGGCGTATTCTACTCCGTATCACCTACGGACTTACGATTAGTTCCGAACCCGAACTAAGATTGAATGACAACACGATTTGTTTTGAACACGATTGTCATTCATTCTTAGTGGTTTCTGAATCCGGACTAGAATACGCCCGCAATTAAGCCCGAACCTACGGACTTCGGGCTTAGAGAGTAGCCCCCAGTTGTAGGTGAACAATATGGAGCGACTGCGAATCTAAACTTCACATCCCTGTGACTTTAGCAATAATGCTTGTCGACTTTCGGGCTTGAGACTACTCGTAATGACCAGTGATCGGAGTAGGTAGATAACTCTACCTACTCCAATCACCTTGGGCCAATGACCTCAAACGTATATATTTATATAGACACGACACCGGAACATAAAATGTATCGAGAAATTCTATAATGAAAATCGGATCAGTTAAAGCTTGTTAGGTATTCAAAGAAAATTATCGTAATATGGGCATAATTTTGGCAATTACATTCTGATACTATGCAGTTTACGCGCGTCGTTTTATTTATGTGTGAAGTTTTATCTAAGTTCAGATATTACATTTGACATATGGTGTGTGACAAAAAAAGACTCTAGATCGAATTAATACGAAGCTTTGAAGAGTTAGTTTCCTGTTCAAGACAAAGTTAGCGTAAGTAAAGGTAAAAGTTGCGCAATATCAGGAAGCGATGGCCGATTTTTCTCGAGTTCTATTTCAAGATTTCGAGAAAAACAGAGCTACACATAACGAGCAGCACTATCTCTTTTTCACAACGAAATCATGATGGAATTGGCATTTTTGTTTTGAAAGGTGGGAAATCATCAAATGACTTCTTTCTTTCCTTCTGCTCTAGGTGGAGCGGAAGGGCGTGTCAGACTCTTACTGACTAAAACCCATCCGTGTTCCTTCTAAAGCCCTTTGCGTTCCAGGGCCTAGGTGACTTTTTCAAACAGATTCCGCAACCCTAGCAGGATGGCAGTGGCATGGGCACGCCATTGCAAGGGCGGCCTAGTAAAAATAACCACCGTAATAGATATTCTAGCCACTTATGAATTTCCTAATCCAGTGGCTCAATATTACCAACTCCATAAACAAACATTTCATAAAAAAACAAAAAACCGAGCAAACTGATGTCACCAAACGTTTTTTTAAAACAAACCCATAGTACGAGTATATTGCTTTACGAAACTACTGATTATCGGCACTTCCACAACGGTGGTTTTATGCCATGCCCGTGCCAATGACTCCATGAATCCGTTTCAAGAACGGAATGCAACTATACAGAACAAAAACTCGTAGCATGACACGCCTAACAAGGGGGCTTGATTTTTTTTATTTTACCCGAAGGGAAGGCTATAGTCTTTTGACCATATTGCCTAGTCTTACGTCCTTAATTTCTTGTGTTTTGCGCTAGAATGCGGATGTAACACATTCAATTAGAGTATCTGGTAACAAATATATCGAGTCGGCCTTCTCGGCAAGTTTCGAGTGAGGTAGTCAATACTATGTACAATAAAATTCTTCTTTATTGGGCCTGCGCAAATATGATCGACTGCTGGTCGAGTGGTTAGTGACCCTGACTGCTAAACCGGAGGTCGTGGGTTCGATTCCCACCCAGGACAAATCTTTGTGTGATGAGCATGATCATTTGTTCTGTGTCTGGGTGTAATATCTCTATAAATATGTATGTATTTAGAAATACATAAGTATGTTTTTCAGTAGTCTGGTTGCCATAGTACAGGCTCTGCCTAGTTTGGGATCGGATGACCGTGCGTGAGTTGTCCCAGGATATTTCTGTATTTCGTACAAAGCACAAGTGGCTTCCCATACGACTTCGCCGGGATTCTCATATTCTATTTCTGATCTACAGTATTCTGTTCAATCCTACAACCCAAAGGGGGTTGTAGGATTGAACAGAATCTTAAAGAACGTTTCAAGTTCCTTTATGACACATAATAGATATCTAAGATCATCGGAAAACTTGAGACTAGAGATGCCGCCGATGCATTCCACCAGCTTCTACGACAAATCTTAAACGATTCAAGCGGTGCAGTTATGGTATGCCTTGCCCGTGTCGGTAAGGCGTGCTCAATCTTTGTCTACTTTTAAAACTATGGTGAAAAATCACTATCTCTCTCCTTAATCGCCTTTACTTAATTATTATTGTATATACGTTTTTATCCATTATGTATTTATTGTATATATAAATAGTACACCTAAGACTACCTACAGCACTGTCTTTCCTTCTATCTTTAAAACCCATCCAAAGGATGTCTTTGAAAGTTCGCTTTTAGCCATAAGGCCGCCCATTGTGTCACCCTACGTTATATTTTTCTTTATCTATCTTTTCTGTAACTTATATGGTGTGCATAATAAAGAGTATTCTATTCTATTTTCAGCTCCACTTAACCGAGATCGCGCCTGTTTCAATTATTCCACATATTTTTCAGGTACTTGAGACACAAAACTACAACAATTAACATCACAATTTTCACTTGGAATCAATTTACGAATAATTAAAACAGCCACTAAACTTCTATGGACAAAATCCCGCCAAAAACTCCGAAGGGGGTTTGATCGCAACAGACTCTACCTCATATAGATTTACTGATTAGATCATAGTCTTTTGGGGAAGTTGACCTACTCCGACCCTTACATATATTTTTTTTGACGTATGTTGGATGCAAATTTAAAATGAAATTTCTATATGAAATTTAAAAATAAAGGCTCTCTATTTTATTTATTTTTATTTTTTAGGGAAAACAAACAGTGACACATAACATGTTTTAGAAAAAGTTACAAAAGAAAATTATCAAAAGTGTCACCAATAAAATTTTCCACGAAATACACATAAAAGATCTTTGCAAAGCATGCGATTTTAACTAAAGGCCTTAATTAAAAAAACCAAAAAAAAATTGCTTTTTGGGAGCCTAATATCAAAACTTAAACGAAATTTAATACTAAAACAAACAAAAAAAAAATATGCTATGTTACAAAAGCCAGCGCAACTCTATTAATATAAATGATTAATTGCAGTTGTTCTTAATCGTCCATAACATTACCTTTAACTCAAGCTTCACCAAACATTCCATAAAAAACGCAAGAACAAACAAACTGATGTCACAAAACGTTTACTTAAACCAAACCCATACATATGACGAAAGCTCTGGTACATTTAAGTCACGTCTGAGGTCCGTCGTGAAGGACATGCAAATAGATTAATTATCTGCAATGGCTAATGTTTACTAGGAATCTGGGTTAAAAGTGCGTTTAATCTGAGGCTGTTTGAGTGGATTCTGAGTTGTCAGTGTAAAATTGAATGTTGGTAGTCTGTATTGATTCAATCAAATTTGGAGATGTAAAGAACGTTTATGGATGTGAAAAATTGGTCGTAACGTAACCATCTACAAGGTGTTCAAAATTTTTCACATCGGTTTATAATTGACGGTGGAGGTAAAAAAAACATTAAAATTTTGTTTTTATTTTTGGTTTTGGTTGTATTTTTACATCCGATTTGAGAATCCTTTTTATGAAGTCGGTTAAAAATAGTTTACAATTTCACGCGATATTTTACAATCTTACGGCGTTTGCAATTTTCCGGTTACATATACCTAGACTAGTTTCAACTTGTACTCTGCCAAATTCTTTGAATTATTATAATATCAGCATCATGTCAGTTCACTACATTTCCGTCCAATGTTAAATAAGGGTCTTTTACTAAACCCGTACCAATACGATATAAAAATCCAATTCAACTTGACACCTTACTCCAATCCTTCATATCTAAGCTCTCGTAAACCAAGTATTGCACAAATATTCTCGTCCGAACACAACACACAAAATGTCGCAACTCTCCATACATATTTATATGTGTGTACACGTAGTTGTACATCGTTTGACCTGCATTCGTACCGCTGGGCATTGGCCTCACCTGCTGAGTAAAGGTGAGCTTACACTGAGAGGCGACGCGATGCTGCGCGCGCTTTTTAAGATAGCTCCTTAAAAGGAGTGGAACTCTCTGCCTGCGTCTGTGTTTCCGAACGCATACAACCCTAATCTCTTCAAAATTAGAGTAAACAGGCTTCTTCTTAGTAAGCTCGCTCCATCGTCGACTTTGTATCTGTCATCTATAACCTAGACTAGAGTCAAGAACAAACCCATCTCAAAAAAAAAAGAAATCATGGTACCCATTTTAAGGTGAGATAATTCGAAAACACCTCCAGGTGCTTCAACGGGACGCAATGGGACGCAACGAAATGTAGCGCGACGCAGCATCGCTCTCTGTCGTAGCAGGGTGTGTAAGTTTTTGAATGACAATGCAGTCGAATAAACGCTGTGCTGCACTGCGTTGCGTTCCCCGTTTCGTTTCTCTGGCTCCTTGTCCGCGCGCGTTCCGTAGACGCAAATCGTTTTAAAGTACTGTGGGCATGTCATTAAAAACCGCTAAAACCGCTCAGCGTCATCCCTGCGTCCTTGTAGTCCTAACACAACGCATCGCGTGGTTCCCACCGATGCACAGAGCGAAATAACTGGCCTATTCAAACATCGTCACATCGGACGTCGTTTCGCATCCCAGTGTGGACTGACTCTTAGTCCACCACTGGGCACTGTTACGTAAACTGCAATACGAATTGAGAGCACTTTTATAGAATTCTATTTTAGTAGTCTTTTGTGTTGTTGTGTTATAAAAGTACCTAAATAGTATAAAGCTCATAGTGTGGGAAGGTTTTATTGTGAGGCTTTTGAGGTATTATTGTAAGGTTATAAATTGTTCACAATTTTGCTAACGTCATTTGTTTCTGTTTGATTTAATTTTGGAACTCTAGACAGGGAGCAGTGAAGTTGTGTTTTGTTTTTAACCATGAGTTCAAAGAACATTTCATGGCTTTATCTCTGAGACTGCAAAGCATCCGCTACTGCAGATTTCTACAGTCCAATGTCCAATCCTAAACCAATGCAAAAAATGAGAGTTGAAAGATGAACCAACAATATAATATTAGGTGTGGGAACAACACTGACATCGTGAAGTAAAATCGAGTTTTCAATAAGTATATGTATAACTCGACAAAATGTGCTGAACGGCTGATTTTTATTTTACGATTTCTGTGTTGCTCCCAGAGTAAAAGTTGTTCAAAATGATGAGTTAATACCCCTTTTCAGGTCTTGCATTTATTCTGTTACACATTGTATAAACAGCACCAGCCGTTGAAATGTGTAATTTTTTTGCCCGCGACTTCATCCGCGTATGTTCACAATTTCATACTTTTAATTTTTTATGATGGGTTTAAGTAGCATTACTTACTCCTCATATCATGAGCCATTGAAGTTCTCATCAAATCGGTCCAGCCGTTTCGAAGATTAACCAGAACAAAAAAACAGACAGAAAAAAAAATAAACATTCTTATTTTTGATTATGAGTATCGTGTTATACCTTCATAAGCATTTATCAAAAAGCTGTTATTATGTGTCGCTATTAACCTGTTTTTTGTATAGAGTTCAGATTTTTAAATATGTCGCATTTTAAATTAAATAGTGTCCAGCCTGATTGCAAGCCAATATTATAAAAAAGTCGTAACAATTTTATCAATCAGTCACAATTTATTTGCTCGAAGCGGCTTGCCTTCGCCGCGCCGCGCGGGCTCGCTCATTTCCGCAAATCCGGATCGATATGTTGGTATATGTCCAAATCCTGTGTTGGGTGCCAAATACGTCGAATCGTGTTTGGAATTGATTTCAAGTTGAATAAATATTTTGGGTAAAACTTCCACGTTTTTACCGAAATCCGTTACGTTACACTAAAATCAAGATTATTCCAGTTCTACATTGCATAAAAAGGGTAAGCTGAGGCAAAATAAACCGGATTTGAAAGAAAAGCAGAATATACTGACAACACGGTACAGGTATTAATTCAAAATAAAATGTGAGCTACTTGTATACGGTTTTCCTCCTCCAAGTTCCCCAAACATGCGCCAAAAAAAAAAACCAAGTCAGCTCGCCATTGTTTGATTGCACAAACACTAATTTGAATTTTGGATTCGTTTTTATCAAAATTCAAAATTCACATGATGATTTGTAACAATGAAGTAAAGTGGTCCAGGTAAGCTAATGCCAAGGCAACCATTGTTGCGATCGCAGATAGTGAAAGACCGGTAGAATTGCTCCGCGAATTAGATGTTGCAAGCGTTGCTAGCATCACATGATGGACTATGATTGGTGTTGCGTTACCGCTGAGATTTACTGGCCCTTTGTGTTTATGCTTTATTGCATACTATGTGTTTGAAGGCACAATCTATGGAAGCGGAGAATTTAAAGTGATACTGGGTTTGTAAAGGTCGATAGATATACATAATCATTTGCTCATAATCATCCCTGCCGCATTGGTCTCGTAGTTGCAAACGCGACTGTCGAGAGTTGTGTCCTTGAAAATTCCTAATGGGGGTCTTATTAGGATTTTTCAGTAGCAGCCCGGAAATTGGACGTCGGTGAATCCACGTAAGGCTTTTTCCTACGCCTGATCTCTCCCCGGCTGCGCTCGTGTTGGATAGCTGTTCTGTCTGATTATTACAGTAAAGGAACAGACACCTGCACCTCTACTTGCGCATATACTTGTGGACTGTAATATCTGCTGCGTACTTGGCTAATCTCCGAGTGGATTATGCAAGCATGAACTGATTTATAAAAAAAAACTCATGTAGTCATACCATTGCGAATATATATATATTATATTATATTTATAGGACTCTATCAAAAAACAAACCCTCTATACAATAGATATTATCAGACAGGCTACCGACAAATTGTCTTGGAATGTTTCAAACAACATTATAATTATTACATTGTAAACTATAAAATTATCTCTATCTTAAAAACTATTCATTATAATAGATTTCGTTGTTAAGTTTTATTTATGACTAACATTTAAACAGCAATCGTTAAATATTGAGGTGTGAATGTTGCCTTAACTTTGATTGTAAAACTGTCAGGCCTTTTATAATTTATCAAACAACTTAGGGTTGTCAAAATATAATAAAATTATAGAAAATTGGAATATTTTCCGAAGGTTTAGGCAGAGGACTGACCCAAACGGCACGGTTGGCGCAGTGGTTGAGCGATAGACTGCTACACTGCGTGTCGCGGGTTCGATTCCCGCACGGAACAAATATATGTATGGCCTACAGATAGTTGATTCAGGTCTGGCTGTTTGTGTATGTGACTTTATATGTCTGTAAACGCACCCACGATATAAGAGATATTCCTAGTGTGGGGCAAATACCACCGATTGGGTCCCAAACACCAGGAGCCGGCGCAGCGGAAGACCCAGGAAGAGATGGTGAGACGAACTGGACTCCTTCCCAAAGGGTTGGGTTCGGGTAGCCCAGGATGGATCAGAATGGAAAAAAGGAATGGAGGCCTTTGCTCTGCAGTGGGACACTACAGGCTTATAATAATAATTCGGCAGAGGACTAACTATAGTTTACCCACATTCCGTCAGTTATACTTAAAGCCAGCAATTTCACCTCAATTCTTCCGTCGTTTTTAGGGTTCCTTACCTCAGTCGGCAAAAACGGCACCATTATAGGATCACTGTGTTGTCCGTCTGTCTGTTCGTCTCTCCGTCTGTCAAGACCCTTTTCTTAGTAACGCGTAGAGGAATCAAGCTGAAATTAATATCAAATAATCAGATCTGCTACCTCTTGGGACAGTAAAAGAACCAAACTTCTTGGTCAAAGAAATCCAAAGATAAGGCCGTTTATGCTCCAAAAATGGCGCATTTTTGACGCTCGCTAGGGAATCAAAACCTACATCCCGTTGACTTACAGTCATGTATATGAAGAAGTAAGTTTTTAGATGCTTTGAGTCTGTGAGAACTGCCCAACACTTTAAAATATTGTATTAAATAATCAGGAGCACAAGGATCGTTCATAATAGTGAAGGCCATGCAGAGAGGCCATAGGCCTCCCCCAAAAGGAGGTTTGCCATAATCTCCACGCTTGGCAGGCGGGTTGGCGATCTCAGTGTAGCTGTTGCAATGTACAGAGAATGTTGCTGCCTATTCTCTGGTGAGTCTCTTAGTCGCCTCTTACGACACCCACGGGAAGTGATGGGATGGTGCTATTCTTTTACGTCCGACACCATACAGAACTTATTTCAGTATTTAGTCAAAGAACTTCTCGGATTAATCAACACAGCAGCATATCTATTGGAACTGATTTATAGAATCTATTTAGATAGTGACTAGACGGCTACATGTACCAATTAACGCGCTAATCTTATGCTGTCGATATTCTGTCGAACCTGTAGTGTTTGCCTTTGAGAATTGGGTTAATCGAATCAGTGATTACATGTAATATATGTATAATTGTAGTGATAAGATAATGTATGCACGGTTTAAGTACCTAGATATGTAAGTAAGAGATATTTCAAATTATCCTTTTGCTGAGTAATTTCTAAGGCCTTATTTTTACAAATCTCGACGCTGTTGAGCAATTGGACGCCAATTACCGGACTGAAAAAGCGTTGAAATGTTTGACGCAATTCATCTCAGTGGCAATCAAATCAATGTAAAAAATTTGTTAAAATGTAGGTGTTTTTGACAGTTTACGGCTTCGATGCTCCTTAAAGATACGAAAATAGTAAACATCGGCATAGCCAATAGTGTATTGGACTAGTATGAAAAATATGAATACTTACTTAATACATAAAACATTACGATTTGTGAAAAGATAAATAAAAATTGTCCAAACACAGAGAAGTTATACACTTTTTGAAGTTATTCATCTATCCTTGTCACACAAAATGTCATTTGTACTGGATGGCTTCAATTCAATATGGCGGGACTTGTGAGCGACGTCACACGCAATTAGTGCTGTCTCTGTTTCTTACAGATTTTAAGATGCTGACAACACCGCCATTTTTGAGATTTTTAAGTATTTTTTTTTTTACTGCGTCTTGTCTGCTCTCTAGGTTTTGAGAAACGTAATAAAAAAACAGTCAAATATCCTATTCTGATTAGCAAAAACTGAATTCCATTTTTCTTAAGAGAATTTGAATTTGGAACCTCCAAATCAGGGGGCCTATTCTACAAATTTTGAAGCCACATTCGCATTCGCATCTCATTCGGAATCTGTCAAAAACGCTTCAATTTCCATATATTTTTGACAGAACGCGACTGATAGGCGCTCATTTTCTAAACCGCGGGAAGGTTTTTATAAATAAGGATTTAAATGTTAGAGATATCGTTTGTTTTTCAAGATGACTTGCCGTCTTATTATTATTATCTTATTAGATTATTTTAGTGTAATACGAGCAAGGCTAATTTATGAGATATGGATGAAAAGATGCTGACATTACATTAAATTAAATTTCAGATGAAACGTCTTTATGGTCGTCTGAAAGGCAAAGTTTTTCATTGCCTCTTCTCTTTCACATTTAATGTAAAATGATCTTGTTTTGTGCCACTTTATTAACTACTAGCGGACGTCACGCGGTTTCACCCGCGTAGTTCCCGTTCCCGTGGGAATATGGGGATAAAATATAGCCTATGTTAGTCGCTGATAATGTAGCTTTACAATGGTGAAAGAATTTTTGAAATCGGCACAGTACTTTTTGGGTTTATTCATTACAAACATACACACACAAAAATCCAAATTTTTCCTCTTTACAATATTAATAGTGTAGAAAAAGAAACATCTTCTAGTACTAAGTAATATTTCGTGTTTCACCTTTCCAAAGGTAGATTTTAATTACACTATAAAGATATTGTTTTCTTAGTAAAAACTTGTTTCGTGTCTACCCACTTTTGAACTTTTAACATTGTAGGTATTAAAAGCTAAGTTAGCGTGTTTATAGGAGTTAGTATTCAGGTTAAAACGATTTCCGAGATAATGGTTTAATTAAATTGTATAGTGCTTTGCTTTAAAATGTGTAGTTTAGTACCTACCATAGAAATATAAAATATCTATGGTACCTACCTACAGCACATTTTAATTTTATCCTTTTATGAGGGTCTCGGTATTATTCTAACCAAGGGGCTACTCTTTAAGCCCGAAGTCCGTAATTTCGGGCTTAGTTACGGGCGTATTCTACTCCGTATCACCTACGGACTTACGATTAGTTCCGAACCCGAACTAAGATTGAATGACAACACGATTTGTTTTGAACACGATTGTCATTCATTCTTAGTGGTTTCTGAATCCGGACTAGAATACGCCCGCAATTAAGCCCGAACCTACGGACTTCGGGCTTAGAGAGTAGCCCCCAGTTGTAGGTGAACAATATGGAGCGACTGCGAATCTAAACTTCACATCCCTGTGACTTTAGCAATAATGCTTGTCGACTTTCGGGCTTGAGACTACTCGTAATGACCAGTGATCGGAGTAGGTAGATAACTCTACCTACTCCAATCACCTTGGGCCAATGACCTCAAACGTATATATTTATATAGACACGACACCGGAACATAAAATGTATCGAGAAATTCTATAATGAAAATCGGATCAGTTAAAGCTTGTTAGGTATTCAAAGAAAATTATCGTAATATGGGCATAATTTTGGCAATTACATTCTGATACTATGCAGTTTACGCGCGTCGTTTTATTTATGTGTGAAGTTTTATCTAAGTTCAGATATTACATTTGACATATGGTGTGTGACAAAAAAAGACTCTAGATCGAATTAATACGAAGCTTTGAAGAGTTAGTTTCCTGTTCAAGACAAAGTTAGCGTAAGTAAAGGTAAAAGTTGCGCAATATCAGGAAGCGATGGCCGATTTTTCTCGAGTTCTATTTCAAGATTTCGAGAAAAACAGAGCTACACATAACGAGCAGCACTATCTCTTTTTCACAACGAAATCATGATGGAATTGGCATTTTTGTTTTGAAAGGTGGGAAATCATCAAATGACTTCTTTCTTTCCTTCTGCTCTAGGTGGAGCGGAAGGGCGTGTCAGACTCTTACTGACTAAAACCCATCCGTGTTCCTTCTAAAGCCCTTTGCGTTCCAGGGCCTAGGTGACTTTTTCAAACAGATTCCGCAACCCTAGCAGGATGGCAGTGGCATGGGCACGCCATTGCAAGGGCGGCCTAGTAAAAATAACCACCGTAATAGATATTCTAGCCACTTATGAATTTCCTAATCCAGTGGCTCAATATTACCAACTCCATAAACAAACATTTCATAAAAAAACAAAAAACCGAGCAAACTGATGTCACCAAACGTTTTTTTAAAACAAACCCATAGTACGAGTATATTGCTTTACGAAACTACTGATTATCGGCACTTCCACAACGGTGGTTTTATGCCATGCCCGTGCCAATGACTCCATGAATCCGTTTCAAGAACGGAATGCAACTATACAGAACAAAAACTCGTAGCATGACACGCCTAACAAGGGGGCTTGATTTTTTTTATTTTACCCGAAGGGAAGGCTATAGTCTTTTGACCATATTGCCTAGTCTTACGTCCTTAATTTCTTGTGTTTTGCGCTAGAATGCGGATGTAACACATTCAATTAGAGTATCTGGTAACAAATATATCGAGTCGGCCTTCTCGGCAAGTTTCGAGTGAGGTAGTCAATACTATGTACAATAAAATTCTTCTTTATTGGGCCTGCGCAAATATGATCGACTGCTGGTCGAGTGGTTAGTGACCCTGACTGCTAAACCGGAGGTCGTGGGTTCGATTCCCACCCAGGACAAATCTTTGTGTGATGAGCATGATCATTTGTTCTGTGTCTGGGTGTAATATCTCTATAAATATGTATGTATTTAGAAATACATAAGTATGTTTTTCAGTAGTCTGGTTGCCATAGTACAGGCTCTGCCTAGTTTGGGATCGGATGACCGTGCGTGAGTTGTCCCAGGATATTTCTGTATTTCGTACAAAGCACAAGTGGCTTCCCATACGACTTCGCCGGGATTCTCATATTCTATTTCTGATCTACAGTATTCTGTTCAATCCTACAACCCAAAGGGGGTTGTAGGATTGAACAGAATCTTAAAGAACGTTTCAAGTTCCTTTATGACACATAATAGATATCTAAGATCATCGGAAAACTTGAGACTAGAGATGCCGCCGATGCATTCCACCAGCTTCTACGACAAATCTTAAACGATTCAAGCGGTGCAGTTATGGTATGCCTTGCCCGTGTCGGTAAGGCGTGCTCAATCTTTGTCTACTTTTAAAACTATGGTGAAAAATCACTATCTCTCTCCTTAATCGCCTTTACTTAATTATTATTGTATATACGTTTTTATCCATTATGTATTTATTGTATATATAAATAGTACACCTAAGACTACCTACAGCACTGTCTTTCCTTCTATCTTTAAAACCCATCCAAAGGATGTCTTTGAAAGTTCGCTTTTAGCCATAAGGCCGCCCATTGTGTCACCCTACGTTATATTTTTCTTTATCTATCTTTTCTGTAACTTATATGGTGTGCATAATAAAGAGTATTCTATTCTATTTTCAGCTCCACTTAACCGAGATCGCGCCTGTTTCAATTATTCCACATATTTTTCAGGTACTTGAGACACAAAACTACAACAATTAACATCACAATTTTCACTTGGAATCAATTTACGAATAATTAAAACAGCCACTAAACTTCTATGGACAAAATCCCGCCAAAAACTCCGAAGGGGGTTTGATCGCAACAGACTCTACCTCATATAGATTTACTGATTAGATCATAGTCTTTTGGGGAAGTTGACCTACTCCGACCCTTACATATATTTTTTTTGACGTATGTTGGATGCAAATTTAAAATGAAATTTCTATATGAAATTTAAAAATAAAGGCTCTCTATTTTATTTATTTTTATTTTTTAGGGAAAACAAACAGTGACACATAACATGTTTTAGAAAAAGTTACAAAAGAAAATTATCAAAAGTGTCACCAATAAAATTTTCCACGAAATACACATAAAAGATCTTTGCAAAGCATGCGATTTTAACTAAAGGCCTTAATTAAAAAAACCAAAAAAAAATTGCTTTTTGGGAGCCTAATATCAAAACTTAAACGAAATTTAATACTAAAACAAACAAAAAAAAAATATGCTATGTTACAAAAGCCAGCGCAACTCTATTAATATAAATGATTAATTGCAGTTGTTCTTAATCGTCCATAACATTACCTTTAACTCAAGCTTCACCAAACATTCCATAAAAAACGCAAGAACAAACAAACTGATGTCACAAAACGTTTACTTAAACCAAACCCATACATATGACGAAAGCTCTGGTACATTTAAGTCACGTCTGAGGTCCGTCGTGAAGGACATGCAAATAGATTAATTATCTGCAATGGCTAATGTTTACTAGGAATCTGGGTTAAAAGTGCGTTTAATCTGAGGCTGTTTGAGTGGATTCTGAGTTGTCAGTGTAAAATTGAATGTTGGTAGTCTGTATTGATTCAATCAAATTTGGAGATGTAAAGAACGTTTATGGATGTGAAAAATTGGTCGTAACGTAACCATCTACAAGGTGTTCAAAATTTTTCACATCGGTTTATAATTGACGGTGGAGGTAAAAAAAACATTAAAATTTTGTTTTTATTTTTGGTTTTGGTTGTATTTTTACATCCGATTTGAGAATCCTTTTTATGAAGTCGGTTAAAAATAGTTTACAATTTCACGCGATATTTTACAATCTTACGGCGTTTGCAATTTTCCGGTTACATATACCTAGACTAGTTTCAACTTGTACTCTGCCAAATTCTTTGAATTATTATAATATCAGCATCATGTCAGTTCACTACATTTCCGTCCAATGTTAAATAAGGGTCTTTTACTAAACCCGTACCAATACGATATAAAAATCCAATTCAACTTGACACCTTACTCCAATCCTTCATATCTAAGCTCTCGTAAACCAAGTATTGCACAAATATTCTCGTCCGAACACAACACACAAAATGTCGCAACTCTCCATACATATTTATATGTGTGTACACGTAGTTGTACATCGTTTGACCTGCATTCGTACCGCTGGGCATTGGCCTCACCTGCTGAGTAAAGGTGAGCTTACACTGAAAGGCGACGCGATGCTGCGCGCTTTTTAAGATAGCTCCTTAAAAGGAGTGGAACTCTCTGCCTGCGTCTGTGTTTCCGAACGCATACAACCCTAATCTCTTCAAAATTAGAGTAAACAGGCTTCTTCTTAGTAAGCTCGCTCCATCGTCGACTTTGTATCTGTCATCTATAACCTAGACTAGAGTCAAGAACAAACCCATCTCAAAAAAAAAAGAAATCATGGTACCCATTTTAAGGTGAGATAATTCGAAAACACCTCCAGGTGCTTCAAGGCGCAGTGCAACGCAACGGGACGCAATGGGACGCAACGAAATGTAGCGCGACGCAGCATCGCTCTCTGTCATAGCAGGGTGTGTAAGTTTTTGAATGACAATGCAGTCGAATAAACGCTGTGCTGCACTGCGTTGCGTTCCCCGTTTCGTTTCTCTGGCTCCTTGTCCGCGCGCGTTCCGTAGACGCAAATCGTTTTAAAGTACTATGGGCATGTCATTAAAAACCGCTAAAACCGCTCAGCGTCATCACTGCGTCCTTGTAGTCCTAACACAACGCATCGCGTGGTTCCCACCGATGCACAGAGCGAAATAACTGGCCTATTCAAACATCGTCACATCGGACGTCGTTTCGCATCCCAGTGTGGACTGACTCTTAGTCCACCACTGGGCACTGTTACGTAAACTGCAATACGAATTGAGAGCACTTTTATAGAATTCTATTTTAGTAGTCTTTTGTGTTGTTGTGTTATAAAAGTACCTAAATAGTATGAAGCTCATAGTGTGGGAAGGTTTTATTGTGAGGCTTTTGAGGTATTATTGTAAGGTTATAAATTGTTCACAATTTTGCTAACGTCATTTGTTTCTGTTTGATTTAATTTTGGAACTCTAGACAGGGAGCAGTGAAGCTGTGTTTTGTTTTTAACCATGAGTACAAAGAACATTTCATGGCTTTATCTCTGAGACTGCAAAGCATCCGCTACTGCAGATTTCTACAGTCCAATGTCCAATCCTAAACCAATGCAAAAATGAGAGTTGAAAGATGAACCGACAATATAATATTAGGTGTGGGAACAACACTGACATCGTGAAGTAAAATCGAGTCTTCAATAGGTACATTTATGTGCGCATAACTCGACAAAATGTGCTGAACGGCTGATTTTTATTTTACGATATCTGTGTTGCTCCCAGGGTAAAAGTTGTTCAAAATGATGACTTAATACCACTTTTCAGGTCTTGCATTTATTCTGTTACACGTAGTATAAACAGCACCAGTCGTTGTAATGTGTTATTTTTATGACATACTAGATGTTGCCCTCGACTTCGTCCGCGTATGTTAACAATTTCATGGATTTAATTTTTTATGATGAAATTAAGTAGCTTTAGTTACTCCTCATATCATGAGCTATCTGCCATTAAAGGTCTCGTCAAATCGGTCCAGCCGTTTCGAAGATTAGCCAGAAAAAAAAACAGTCAGATAAAAAATTAAACTTTATTATGAGTATCGTATTATACCTTCAGAAGCATTTATCAAAAAGCTGTTATTATGTGTCGCTGTAAAGCTGTTTTTTGTATAGAGTTCAGATTTTTTAGATATGTCGCATTTTAAATTAAATAGGGTTCAGCCTGATTGCAAGCCAATATTACAAAAAAAGTAATAACAATGTTATCAATCAGTCACAATTTATTTGCTCGAAGCGGCTTGCCTTCGCCGCGCCGCGCGGGCTCGCTCATTTCCGTCCGCTCCGGGCTTCCGTCGAAGTAATGACTTACATCCGCATTTACTGTTACTAAGTTACTTACTTATTGATGTTTGACGTCTTTCGGAGTTTTCAATTGGCTGTTTACTTTTAAAGAAATTGCTTTGAAGAGGTCGTTCGTTGAGTTCGACTTTTTTATTAAAGGCCTTAAATGTTTATTGGGTTTCTTTTATCTGTTCTTTTTTTATTTATTAATTACGCTGTTTCCAAGATACACATAGGTAGGTTTTTTCTTGGATGAGATTTTTTTTTTTTTTAATTTTTTGCGTTTCAAATCAATAAAAACTAGACAAAGTACATCCAAGTTCAAGGGTAGGGGACTTGTTGACTTGTTGGTAGAAAGATCACAAAAGAAAAAAAATACGTTACAATATTTTTTTCATGAAAATACCCTTTTGGATAAAAAAGTCCGTTTAAAAAATTACTCTTTCATAGATTTTTTTATTAGATAACTATTTGCGATCGTTGACATCCGTAGGAAGACACACCCATTTGTCATCTTTACGAAATCGATTTTTGCCCACTTGATATGACAATACCACCACAATACCACATTAAAATCGGTGAACTTGCATAAAAAAACACAGTCGAACATATAACCTCCTCCTTTTTTTGAAGTCGGTTAAAAATATAAACTCACCCTTTTCCACGGGCTTTCTTATGGATGGGAAATCTACAAATGACTTCTTCCGCTCTGGATGGAGCGGAAGAGCGTGTCAGACTCTTACTGACTAAAACCATCCGTATTTGCATTCCAGAGGTGACTCTTTCGAACAAATTCCGCAACCCTGGCAGTTCCCACGGGTTTTGGCTTTTAACTTCGCAACGCCACGTGTTCCCACTTAGATACTATTTTTACTTTATCCACGTGTAACAACACGCGCTGCGCCATGTACTCGTAAGAATAAGCAAACAATTTATTTTCATCAAACCTATTTTCAGAACATTGTATTAAAACCCGTGGGTGTGGCGTGGGAGGACTGCATTGGCTGCCTCTATAAAGGTCATAGGGAAGATCGATGCAGCTTATTCTGTAAGGGAAGTATTCCGAGAGATAGGTTTGTGTACTGATTGTGTACTGCGAAGTGAAACCTTTTCAACTAAGTTGAACTACGTCTGGAGAAGTGATCTATTCTTGTTTGATTATGTAAAGTTAGTAAAATGTTGCATTGCTTCTCAAAAAACCTGTTATGAAAAATGTGTTGTAGTTGTTGAAAAGTTAGTAGGTAGTTTGGTCTAATATATAGTTTTCTTGACGATTCAATTAGGTATATAATTCTCTCTAAACTCTTTAAATTAATTAAATATTAATTAAACCTGGGAGTCTTTAAGTCAAGAGTGAATAGGTTATTTCAAGGCAAGCATGCTCCATCTTCAACCATATCATCGCTTACCTGGTACGCGTTTGACCACTATATCACCTGATGGTGATATAGTGGTCAAACGCGTGCCTATCAATATAAAAAATAACATTAATAAATAATTTGTAATAAATCATTATTTTTGTATAAGATAGCCACATTCATGAGGAATGCTATAGGCTATACGGGAACGGAAATAAGGGATATGCGCGTACGAAGTCGCGGGCAAAAGCTAGTTGCTTTAGGTAGTTTGTTAATTACTCATGTTTTAATGTCCGAAGGCAGAAATAATCACTTTAAATTAGGCAGACAGCTTGTTTTACTGCACAAAGTGACATTTTATCAATGATCACGAACACCAAAATATCCAAAAATGTGTGCTACCGAAATGTCACGTCCTCATGCTCAAACGTTTTGAACTTTTTGTAAATATTTGATGAATAAAATGTATTTTTGTCTAAAGCCACACCCCAACATAACTCTACTAAAAACACAGTCTGTCATTACGTAGCAGTAGAACCACAGACCACGGAATTTTTGACCATTTGAATATTTGACTATTGATTGAAATAGTAAGAATTTTGCCAAAATAATTAAAATTGGTGAAAATTTCGCAGCCAACTTAAGCAGCCGTTTCATTAAAAGTCTAGCCTTTTCATTTAACTGCGCCGATTTTTCAGCGACCGAAGTGACATCTTTGTTTCAATATTGTATTATAATGACTTGCCCATGTCACTTCTGTCGCTGACTAAATGGCGTATTCATCATGGTGTGGCTTGCGAGTGATGTCACACGCGATTAGTTCTTATCATAAATATATAACCCTCAATATTATGAAACTAAAAAAAATTGTTACTGCGTCCTTATCATTTCTCTAGGTTTTAAATAAAGTCAAATATGTTATTGCAGCGCCGTCAGCGGCTAGATACGGCGGTGCTCACTAATGAATGCGTGGCTCCGACAGCGCGTAGCGCAGCTTCTGTGTATTTTTTATATTCAAGGTAGTACCTGTATATTTTTTGGGTTTGCATGGAAAATTTTGGTAGTACAAATTTAAATCTACTGGCACAACCTCTCGGACCGGCTTGCACCTCTCTGCTCTATGGGCAGAACGGATATAGACGGTATTTAACGGAAGCGGTGAGCACCGCGCGGAAATGAACGTAGCCTCAGGCGGCGTCGGAAGGCGAGCTTCTACTAATTCTGAGCTTGATTGTCTATTGAAGGCGATTCGAAGTGATAAAGTTTTCTGCTTACGATCGATTGATAGTGGGTTTTTTTTTGGATTCCGCAGCTGTAGGTAAGCATAATGTTTTGTAATAAGTTAGCGAATGGTTATTGCACTGCCCAAGTAAGAAAAGCTTCTATAACCAACCATTTTTTCACCAAACAGTGTTATAGTAGGCCTATATTGGTAACCATTGCGACTGCTTGTACTATAAAGGTTTTTAACAGACCGTTTTGGTTCTATAAGATTAAAGAGCATTTAAGTTCTACAATTTAGCTCTTACGATACCAAATAATCTTTAAAGTGTTGCACTGTTATATACATAAACAAAACGGTTATGTTACTATTTAGTTAAAACTTGATACTTATACATACGTTTCATTTTAATTTATGAATGACCCCGACGTTTGATTACCGAGCCAGCCTGCGTCGCTGAGCCAGTAGTTTTAAATCCCCCAAATAATAATGATATGACCCAGCCTGTCCCTTGCTGTCCTCTCGAAATGACGCCGCTAAGCCGGTGTCCGGTTAAGCAGTAACCAGCCTTAGTGTGCTGAACTGCGAGTGGTCATCGTCAAAAACAAAAGCCGCTAAGCCGACGTCCGTATCCCGCAGGGGATGACCTAGCGAGCGGTAATTTAATATAATTAGCTAGTTTGTAAGCCCTGGTTGGGGGCCTAAAACTCAAATGAGGCCACTACAGGATAGTCCGGTTAAGCAGTAACCAGCCTTAGTGTGCTGAACTGCGAGTGGTCATCGTCAAAAAAAAAAAATGAATGTAGAACAAGAACTATTCTTTAATATTGTTACTGAGAGGCAACGATGCGAGGCGGCTGGATATATCAGCCTTAGATTGTCTATTAAGTGCGTTTAGCAGCACTGATAAGATTTAAGTCTTGAGTTTCTAAGGGCATTTGATAACATGGTCTGCGCATTAGAAGTTACGATGTGGATTATTGCTTTATGTTTAGCTTAAGAGCATGAAGTAAGAAGTCAAATTAATGGGGTCTTGGAATGGTTTTTTTTTTAATTTTTGGCTACTAATATAGAGAGATGACGTAGAGAAATGACAAGAAGCGGAATTAAAAAAAAACTCAAGAAATGAAGGAGTTGTGAGCATTTTAAATCTATGATAAATAGAGTAATGCTTGTGACGTCACTCGCAAGTTAATTTATGGCACGCTATAGTGAATTTGTGGCGGCATACAACTTATACGAGATTTTGCGAATAACTTCAAAAGCGTGTAACTTCTCTATTCTTCCACATATATATATATATATATACAGGGTGTCCCAAAACTCAACGTCAAGCCGAAACGGGGTGACAGGATTGATCATAACCATCACGAGAAAAATCTGAAAAAAAATCTATCCCATGCAGTTTAAAAATTATGGGCATTTTAAGAAAAACCTAGAAATTTGATCAAACTGTACCATTTTTCGGTTATTGTGGTTATTCTTTTTTATTTTTGTTCATTTGAACTTTGGAAACGTAATCCTAAATAACATTTCTAGAATCCCAATAAAAAATAATGACACAATTGCCTCAAGTTTCCGAGAATTGAGACTATTTGTTAAACTACGAATTTAAAATTTTCAAGATTCGTCGACTTTGACAGGCCCTCCTATAAAAAAAATGTACTAGAGTGCCTTGGCAAGTGGCATTAAAAGTTGGCGCATTTAATCAGAATTCTAAAATGGTACAATACTTGTTAGTTCCATACAATAGAAAAGAGTAAAAAAATTAAAACCTCAAGTAACCCGATTTTTGCTATCTCATTTTACTCAGTTAAAATGTTTTTAATTCACACAAGCTCTAGGTAGGTTCTTAATTTTAAGACAAAATGATGAGAGAGATGGATAATGGGTATGTTCGCCATGAGTGAGCGAGACAGATAGTGACGCCACTTTTACCAAAGTGAAAAAAAGTTAGTAAAATTAGTAAAATAATTAATACGAATACGAACGTGCGCAGTAGACGAATGAGCGAAACGTACTAACTGGTTGGTGTCGGACTGGTAGCGTAGCCATTTGCTTGGCTGAAACTAGTGCGAATGAAACAGATAGATGCCATAGCATCTATCTGTTTCATTCGCACTCGTTTAAACGACGCATCTCCGTCTCAATGCGTGGCGTCACTATCTGTCTCGCTCACTCATGGCAAACATACCCATTATCCATCTCTCTCATCATTTTGCCTTAAAATTAAGAACCTACCTAGAGCTTGTGCGAATTAAAAACATTTTAACTGAGTAAAATCTGATAGCAAAAATCGGGTTACTTGAGGTTTTAATTTTTTTACTCTTCTATTGTATGGAACTAACAAGTATTGTACCATTTTAGAATTCTGATTAAATGCGCCAACTTTTAATGCCACTTGCCAAGGCACTCTAGTACATTTTTTTTATAGGAGGGCCTGTCAAAGTCGACGAATCTTGAAAATTTTAAATTCGTAGTTTAACAAATAGTCTCAATTCTCGGGAACTTGAGGCAATTGTGTCATTATTTTTTATTGGGATTCTAGAAATGTTATTTAGGATTACGTTTCTAAAGTTCAAATGAACAAAAATAAAAAATAATAACCACAATAACCGAAAAATGGTACAGTTTGATCAAATTTCTAGGTTTTTCTTAAAATGCCCATAATTTTCAAACTGCATGGGATAGATTTTTTTTCAGATTTTTCTCGTGATGGTTATGATCAATCCTGTCACCCCGTTTCGGCTTGACGTTGAGTTTTGGGACACCCTGTATATATTCAATATTCACGAATTGTCCCTATATGTAAGCAAAATCTTTCAACTATCTGCACAAACTATGCATTCATGTACTCGTACATTTCTATCAAATCTTTTATCACGTTAGAAATGTAAAGATTAAATAGAAATGTATGAACGTAAAATGTAAAGTGTAAACAAATATTTAGTAATAAATTGATGTTACATTGATTAGGAATTAAAATTCGGAAGTAATATAAAATACATAACATCAAATGATTTCAAGGTTCAACCTTGAATATTCGACGCAAAATATTGTACACTCAGAGTACAATATTGCGTTATCTAAGAGAATTATATCCTTTAAAATTTTACTTCCAACATTGTTTTTTAAAGCTTCATTAAGATAAAGAAAAGTCACCAAATGCAAAAGCATACAGTTTCCTTTGTTTTGAAATACCAACCTACAAATAAAATGATTTAAAAGAAAACATTTTTCCTCATTGATAGATTCCGATCCAAAGTAAGTCCAGGCAAGTTGTTCAATTTTTAATAAAAAAACTTGCAAATTTATTTTTATTGCTTGTAAGAGTGGGCTTTCCAAATCATGGCAACGATCTAACTTATCTACAGGTGTTTTCATGGTAGGCACCCTGCCAAGTCCACCCTTGTAGATTCAACGTAATAAGAAAGAAAGAAAAAGAGTTTATTTGCGACAAGCATGACGCATACCAAAAAATAAAAAAAAACAAAATTACAAACGTTATGCAAGTTAGGAACATATGCGTCACATTCGCGCAAAACGCCCATCGCTCAGCATAATGCTGGGACTCGTGTGCGAGACAGAGCCACAGCGCTGGTTTTCAGCGACAACTGGCGTTGACAGAATGACATCGATCGGGGCTGCATAAAAAGTAATTAAAACGAAATAAATAAACATAAAATAAATGTAGTATGGGTGAAAATATAATAAATTCGCACTAAACGTTTCCAAACGTCTTTTATAATGCGCACAGCAAAGGAGTGGTACTCTTTGCCTACGTCTGTGGTTCCGAACGCATACAACCCTAATCTCTTCAAAATTAGAGTGAACAGGCTTCTTCTGGGTAAGCTCGCTCCATCGTCGACTTTGTCTCTGTCATCTATGACCTAGACTAGAGTCAAGAGCAAACCCATATTAGATAAATAAAAAAGAAATAACGTTTAGAAAACGGCAACAGATTGTTACCGATAACGTAGGCACTCTACAAGTAAAAGTAATCAGTTCAAGTGATTCTCAACAGGAAAATATCTTAGAAAATATGTTTTCCTGTCGGTGGATGATGATTTGGTGAAAATTCGTGAGAGAATGTGCCATATCTGATACTTAGTTTGATGAGTGTAATGTTAATAACGATACCGAGCCCAGTATAGCTGTAACTTATTTTGCAAACCCTTTCGGCCTTATGAAGACAGCTGCAGAAAACATAGTTACAAACTGGGGTTTTTTTTTTTAAGGATCGGAAATCATCAAATGACTTCCTCCGCTCTGGGTGGAGCGGAAGGGCGTGTCAGACTCTTACCGACTAAAACCCATCCGTGTTCCTTCTAAAGCCCTTTAAGTTTCAGGGCCGCGGTGACTCTTTCGAACAAATTCCGCAACCCTGGCAGAAACTGGGGGTGCTTAAGTGAAAAGTGAATAGGTTACTTCTGGGCAAGCGTTCTCTATAGTTGACCACTCATCGCTTTCCATCCGATGAGATTGAGGTCATACGCGAGGCTAACAATAATAAATATAAATGCGAAAGTGTGTCTGCCTGTTACCTCTTAACACTTGAGCCGCAGAACCAATTTAGATGGAATTTGATACAAAGATAGATTACATAGGCTACCTTTTGTCGCGAGAAAAGGACTTGAAGGGGTTGAAATAGGAGATGTAAGTTTGTCTGTCATTCATTATTGAAGATAAAACCATGAACCTTTGTATTTAGGCATTTGATAAAAAATAAATTAACAATAATGCGTTCGAAAAGTTTTCAAAAATGTGTACCTTAAAAATAAAAATGTCTGCCCAAAGTAACTATTCCACGCGGACGAAGTCGCAGGCAAAAGCTAGTCAATATATAAATGACGAGGATGTAACAAATGGAACTACCTTTTCTGTTAATGAAACATTTAAATTATAAATTTTAAATTAGTTAAGTACTGGTGTTTTTAATTACTTTATAAATAGTACAGTTACAATAAGTATATCATTTATTCAAAATAGTACACTCTTCCTCTTTTGCTCTTCACTCTTCCTCTCGCAGCATAAGCTGAGATAGGGACCATTTTGGCCTCGCACAGATAATTATTTGATTATACTGTTTAGTTATTAATTTTATTTTACTGGTTTGTTTGTCTTGTGCGAGTCCCAAATAAACATTTTTTCAATATTTCTCTTTCTTTCCTACTTCGCTGTGCCCGACAGGGTCCACAATGATCATAATTTTGTTAAAACCTACCACCTTAGTTCACATGTGGAAAAGCAATAAATATATTGAGTATTGCTATTCCATCCAAAAGCGTGATACCTAATCATGACACCTTTCAAGCCCTTCACCGATTCCTGGTGGACACAGGAAACGAACTAAACATCGCATCACTATGTTTCTCTTGCCAGGGTTGCGGAATTGTTCGAAAGAGTCATCGCGGCCCTGGAACGTAAAGGGTTTTAGAAGGAACACGGATGGGATTTAGTCTGTAAGAGTCTGACACGCCCTTCCGCTCCACCCAGAGCAGAAGAAGTCATTTGATGATTTCCCATCCTTAAAAAAAAAACACTATGTTTCTGTCTATTTCGTTAGCTATCAGAAACCATCTTTATGGTTTTTACTATTTCACAGTTGAGAACGTTTACTATCTACATGAGTTTCGAGTTTGACCTAGGACTTGACCGGTTGGTTGAATGCCAAACCAAACATCACATGACTCGTGTATATTTCAAAATGTTTTGCAAAGCCACTGCTGTCACCAGCCTTGTTATTTGAACCGACATTGGGTTTTGTAATAAACTTGTATTTATGAAGAAGAGGTGTTTCTATTTGAATACAATTTTGTGGCCAGTGAACCCACCTTTAATTGGTTCTTGGTAACAGCCTGTCTCTATTTTGTTTTCTTATTACCCTCCGTTCATCTCTTCGTTCATTTTAATTGTTTTTTTTCTTATGACCTACTTTAAACACATGATTATCTAACGTCGTTTGGATTCTTGGAACTCCCTTTAGATATCTGCTGGTCTATTCTGTCAACACCTCACCGTGTTCACTCAGGTGGAGTGAGCTCGAAGTGAACTGTCATTTCATTTTGTTTGTATGGATTGACAGCTCACTTCATGTTCACTTCACCTAAGCATTCACGTTGAAAGATTTACAGAATCGCACTGCTGTTTGCAAGGCTTTCCTTTGAACAATCATTGCTTTGGTATGTTTGACGAACTGAAATGATAGGACAAAATGGCAACTTAGATACTAAACCAGGATCTACCTACTTTCCCGATGATCACTGAAAAACTGCTGATGTTTTTTTTTGTTTATTTATTAAAATCTCCCTTACACAATAATCACAGGTGTATACCCAATGCGACAGCGCGGTCTCCAAATTAACTTATTTACGACAAAAATAAAAAGACGTAAAAAACGAATAGTAGGTACTTATAATAAAAAAAAAACTAAATAAGTCATAGGCGTCTTGGCATCTTTTAAGCATTGCTACATGGACCGCTCCCATGCTCCTCAGATTCAGTGGATTCTAGTGGCTTTCATCAGGTTAAGTTCCATCTTGTGGGAGGACTTCCAACGCTAACCTTCTGATCGCCACACCAGAACCTATCGGCCCCAATGACGTTCCGTTTTGCGATGATTGTGTTTGACGACCGCCAATATAATAGCAATAGTGTATTTTACTGAAAATATCTAATTAGTCCGTCAGATAGATTTCCAAAAATATTGGACACGTTTTTATACTTTTTTGCGTAGAAGACACGCGTGACGTCACTATGGTGGTACAATTTTTCCAGTGTCGTGACGTCACGCGTGTAAAATACCCTATTTTTCGAGCTGTGTCAATAACCTTGGTTCTCCAGTGAATCTCTTCATGTCTCATTCGACCACGCAAAGAAACTAAAAATACCCAACCATAGATCACCTTGCTCAATTTTAAACAATATAAATTATATTTCCATATACAGGCCTGTTGTTACAAATTGTATTAAAAGCCTTGTTACGTTACGTTGAGATTTCTCACGTGATACGGTATTAATGTCGAGGATAAGATGATATAAACACAAGTACGTATACATAATGGTACTTAGCATAATAGCTTGAGCATAATAGGTATTTAAGTATGTTATTATGTAATATAGAATTGAATTAGTTTAGTTTAAGGCTAAACTAAGGCATGATAGTTTTAATATTATTATGGCAGGTAGGGTGACCTTAGGATAGGTGGTGCAACGACCTTTACAGGCTGGTAGCAGTTAAGATATCGAAATATAGATAACTAGCTTTTGCCCGCGACTTCGTACGCGTATATCCCGTTACCGTAAGTATTTCGGGAAATCCTCTCTTAGTGCTCCCTTACGGAATGTTGGAAAACTATATACCAAATTCCAGTTTCGGCTGTGCGTTGCCTGTCAGTCACTCACTCAATCGCGACGTGACGGATTATTTTTTATATAAAATTTGGGATAAGGAAACTGAAGAGGACAGAGGATTGAATAGTGGATATCATAAGAAGCATAGAAAACTGAAATTAAACTAATCTTCTTGTACCTCAGAAATAAAAGGAGAAAACGGGGAAGACAGTATAGGAAGGCCGTAGGTGGGAAGATAGAATAGAGGCAACAGAAGAAAAAACAAGGACTAGGGCAGCGATGAATCGAATTGGGTGAGAAAACAAGGAGACCTCTGCCAAAGCTAATCAAGCAGAACTAGTTGTTGATTAACTAGACATTGAGTTGACAATGTGTGAAATTATGAATGACAAGCTATCGCCCACGCCTCCGCCCGCGTGAATGTCGAAAATTAACCCAAAGGAACATACTCCCGGGATGTAAAGTATTCCATGTGTTATTCCAGACCATAATCTACCTCTGTGCCAAATTTCATCAAGATCAGTCCAGCCGTTTGCCCGTGAAGAAGTAACAAACATACACACACTCACAAACTTTCGCCTTTATAATATTAGTGCGATTAGCTGACCCGCGTCACATTTTTTACCGACTTCAAAAAAAGAAGGAGGTTCTCAATTCGGTAGTTTTTTTTTGTTGAGTTTTGTTCATTAATGCTCCACATCTTTTGTTCGTAGCGTGATGTTATATAGTCTTTGAAAATTTCAATTCGAACCATTAGTTTATGACTTTAGCGCGTTCAACCAAACAAACAAACAAACCCTTCATCTTAATAATATTAGTATAGATATGTTTTTGGATCTAAATAAAGGATTACAACTATCTTTAAATTTTATTTTTATGTGGCAGTTGGATGATAGCAGTCGAAGACATTCTGCTGAATGTTAGTGGACTGATATATACGATGATGATGATGATAATCATGACGAATACAATATTGAAACATAAGATAGCATGGGCCTGTTAAAAAAAAACTCACCACATTATTCAGGGTTGAAATCACAATACTAACGATGAGAACTTTATTTTTTTATTTATTTTTTTGGGCATTATGTATGGGCTGGCCGACCCTTATTGAAGCCTACTGCACGCGCATGTAAGGCTTAGGATAGAAAATGTTGGAGATGGTCTTATATAGCTTGGTAAGGCATATTCCCAAGTGGTTTGGTTGCTACAAAAAGACTTTCAAAGAAGTATATGTATTTTGAGTTTATTTTCAAGTATTTAAAGATTTTTGTTTTGAGTCTATGATCTGTCTATTTTTTTTAATTGAGGTTAGTTTGCTCTTGGCTCTAGTCTACGTCATAGATGATAGAGACAAAGTCGACGATGGAGCGAGCTTACCCAGAAGAAGCCTGTTCACTCTAATGTTGAAGATATTAGGGTTGTATGCATTCGGAAACACAGACGCAGGCAGAGAGTTCCACCCCTTTGCTGTGCGCATTATAAAAGACGTTTGGAAACGTTTGGTGCGAATTGGTGGAATAGCAACAACAACTATTGCTGTATATGTGCCTATTAATAATCATGGTAAACTTTTACAGATATGGCTGAGCTAAATAATTTACGGTCATACGAGTTTTTTATACATACATATATGTACATATTTCTTGTGTATTTCTGGTGAGTAACATTCCATACTCGTTTATATTTTGTTGTTATGAAGTTACAGAAATAATTGAAACCTTGGACTTAAAGCTGAACTGGTTTTAATTGATCTCAATATTGACTTTTAGATCTTGCAAGTTTTTGCTTGACAAGTTTGCATTACAAGTTTTATCGTTACAGATATGCATTGTTTTATCATTTTTTAAATTCAAAAGCGATATAATTGCAATATCTTTTAATAGTGCAATGATTTCACGATTTGATTCAATGTTATATTTGATCCTAGGAATTTCTTTGTTGCTGCCTACCAAATGTCAAATTTGCTACCAGCAGTAGCTGAAATGTCATGTTTGAAAGGGAAACATGACGTTTCAGCTACTGTTGGTAGCTAATTTGACAGTTGGTCAAAGTTAGATACGTTATTGAGACCGGGCCGTAACTGGGTAACACGGTAGTTCCTGACAAGACTGGAATCAGATTTACTGGCATCTGAAAATCCATAACGACTACCAAAGATCTACAAATAACAGCCGGGACCAACGGCTTAACGTGCTTTCCGAGGCACAGAGGAAACTCGATATGTTAAGATGGGCACCCCATCTACAAACCAACCTTGGCAAGTGTTGCTTTAACCTTCACGATCGACCCGTGTGGCTGTTATTCTTTAGCCACGAGCTCCTCAACTAACTTGAATCACGCGACGAAAATAATGAGACAACTAGTAAAAAAAACATTATTTAACATACGGCACAGGAGGAAGAACAAGAAGATTATCACAATCTTCTTCAACGACATCCACAACTGTAAATAGACATCCCTCAAGCATCGCCACAATCACAACAACGAAAGATTTTTTACTTCCCTCACTACACTTCTGACTCTTCCCACATAGCGTTACAAATCTACATTTATATTCAGTTACCACCTCGTTACCAAATACAAACTGATTTATCTTTTGATGAAACACCGTGTTCAACAAAGAAACAATTGCTAAAGTAAACGGAGCAGAGCCTTATATTAGTCTCTCCACATTTGTAAACACAAGTCGACTCATGTCAGGCTTTTGTAGCCTTAATACTTTAATACATGTTTCACGAACTTTCTCCAGGGTTGTTTGCGCTTAGAAAATTGTATTTTCTACTGTAACATGTTTGTTTATTAAATGCTACGATGCTTCAATTTTCAAACTTTGTCTTTTAACGGGAACGATTTTTATTTTTGGGACAAGGAACAATGTGTGCAGGATAAGTTTTTGTGGTTTATAAAAGAGCTTGATTGTACTCAAGTGGTATATCCATACTTATCCACATTTCTTTGTCAGAAGCTTTTTGTGCGACCAGTCTGACCAGTCTACATCCTTCTCTAGATCGATCCTCTAGGGTTTCACTACCTATCTCTGTGACAAATAGATTCCTTGAAATATAGACTTATACGTTTCTTTTTATCTGCCATAATATTCAGGTTCTAAATCGTACACAATTTTAACTCAACAAAACATAACTCCATTCACGATTCTCGATTGCCGGATCCTCTATGACCTTGCGTCACTTAATAAATTACCTAACAGCTGATCGAACTTACTTGACAGCCCTAACAAAATCTCTTGATCCGCATCTCAATGGCTTACAAATGTAACTTGTACGAAATCCTTGTCAGCGATAGAGTTGGACGTTCCCAACTGGTCAGCTGTCCCGGAAGCATTCAGAAGGTTACTTGGCTCGGCCTGTCTATGCGGCTATATATTGGTTGCACTGTGTGCCCGCGCGCAGTACCGCCTGCGCTTGCGTCGAATCTGTGACCGTGAAACTTGTAAGTGTTGTGTGTGTTCGTTTTTGGTGCTGTTAGTGTACGTGCGTTTTGATTTGGTTTTGTTTCGTAGGGAGTTGACGTGTATAGTGGGTACGATGGTGGATCTAAATGATAAATTCAGAAAAGTGCTAAATAAAACAATATTTTAACTGGTCTAAATGTTACCATGCTAATAAGCTTCTTATAAGTTCTCCTCTACTTTAGTTCCAGCAATTAGTTATCTTTGACCATGTCTAAACTATCAATATAATATGATAAGGGTTGCGTTATTGACGTAGGTATCTTATAAAATTCCAAGTTAATTGACGCAATCGATAAAGTTCTTGAAGAATGTTTTCTCACAATTTCCGTGGTTCTAAATAAAAGTTTAAATTCAAGTAAGCGCAAGCGCATGTGATAACAATAAATATCAAAAACTTGTTTGTTGTCAGATACATATTATCATAAGATTTTTGACAGATTAGGAAGGGAGAGTTCTCAAAAATATAGGGACAGCTGTCGTACTTTAAAAGGATCGTTTGCATTCATATCGCAGTCACAAAATGTTAAAAACTCCTGCAATTTCCCAACGTTTAGAAAAGTTATTGACATTGATTGTCGCTGAGATACTACTGCGGTTTGCATTTGAACGTTTTTTTTTAATACGAAAATTGACATGAAAATCCAATACCATGTTTAACAATATTTTTTGTTTAATACAACAAATTTTGCTGCTGAAATATTCTCAATTCATCAAGATTGCTTGATTGGCAGCGGTGACTAATAAAGTCCTTTTGTTCAAGTTTTGGATAGCCGCCCACGCGTGCTTTCTTGTTTCTCTGATCGAAATGGGTACATTGGTAATTCTAGGAATAAATATTTTTTACCTTAGGATTTGTCAAGGCCTCATTTGCCTTTTGAAATGACTCTGCCAGCAAGTTTAGATAATCAGAATCAGTTAGAACAATTTTGTATCTACGTGTCTAGCTGTTCACAGTTATAAGTTATCGATTTGCATAGCCTTTTCTAGAAACAGCTGGGCACTTTTGCTTTTCTTAATCTTCATTTAGTTTTGTTATAATAACCACTAAGCACACAATTTTATTTGTTTCTTATTTTATTATTTAGTCGTGCATTAATAAAGGTGTAGTTAAGTTGTCATTCTGATAGACAGATGGTCGTACCTTCGATTTTTAAATAGCTCAGACAATCGATACGAAGAAAGAAAACGGACGTTTAAATCGATTTGTTCGTATGTTATTTATGACTTCGAACGAGTAGAAAATTTGTTACTACTACTTGTGTTTCCTGACCACAAAAAGGGATTCAAGGACCAGCATAAATAAATAGTTATTTACTTATCAAACCAAGTCGTACAAAAAAAAAACTTATTTCGGTATTACTAACGTCTAAGTTTTTTTTTACTTTCACTCACTGATCATTCTCTTTCAGGTCAAAATGCGTTTCCTCATCATCACTGTCGCCATATTCGCGATGGCTCAAGCCAGACCTGGGCTCTTCTTCGCCCAGCAATACCAACCTCTTGGAGTGCAGTACGTCTCCCCTGGAGTCGCAGCCGTCCATCCTCACCCAGCAGTCGAATTAAACGCTGCCAGTGAAGCCCAGCTTCCACGGGGACTTTTGAAGTCCAGAGACTTCTATGATAACCCTCACGTAGCTGCAGGACTTGCTAAGGAGTCCTGGTTTACAAACAAGGAGATGCAAGTCGTTGAAAGGGAAGCGGAGAAGATTCCTCGAGAGAGTATTTACCATATTGTGAAGAATGCCGGATTTTTGGATAGGCATTGATTATGGAGAAGAATTTTGCGTGTGTGAATAGTGTCAATTAGAACTATAATGTTGTGAATGTGTATGGAAAAAAATGTTTTGTAAATATTTTTAACATTTAGTAGGTTTAATTCATGGTACAATATAACTTTAAATAGTTTGTAATGTCGTCACCTTGTATATTTTAAGTAGAAATGATTGTAGAAAAAGTAATAAATTAGGTTTGAAGTTAAGATTTATTCTAAGTCATAAATCCTAGAATATTAAAACTATGTAACTTCTTCATGTTTATTTATGTTAAACTTATTTATATTCCAATTATTTATGTAAATAATTGCGATTGCATGCTAAGGTAAACCGGTTTGGCCTGATGGCTTTAATTTCAATAGAAATAAGTTATTTTAAGAATGTCAATGAAAATCTGTGATCTCGAGCAATAAGTACGTCTGTAAGTTATTGTTCAATGTTTTTTTTTGTAAATAATTAGAAATATTGTTATACTTAATAAAAAAATATTTTTGATATAAAATTGTTGTTTTAGATGGAATTAATGTTACAATCGGATCTGTATTGAGGTTTCTTGAAGCTTCTTCCTCGTTTGCAGGTGACCCAGCATTCGTGGGCTGGCTTTTGGGTGTAATCTAGAAAAATAAATAATTATTTATGTATCCCTTATATTAAAAATCAAGTGTCATGTGCCACTGTCGCAAAAACTCGAAAATGGCTGGACGAATTTGAATTTTCGACGGTAAAAATTAATTCAATTAATTTTTGGTGGTATTTTCGTTGGTGGCATTCTAGTAATACAATTCTTACGATGAGTCATGATTTCATTCGTCAATGAATGAGCGAATAAGCTTAACTGTGACGTAACAATTAAATGACATTCTATAGCCTCCGAATTACACTATGACTAAGTATATGTATGTTATATTGGTCCATCAACACAACGATCATTGCTTAATAATGATCGGATAGAGCCATAACAATAACTTTTAATTTAGTTTACGTAACATGACTAAAGTATTGCATATTTTGCATATATCATATAAAGCACACACAAATAATGTTGCACTATCAAAGCTTCTACACACGCGTGCACCAATGTCGACATCTACATACCAATAAATAACACAGTTGGCGCAGTGGTTGAGTAATTGGCTGCTGCGCTGCGTGTCGCGGGTTCGATTCCCGTACGGAACAAATATTTGTATGGCATATTTATGTATTTAGCAGTTCCGAGTCTGACTGTTTGTGTAAGTATGTGAGTTTGTATGTTTGTAAACGCACTCAGGAGACAGGAGAAATCCTAATGTGGGGCAGCGTTTTATAAAAAAAAAAGAAAGAAGAATAATTCGATGAAAACGAAAAACTCACTTATACATACTTAGACAGTAAGGGCCTTAACCGTTATAGTTACAGGAAAACGTTCCTAGGAGACCATCCATAACTTTTTGAGATATTCTGCATTCACAAATTTTGAAAAAAATGTAGTCAGAAAATACCAAAAAAAAAATATTTTTGCCTATCGATCCTATTTTATGTAGGGATTAAAATCCATCTAGTAGGTACATCTAAAAAGAAAAACAAGCGAATACTGCTGATTGACAATTAAATACCTACAAACACACTTGAAAAGCTTAAAATTCCATCGTTTGAAAAGGATATACTCGTAGTTCAAATCAAAACTTTCGTTTGAACTAAACGCTATTCACAATGAGATCAAATATTCAACTTCAACATCTATGATCAAAAATTCTTCGAATTTTCCCCAAAAGGTTAAATTCCTACATCAAACGACACATACGAAAAATTCCGCGAATATCTGAACGTTCAGTGTATATACCTACTTATAGGTATTCTTTTATATACGAGAGGCGTTGGTTTAACTAAAACAATACTATTGGGTACTTGGGTAGCTAGCGTGGGTGTCTAGTACCACTTCAACAGGAACCTCGAGAGCTCAGATTTGTCTATATTTTCTTTTATTTCTCTGTGTGGCTGAGGGTCTACTTAAACTGGTTGGTTTTGGTCCTTCAGTTGAAATTGAATATGTCATTCTAGAACAAAGTTAAGGATTAGAAATAGGTTAAAGTTTCGGTCAACAATACACAACTGAAGTGACTGCGACAGTCTACGCATGGACGACACACAGCTTTTTAGGGTTCCGTAGTCAACAAGGAACCCTTATAGTTTCACCATGTCCGTCTGACCGTCCGCGGTTTAGCTCAGAAACGCTTAGCGCTAGAAAGTTGAAATTTGGTAAGGGTATACATATTAATCACGCCGACAAAGTGGTTAATAAAATCTTGAAATACATTTTTTTAGATGATTGTTTTGTTATCGTCGACCCCATTGTGTCGTTGGATAGGTCGTTGAAAAATATTGAGGGTTTGCTAAAACCTTTTTTCATCCAAGGATCCGTTTGCGAAATATTAAGATTTAAAGTGCTAATTTTTGTTAGAGTCAAGTACCTCTGCTAGCTAAACGGTAGTTTTTGGAGACGTGAAAAAAATCATAGTAGTAGCATAATTATGTATATAACAAATTTAAAAGGAAACCTATCACCACTACCTAGGCTTAAAGAGTTAATGAGTAAAAGTCGACCAACTTATCAAATGGAACTGGGTAAGTTAAAAAAACCCTAATAATTCGTGGTTATTGTTATTAAACCACCCAGTAATAGGAACCGGATAGAAGCGGGACTCCATCGACCGAACTTCCCACGACAACAACCACGTTGAGTGGCATAGGGGCAACCTCCCCCCATAAATCAGGTTTATGATATCAACAAAATTACGCAAATTAAACCTACAAATTTGAATAAAAATATAAATAAATAAACTATGTATTCCTAAACTTTTTCCATATAGGGGGCGATTTACACCCTCTCCCCTGCCCTTAACTCCAGAAATATACATATTTAAACATACCATATGAAAGACCTGTCTCTGATGGTATAATTGAGGGTGCTAGCTAACAAGTGGTAAATAATATTTAATTTTGTGATTTCCATGTTGGATCTTTGATCTGTTGATCTTTTTTTCTGTGTCATGTATTAATAATACTATGCGTACTATAGTATAAATTCAAGTTCTTGAAACGTTATAGACAGATGTGTTGCTGGGAAGTTTGTTGCGCCACTTCTTCTTCCCAGCTAAAACACTAGGAAGTGGTGACTGACGGGTGGGCGTTTTGAAGAACTGTCTTTAGGTAAAATTCGACGTTCAAAAAGTACTGGCTCTCAGCCTAATTTGAATAAATGACTTTTTAAGGTACCGTACCCAAAGGGTAACCACCGGAACCCTATTACTAAGCCTCCGCTGTTCGTCTGTCTGTGAGCGGGCTGTATCTCAAGAACCGTAATAGGTAGACAATTGAAATTTTCACAGAGTGTGTATTTCTAATGCCGCTATAACAACAAATAATATAAATAAATGAAATTGATAGGGGCTCCCATACAATTAACATGTTTTTTTTTCAGTTTTTGGTCCGGAATCCTTTGTGTGAAAGTCCGACTCACACTTGGCCGGTTTCGACTTTTACCACCATTATGGAAAGGGATATTGCTGTTGTTTCTGAATAGTTTCGACTCTCACAACAGACTGGCACGTTATATTAGTGGGGCTGAGGCAGCAAGTGAGACATTTGAATCCCGTGGTAAGGGTGGGCCATTGGGCATTCATGACAGTTGGACAGAAAAAATCTAATTAGTCCGTCAGATAGATTTCCAAAAATTATTGGACACGTATTGTTTCTTTTTTCACATAAACAAAAAATTAAGACAAAACACTGCGATGAAAACACGCGTGACGTCACTATGATGGTACAATTTTTACCATCATAGTGACGTTACGCGTGTTTTGTTTATGTAAAAAAAGAAAATATACGTGTCTAATAATTTTTGGAAATGTATCTGACGGACTAATTCGATTTTTCCAGTAAAAAACCGTATTCATCATAACCGGTTCGGCGTTTCAAGTGCGAAAGCGTAACAAATAAAGAAACAGAATATAAACTTACGTCCGCATGTATACTTAATATTAGTTAGGAATTTCAAACTTTACGCACGTGATCCCCTGATCCCATATTTCATCCCCTTAACCTTCAAAGTCACATGCCCAAAAATGTTTTCTAAATAGATTTACTGACGTCATAAAACTTATATAAGCCGTTTGGTCTGGGTCAACACGTTTATAACAAGATGTAGACAATATTGTCTGGTATAGTGCCAAAACACCACTTAATATATCGCTTGGCACAACATAATGGGGCGAAGCTTATGAGAAATCAACAATTTGTTCTATCTTTAGATATAACAGGTTGTCTGGAGTCTAGAAACACTTATATACCTACTTTCAAAAGTTTTGTAGTTTTTGACGTGACTTGACGACGTCAAGACTCTAAAAAAGGATGAATGAGTCATCCGTCAACGTTACGCTCACTGTAACGTTACGATTATTTCATCAAAGTTTTGCTATGACGTTGTCACGTTAAACTATCGTCCGTAAACCGACTTTACAGACAAACAATTTTGACTTCCTCATGAGGCCTAGTGCATAGTGTTTCCCATATTTCTTCACGGTGCTGAGACGTGGACTTTAAGAGACAGCGAGAAAAAGAAGAAAGGCGCTTTAGAAATGCGGTGCTGGAGAGAAATGCTTGGCATAACCTGCAGCCCTACTATGACGTGCTAATGCCATCCGATTCCAATTATGTAAACGGGATAATTCTATTCGCTATGTCTAGCTCCGTCTCCCTCTTATAGCGGAATCATGATCGTATTAAGACTTAATAGTACACAGTTCCTGGACACAGTTCCGAACCAACGTCTCAATCCTCCAAGAACTCGGTAACAAGCAGCGTCATTCTTCTATCGTCCAATTTCGTATCCTCACTTTTTTTAGTTAATCATACGTCGAGAAGACACATCTGTGGAACGACTTGTAGTACAGGGAAAAGTTGAAGGAAAAAGAGCGCGCGGCAGGTCACCAATGCGTTGGATCGACCAAGTCAAAACTGCACTCTATGTTCCACTCCACGAATGTGCAAGAAGAGATTCAGTATAGGAGGAATGGGAACGGATTGTGAAGCCCCTGATGTGACGGCCATGATCAATCTGCCAAGAGTGTAACGATGAAGAAGAGAGGCCCAGTTTTTGCAACGAAAATTGACAGACAAGCTAATAGGGTAGATTCCTATAAATTTCTTTGGTCCGTCGGTTTTACCAAAGAATATTTAACAAGTACTTTATCTCTTGTTACCTTATAAAAAAACCTCCTCCTCTTTTGGAAGTTGGTTAAAAATAAATGTAGACGATACAGGGCGTTGAAATTTCGAGTGATGTCACGCAATGGTACATTTTTTTACCTAGAACTGTCACAAGGGAGAATGCCACAAACCCTCTATTATGAACAGCGTTACTTTTAATTTTACAACTTGCGTTAATTTTAATCGGTTCAATATTTTTAAGGTTCCGTACCTCAAAGGAAAAAAACGGTTGTCCGTGTCTGACCGTCCGTCTGTCTGTCAAGACCCTTTATCTCGGGAAAGTGTGGAGGTATCGAGTTGAAGTTAAAACCATACTAAAATCTACAGTTCCTTGAAGCTGTGAAAAAGTCAAAATTCCTCAAAGTTACCAAGTATTATCATGGGGATAAATGTAAATATGTATATAACTACTCGTTTATCGGATTATGGTTGACAAAAGGTTCCTGTGTTATTTATAGGATTTATCAAAAAGATTTTAACGATAATGATAAATCCTCTTCGCTTAAGTTTATCTGGGGCTCATTTCGTGTACTCCACCATCAAAACGGGTTCTATTTTCGTCCAAACTTCAGCCATTTTGAAACGGAGAAGCAGTAAACAAAGCAATCCCTATAGTTTCTCCCGATTAGAGAGTCGACTTGCTCGAAAATACTAAGATTAGAGTAGTAAAAGTCAACATGAATGAAGCCTTAAATAAAAGCAGTTCGGTACTTAGTTTGTTTAAGCTAATATGATAAAGAAATAAAACTGTTTGTTTGTATGCATGTGTTTGTGTCAGGTTATATTTGACAATACTGGTCCGATTACAAATGTTATTTCAATGAAAGAACATCACTGCTACCGCTGAGCTCGATCATTATCAACATTTCAGCCGAAAGACATCTACTGCTGCCAATAGGCCTCCCTCAAGAGTGGCCGTAACCACCGGTCCTGTGCGTTTCCTCTTTAGCGGATTTCCAAGGCCTTCATCAGGTCATCGGTCCTCCTAATGGAGACCTTGCAACGCTGCCTCCTGCTGCACAGGGCCACCACTCCAGATGAATTTGTTGGGTAACGGAATTTATTCGAAAGAGTTACCGCGGCCTTGGAACGCAAAGGGCTTTAGGAGAAACACGGATGGGTTTTAGTCAGTAAGAGTAAAGAAAAGAAAGAAAGAAAACATGTTTATTCTACCAGAGATGACGCTCAAAAACACAACATTAAAAGAAAATAACACCACTAAATAAAAACTGTTACACTTACAAACTATGTCTGAACCGGACATTACCTACCGCGAGACAGTCTGTGACGTCGTTTCGCTCCACCTAAAGCGGAAGCAATCATTTCATGATTTCTCTCTCCTTGAAACAAAAAAGATCCTTTCCACCCGATCGACTATCAGTTCTGCGAGTAATGTGCCTTAATTCTGAAAATCCGGCTACTAGAAGAATGATTGGCGCCTGTAGGGTTCTTTGTGGGGTTTCATTGGGAGCGAAAGCTGCGTGAAAGTACTAGTACATGTTAGAGGAGACTTCAATGTATATGGTAGCGAGTTTATTGCCCTGTCGTCTGGGCTAGAATGCGTCACTGAAGTATAGTATATAGTAGTATGATGATGATGATGTTAATGAAGAGTAAATGTTTATTATTAATGGTTTTATAATCTGAATTTATGGGTTAGTGTAATTGGTTTTCAAAATACTCCAAGAAAAGTGTGTAGCTTTAGCTAAGGTTTTTCATAATCCTCCTGAGTTTTCAGTTTATGAGGTAGCTAGTATCTTTAAACTGAGGAAGCACTTATTGATAAGAACGTTTATTGGAATTTCTTGCGGTATTTTACGAGGAATATGAGTAATGTTTATTGATTTGGAAAGCTGTCGAAACAAACCTTCGTTTGGATGATAAAATCATTTCGTTTGCTTAATATCCTGTTTAGGAATGAGTTTCCTTAATATTTGCGATTAATATTTTGTAACGTTTCTCTTAAATATTGAATCTTTACCTAGATACATATAATATTGGCGTCTTATAAGTCTGAAGCCAAGAATTTACGGTATTTATCGCGATTTAAATTCACGTAAGCAAGTAATTCAAATAAAACAACACACAACTCACAAGATTAAATTAGTTTGGCTTCATTCTGAACTAGGCGGTTTGATTTGGTATTTAATATTCAAAATTATTTATATAGACTGAGATCCATGAGTTCCCAGACCTTACTTATTTTCTCACTAAACAGAATGTGGGATGGAGTAGTAGTAAATATTTAACAATATTCTGTAAAACATACATATAAATCAGCACCCAGACTTAAAAAAAAGCACTAAGGCAAAGGCTTTAGCACCTGGACACCGGCCGTTGGCCCAAGCTAGCAAAGTGCCAATTCTACTTATTTTAAAGCAACGTTCGCATCAGCATGTCAGTGGAAAATGTCAAAAAAATATGGAAATAGAGGCTTTTTTGACAGATTGCGACTGAGATGCGGACGTTGCTTTAAAATTAATAGAATTATTGGCCCTCAGATATACGTATGTTAAAAGTACAAACTAACACTATCCTACACATTTGTGTGTTTTTTTTTGTTAGTGAGAAAATAAGGGAGGTCTGACAACTCTGGGCTCTTAGTCCATAAGGTGTGTCTTTCCTTTTTCGAAATTAGTTAATCATTTGTTTTTGGAACGAAGTTCCTTAACGCGGCTTACGGGTAGGGCGATTTAGTAGAAATCGTCACGTAACGAAATGCCGTATGCTGTGTGTGTTTCGAGCCTACTGCAAGCAAATGAGCTCACGAGCAAGTGAGTGCGCAGCCGGGTGCGCAACTCTCTCTCTCTCTCTCTCTCTTTGTCCCTGTCTCTTTTTATCAAATCTCTGTGGGGTACGGGCCTCGGCTTAGGGCGTCGCTGGGGAGAGGACAGCTAGGGACGAGCTGGATCGAACTGGTCAACGTCGATTGATTGGTGTGGTAGCTTTATATAGCTATTAGAGACAGAGAGAGAGAGAGTTGCGCACTTACTTGCTCGTGTGCTCATTTGCTTGTAGTAGACTCGATACACACACGCATACACACACAACATACGGCATTTCAACTTATGGAACTTCGTTCCTTAAGGGGGTCCCCCGACATCACAATGTTTTTTTTCTAAAATTTCATGTTTAACCTTGAATGCCTTATTACCTTTCCTGCTATCACAGTTGAACTCATGCATGTCACAGGTGTCAATGAAGGTCCTCATCTCCCCACAGGAGTCGATGCCGCATATCGGCACTTGATCATGGCGACAGATATCTGCTATCTTGCATTCCTCTTCCAACTGAAAATCATTTGGAAAACTTTATAAAACAGTAGGTAGTTGACTGGTTGTGAAACAACACATAGGGTGGACTTTGTTCGAAATTTTGCCAGGGTTGCGGAATTTGTTCGAAAGAGTCACTGCGGCCCTGGAACGCAAAGGGCATTAGGAGGAACACGTATGGGTTTTGGTCAGTAGGAATCTGACACTCCTTTCCGTTCCACCCAGAGTGGAAGAAGTCATTTGACGGTTACCCATCCATAAAAAGGGTGAACTGATAAATATAGAAAAACAAAAGGAAAATCAAATTTTAGATAAAGATTGCACTCCTCACAAAACTGATTAGCATCCGTATACTCAACGTAAGGCTTAGTTGAAAACCTGCGTCAGGAAACCTACTATTCGTCGGGCTATGCTGAACTGCAAAGCGATTCTGTAAACATATCACCGTGTAAACTGAAGTGAAGTGAACATAAAGTAAAGTGAGCTGTCAATCCATACAAACAACATGAAATGACAGTTCACTGCTCCCTCACTCCTCCTAAGTTTACACGGCGAGATGTTGACAGAATAGACCGTCTGAACCTATTTGGCGTAGCCAGTGAGGTAGGCAATGTTATTCTTTTTAAATGAAGTCTCCTTATTTATGTTCCTATATTGTGTGCCATATAAACATGTTTTCTTTAAGTAAGGAACGAAAGAGCAGTGGAACTGATGCAAAGATTCGATGAGCCATATATATTTGCAAACTGATGAATCTTCTAGATTCGAGCACTGCAAAGATGCCTTATGCTTAAGAACCCCCTAGGTCTATGGCCTAGATTAGAGTCAAGAGCAAACCCATATTAAATTTTAAAAAAAAGATGATTATAATTTATTTAGACATCTCTGAGTGTTTTGGAAAATGAAACTTTGTTCTGGAGCGAACCAGCTAGTATTCTTCATATCAACCGAAAATCGTCCACTGCTAGATATAGGCCATTTCCAAGGCCCCGGATGTGATGGAATAATACTATTCTTTAACGTCCGACACCATACGGAACGAACCATGCAGCTAGTATTACTATTAATCTATTCCAACTTCTCGTTGTATTTATGTCGTACAAGGCGACTGTATTAGAAGCAGATAATATAGTATAGATCAGTATATATTTCTTTTATTGATCTGTCAAATCTGTTCAATTAAAGATAATTAAATTTCGCATGAACGAAGTATAGATATTGAAGAAAATAGGAAAAGTATTTATACTATTATTAAATATATATTTTTTTCTATTTTAGTGTTCCGAACGTCTGTAAAAAAAAAACCAGTCCGCCTGTCTGTCCGTCTGTCACAACCAAATTGGTACAAATAGGTACGAACTTTTGTGACCCAAACATACGCGTCTCTAACTTAATAAATTTTGAGTATGGGGTCACTTTATTATTTATTGTACACCTCATAAGAAGGACAGAACAATCAAACATAAAAAGTGTACAATGGGCGGCTTTTGAGGGTATATGATTAGTTCGAAACCCTTCGTACCCGAGTCCGACTGTGAACTTGACCGGTTTTTAGGGTTCCGTACCCAAAAGGTAAAAACGGGACCTACTAAGACTCAACTTTCCGACTTTTTAAGTTTTTTGTCAGTCACCAGGCTGTATCTCATGAACCGTGATAGCTAGACAGTTGAAATTTTTACAGATAATGTATATTCTGTTGCCACTATAACAACAAATAATAAAAAAAAAGGGGCCCCATACAAAAAACATGTTTTTTTCGGCTAATGGTACGGAACCCTTTGTGTGCAAGTCCAACTTGCACTTGACCGGTTTTTTGATTAGCGACATGCGCAGAATAAGAGTCGTCAATACCAACCATCCAAGTGTGATTAAAATCCATATTCATTCATGGATATTTGCTCAACAGTTATTTTTCATATGATTTGATTACTTATTTGTCTGACCTTTCACCAATGTAACCTTTGCGTTGTCATCGGCCAGAAAATTGGAAAAATATGGTAATGGATTTCCAATGTGATATTGAAAAGAGATTAGTACGTAGCTCATAGGTAATGGTTGCCTATTTTTGGGGGTTGTACGAACACTGAATATTTTAGTATGAATGTTTTTGGCTGCTAGAGAACGGGCAGTCCAAAGTAAAGGGGGAAGCTACTGAGATTACGCCTACTAGAGAATCATGGTCTTCGAGGACTTGTTGCGCTCTGACTCCAAATAAATTAGCAAGCGAATAACGATGATGAATAATAATTTACACAGAACTAGCTTGCCCGCGGCTCCGCCTGCCTGAATGTCAAAATTTATCCCAAGGGAACTGGCCTATGTCCTTTCCCGGGACTCAAACTATCTCCATCCCAAATTCCATTTAAATCGGTTCAGCGGTTTAAGCGTGAAGAGGTTACAGACAGACAAACACACTTTCGCATAATAATATTAATTATATATTATAGTATTTTCTTTTCTTTTTTAAGGATGGAAAATCATCAAATGACTTCTTCCGCTCTGGGTGGAGCGGAAGGGCGTGTCAGACTCTTACTGACTAAAACCCATCCGTGTTCCTTCTAAAGCCTTTTGCGTTCCAGGGCCGCGGTGACTCTTTCGAACAAAATCCGCAACTCTGGCAGGCTTTGGCCCTAGCGGGCCCCGTCTTTTATGCTGACATCTCTTTGAGGCGCGCGTGAAACATCAACGTCATCGACCCGGGCCTGGTGGTGATCGGACAGCGAGCCACCCAGTGCTCGCCGTCCGCAGGCCCGCGCCTACGGTGGCCGGGGATCGCCCTGCGACTCCCGACGCCCGGGGCGTCTTCTCCTGTTGCGGCGGTTGGGGCGAAGGCCTTGCCTTTCCCTCGCGCGGCCCGCCTCCTCCTTCGCTAGCATTACTGCTTCGCGGAAGGAGGTGGCCGCTTCCCAAGCCTCCTCGCTCCGGACCATGAATTCAACCAGGGCCGGACGCGAGAGGTTGCCGCCGCCGATCGCCTCGACGAGGACACGGCGGTGCTCATATATTATAGTATGGTTAGGTAATATTATTCGTAAGTGTTAAATACTACTACTGCAATAATATACTCTTAATTTTGTTACCACAAAAAAATAAGGAGTCAATCGACACGAAAGGAAAAACTAATTAAGTCTACAGATATTAAGTAACTTACTTTAGCTCCATCTACATGGGCGTGTATACCATTTACTAAAGATAAAACAGTAATAATGACAGCAAAAATATAATGGAACATTCTAAAACGCACAATTTATATGAAAAACCATTTTATTCACATCACGGTATTCGTTTACGAGTTTCAAAAACATGAAAATGAAATTCTGTTTAATAAAAGTTCTGGACATTTTATAGAGCTGTAGAAAAAGCAATAACATGTTTGAAAAGTTTATATTTAGTTTATCCAATTGAAAATGTTTGACGTCAAAGTAAAGATAGTTCGAATGTATGTGGCTTTAAATCCTCGTTATATCTTGTTATATTTGCCTTCTGAATGGGGTAAATAAACCACATTGGATAACGGATCTACATTCTACAAATACGTAGATAGTATCAGGAAAGAAAAATCTTGAATGTTTAATTGAAAAAAAAAAGCATTTGTAACCGACTTCCAAAAAACGAAGAAGTTATCAATTCGACTGAATTTTTTTCGTGTTTGTTCAGCGATATTTTTTATCAAGCGAGTTAGATGATTGTTTGGAGTAGTATTTTTTCGGACTGGTCCCATTTTAATTTGGTGAAGATTTAATGAGGAACTTCGGAGATAGGCAAAGAGATTTAAAGATACAAAATATACAAATACAAGATGTGCCGCTCTGCAGTATTTCACGGAATAACTTGTTTCATACGTCATCGAATACTGCTAAGCGTGCACGTCTGCAGGCTGTGGGAGAATGGGAGTCGGGTTTGTGGCTACAAGCACTTCCGTCTTTCACCATAGGCACTATGATGGATAACGCATCATTTCGGCTCGCTATCTGTTTGCGCTTAGGCGCACATTGTGTTGCTCCGCATCGGTGTCACTGTGGAGTAGCTGTCGACAGCCTCGGGCACCATGGTCTTTCCTGCTGCAAGAGCGCAGGCCGCATAGCACGCCATGCCAGTATCAACGATATTATTCGTCGGGCTTTTGTCACCGCCGGCGTACCTGCGGTATTAGAACCTAGCGGCTTGGTACGGGACGATGGGAAAAGACCAGTTGGTATGACGTTGGTGCCGTGGAAGGTGGGTAGGCCTCTGGTGTGGGACGCAACGTGTGTCGACACTCTTGCGCCATCGCATGTTCCAAGTACGGCAGGCTGTGCTGGCGCCCTCAAGCGGCGCAAATATTGTAACCTTATTGGGAATTACAGTTTTGAGCCGTTTGGGGTCGAAACGCTTGGATCATGGGGTCCGAGTGCGCGTCTTCTTTTCAAGGACATATCTCGCCGACTGATCGACATTTTGCGTGACTAGAGGGCTGGCTCGTTCTTTGCTCAAAGAATTAGCATTGCCATTCAACGTGGCAATGCTGCCAGTCTTCTGGGCACGTTTCCGGATGACAGCGATGCGGAGGAATACTTTGACGCCTGAGTGTACTTTGTTTTTGTATATGTACATACTTAGGTTTAGTAGATGTAAATAGTTTTAAGATAGTATATAGTTATATTATGTTTGTTTAATACAAGATATTTTGGTAGTATAATTTAATGTCTTTGGAGATAGGCAACAGAACTCTTCAATTAATTATAGCAAACCTCCCGGCATTGCTAAAATCGCATGTCTGTTTATTGTTTGCACCAGTTCATAACATAACATCACGCCAGCACGCTGTGAAGGGGTTCGCAGATATGTACAAGTCAACCATGTTTTTGGGATTTTTCAGGCATAACTTTATTGTTTATGAACCGATCTTGATGAAAGTTCTTTATTAAGATCTCATGAAAAATCTATTTCATGATTTTAACTATCTCTGCTTTGTTCTTGATGCGTGAAGTCCTTAGCTAGAGCCTCGTTTTGTTAAGGTTTCTGGTGTTTATGGTTGTACGCTCACTTAATTAAAAGTAATCCAACTAATACTTATTATTAACAGCAAAATAAACAGTCCGTTTACTGTGTACTGGGCTAGTGTACACCTGCATAAAAATAGGAAATAGTTTAAGTTATTGTGTTTAACGTGTTTTTTTTAATAACATATTACTAACACCTTGTTATTTTTATTTTTGTGTGTACTACTAACAACCCAACTAACACTTTCTTTGTAAAAATATGGACGTATGTCTGAATTAAAAATAAATTATTATTATTATTTATCTAATGTGATAGTGAATTTGAATGTTTGTTAATCAGCTTTAGACCGTCAATTATAATTAATCATAAAATGGTTTTATTCCAGTAGTTGACGTGGAGTAGGTTTCGACTTTCTCACGCCAATAACGGCTATTTTAAAGCGAAAAGTCATTATTTCATCAGTCAAGTCAGGATTGTCTATAATTCAAATTGTTCATGTGATAAATAAAACACGATTGTAATATTGTTGCGTTTTTATTACGAAATGTTAGATTCTTGCACCTTTGGGGTTGATATTGCAGTCTGTTCGGTATTCTGGTTTCTTGAATGAGCGTCCTCGCTTGCATGTCACCCAGCATTCGTGGATGGGTCTCTGCTTAAAATCTGAGAACACATAATTTTTATTACATTTGTTTATTGTGTTGAATTCCTTATGGATGTACCCTGCCCTAGGGCTACGAGAAAAGGAGCCTTAAGACCGCCTCCTCTGAACATTTTCGCGCGTAAAGTGGTAAATAAATAAAGAAGAAGGAGTCCAGCTCATCAGAAATAAAGCAAAATATATCATTGAACAAATAATTCTAGTGTTAAATGATTGAGAGGAGTCATAATATCAATATAGTCGGGAAAGTGATTGGAAATTCATGTCAATGAGCGTCAACTTTCTCTCCATCGATCATTTGTTTAGGTAATTGTTTTTCGTCAAAATGATACTTCATTTTCCTATTAACGAAATTATATTATTAGATATGATGTTGCAAAATATATTTGAAGCAATAATTTAAGAGTACAAGAGAAAACGCGTCAAGGTTCAGGAGTGGCTTGTGACGTCACTTCAAGCGCAACGTCACGCGAAATTTCAACGCACTGTTTTCTATTTTCTTCATATTTAATGTGAATAAATTTTATTTTTTTGTTAAAGCAACTATAGAAAAAATACGTGTCCAATCATCATCATTATCATCATATCAGCCGAAATACGTCCACTGCTGGACATAGGCCTCCCCCAAAGGAAGGGGGGGGGGGGTTGACATAATAACCACGCCTGGCAGGCGGGTTGGCGATGTACCTGTTGCAATGCACAGAGAATGCTGCTGCACATTCATTGGTGAGTCCCTTAGTCGCCTCTTACGACGCCCAAGTCACGTGTCCAATATTTGTTTGTTATCTAATTAACGGACCAACAAATTCTATTCAATACTAATCTGGCTACTTAATTATATTAAGAAATAGTTCTTGTCAAAGAGAACGAGTGTAGGTTACCTTTCTTACTGTCGCAGTTGAACTCGTGCATGTCGCACATGTCGATGAAGGTCCTCATCTCGCCGCACGAGTCGATGGCACACATAGGCACCTTGTCGTGTACGCATAGGTCTGCCACCTTGCACTCTTCTTCGTTCTGTTACAAGAGAAAACATGTAATATTTGTTTTCAGCGGTTGTAGAAAAATAGGGGGTTAAAGACGAAAAGTCATTGTCTAAAACAGCGCTGAGAGTCCTTGAAAATAGCGCTAGGATACGACGAATATTACACCCTGAGTCTTTGGAAATAGCATTGGAATTAAAAATTAGCTTATCGAATATCTAAACTAATATTATAAATCCAAACTCAATATTAAGAGGAAAATTTGTATGTCAAATTCAAAGCGTTTATTTCAATTAGGCCATTAAACGACACTTTTGAACGTCATTATTTACAATTAAAATAATAACATAAAATTAATAAAGTGACTCTACTGTCCATTCGGAAAGGTAGAATCTTAAAGAGAAGAACGGACAAGAAACTCTATGTTTGTAAGATTAGTTTGTTGGAAGTAATCTCTGGAAGTACTAATCCGATACAAATTTTAGATTCTTTCATTGGAAGAAAATATTTAGAGAATATTTTATGTTAAGGCTGCACTAGTATTCCATATAAGTAGCAATCTGAAACTATAAGAGAATTAATTCTTAAACGTATAGGAGTACGGTGTCGGACGTAAAATAATAGCACCATCCCATCACTTCCCATGGTTGTCGTAAGAGGCGACTAAGGGACTCAACAGAGAATGGGCAGCAGCATTCTCTGTGGTTCTGTGCATTGCAACAGCTACACTGCGATCGCCAACCCACCTGCCAAGCGTGGCGATTATGGCAGGCCCTTGGATGACGCCTATGTTCAGCTGTGGACGTCTTTCGGCTGATATGATGATGATAAGAGTATGCTAAACATCATCCAATTGCAATACTTGGTTACAAAGCAGTTTGAAACACATTGCGACTGAAGTAAAGACCGAAACGCCCAAGTCAGGCCCAAGTTAATGACCTGTTAACATAAGATCGTCAGCCATTTAAAATAGATTAGTTACGTTGCTATGTTATCCTAATATTATCTAACTCATCCCAAACCGGTATAAGATACACACAAATGTCTCATAATACTGAAAACTGAATCAAAAGGAAATACACTTTTTCCGAAGATTATATCATAAATATAAAATGAGTTTCTGTCTGGGATTACATCCGAATTAAATGTAAATCTTTTAAAGATGAATGAAAATGGAGGATGGAGGGAGACGTTTCCTAATAAATATGTAAAGAGGGAACGCGTTAGGTATTTACTAGAACTCTTATTACATACTTCGAAACTCCTTTGATGCGAAGAAATACGAATATTGAGAAATCGCTGTATTGAAATCTCGAATTAGTTGAAAAATATATTTTTGTAGTAATTTTGCGGAGAGAGTATGGATACAATTTGTGAATAGCAAATATTGTAACGCAATACATCTTTATTTTGATAGTCATAGTATCTTCACATCAGATTTTTGAAGTGAAAACTTCTTTAGCGGTGTTGTGCACTTTTTGGGATGAGTAAAAAATTTTAAACTCGCGTCAGGACGGTCAGTACGAAAATTCGTAAGACGGAGGGAAAGTTCTGAAGTGTTAAATTTTTAATGTAATATAAATTGTCATGTTTGTGTACGATAGCGCAATAAATGAATATTGAATTTAACCACATAAATGATAGTACTTTTATACTGATAATTAAAGCAATTCAATTCAATTCAATCAATAATGCACAACGTTAATGTTCAAGTTTTCACTTCTGCCGGAACTCCCGGAGTGCAACCCGTTGTTTTTTTTTTATAATCACTAGTCAGCTTTCGCACGCGACTTCGTACACACATATCCGTTTTTCCCGTCCTCGTGTGGCTATCATATACAAAAAGATTTTCCAAATCCGACTGGTAGTTCCGGAGGTTTGGGTGTTCAAACAAACAAACTCTTCAGCTTTATTATTTTAGTTTAGAAGTATAGATAGATGAAGTAAAAATTTTCTCAGCCGGAAACGCCACTGCTCTACAGTTGAAAGTTGCAATATAGTCTGGGAAAAATAGACATTTCAAATTGTAATAATTTGCATGGAGCTGAAAATTTACAGCGGTATTTTAGTTAGTTGCTAACCCGGGGCCTTTATGTTTGAATAAAGTTGTATTAGCAATTAACTCTCGAGTTAAAAATATAACTCTGATTTGTGCTAGCAAAGCTCAGGTACTCTATTATAATAGTAGCGCTAAATCTAATTGAAGAGGTCTGGCCATATAAATAATGATTGAGGTATCTGATGTATTGTATTATATGTTTTATATGTACCTAAGTTATACCATCGCCTTGGATGTATCTGTGAAGGTGTAATGTATAATTAATGAATAAATAAATAAAATAATCAAAGAAATATATCTATGATTATAATTTAATTGCGAAGTCCCATTCGATCACGCGTTTGATGTCTATGTACAGCATCTGTGGTTTAATTGATAACTACATAATGAAATTCGCATTAATGTTGAGTTTCATCATTTTCATATCAGGTGAAAGACGTCCATTGCTGAACATAGGCCTCCCTCAAGGGAGAGGTTTGCCATAATCGCCACACTAGGCAGGCGGGTTGGCGATCGCAGTGTAGCTGATGCAATGCACAGAGAATGCTGCTGCCCATTCTCCGGTGAGTCCCTTAGTCGCCTCTTACGACACGCACGGAAAGTGCTGGAATGGTGCTATTCCTTTATGTCCGACACCATAAAGAATTTTTTTTTTTTTTTTTTTTTAGGATGGGAAATCATCAAATGACTTCTTCCGCTCTGGGTGGAGCGGAAGGGCGTGTCAGACTCTTACTGACTAAAACCCATCCGTGTTCCTTCTAAAGCCCTTTGCGTTCCAGGGCCGCGGTGACTCTTTCGAACAAATTCCGCAACCCTGGCAGGCTCTGGCCCTAGCGGGCCCCGTCCTCTATGCTGACATCTCTTTGAGGCGCGCGTGAAACACAACGCGCCATCGACCCGGGCCTGGTGGTGATCGGACAGCGAGCCACCCAACGCTCGCCGTCCGCAGGCCCTGCGACTCCCGACGCCCGGGGCGTCTTCTCCTGTTGCGGCGGTTGGGGCGAAGGCCTTGCCTTTCCCTCGCGCGGTCCGCCTCCTCCTTCGCTAGCATTACTGCTTCGCAGAAGGAGGTGACCGCTTCCCAAGCCTCCTCGCTCCGGACCATGGATTCAACCAGGGCCGGACGCGAGAGGTTGCCGCCGCCGATCGCCTCGACGAGAACACGGCGGTGCTCAGCCCAAGCAGGGCAGACCTCCACCGTATGCTCCACCGTGTCGTCCGGGCGATCCTCACAGTGCTGACACCCGGGCGTTTCCTCCCGCTTAATCCGAAACAGGTACCTCCCGAAACAGCCGTGTCCGGTAAGTACCTGCGTCAGGCGGAAGGTGAGGACGCCGTGGCGCCTCTCCAGCCACTCCTCAAAGAGGGGCCTTACCGCCGCAATTGTGGCGTGCCCAACACCATACAGAACTGCGATCGGTTCGAGTTCAAATTTATTAGAATTAGATAGTATTAACTTCAATCGTTTTCTTCTCTACTTCTATACATTCAGTTTGACAGGTTCCAAATACTCAATTCAGCAACCAGCCTTAAGACACTAATTTTTTGATAAAACAAATTCCAAAGTCTATTTTATCGTAATAAAAAGCATTTGTAAACCACTAAAGCTTTTTGGGTCGTATCCGATTTTCAAACGAAATTACGGATGTTGCCGCAAAATTGGTGTCTTCACCGAGATACAATTTTGCCATCAATGCTTACAGAATATTTTATAATGGAGTAATGCCTTAAGTAGAATTTAGTGCAACTTTTATCTATTTATTGTACCATCTTAGTGAATGTTTCTTCATAATTAATTCAGCCGAGAGATGTCCAGTGTCGGTTAATAGCCTTCCAAACGTGGCTACATCGATCGTTAAATGTTTTATAAAGAATGATAAATTATTTTTATTATATAAATAATTAGTATTACATATTTATATTATATGTAATATAATAATTGTATATTATTTTATATTATAAATTATTTGTATATTTTTTCCGAACCAAAACTTTTTTATTTTTTATTTGTTGTATACCTACTACCACAGTGTAGTAATTTTAACCTAAAGGTGGACTGGTAGAAAATACCCTGTGGCATTAAGTCCGCCCATGTACCACTATTATACATACAGTTTAAATAATTAAAAATAATAATTAATAAAGGATATAAGAGAAAGCAATTGTAAATTAACATTAAAATACTGGGCATAAAATTAGGTAGAACTTTACTTTTATTTAAATTAGGTAGAAAAAAAATCAAAGTTAAATTATTAGTATTTACTTACTTTCATAGATTCGCTGTGGGCGTCTATCGATGATATTAAATATATGACAATACCTGAAATATTGATACATTATTTATAACACAATAACACTTTTTACGATTAAATATTATTTATTTACAGTGCACACAATCAGCCATATTTATGAACAAATTAACCACACTATTAGTTTAAATACTGTCAAGCAGATTTCTTTATTAAATCCATGGTGAATTCGAATTTAAAATCTGCTATCGGTATTAAAATTGCTCATAAATGATTAAATAAAAGCTTGGAAGTATGTTGGATACAATCAAAAGAAAATTAAACTTACATAAAACAGTTATCATTGCAATACGTCATATTATTTTACTGTAAGCCGCATTCATATCTAGGTTTCAAAATAAAATGAAGTCATATTTTTTTCTACATTTTACTGCGTCCATAAAAATATAACACTTTTACAGCTACGGAAATGGCAAATGAAACTAGATTTTGGGTCGTAATATTTGAAATGGGAAATGAAATATTGGAGTTCTTCATTGCTGCAAACAATATTTAAATAACGTAAAAATTCCAATCAAAGTTTCGATTTTATTCACCCCATCATTTCTATCTACCCCGTTTTACCCGGTACTAAAATAATCATAATCGCCGATAGAATGTTACATTGTAGAGCATTAGAACATCCAATATAATTTATAAACTAGAATTAGTAAAAAAATATTATTTTCGATTGGTAACGACTCTTCCAAAAGTTACAGATACCATTAAAAAATATCATAAATTAGTATTTTTTTCAGATTTTATAACTATGAAAATTAGTAGATATAAATTAGATACACAAAATAATCAGGCCAACATTCAATAAATAATACAGTATAATAATATCGATCAATCTTAACATTCGAATAAATATTATCCGACGCCAGGTGTCAAATCCTTAGGATTTGGGCAGACCCCAGTGTCATCTTTCACGTGCCTGAAAACTGAAAGGGAAAATATTAGTCCTTCTGTTCTTCAAATATTAAATAACTAGCTGCCGCCCGCGGCTCCGCCCGCGTAACTGTGAAAATTATCCCAAGGCATACTCCCGGGATGAAAAGTCAAAAAAAAACATAAAATTAACACCAATGGATCAGTGTGAAGTAGATCCTACTTATCACACTATCACACTTATATCACACTAATATTATAACGCCGAAAGTTTGTGAGTGTGTGTGTATGTTTATTGAACATACTCCCTATCCTATCCTTTGTGTTATTTCACACCATAATCTACCTCTGTGCCAAATTTCATCAAGATCCGTCCAGCCGTTTGCGCGCGAAGAAATAACAAAAATACACACACACACACACTCGAAAACTTTCGCTTTTATGCTATTAGTGTGATTTGGTATTTTACTGGTTTTTATGACATTTCTCAAAAACACAAGAAAGGCCAATATATTTCGTGTAAAAAACATTTCGTGTGACGTCACTCGTAAGTCACGCATCCAGTGCAAATGACGTTTTGCTTGACAAGTACAGAAGAATAACTTCAAAAGCGTAACTGTATCTTCTCTATTTTTTACCGTTTTTTTTGTAGATTATACAATCTGTAGAAGTTTGAAAGTACAGATGTTTAAAAGTCTATTGCTGTGTGGAAATCGATTGTCATGTGATGAGGAGGAACAGGAAGAAAAAATAAAATCTAAGTTCTTAAGATCTATCGCATCTCTGCGGTCAGCCACTGCCACATATACTCGTAGGTCAACTCATTTGACTTATAATACTAATATGTACGAGAGATATGCTAGGTCTGATAGTTCAATAATTCATCTTTTTCAACCTAGTAATATTTTAATAATACTAGTGGACCCGGCGAACTTCGTACCGCCTCAGAATCAACTTTTGCCGTGTTTTGTTTTTGTCATGTATCAGAAATGGCGTTTTACTCGAAAATGATTTTTGTACCTACATATGTTCCCTTAAGTTAAAGGGGAAAATCTATAAGTTCGTGATACGACCTGTCGTACTGTATGGATCAGAATGTTGGGCTGTGAAAAAGACCGATGAGAAAAGATTGCATGTAGCGGAGGTGAGAATGATGAGATGGATGTGTGCAGTATCGAGAATTGATAAAGAGGTAGCTTTAAAGTGGCGCCAGTAACGGAAAAGTTAAAAGGGAACCGCTTATCTTGGTATGGTCATGTGAAGAGGAGGGATGAAATACATGTAACTAAAAGAGTTATGAGTATAAATGTGGATGGATGGACAGGGAGAGGGAGGCCAAAGAAAAAATGGATGGATTGTGTTAGGAGTGATATGAAAGAAAAGGGAGTTAGTGATAGCGTGACGGCGAAGAAAACAAACGTGTTGCGCCGACCCCAAGTAACATGGGATAAGGCCAGGAAGATGATGATGATATGTTTTTTTTAATAGGTATTATGCTATTCGGGGCAAAGACAAATCTAACAAACTAAAGATTATCAGAATCGGTCCAGCCGTTCTTGAATTATAAAAGGTGTAACTAACCCGACTTTGTTTTATAAATAGAAAGATTTCTCACCCATAGTGTATTCACAAGAGTACTCGTACAGATCGCAAAGGTCCAGAAAAGTCCTCGCCTCGTTGACAGACTTGCCACAAGCAATAATAGTGTCGTGGAAACACGCGTATGCGTGATCGCATATCTTCTTTAGTTCAGACTAAAATAAACAGAAATGATTAACGTAGATTTGAAATCTATAAGTATTAAACGTTAACACTTAATATGAGTTTTAATAAAAATAATTTATAAATCATTTTACGAAGCACAATAGTTAAAGTCAGTGGCCCTACTATGGAATGTACCAGTACCATCATGATTTTGTTTTGTAAAAGACATAGCTATGCGTCTTGTACAGCTCTGTATCATAACATATAACTTATCTGAGCAGTAAATCTATCTCTCAACTACCATGAGGAGCAAACGAATGCGGTCGCTGCAACCGAAATCGGCTAGATGGCATCATGGGTCAAAGATTCGTATCCTGTCCTGGAGGTGTTTAAGGGAAGAATAATAAGGTAACTCATAAGCAGAGGTTGGCATTAGGTAGAGTTATTTATGTAGGTACACTGATTTTATACAGCGAAAGAATAAAATGGATATGCCTCAAATCCCGAGATTAATTTTAAAGAGCAGAAAAATCACGTGATTTAATAAATAAAAAAGTTATTTGATTTTACACAATTTAAACCACTGCACGCGCGACGTTGCCAAATTTACAACAACGACATCGGATGTCTGAAGTTGCAAAATTCCAATGCGCACACGCGCGATGTTGCCACATTTGTAGTTAGCACAACATAGCTTGTGAGAACAAAATAAAAATTCTTATTATATATTTGAAATATTGTTGGCCACACGGGATTGTCTACTAGAAATCCCGGGAAGATCCATATTAATATCAACATTTCGATGCAAGTACATAAATAACTTTACCTAATTCCGACCTCTGCTCACAAGCAAGCATGCTCTCTATCTTCGACCACATTATCACTTAGCATGAGGCGCATATCGAGGGGCAAAACGCCTACCAATATTTAAAAAATAAGAAACAAAATTGGCTTGAAGAGTCAAGACTAAAACTACTTCAATATACTGAGCTTACCAAATGAGATTTATCAGCAATAATATGACAATCAACCACCACTATAACTTGAAAAACTATAAACAGGACTCCTTTTATTATAAACATAACTTTCAAAATTAATAAACACAGGCCTTTTGGATAGTTTGCAACGTCTATCTACAATATGATAGGTACTAAGGTAACCTAACCATGTTGTTGATGAAAACTGAGAACAATCGCAGGATGCTTGTCTCTTCAGTTTAAGTCTCAAAATGTGTCTTTGTTGGAAATTGCTAAACATAACTTATGAATTGATAATGGTTTACAAGAAAGTTTGAAATAGGAGTGTTGGTTTCAAAATCAAAGTTAATTCATTTATATCAACTAGACCATTAAAAGGCACTTTTGAACGTCAAATTTACTGTTTGAAAATAAAATATTGTAACACCTCTAGTTGTTCGTTTTCACACTTTTGATCGCGTAGACCATAAAATATTGATAAGTAAACTTAACGCATACGGAATAAGAGGAAATATATCAAATTTAATAGAATCTTATCTCTCCGACAGGCAACAAATAACGACAATAAGTCGAATTTCTAAAAACACCGAAATTACATATAAATCTAGCCAGAGAAAGGGAAATTATGGAGTACCACAAGGTAGTGTACTCGGGCCGCCCTTGTTTATTGTTTATATTAATGACTTTCCGACAGCATCATCATATCCTCTGACAATGTTCGCAGATGACAGCACTTTACTTTTTAATAGTGACGAGGTGAGCACATTAGAGGCTGAGATTAATTCAAACTTACTATCAGTTGTGAATTGGCTCCAAAATAATAATTTGATTGTTAATCTTGATAAAACAGTATTTATGAAATTTCAACAAAGAGTAAATCACAATCTGAACTTAAATATTAAATACAAGAACAAAATTATTAATGAAACAAACGTGACTAAATTTCTTGGACTAAACATACAAAACACTTTAAAATGGAATTCACATATGGCATGGCTGGACGGATCTTGATGAAATTTGGTACAGAGGTAGATTATGGTCTGGAATAGTACATAGGAGACATCCCGGGAGTATGTTCCCTTGGATCATTTTCGACATTTACGCGGGCGGAGTCGCGGGCGGTAGGTAGTTACATATAAAAATCAGTGATTACACTAATTACAGTGTATTTGAAATCAACACATACATATTAACAAGTTTAATTTTGTCTACTACATCCTAGATTGTCCTATGGAGCAGAACCAGAATGTTTCCAAGTGCCTCGTCTTTTCCTTAGTAAGTTGGGATCGGATATTTCAGTATTGGTACAAATAATATAATCAGTAAAGTTCAATTTATAATTGTTCTGAATGGTATCGGACGTAAAAGAATAGCACCATCCTCTCCCTTCCCGTGGGTGTCGAGGCGACTAAGGGACCAGAAAAGGGCAGCAGCATTCTCTGTACATTGCAACAGCTACACTGCGATCGCCAACCCGCCTGCCAAGCGTGGCGATTATGGCAACCCTTTGGGGGAGGCCTATGTCCAGCAATGGACGTCTTTCGGCTGGTATGATGACGATGAGTTCAATTTATTGCGTTTAGTTATTTATTAGTTTAGTCTATCTGCGGTGTCTGGCCTATAAGGAAAATCTTAGGCTCTCACATATTCCCAATATGTGTTGGTGATACAAAAAATATTTAAATAAAGTAAATTAATAAGTACAGTTTATACAGGTAACATAAATGTATATTATATTAGAGAGCTTTGTCCGCTTGGAAGCTAGAAATTATACTTTGTCCTTTTCCAAGGTGCAATCTATCTCGGTACCAAAATCTATCAAAGTTGGCTCAGCGGTTTACGCGTGAATATGTAACAAACAAACAGATACAGTTTCTTTCTTATTTTTATCATGAACTTTGCATCGCATGACACGAAATCAATCTGATGTTCAACTTCTTGTTGTAATCTACTTGAAAAATTAACATAAAATAGGATTCTTCTCTTTTGCTTTAGTTAATCTTTATTTACGAAAAAAAAACCTACACAATAGATGTTCAGTGAAATAAAACATTGTAATCTCAAAATTATTATATAACTAGCTTTTGCCCGCGACTTCATACGCGCATATCCCGTTCCCGTAGGAATTTTACGTTCCTTTATAGCCTATAGCATTCCTCATGAATGTGGCTATCATATACAAAAAGACTTTTCCAAATCCGATTGGTAGTTACAGAGATTAGCGCGTTCAAACAAACACACCTTTTAGCTTTATTATTAGTATAGATATAGATAGGTAGATAATAATAATAAATTCATTTATTGACTAGCACTTCGCCCACGACTTCGTCCGCGCGGATTTAGTAGGTACTCCACAAACTTCAACACCCGCTCTACCCCCCTTAGTTTTGGAAAATTAAGCAAAAGGATTTTCATTCATTACCCAGTTATTTCTGCTGCTGATTATGTGGTCTCTGGATCAGCGCAACTATCCACCCCGTTCACCTCGTCAGGGGTTGATTTCCCAAATTTAGTTTGTTCATACCAATTCTCACGTAAATTAAAGTAAGCAATTATGTCCTCCCCTAAAAACTTCATCACCCCTTTTCGCCCCTTAATGGGTTTATATTCGAAAAATCCAAATCATTTTTATTCTTATTTTTTTATCCAAATCATAATGCCGTGTTTCAACTTCATCGGATTTTTCTTACTTAGAGAATTTTTATACTCGTCGTAACTTTTAAACGAAAGGTCTGATTTGAATAATTTAAAGTGCTATGTATTTACATGTACATAATCAACCTTAATTATCAAACCATTTAAATGGATAAGGATTAATATCTTGATATCAAAATCATCACATTTTCTTTCCAACTGGGCTTTGATTGAATAATTTTAACAAAAAGCGGTCATTGTGACTTAACCATAATAGTTAGCGGATTTTTTTCTAGATAATAATAAATACCTTAATTATATAGTACATTATTTTTATGTATCATCAATAGTTTTCGTAGCGCATGCGATGAAAGACATTTTATGACATTTTTTTCACCTTGGGTTACATTATCCAAGTTTTAGTTGGGATTCCTAATTATTTCTGGAATTAAATATAGCCTATGTTGCTCAGTAAAGAAGTAGCTTTCTAACGGTGAAAGAATTTTTAAAATCGGTTCAGTAGTTTTTGAGCTATCGTAACAAACAAACAAACAAATGTTTCCTCTTTATAAAATTAGTTTAGATAGTTTAGATAAACAGGGAATTATTTTTGAAATTTCTTTATTTCAACAAGGCAAAGGTCAAACAGCTGTTTTTAAGGTTCTTTATGTGGGCGAGTTCTTTCAGTAAGTGCAAAGCTCGTTCCATTACTTAGCCCAGGGCGGGCACGCAGATGTTGTGATATTTATTCCGTTGGTATTTTTCCAATAGAATTTCGTTTCGAAAACTTTTATCATGAAAATGTGTAGATAAATAAATTTAAATTTAACTTAAATAGTGTACATACAGTTTAAGAATACAATCACGGTCAATATATACGGCAGGGGCCGCCGTCAAAATCTGATACCGCCACAGATGCGAAATTTTTGACCGAAATCAAATTACGATTTTACCACAGTTCAGCAGATAAGAAACAATAATTTCAGTAATTCATGCTTGTACCAGAAAATCAGACACCAGTATTGCCAAGGGATACCGTATTATCCAGTTACTGGGTTGCGAGGATCAGACACGCAGTGGCTGTAGAATATTGGTACTCAGCTCCATCTGGTTAGACTGGAATCCGACCCATAATTGGGAAAAGACGAGACAGATTTTTTTATTTATTTGTTAATGGCACATCAATAGCACAAACATGGGCATATTAAATTGTATAAGGTCTTATTCTAGTGTTTATGTCAATTACAGACGTGCACAACATTTACAATAATAATTATAAAATTTGACAAAATGTTTAGCAAGATAATACTTAAGGAATTTATAAATTAATGGTAAAAAGTGTTCTTTTTATAAAATTTATTAATCATGGTCAGGTAATATAATAATAATAAAACATATACTACTGCCTTACAATATAAAACAGTAGGTACAGATCAGGTTTTCATTACTAAAATCTTTTGTCTGAGTTGAGTGGGGCAGTCAAGAAAAATGTCTAGGTTAAGTAGCCTATACCAAGCATTATATGTTGAGTGCAGCCTTGCCAGATTGGTTGATCCATGCGTGTACTCTGGGCATGTGCAGATACCAGCACATCAAGCTACAACTATCTGACAATTTTTTTTAATGGATTTTCAACTTTATTGCTAAAGCATTAGGTTCAAGGATGATTGGGAAAATTTGATAGTTTCGTATAGCTTGTTGGCTCTGCCTACCCTTTTGGGGAATACTATATATGTCAGAAAAGTATTTTTTAAATGAAACGCACAATACAATTGTATTAGACATTTATTAAAAGAATTAATCGTGTAAATATAGAACAGTATAAATTGGCATATTTAAGTGGAGTAGGTTTTAATGAAGCTTTGTAATTAGTCATCAAAGTAACTGTTGGTTGGTCGACGGGACACGGCGATCAAGGATCGATCCTCGGGACATGCCGTCTGCTTGTAGTCTGTAATTAATTAATCTGGATCAGTAGTACTCATTTAGCCGAAAATTGTATTAGGTACCCATGTAGCGGCATCAAAAATAACGAAGCGAAATTTTTACGGCAACCAAAAGAACCGCAACGCCATCTATCCTGTTTGCAGCGAACTACTAATGAAATCCTGCATCGCAGTATCAGAGTTTTCCGAACGATTTGAACATGTACAAGTTCAAATCGTATGGAAAACTCTGATGTGATAACAATCCGAATGTCAACTATTGGGCAGTTGCCCACCGGATACAACAACCGTCCAGTCGGAGGATCCTCCCTTTACAATGGAGGTTTGCGGGACATACTCTTTTCTTCACAACGATATTTCATGGTGAAACTTGAATAAAACCAATAGGTTAATATTTAAGTTTGATTCTATATAATCATCGAATAAATCGTGCGAGGGAGTAGCACATATTTCATCACGCGAGTCCGAGGACTTGTTGGTGGATGCCACATGTCTTCGAATTTTCCGTTCTAAGACAAGCCGGTTTCCGTATCAGGAAATCAGTATCTATGTATAGAATATAAAAATATTATTAGCCTCTTAGAGATGTTTAATGAAAGTAATATTCTTCTAAGTCATTATAATCATCATTATAAGTATTTCAGACGAAAGACGTCTACTGCTGGACACAGGCCTTCCTTAATGATAACGACCAGTCCTGTGCGTCTCGCATTCATCAGATTCCCGTGGCCCTTACCAGGTCGTGGGCCCACCTAGGGGAAGGCCGTAAAAATCCGATCGTCAAAACAGTTATCCGCAAATGAAATGAAATCCCACAAAATAACCAACGACATGAGGGATTTAAAAACCGGCCAAGTGCAAGTCGGACTCTCACACGGAGGGTTCCGTACCATAAACGGAAAAAAAACATGTTTCTTGTATGTTAGCCCCCTTTCATTTTTAATTTAATTTAATTTTTATTATTTCTTGTTATAGCGGCAATAGTAATACACACTCTGTGAAAATTCTAACTGTCTATCTATTACGGTTCTTGAGATGCAGCCCGCTGACAGACAGACGGACAGACGAATGGGCGGACGGACAGCGGAGGTTTAGTAATAATTCCTAAAAAAGAATAATTCCTTTAGAAAAGTTAAAGAACACACACGAATGGTTGCATGTTCCAATCACACACGCGAGATCTAATGCATCGTCCTCATGGCTAATCGAGCGTCAATCACTGTGCCTGACACACGATTTGTCTATGTCTGCACTGTAATTCACGCTTCAATACGACAGCTGATGCTACCGAACGACATCTTGTCTGGGCATAGATCGTGCACATTATGGGAATATACAACGCGATTTTTTTATCATTGTCTAAATTTTTTTTCAGGCATGGGTATCAGAAAGACACGATTTACGAAAAAGGAAAACCTTAGAAAAAGCTGTTTTGTACATTTTTGCTCGCATACTCAACAAAATGTTAGAAACAGCTGTCGAGAGCTGCTGTTATTTTGACACATATTTTTAAAAATGCCTTCAGGGCCTATCTAACAAAAAATTTTATTCGTCATAGTTGAAACGCGTGTGATTAAAAGAGTGATAAATGAATGATAGATGGAGATGTCGAGGAAGGCCATGAAAAAGATGGACACTGGACAGATTGTTAGAGGAATAACTTGAAAGAAAAACCGGACAAGCGCGAGTTAGACTCGCGCACCGAGGGTTCCGATCGAGTTTTGATTTTTTTAGAGTACACATTATCTACGGATACACAATGTACGTTTTAATGTAATTTTTTTTGTATATAGCTGTTCTGAATACTTGGAGTTAATTTCAGCTTGATTCCTTTACGCGTTCCTGAGAAAAAAAGATCTTAACAGACAGACAGACGGACAACAAAGTGATCCTATAAGGGTTTTGTTTTTTTTCGACTGTGGTACAGAACCCTAAAAATGAGTGATTGATATTGTGAAATTTAGCAGAGGACCTCAAGTAACGTGGGATATGGACAGGAATATGACGATGATTCGTCAACGTTGAAATCTCCCAAACAGTAAAAATCATTTTCTTTTTGATTTTTTTTTAAATTTATATATATAATAAAGCTATCTAATGCATCCCTGCATCGTTTTTCGATAAACGTGGGACGATGAAAATTATGTTGGGAGTTCCTATTAGAAAATTCTCAGTAGTTCGTGTTAGTGGCTACTAGTTATTTTCATGTAGGTGTAACATACGCCTCTGCACCTCCAGGTCTTACTAACAGGCGTTACATTTCGTATTTCCTTTCCATTTTTATTGCAGTTATAATGAGTGTAGTTCTTGAAGATGTTTTTTAATTAAATTATAAAGCTCGCTCCTAGACCAATAGTAAAGTGACTTTCTATCATCCAAACTGGTTGAAACCAAGGAGGTCTGTCCCCATGATGGCTCCAGTGAGACTGAGAAGGTTGACAGGATGAAGGCAGAAAATAAGAATACTATTGTGATACATACTCTTTCTCCTATTACAATTGTAGTCGAACATATCACAGAGGTTCCTGAAACCCATGACGTCTACAGAGTACCTGAGATAAAGGTTGACCTGATTAAGTTAGTAAATTATAAATGTATTGAAATACAAACTCTTTCTCCTAATACAGTTGTAGTCGAACATATCGCAGAGGTCCCTAAATCGTATGATGACTCCAGCGTCTCTGAGACCAAGATTGACTGGTTAACGTTTAACCTTTTGAACGCCAGAGCATAAACGCATCGCCATGCCCCCGACGCCACAAATTCGCCGTACTTTTCACGACATTTGTCATATATCAGCACGCTCTTGCTGGTCATGTATACGTGACAATGGCGTTCAAAAGGGTAAGAGTAAGAAATGTATACTAATACATACTCCTCCTCCTAATACAATTGTAGTCGAACATATCGCAGAGGTCCCTGAAGCCCATGATGTCCCCAGCGTGGCTCAGACCGCAGATCGGCACGCGGTCGTGGTTGCAAACCTTCGCCATGCTGCACCATTTATGACCCATCTGTAGATAAAACATCAATGTGAGAAAATGAGACGCTTGTGATATTTTTAGCTATGACGATTAACAAACAGAGCAAAGTCAAATAGGATTGTATTTTATTAGTATTATATACAACGTGTAACAGAATAAACGCAATACCTTTTAAGGGGTCATTGTGCTCATCATTATGAACAACTTTTATTATGGGACCAACACTTAAATCGCGAAAAATTATGAGAATAATGACCCCTTATGAGGTATTGCGTTGAGAATGCCTTGATGCATTAAGTCCGCCCATGTACCACTATTAAAGTTTAAATAAATAAATTTTTCGCTACTGTTATGTCACGAGGTCAATCACTTACACTTTCGACTTTTAAAATAATTATTTCAGAAGGCCAATTATTCTACTAATTTTTAAACAATGTTCATTCGAATCCCACTCGTAATCTGTCAATAGACTTTTTTGACAGATTGCGAATCTGATGCGTGGTGCTAAACCTACATGGTTTTCAAATATTTTTGACCATTGTATGTATTTCAAAAGAGACTATGACCTCTGAGTTTTTTTCGGTGTTTCTTCTCAGGGTAGTCAGCTAGGAAACACCGGCCTTATCTAGATTATTAAAACCAAAAAAAAAATTGCCGTGTAAAAGAGTTACTTGTAACCTATTTGCAAAATAAATATCCAATTAAATGATAAATACATATAATATTTATCATTTACTTGGCACACTGATAGTACGTCGCTTTAGTTAGACACAAACATGATGGCATAAAAATGTAAAAAGTACAAAGGAGTATATGGCAATGGAATGGTTAAAACAATAGGATTCTGTTCATTTCGTCAGTTAGATTATCGAAAAATATTGGATATGTATTTTTTATTTTATCAAAAAAATTAAAAATCACGAGGATAAAATGCATCAAAGAGAAGGAGTGGGGGCTTGACGTCACTTTCCAGTAAAAAGTGTACTGGTAAGTGACGTCACGCGAGTTTTCAACGCACTGTATCATCTTCACTTTCTGTTTACGTAACAAAAGAAAAAATATAGGTCCAAAATTTTTTGGAAATCTATCTGACGGACGAATTAGATTTTAAGTCAAATACCCTATTGGCATTTACTTTTAAAAAGTAACGCATGTATATCCTAGCATATAGATTAGTGATACAAATTCACAAGAGTGGGGTGTGTGTTCTATATAAAGTTGCCTACTGCGTATAAATATCTAATCTGTATTGTATTTCAGAACCACAAACATAATAAATCATTATTCATGTTTAGGATACGTGTTTTGGTAACCTAATTATTGCAGAGTAAACATAGCTCAACAAATATTTAGGTACACAAAACTGTAACCAATATTATGGAAAAATATTTTTCTTACGGGCCATTAAATAAAACAAGTAAATGTTGTTGATAATAAGGCATTTCCCTGAAAAATAATTATTTTTATCACTCCGTTAGCTAAATTACCCATACGTATATTTTTTTAACGTTTTGTATGTATTCCCTTCAAATTGAAAGGAAGAGGCATAAAACTGTGAACATTGGAAGCAGGCCTTTGCCCAACAGTGTCCGTCTGTTGGGCAAAGGCCTGCTTCCAAGTTTGATATACATATTTTTCTATTATCACGTAAACATAAAATGAAGTTGATACAGTGCGTTGAAATTTCGCGTGACGACACTCCTTCGTAAACTTTTTAAGAATAATTGACATTACCAGTCACTAATCCTGAACACCTGATACGCTTTATCTTTGTAAATATTTATTACTAGCTTATGCCCGCGACTTTGTACGCGCATATCCCGTATTTCCCGTTCCCGTATAGCCTTTAACTTTCCGCATTAATGTGGGTATCGTATACAAAAATAACTTTCCAAATCCGACTACTAGTTCCAGAGATAAGCGCGTTCATACAGACAAACTCTTTATTACATTAGAATAGATACGAAACAGAATTATTATTTATTTATCCAGGAAACATTCATATTATAATTTGATTATCCTCGGAGTCTTTATTAATGTACTAAAGGCGACTAAGCAAACTTGTAACACCATAGAACGATCACTAAACAGTATCCTAACATGGCTCTCACTTGACATTATGGCAGCTTGCCAAACTGTAACAACGCGCTGTGGCACTACCCACTACTTGCGCTAGTTCCTACAGAACAGCCGTTTACGAACACATGCTCTTGTTAGTGGGGGCGGAACTTATGTTAGTTTAGTTCGGAGCTTTATGTTGTGTTGTGATAATATGTATAACTAATGTTATGTGTATAATACGTTTTCGAATATTGAGTTAAATATCTATCTTTGAAGTCGAACCATCACCAAAAAACCGCCTTAAATTTCCATGATAAAAGACAACCTTTCAGATCATGTGATCCAAGTTCTCAAAGAGAGAGCCTTCAAATTTGTGTACATATATAAAGACAGACCTTTTGTCAGTAGGTTTACTAAAGATCTGTCAGGCTATTGCCTAAAGTGATCACCACCCAGGACAGATTAACTTAGTGTGGACAAAATGAGTAGACCCAACTCCAATTAATGGGGAAGGGCTAGTTTTGGTAAAAAGACTATGGTAGAAACTAGATAAATTTGCAATAAAGTACATTGACCTTTTTGTTAATAAATTATGATTCGTTTTCATTACTAGAAAATGTAAAGGATCACGATAGTTGTCGATTCAGGACAGCTTTATGTCTTTCTTTCCGATTTTTAAATTAAGTATGTCAATAAATGTGGAGGAGGTGGGTCAATGACCGCTATTGCAAATTTATTTGGCGCCTACCATAATGTTAAAAAATATACCTACCCATCCCTACCAGGAGTGTCAACTGCATCATGATGGCGTTAGCAAAACGAGTAGCACTATTTCTTTCCCATATTGGAATCATTTTGGTAGGTATTATTTTTAGTCAGCCGCTCCACGTAAAACACTGGTATTCAGCTTTGACTGGGAGCCGACCCCAATATAGTTGGGAAAAGGTTAGGCAGATGATGATAAATCATTTTGGTCTTTTCTCAAAATATAACTGGGGGCCTAAATGGCTATTTTAGTATGTTATATAATATGGTAATATAGTAACATAACAGTTTTTCAGATTACAGATTACTTTTAGAAACCACCTTGAAATCTGTTTCATCATAATTTTGGCGTAGGCTTTGCAAGATTACTCTACTGAGCTTAAATATTTAGCAGAATTGGTATTAAAATGATTAATAAAGGCGGCTATAAAGACCAGGTTCACGACTCCCAGGTTATTTACTACAGTAGATAAAGGAACTCGTGAAAATTTGAGAAAATGCTGAAATTTACTCTTTTTACCTTCCGCCCCATGGCGATGTCTTCATTATCCCTCTCCTTGGGAGGTCCGTGGGCCTCCGTCATTATTAAGACTGAATAGAACAGGCAGATCACTGAAAATTCAAAATGAATTGTGGTTTAGTTAACATCGTTATAATACAACTATCTAAAAGTACATCGCCTCTTTGCTTCAATAACATGATACGTGATAAGTCCGACGGTATTTTTTTTATTTGATAATTGAAACCGTCGTGACCGATTTTATTTTTTCAAAAAACAGTAAAAAAATAAATGAATTGTCGGACTTATCACGTTATTGAAGCAAAGAAGCTACATGTAAACAACGATTTAAGAATATGTAAAGTGATCCCATCGGCGAGGACGATTTTCTAATCGATGTAGGTGACTGGCATGTGCTACCAAAATATTTTGTGCTGAATCATTGACATTTTCGACATGTGAAAATTGTTTTCGCTGATAAAAATCTTCATGTGTCAATGTTGCCCTTCGTCTAACTGATAAGAGTGCCAATTCTGCTTATTTTGAGGCAACGTTCGTATCCGCGATCCGCGAACGTTGCTTAAAAATTTGGTGAAGATGTTTGGATGTTTGTTACTCTTTCACTCAATAACTACTGAATGGATTTTGATGAAACTTTAAAGAAGAGAAAGTAATATAGCTGACACATCAGAATATTATCTAAGCTATAATTTATAAAGGAGGAAGTGCGTATTACACGAAGGTAAAGACGCGGGAGGTAGCTAGTAAGTGAATAAAAAGACAAAAATAAACATATTTTTAAATATTAATGCCATGTTTTGCTCAGCATAATAAATAGTTTAAAGCTTGAGCTTGAACTATAATGTACATTTTTTTTTTCAAAGAAAGACCAGCTGCTTTACAGCCTCCCGAGAATTGGCAATCTGCCACTGTATGGTGAGAGATTTACCAACTTTTAACAATCTGTACGAAGTGTGGTTTCCATTAATTGCACAAAATTAATTATCAGTGTTTGTTTGCAGTTTTTAAATGAAATTCAATGGAACTTTTATATAGTGTAACAGCTTGAACATGTTTATATTGTAGACGACGACAACAGACACCTAAAACTTAATTTTTTTATTGGGTTATGTTAATTATATTGCCAAATATTACAAAAGAAACAAAACCCAAAGAAATAACTGATTTTGAAAAAGGATGACTGCTCAAATATTAAGGTTTACATAGTTCAAAGATTAATATGTTCAAAGTGGCTCGTTGAATAAAACTGAATTTCATAGGTAAGTAGGTACTTGCTTTAACTTACCTTTTAATAGCAAATAAAGTTCAGTAACGACCAAAAAAACTTACCAAAATCAATTCTAGAGGCCATTTTATTTCTTCAAAACGTATTCACTCGAAGGATGCGCTACGAGTGGCACAGGCAGGTGTTTACCTAACTAGACTATAGAACATTCGCCATTGTCTAAGAGTTTAGCAAAACTTCCGCAATTTCCTCGAAAGCGGCTGCATTTTGTAAATATACGCCCGTTTGTTCCAATAATGTTGTAGTTTGTAAACTCGTATTTATCAGAAGCGTTGATGTAAGTGGTAACTTACATTAACGCTTCTGATAAATACGCTGAAAACATACCTTTTTTTATTGTTTTCGGGGGGAAACCTTCAAAAGGCGCCTGGACTGGGGTAAAGACCAGGGAGTGTGGGATTTTTACCTCACTAAAACCACCCCGGTGATCACCATCCGCACATAGAAGGGGCTCCGTTACCTCTTAAAAGACCACTCCGGAACCCCCTCTGTGCAACGCCTGTTAAGGCACATCCCTGGGGAGACTGTAAAGGGGTCTCCCCTTAGCGTCGCTGTGCACGGCATCACGTGATCACTGTGCACGCTCAAAATATACCTACTGGTTAGTAGAGAGGAATGTTTTGAGCTAGGTGTTTGAAACGTTGGTAAAACTATAAGTAGTTAAGAGTATTTACTGCTAATAAACTCACAAGGAAATATATGTATAAGGGAAGAAGTATACTAGGAAATTAATATTCCAATTGTGAAAAATGATTTTGAAAAAGATTTAAGAGAGACAGAGAGATCAATATTAGATTTATAACTTCAAAATGGTTTATTTTAAAATTATGAGAAAAATGAATTAAACACCTTTACCAGCCATTTCATTTCATAAGTCACACGGTACAGTTTGAAAAACATGTTTTTTTAATTTGCTAGTTTTTCCCACAAAACTGACCCCATACTAAAAAAAATATATATATTTACGTAACGCTTCCGTGTTTGGGTTACAAAAGTTAATATGTGTACCAAATTTCAACAGAATCGGTCCAGTAGGTTCGGAGCAATATGGGCTGTGGCAGACAGACACCCAAGTGATCCTATAAGGGTTCCGTCTTTTAGTTATGTTCTGAACCCTAAAACACTTGATTTTGTCCTCAGTTTCGCTCGGGATAGTACAGATATTCGCAAAAAAGGAGCCTATAACCGTTTCCAGGGCCACATGATATGTACTAAAATATATCAAAATCGATTCAGCAATTTAGATGTGTAAGCTTAACAACTAAAACTCATTTTCGAATTTATAAGACATATTACTTAGAATTAGGATAAAGTAAATATCCCTGCTATTCTGTCTCTTTCGGCAAACCCTTTCGTGTCGTAAAAGGCCACCAAGGGATTAGAGAATAAATACGAGGCATTTGGGTCATTCGATCCAATAACAACAAACTGCAATCAATAATCCCTACTACTAAGACTAGCTACCTAACTAATTTACATCCGTAGTTAGGAGTTCAGGAGGCATTCATCCTCCTCCCAGCTTCAATTGAAGTGCTTGGTGAATCATAACTTTAACGTTAAAATTGATTTCATGCTTTAGGTATACTAATCAATACAATTCCGAATTCGAGATAATCATCACATTTTGGAAAAACAAGCTCTATGCCATACAAGACAAAGTTGAAAGTATATTCGACTCATACTTTTGTTCATTTGCTTGTCTTACAAATGATCACTTACGGCTGGTCTCAATAACGTATCTACCTTTAACCAACTGTCAAATTAGATACCAACAGTAGCTGAAACGTCATGTTTGAAAGGCAAAATGACGTTTCAGCGGTCAGAGGTCATTATTGAAACTGACCGTTAATAACTTAAATTACACAGTTCTAGAATCGATACTTGAATTGGTGGCGATGGAAATAAATGATCGCGAATTATGAATTCAAGTTTATTATATTTATTATACGTAATGCTAGAAATCTAGAAAAAAATTGTAACACTTCTGTAAGTAAAGTAGCGATGACAGTGAATTTATGTAATAATATGAATTATAACAATTACATAAGATTGTATCAGAGTGTATGTTTTTAGATCATGGTCGAAACAATATAAAAATAAAAGGTTTTTAAACGCAGGTAATGATTTTAATTAGCGGTAAGTTTTAAGTGGGTATTTACCTACCCATTTGGTTGGTAAATAGATCGTCGAATCAGTTGATGAACAGTTAATATCAGCAACATCTACAGAAAAATCGCGAAGAAAAATGTTAGCATAACTCGACAAAATGCACTGAACAGTTGATTTTTTTCGCGATTTTAGTGTCGGTCCCATAGCAAAAGTTGTTCAAATTGATGAGTACATTGACTCCATTTCAGGTTTTGCGTAAAATTGTTACACGTTATAGATCCACCTCTGCCTCAACATTCAGTGAGTATAGGCGTGATGTTTTGTTGTTATGTAGTTGGTCCAGGGTTGCGGAATTTCATACGTTCCCGCGATCCCCGGCGTAGGTGGGAGATGGAACACCGGGGTGGTTTTAGTCAGTAAGAGTCTGACAGACCCCTCCACCCGCCCCAGGGTGGAGGATTTCCATGAGGATTTCACCCCGAGATCAAAAAAAAAAAAAAAAACAGGGTTGCGGAATTTCGATCTCCTACGAGGCGGCTTGCGCACTGGCGGGATCTCCGCCGTGGGCCACCTGTGTAGTGACGCGAGCACTTTCGCCTCCAGAAAGTGCTCGCGTCACTACACAGGTGGCGCGAGGACGCGCGGGCGCGCGGCGAGCGACTGACGCAGCGACACCTGGAGTTGCGTCGGTCGCAGCTGCGCGAGGTCCTGGTGGCGGAATGGCGGGACAGGCTTTCGAGCCCTACCTCATCACCATCGAGGCCATCCGGCCAGTGCTCGACCTTTGGCACGGGAGAAGGCACGGCTCCCTGTCGTTTCGTGCGACGCAGGTCCTCTCGGGGCATGGCTGCTTCGGGAGGTTCTTGTGTCGCATAGGTAGGGAGCCGGACGCTCGATGTCACCACTGACTGCGTCGACTGTCGGGAGGACACGGCGCGGCATACGCTGGCAGAGTGTGCCGCTTGGGAGGAGCCGCGCGTGCCCTCATCGCTGTTGTAGGCGGTGACCCCTCGCTGCCGGCCGTAGTTCATGCTATGGTCGGCGGTGAGGAGTCCGGTGGTCTCCTTCTGCGAGACAGTTATCAGAAGGAGGCTGCGGAAAGGGAGAGGGAGATCACAACCGCTCTCCCGGCCCGCAGCAGGCGCATCGGGCGTCGGAGGAGGGCATACGCTGCCCTTTTCCGGCCCCCCTGACTAGGTCCAGGGGCGGCGGACTTGGGGCTGTCCGTCGCCCCCCATTCATCCGGACCCGAGGTGGCGGCGCGTGGTGTTCCCGTGCCTGTCCTCTTTGACGTAGCGAGGGGAGTCAAGCACCTCACTCCCCTGACCGACGCGAGGTGGCCCGCAGATGCGAGCCGGCACCAGCCGGGGATTGCGGATGTCGCATACGTTCCCGCGATCCCCGGCGTAGGTGGGAGATGGAACACCGGGGTGGTTTTAGTCAGTAAGAGTCTGACAGACCCCTCCATTCGTTTGTTTTGCGTTACAAAAGGCAATTACAATTAGATAATAGAAATCCTGACTCATTAACGCCTTGAGATATTATGTGACAGCATTCTAGGTGAACCTTGGTTTGAGGGTTCATTTTGAGTGTTGTCACATGTCTCAGCAGAACCTTTTCAAGAGTGAAGGACTTGAGTTCAGAATTATCATTTTTTACTTTGTTTTTTCCGAACGGTTCTTTTGAACTACGAATTGAAAGAGGATATTCATAAAACAACAAAGTTTTCAAACATTTACTTTTTTGATTTCAATGTCGATTGCGAGAATGTACATATGTGACCTAGGTCTCAATTTCAACAAATAATTCAGTGTGAATGTAAATATTATTTCACAGGATGTACATTTTACATTGTTATGACATACCTACGTAATTAGTATTTTATGTATTTTGTAATCGGAGTATGTAAGAACAGTACCTATTTCACCTCTTACTATTATGAATGCGCAATTTTTTATGGATGTTTGTAACTCTATAACGCCAGAACGGCTGAACAGATCTGGATGATACTTGAAACAGAGATAGATTACAGTCTGAAATAACACACAGACCTTTTTTCTTCATATCCCGGGAGTATTTTTCCTTGGGATTATTTCCGTCATTCATACGGACGAAAAGCAGAAGGTAGTTAACACATATGAAATGGATTCATTTTAAAAGTCCTTATGACGACAAATACAGTACTTTCCCTTACAGTTGAGTACTTACCACTTAATACTATTTTCGGGGCAAATCTTTCACAAAATTATAAGAAAGCAATAAGCTATGACACACCTTTCTTCATTTTTGGGGTTAGTTTTCGCAGAAAACTGACGCATGACTTACCCCGCCCTTTGACAAATCGTCTGAATGTTTAAGGGAAGACTGGTGTTAGCAGACGCCAGCTTGTGACGTCAGACATACAATTCTAAGAAAAAATCTTACAAATGCTATGACTCAACAAATTCACGTGATTTTATTTACATATTATGAAGTCAGAATTTTGTAACTTATTCATATTTGGTTAAATATCAAATTGTTTGCCAATTTAACGAATATATCCGCATGGTTTCCAAACACGTATTAATGCAACGCTGCATTTTTACTTTCACTGAAACAGTGTTAAAATGTTGAAAAATGAATTATGATATTATACTCAATAATAATAATAATATCTTGGGACAACTCACACACGGTCATCCGATCCCAAACTAGGCAGAGCCTGTGCTATGGCAACCAGACAACTGATAAACATACTTATATATTTCTAAATACATACATATTATAGACAAAATACACCCAGACACAGAACAAATGATCATGCTCATCACACAAACATTTTTTCCTGGGTGGGAATCGAACCCACGACCTCCAGTTTAGTAGTCAGGGTCACTAACCACTCGACCAACAGGCCAGTCAATCTATTATATCTTAATGTATATATTTCTTATGTACGTGTGTATGTCACTGAACTCCTCCTAAACGGCTGGACCGATGTTGATGACATTTTTTGTGTGTGTTCAAGGGGATTCGAGTGGTTGTGGGGATTTGAATGGTTTAGATTCCTATTATATTTCGTCAACACAAAGCAAACGTTCGGACAGGACAACATCTGTCGGGACCGCTAGTATAATTATATAAATGGGGGTTCATTTATATAATTATACTCCTGGTCACGCTATAACTTGAGAACGGCTTGACCGATTTGGCTTATTCTTTTTTTGTTTTGTTGAAGGTTAAAAAACAAAAAAAAAAACACGTGAAGTAATGGTATGGTTCTTTCACGTCCAACACTAGACAGACCAACGATTTAGTCAAATTAAATACAATTTGCAATAAATAAAATGCACCACTGTTTTTTGTAAAGTTACTACGGTACTTTACAATAAACAGTGAGCTTATCAACAATTAATACGTACCCAGTGTAAAATTGGACAAAACAACCTGCACGGACATTATTTATACTGGCAACATTTTCAACTAGCCCCAGTGCATACCTATACATATTTAATCTGGCTACGTCGGAAGTGACCCACATGTGTTTCCTGCTTTCTTTTGTAGTCGGAGGCTGCATTAAAATGGGAAGTTTTAGCTTCACCTGAGTGGAAAGATTTTAGCTGAAAGAATTTTCTACAATACCTGCGGCCGTAGATTCATTAAAATGCAATCTGAAGAGAATGGTGAATTTTGTTGTTTCTTAATTGCGGATTCGATAGAGGCATAATTTAATTTTTAATTAGAACTATGAAATGAGAGCTTACACTGTTAATGTGTGTGTTAGATTTTTTTTCACAGTTTTAGGCTCGGAGACGAACGAAAAAAAACGTTACTAATGTCGATTATTTAAGTCCAGAATTTTCTTGAATATTTCAACTAAAACTCAAAGAATCCTGACTAATATATACTAAAAACTAAATTTCTTGACTCAAAAGAAGAACAATGAGAGGAGAGCTTATGCATGAAACAAATTACTTTGTCAAGTACTTTCAAACCGCAGAAAAACGAAATTGCAATTGAATCTGCAAACATAAGTGGAAAGAAAATTAAAGATTTTTACATTAAAATACATTATAATGGACCTTACATGCTTTAGATAAAACTTTAATTAATAAAAATAAATATTAGTGGCGCCCACGTGGGTGTTATGTACCAATCTAACCAGACCTTTATATACTCCTGATTGTTTGCGCTTTTCCTATGTAATATAGGGAAAGCGACTATCAATCGATAGGTTATCTTATTCCGCCAGTATATTCTGTGTACATCTCACCGTGTAAACTTGGGTGGAGTGAGCATGAACTGTAATTCCATCTTGTTTGTATGGTTTGACAGCTTACTTCATGTTCACTTCACCTAAGGTTACACGGCAGAACTTCACCCAAGCCTTCACTTCGAAATGTTTACAGAATCGACCGGGTTACACGGGAGATGTGTACAGTATCGCACTGCTGGTGGTTAAAGCCCTGGTGTACGGTTTCTGAGAAAATCGACTGAATCAACAAGTCTCTGAAAAGGTATTTGTACCAATAATATTAATGCCATGTTTTTTTAATATTCAAATTAATGTGTTAATTTAAACGTTCTTTTGTAAGAGCATTTTCACTCATTTACAAAATATAATATTTTGATGTCTTGGTATTAGACAAAACTAAAAAATCAGAGGCCTTTATTTGGTTGACAGCTTCTTTTTCTTTGTAACGAACCTTCAAGTTGTTGACTGGTTTTGTGGCGGACTATTTGCCGAATTTTATTAAGACTTTCTTGAAGAAAGTGGACCATTTATATGGGCAGAAGTAGTTTATAAAATACTAGCTTTTGCCCGCGACTTTGTCCGCGTGGAATAGTTAATTGGGGCAGACATTTTTATTTTAAGATTAAGAAGTTAAGTAAAGTTTCAGTCCATGCTACTGAACAGAGAAAGAATAGATAGATATATGTACATAGATAGTTTAACAAATGTTCGACGTGATTCTTTAAATTCGCATAACTTATTTATTTATGAACCGATTGACATGAAACAAATACTAAATGTGAAGCTTCCCACCGTGTATTAGTGAAAACCACATTTAAATCGGATAAGCCGTTTCTGAGATTAGCGTGCACAAACGCACAGACAAACAGACAAAACTTCTAACAATCATTGTTTTGGGTGCCATTTGCGTTGATAAAGGTCCCAATAATATTTTTTCTCATATATCTTCCATGTACAGGCAACGTTCAATCCGTTACATTTTTAGTTATATGTTATATTTATAGAAGATATAGATGCCAAGGTAAAGCAGCAATCAATCGGCGGCGGTCAATGCCGCCACATGAAAAACTAAGAAGCGAAATTTGTACGGCAACAAAAAGAACCGCAGCGCCATCTACGACGAACTAACATCGAAATCCTGCATCGCGCAAGCAAAGTTCTCCATGCGATTTGAACATATACAACAGTCCGAATATCAACTATTGGGCAGATGCCCACTAGACACAACAACCGTCTGGTTCGGAGGATCCTCCCACTCTCCAGTGGGGGTATGCGTGACTTTACTCTCTGTACCGCATACCTCTATACTGGTGACCCTCGACATTGAACATCAGCGCAGCCTTCGTGTAACCACTTCAGCGTGACGTCATCATCACTCCTCATCCTGACCTCAAGCTTTGGAGCAGTGAGTCATACAACCAGCCAGTACCCACAGCAACTACGGATATCCTTACCACCAGCAGGCAGCTGACGCGCATTCCTGGTCAGCACCTGGTACACCTTTTTTTAATACCCTGTATGCTGTATGGTCTCCCTGCACATATATTATCTTGAGCAATAAATTATTTGTTAGCTAGTTTGTTCCTCATGGGTGCTAGTAGGATGGGTGGTGTGAACAGCTGTCAAATGTAAATGAAATGAATGATAAATATCCACACGAATATTATAAATGCGAAAGTGTGTCTGTCTGCTACCGATTTAGATGAAATTTTGGTATAGAGGTCGTTTGAGTCCCGGGAGCACATAGGATGGTTTTTACCCCAGAAATCATCCTTTAAAAGGGGGTGAAAAGGGGGGGTGGAAACCATGAACCTTTGTATTTAGGCACTTAATAAAAAATAAAAGAACGTAATATGTTCTCGCATTAAAAAAAATAGTACCTTAAAAATAAAAATGGCTGCCCCAAATAACTAATCCAAGTGGACGACGACACGGGCAAAAGCTAGTCGGTGAATAAAACATTACATTGGGTGACACAATGGGCGGCCTTATCGCTAGAGTGAACTTTTAAAAAACATCCTACACAATATTAAGACTGTCTGTATAATTTGGTTATTAAATAATAATATATAATAATATTTTATTATATTTTTAAATGTTTTCTTTAAGAAATATTTAAAAATGTAAATTAGTATGTAAGGAAAATAAATAAAGAGAATAATAATAACAAATAGCGTTTATTTATATCTCCACCACATAATGCAATAAAAACCAGTTCATAAAGTACAGTACATGCTTCAAATACCTATGTTACAGGTCCAGGCCTCCCAAATTACCCAGATTAGGTGATACTGTACAAAAAATTAAGTACTGTGATTAAATAACGAATTATTATTGGCGTGAAGAATGTGATATGGCTTAGTAATGTATCACCTAGTGTAATTGAATGTAAGAAAGGCGTATCAACGTCCCTAATTCAATCAGAACATGCCTAATAACTGTAAATCATATTGAAGAGGTGAAGTATGGCTAACGTTCTTGATCGTTTAAAAAGAAAGCGTTATTTATTGGTAGATAATAATTTGGTTTCAGTATTAAGAAACTTAATGTAGTTTTTGTTTTTATTTCCTTTTCTTCTTTTTAGGGTTACGTACCCAAAGGGTAAAACGGGACCCTATTCCGTCCGTCTGTCTGTCACCAGGCTGCATCTCATGAACCGTTATAGTTGGACACGTTTCACAGATGATGTATTTCTGTTGTCGCTATACCAACAAATAATTAAAAACAGAATAAAATAATTATTTAAGGGGACTCCCAAACAACAGGCATATTTTTTTTGCCGTTTTTATAGATAATGGTACGGAACCCTTCGTGTGCGAGTCCGACTCGCAATTGGGCGGTTTATTTTAAATTATGGAAATGGCCAATCACTTTACAGCAATATCTATGCGTTGTGTTTAAAATACAATACCATATTCAAGACGATTTAAGTATTGAAAAAACTGCATCTTGTATTTTCTGAAATAAAACATAATGTAAACGACATTCGCTGGCAGTAAATGGAATAAGTAGGAGTATTCAAATACCAATTAAGCAATATTTTACTAAAATGACGTGGCAGCTTATAATTTAATTCCAGAATCCAATTATTTAAACAAAACTATTACTCTAGTTTCTAAACAGCGTATTATCGCAAGTTGGTAACTTAAATACCCACACAATTAAAGTGAATTACAGCTTCTCGATACAAATGACCTTTAAATAAACAGAAATCGATTTAATTTGCGTAGTAGTGAATGTTAAACATTTATAGAGGATGTAATCAACGTAACGAGATGAAGGTAATTGCTGGTAATGGGCTTAACTTAAGGAATATCCTGTCTGTATTCGAAATGGGCTGTTTACACGGTACAAGCGAACTGAGAGGCAATTCTCGTATTTGTAAGGCGCCCATTACACGGAAGGTTTTGCTGTCAGTTCAACCACAGTCAAGGCTGTGACTGACGGATAATCTATCGTGTAATGCAGTGACTGAGTTGCATGAAATTGTTTGACGAAAATCTGGATTTGTACATTAGTCACGACTTTTAAATGAATGGGTCTGTTTTTAAATACTTGTGTTTATGGAAGGGTCTGTTTTTATATATGTTTATGGAATGGGTAATAGTTCAGTCCTTGTCCTTTTTCAAATCCCGTATATCAGCCAATAATCTATCGTCGCGTATTTAACCTTTTGAACGCCATTGTCACGTATACATGACAAGCAAGTGCGTGCCCTGTACGCCAAACGTCACAAATATGTGACAAAAAGTACGGCGAATCTGTAGCTTGGTGTCGAGAGAACGCCGACGCGTTTATGCTCTGGCGTTCAAAAGGTTAAGAATGAGCGTCTAATTTCGAGTGAATTCCATCACTTCCTTTCATTCATTCGGCATTCATGTCTTTTGGAATTGAGTGACGCCTGCATAAGCGTGTGATGGGTGCCTAAGAATCGTTCGCGTTTGCATCGTAGTTGCAAACGGTCAAAACACTTCTAATTTTGAAAACAGCGACAATATAAAACATTTAATATTGTTGCTGAAATGATAATAATTGCCAGTTGATTAAGCTTTCTAAATAGGTACTTACGTGAATTAGCATTCTTCTTGTCTTGGTTTTGTTTTAGTATTGATGAAGGTATGCAATGAAATAGGTGTGTAAACATTTTACGTCTTGAATTTTCAGCTGGTCAAGTTTTCACGTAACTCAATTTGATTTAATTCTTATATGATCTTGAGAAAAAAAATAACATTATTTTACGAACAATATTTAGATGTAAATGTCTCCAAAATAAAAAAGCAGAATCGTTCTCTAGCTCTTTTCCAATTTATTTACAGCACAAGATGGTTTTTTACATACTTTACTCACACTGTCCGCAATCTAAATTTGAATCCACATTCACACTAAAAGTTAGTTCCTAATCCCTCCGCATTCAATAAAAATAGCAAGTATCAAAATCAATTGCTTCTGGTTGTCAATTACCAACACTATAAGTGGAGTAAGCACCACAATCGACCTACTTGTAGCGGCCCAGAGCTCAAGTAGGCATCATGAGATCCTTGCTTATCGGTGAGACAGCTTTGTATACTGCCAATCAATTTGGGGACGGGAGAACCAAATTCTTTGGTGAGGTCTCGAATGCAATTGAGTTTGTATTTACAAAGATTTTTAATGATGTTCACATACTGATTGGGACTAACTTGGGAAGGTGGTTCTTCTTCCTGAGACGGCTTGTTTTCTCTCTGTTAAATTATTCGTTTGATTTGAATTGTGAATTCCACACCTACCTATTTATTGTATAAAGTTGTTAGAAAGGAGGACCAACATATTTGTAATGCTGGTACTTCACTTGGCATATGTGGCCAAATACGCCAAGTGAAGTGCAAGTATACAAGGTTATCTTTGGTGGAAATAATCGGGCTTAAAACAACCTTTCATTGATAGAAAATGCTTCGATTAATTTATCATATCTTATCGAGTCCCACGCGAATGAAGTCGGGGGCAGGAGCGTGAAGAATAAGCGAGTTCGTTAGTACGATAAAGAATGGCTGAATTGTAACTGTTTCTTATATTTCTGTTCCTAGCTTTTGGAGTCCTGGCTGTAGCTGCTTATACAAACGAGGCAAAAATTGATTCCTTGGAAAATGACAGAGTTGTGAAACCCATTGGAAGACCAGCGGTAAGTAATCCAGCATCGCTAGTACAAAGTAATTGTTAATACCTTAATGTTCGCTGTAAAACAATCAATATTTAACACACTTTACAGGCAAATAATCGAGAAATGGAGAACGAAGAAAACTCTCGGGAAAATTTTAACAGTTTTGTAGAAGAAAAGCTTATGCATCAAAATCAAGCACTAGAACATTTAATTAAAGCAGTGGACAACAGTGGAGACATGATAAAAAAGCTGATTGAAAATCTAAGCAAAGGTCTTGAAAAACCGCAACTACCCACCAAAGCAGAAGTTCAAGAAGCACCTCAGGTTAAACGTAGACACAATAATAATAGAGATAATTCTAAAGATAATGCTAAAGATAATCCAGTACTGAGACTTGGTAAGAATATTCCAAAGTATGGCAAGCTAGCCAAAGACTTGTTGTTGAAGGATAACAGTGATACTGATCCAACTCCTCTTATTGAAGAAAACACAAACTTTCCTTTGTTACAGGCAAGTGCAGTGTGATCTTAAACAGAATAATTTGCAGTAGTCGTATTAAAAAGTCATGATTTATAATCGTATGTAGGTTGAATTGCTTTAAGAGGTGATCATTTAGTGAACAATGTCGTACTGTTAACAAATAAACATGTGTTCTTGAAAATATGTGTTTTTCTAAAGTAACTTGAAGGTTGAAAGATAGAAAATTTTGTAAAAATCCTTTCTTAATAGGTGTTTGTAATAATTTCGTGTTACAAAATCTTATAGGCAAGTAAAGACATAATATGTTTTGGAAGAATTAAATGAAATTTTCTATCTTTTCAGCCCGGATCACGGCGATCACTTGGAGATGATCCCGTGCACAGTCCAAGTCAAAAAAGTGATGATAATAAAGTAAATCCTTGGTGTCCAATGGCTTTACTTTGCCAGAAGATCGAGGACCCTGTTTGTGGTTTTGATGATGAATTTGGGTACGGAAGATTTGAAAACTTCTGCCATTTACTGCGTGTCAACTGTTATTGGAAATACAGTAAGTGTCTTTTGGCTTTAAATTGAGATCTTTTAAATCTTTATATACGTCACAGGAAAACACCGTAAGATTGTAAAATTTCGAGTGAAATTGTAATTTTTATTTTTCTCAATAAGAGACGGATATATGGATTAATTGTTCTTGTTTTATTATTTTAATTTGCATTTTTTATAATATTTATTTTTTAATGTACTCTTTGTTTCTTTTTCAGATTTCTCCGTGGTGTATTCATGTCGTCCAAAATTATAGTACTTTGGTTGAATCAAACACGTGTTTAGTTTTATGGGATTTTGTTATTTAAGGTATAAAAAAAAATGGTATAAGACATTTTTATTTTTATTGAAAGAAGCTAAATCGGAATAGTAATCAATGTGGATTGTGGTGTCATCAGAGTGGTGGTACATGCGCGCAGTGTTTTTTTCTCGTGTTCAGGAAACCTGAAACAGTAAAAAAGACTTAGATGAGATTTTGTTATTGTTACATTGTATTCTAAATTTTTTTTGTTAAAAAAAACAATTATAGATAGCTATTTAATTTACGGATACATAGAGACTATTTGTTTAATTTTTATACAAGTGGGACAAAAAGTGAAGAAATCGGCATCGAAAAATTCGTCCACATCGCTGTCAAAGAGAAATGTGCCCAAAATAATGGCAGCGTTGTCACGTTCAATGGCAACTTGCAACTGGTTGAATTTATTGTTCCTTTAGTGTTTTTGACAAAACTTTGGCGTAAGCATATTCTTGATAGCTATAGCTACATTTTCAGACTAACTTTTATTTTTAAAATGAAAATAAATACTTCGATCATTCTGTCTGGAATTTTACTAAGTTGGGACGGCTTACAAACTAACCGGATGCACTTGCGTATAAATATTTTACAGGGAGCCTCCGTTTTTGAGTCATGATTACTACTGCCACCCATGTCCCACTACTGCACATAAAGTTTAAATAAATTGTTTCATTTGACCCTTGTTTCTATTGACCCCAGTCCCCTAGACATAAATTACGTTAGTAAACAAACAAAAACAAACGTTATTTATGAGACACGAAGACGTTTCAGAATGCATATTATGAATACTTACGCGTTCTGTATTCGCAGTTGAACTCTAACATATCACATTTATCCAAAAACCATCGCACTTCTCCTGTGGCTAGGAGAACGCCGCAGCGTCGTATCTTCGAATGCTGACAAACCACCGCTATTAAGCATGACTGAAAATGTATGTCTGTCTGGTTAGGTGTTTGTTTCTTATTCACGCTAGAACGGCTAAACGTATCTGGATGAAATTAGCCATAAATATAGGTTATAGTCTGGGCTAGCAAATAGTCTTTTCATATCGAGACTATGTTACCTTGGGATCATTTTCGACATTGACGCAGGCGAAGTCGTTGGCAGAAGCAGTATATGTAAAATATTTTTCTTAGCCAGATGTCTCTGGGCTACAGATGGATGGCCGGTTTAAAACAAATTAAACCAATCCGTTTAAATCGAAAAAAACCGTGTAAAACCGAAATAAAACTTTGTTTTTTTAAACGCTTTTACTATGTTTGTAATGAGGTGTACAATAAAGTACATAAAAAATAAATAAAACTTTTCTTTCGATTTAAAACAGTTAGTGTTGATGACTACGTTTTTCATAATTATAACTATATTTTCATGATTTTATCGAGGTAGGGATATAACGGAGTACCTATAAACTGATAAAAAAAAATTAATGTGTGCTATACTGATATTGATATACTTAGCGGGTTTAGTTCTTTTAATGAATTCTATCTATGGTAGTCATTGTTTTCACTTGCTCACTTTACCTCCAAATATCTCGGCAATGTGACATTTTAGGACATCATATTAAAACATGTTTTTACCTATACCTGTTTCATAGCGCGCCGCAATTTTGATAAGAAATCAAAATGGCGGCAGGCGGCTATACGGGCTCCTATATAAAATATTCTAACCCCTTTAAAAGATAAATTGATATGACGATTTGAAAACTAGTAAAACATGAAGTAGTTCTAATGGTTGCTGTCTGTTACAGTACTTTAGCTCCAACAGCTCGAGATGCCAAGTAGAACTGTGTGCAGACATCGCTTTGAATGTTATGCAGAGAGCGTACGATGAATTTTATTAATTTACAAAGTTATATGCAGATGGGAGGTACTGAGGCAGACTTATATATAGTCCTAGACATTAGATTTCGGCCATGGCGGTCAATCTCAACCGAGACTAGCCATCGGCGCGGGACATTTTCTAGTGCACAAGTGTGTGCGCAAAAACACAAATCCACTCTCTCTTCGATTATTACTCTCATATTCCGATGAGACGGCAACCCGACACGACCGGAGAGAGATCTGGCGCAGGACCAACGGCTTAACGTGCTTACCGAGGCACGGGGGTGTCACACCACCAACTTCCAAACTCCGGGCTGTCACAGAGAAATTCCTATTGGGAAAACCCAATAACGCTATTTGCCCTACCTGGGAATCGAATCGAGGACTACACGCTCGGCAGTGGACCGCGAAACTACAATAAAAATATACGTATATGTACATGCTTTCACGCCTTTTCTCATTGGGCTAAGCAGAAACTACGGAACAGGCAGCGTTCCAAGATCATTTACCTAGGTACTTACTGCCTTTGATTTGTTCATGTTAAAACGTAGCCAAATTAAATCTTAGAACACATTTTTCTTTAAGGATGCGAAATCATCAAATGACTTCTTCCGCTCTGGGTGGAGCGGAAGGACGTGTCAGACTGTTACTGACTAAAACCCATCCGTGTTCCTTCTAAAGCCCTTTGCGTTCCAGGGCCGCGGTGACTCTTTCGAACAAATTCCGCAACAAATCATAAAAACTTACACCATATATTTTTAGGGTTTCCATTTGCTCCACAAATAATATCAAAAGAGCTGCAGTTAGAACCAGTTTTTTATACAGACGCATATATTAAAATAATAATTCTTCTTTGTTATTAATATGAATAATCTTCCTTGATATTATAAATTTAGTATTTTAGAATTATACAGTTACATTTAAGTTCTGTAAAAGTGCTACAGATCATCATATGTACCTAGGTAAGTATAAGTAAGCAACGAATAAAGAAATGCAGTAATCCATTTAAATAATAATAAATTCGAAAGTTACTTTGTCTGTCTATAAAGGCGGATCAAATTTGGCACAGGGGTAAATCGATGATTTCGACCGATGATTTTTTCGCGATCATAAGGAAGCGGAGCGCTTTAAAATTAAGTCGTCTATGGAGCAGCTGGAACAGTCTCCTGAAGGTGCTGTCCGAGCGGTGGGACCTGTCCCTGATACAGAGATGAATGCAGCTTCATGTTAGCGCCTCTCCTCGTATTTTTTGACATGCTTTTATGTTTGTATTGTGTATGTGTAATTTTGGTATAGAATATTTGTGGTGTTCGTAGGCCAGGTTAGGTTATGTTTAGTCCAGTGCTTTGAATAAAATATCTACCTATGTCTTTCTTCTTAATTTCTTTGAAAGAAGATGAAAAAGGAAAGAGCGTTTATTTGCGCTAAATATGTCGCAAATCATAAAAAAAAACAGAGAATGCTGCTACCCATACTCTGGTGAGTCCTTTAGTCGCCTCTTATGACACGTGATGGTATTTATAACGCAAAATGGCTATGGACCCACTTTTTCAAACAAAGCCACTGACTAGAGCTAGTAGTCTATAAGCTATAAATAGTTGTTTTATGTCTTTGTTACATTGATATTTAAAATATAAAACTTAATATGAGAAAGCTATAAAAATAAACTACTCATAAAAATAAATATGTTCAGCTCCATTATGTATTTCCCATTGGAAGTTTTGCTTCAACGTAACACGCTTGAAAATGCATTTCATGACGTTTTCAATTGGTAAGTGTTACTACCTAACTTATTTATGGTCTTAATTTTTTTTTCAGATATTCCTGTGATATGTGACTAGATGTAGTAATAAAACCCTGTAAAAAATAACTGGTTCAAAAACTGCTAGGTAGTCGGATTCGCATCTGAAGCCAAGCCATGTACGATAAAGCGTAGAATCGCGTTCCTTCTAGAAATCAAAGGAGAGAAAGAGACTGATATTAAAATTTATAGATAATTTTAAATTGTTCCCTGTCTCTAAAGTCTTTTTCGAAATGTTCTCAGCTGACTATTAAGTCATAGGTATCTCACGTATATGTATGTCAATGACTAATGAACTATTTAAAGTAACTTATATAATACTTTAAATAGTTCATTAGTTATTGTAATAATTCGAATGATCGACGTGTGTTCGTAAAATACCTGCTACCTGCAATTATTGTTAATGCAATATTTTTTTACAGTGACGGTTATATTGATGATTTTTGTCTGGAAAGCTGAAACTACGAAAGTAAGTTAAAAGAAGTTATAACTCTTCTATCAGATTGATTCGGATCTTTCTGAATAGGTTCTGTATTACCTATATACAATCCAGTTTTAGATAATCGTTGGAGACTAATCTATTGCTTTATAAAATGGTAAATCATGAACTGAATTCTTCTGCTCTGGGTACAGTGGAAGGGCGTGTCACACTTTTGATATCTTTTTAATATCTAATGATATCTTGGGACAATTCACACACGGTCATCCGAACCCAAACTAGGCAGAGCCTGTGCTATGGCAATCAGACAACTGATAAACATACTTATATTTTTCTAAATACATACATATTATAGACAAATTACACCCAGACACAGAACAAATGATCATGCTAATCACACAAAGATTTTTCCTGGGTGGGAATCGAACCCACGACCTCCGGTTTAGCAGTCAGGGGACTAACCACTCGACCAACAGGCCAGCCTCTTACTGACTAGAATCCACTCGTGTTCCTTCTTAAGCCCTTTGCGTTCCAGGGCCGCGGTGCCTCTTTCAAACAAGTTCGGCGACAGGCGAATTTCATTATTTTTTGTAAATAAGTTTACACAAACACTTTTTAATATACCAGACAGAAAAAAAAAAACTAGGTGGGACCAATGTTTCCTATTCGATTAATCAGTCTCTTCTCGCATCTTGCTTAGCGCAGCATGAAAAACTACCTTTAAATCTAATTCCTTCTTCAGCAAAATGCTCGTGTTTCTTAATTTGAATTTGTATGGTGCGTGATACTGATTCAAAAACTATTGTTAATTAAATAATATGGATAAGTAGATTTTTTTTGTACTTGTGAAATGTATTAACCTCTTCTTTTAGGAGAGGAGAAATAGGTAAAAATGTAATTATTTCAACACCTTGTTTGCACATATTTTTCAATGGATTCCAAGTTGAAATGCAAATTCATATGCAACTTAACTAGACTCGCCGAGAGCATTTACTGCGACACACGACCACGCTTCGCACGAATGCGTGGCAGACAAACGAATGAATTTCGTAGCATATGTGGCAAACCTTTCCTTGCACAGACCCCTTGTAGTTCGCAAAGCTGAGTTATTTTTTCATACTTGTCACATAGCCCGCAGCCTGCAAAACTACCTCGGCTGTATGAGCTCAGCTATATTAACTAACCTTAACTCATAGAACTGAATTAGTTTTTACAAAACCAGCAGGCTGCAAAACTCAGTTCTATAAGCTAAACTACACTAACTTAGTTTAACACTCGGTTTACAATCAGAATTACCCTTACAAAACTACAATTTAAAAAGTATACAGGTAATGATACTAAACCAAGATTCCAAAAATAATCAATTAAGATCTAATTAATGTTGACAATTTCAGATATGCTACAGAGCGAAGACATGTATCCACGATGCCGTTGAGAAGTGTGGTATTGATAAAAATAAAACTCCGAGGCGGTTCCTGGACTCGTGTGATATTTTCGAGTACAACTGTTATTATAATGAAAGTAGGTTTATTTTTTTACCCATATAATTTCGTTTAGGTAACGGATTAATAGCATAGCTTGATGGGTCATTTTACTTATGATAAAGGTTATCATACATCCCCTAGCCTCAAATCGTTATTTTTTTTTAGATAATTATTATGAGAATATAAATTAATTGCGGGGCAGTTGATCTTTTTTCGCGATTTTGGCAATACCCTACCTACGGTGGCCGAGAATCGCCCTGCGACTCCCGATGCTCGAGGCGTCTTCTTCTGTTGCGGCGGTTGGGGCGTGAGGTTAACCTCTCCCGCACGCGGCCGGGGCGTGTCCTCCCGTCGAATCCAAAATAGATAGCTCCCAAAACAACTGTGTTCGGTGAGTACCTCCGCGTCAGACGGAAGGTGGCGACGCCTTGGCGCCTTTCTAACCTCACCTCCATGCCGCCATGAGAACCTGCTGGAGCTCCACTCGCCATCCTGCGATTTGCCACAGCAGCGAAGTTGCATCCCGGCGTAACGCCTCCACGCGCCACACGTAAACGTGCGCGAGGGCTCTCGCCTCAGATCCCACGTTGGCAATCCGGTAAGGAGGCTCTCCGCCTCGCCGGAAACCGTGCGGTATCCTCGGGCCAGCCGAATGCCCAAGACCCTCTGGGACGCTTTCAGGTGGCGGGCTGGTCGCCGTCTCAACGTAAGCGCTCACTGGGGCCCCATAAAGGGCTATGGACGGCACACCCCCGCGTAAAGCGTTTGGCAAGATGTGTTTGGACCCCATAGATTGGGCAGAAGCCGATTGAAGGCAGCTCCGGCCCGCCCCAGTTTGGAAGCCAAACTTCGGAGTCCTGGAGCCCTACTATGTCTTAAAACTATAATAATTCCGGTGTGAGACAGAGAGCTATGCAGGACGAATAGAACCGTCCCTTTTTCACAACGAATTCTTGATGACTTGGTACTAAGGAGCTGTACTAAGAACAGCTCCTTACCCATTGATTCTTTTACTAGACAATAGACAACTCTAAGGGGTCTAAAGAAGCTCGAAATAGTTCGTGTAATATTACACACGGCTGCTGCGTCGCCAGTTCCTTTTTCGTTGAACTTGGCTTGACACGCTGCCGCATGTCTAGATGGTATACCTTTCATTTGAGAAGGTTTATTATATTATAATCATTTATTTTTATAGGTTTATTATACTAGCTTTGGCCCGCGACTTCGTACGCACATATCCCGATTTTTCCCGTTCCCATAAAAATTTTGGGAAATCCTCTCTTAGTGTTCCCACTACACTCCTCAAGGGACCAACATGCCAAATTTCAGCTTTCTACGACCAGTAGTTTCCGTTGTGCGTTGTCTGTCAGTCACTCAGTCACTCAGTCACGGGAGAGTTTTTTATACTCGTATTTTGATTAAAAATAGTTATCGTGTATTTCAGCATTTATCAAAGTTCCATCAACGTTCTGTGACGAACTGCCACCGTTGGACAAAGATGAGTTTACATAAGTAAATAAATATATATTTGTTTATTGAAAACTGTATTTTATTTAGTATCTAGCAATGGAAAAATTCTTCTTAACCCATCATCTGCCTGCCGCCTTTTCTCAACAGCTATGTTTTGGTTAGCTTTCTCGCCTAACCATGCTGCATTTGGTTAGGCGAGAAAGCCAATGAATGTTTAATGACAACGACTCGTTTGCTGGTCTGTTCGGCTTTCAAAGACTCAAAAACACAAAGCATTTATTTCAATTAGACCATTTACAGGCACTTTTGAATTGTCAAGGTCGGTCGGTCAAAAAGATGAAGCTCTTCGCACGTTCCAAAGCGTAGATCTCTATGGAGCTTGCCAGGGTTGCGGAATTTGTTCGAAAGAGTCACCGCGGCCCTGGAACGCAAAGGGCTTTAGAAGGAACACGGATGGGTTTTAGTCAGTAAGAGTCTGATACGCCCTTCCGCTCCACCCAGAGCGGAAGAAGTCATTTGATGATTACATATCCTTAAAAACTTAAAAATAAAAGATCTCTATGGACAAGAACGTGCAAGAAACTCCACGGACACTCTTTTAAAAATAGTATTTTTTACAAAGTTATGGTGACATCATTCCTGTGAAAATATACATGAGTATATGTGAGAACGATTTAAAAGACGTGCAGGATAAAAGTTCGTATATTAATAAGTGATCTCTAAGATAGAATGTACGAATGACAGCTCAGAAAAATAACTTGACGTGGCGTATAGCGCAATGCTATTGGGTTTCTCTAAGGCATCCGTTACAGGCTCATGCAAACGTCAATTAATTCCGAAAGTCATGAATGACGAATGATTGATGGTGAGTGATGGAATGCAATTGACATTACTTTAAACTTAAAAATAATCTTAAATATGGAAACGATTGGCTGATATACGGGATTCGAAAAATAACAAGGACCCATTTCAGACTAAGTCATGACTAATCAAATATCCAGATTTTCGTCAACCAATTTCATGCAACCTTCAGTCACTTTATTAGACGATAGGTTATCCGTCAATCACAGCCGTGTGGCTAAACTGACAGTAAAATCTACCGTGTGATGGGCGCCTAATTGGTATTTCTTAGTAGGAGTTTGGACTTGTACCCGATAAATGGCATTATGCCTCCTTTCATGGGACTTAAAGACAACTGATGAAATGTAGGTCTTGTAGTACTTTAAGTTTTTTTTTTAAGAATGGGAAATTATCAAATGACTCTCCCTCTACTAAGGTTTTAGATCTATGTATCCTGCTTGTGCGTATGAAGTTTCATTAAAATAGGTTCCTTCATTTCGAAAAAAGGACTTGAAAGTTCGTATGAAATGCCGTACGTTGTAAAGCTCTTAAGCTCTTCAATGGACCACCCCTGTTCATGAAGTTTATATAAATAAATATTGCGACTTGAATTTATACTAGAGCAAAATCCCAGAGAGGGACCAGGCGTTACTGATTTTCTGAGTTACAAAATGTGAGGGTTTTTGTAGTGTTAGTATCACTTTGAAAGTACCAGCTAGCTTGAGCCGACGCCACTGCCAATTTTAAGTACGAGAATTAGGCTACATCATCTGCTGACCTTTATCCAATTACCTACATATACAACGTGTGACAGAATAAACGCAATACCTCTTAAAGGGTCAATGTAGTCATCATTATGAAAAACTTTCACTACCTTTTCCCAACTATATTGGGGTCGGCTTCCAGTCAAACTGGATTCAGCTGAATACTAGTATTTAACGTGCAGCGGCTGCCTACCAGACCTCCACAACCCATTAACTGAGTAACTCGGTGCTCCTTGGCAAGACTGGTGAAGCTTGGCAAGAAAATACGTTAATTCCGCCAGAAATAACGCACAAAAACACAACAGTACCAAATACTACTGCCAAATATCAACAAATGACAGCCGGGACCAACGGTTTAACGTGCTTTCCGAGGCACCGAATGGTCTCGGTTTGTTATTATAGTCCCCCATCACAGACCAACCTCAGCAAGCGTTGCTCAAACTTGAAGGTCTCCTGTACGGCTGTTATTCCATCAGCTTCTCCTCCTTGAGATAGCCTTCAATTGTTGTAAATAATATTTTTTATGTTAAAAGCATATGAAGCCCATACCAACGCCATTCGAGCCTGGTCACGCGAAGGTCATCAACGAGCACTGGTGCTGGCGCTCGAAATACTGCCATAATATCGATGGCGAGAAGGTGTGCGGAGTTGACATCAGACGAAAACAAAGGAAAATATTCCCTAATTCTTGCACAATGTTTAAACACAACTGTCATCTTAAGCAAGGTAAGATGTAATAAGACCGCGCCTCAAAGAGATGTCAGCATAAAAGACGGGGCCTGCTAGGGCCAGAGCCTGCCAGGGTTGCGGAATTTGTTCGAAAGAGTCACCGCGGCCCTGGAACGCAAAGGGCTTTAGAAGGAACACGGATGGGTTTTAGTCAGTAAGAGTCTGACACGCCCTTCCGCTCCGCCCAGAGCGGAAGAAGTCATTTGATGATTTCCCATCCTTAAAAAAAAAAAAAAAAAAGATGTAATAAGACAATCTGTAAGGGAATTAATCACAAAGTACATTTATAAAACAAGGTCACCCCGCCGTGTCTGTCTGTCTGTCTCTATGGCCGCGGGAAACTCAAAAGCAACCAAACGGATTTTGATAAGTTTTTCACCAGTTGAGTATGTGATTTGTGAAAATATTTAGGATTACATATAATTCGTTTGTGTAAATTGGCTGAAATGTGACGATGTTCGTTGAAGAAATCGAAAAAATCATTCCGACTGGGAGCATATTGCACGGGTAACTCGTGCGAAGTCACGGCGGTTGCAAGAATAAAAAAAATCTTCTTCAATCTTTTAGTTTGAGACGCTTGGCGCAAATTTTTGTAATTACTTACTTAGTTTTAGCGGTAAAATAATAATAATGTAATCCGCCATTTTGTGGCGGCGGCCATCTCGGACCGATTTTCATCGAACATAGCTAAGAACACTCCCGACTTTCAAACAAAAAAAAAATCGTTTCATACGTTCGAGAGCTACGATGCCATAGACTGACACATACAGACACGCCAAACTTATAACACCCTGTCGTTTTTGCGTCGGGGATAAAAAACAACAGATCTAGCCCGATGCGGCTGTAATATACGCTCATTCTCAATGCTGGTTTGTAGGCACAGTCGAACAAGTTATTTGGTAAACAGGCTAAAATATTGGTAGATACATCTTCCCGAGGAAGGTTGGTAGATACATCTTCCCGCGTCTCAGCCAAATATTTTTTTTATGCTTTGTTGCCACCTCAATGAGCGAGTATCTGGCGGGGATATTATCGTCCTGATTATTCCAAAACAACTCATAAACGTGTCTCCACAGTGCGATAATTTACGAGCAAAACATTAGCTCGCGGCGATTCACTCGCTCATTGAGGTGTTAAATTAGGTATATATGGGTATACATAAGAAAAAGTTTAAAGATACAACATATTATTCACATCATTACTTAAACTTAATAATTTGAACATTTTTTTAGGAACAATAACAAATATTGAGCACAACAACACCACAAATAATGAATAAATTATTATTATTCTTTGAGTACCTACATACAAAGTATCTGTGTGAATAGCCTGATTGTACCATCAAATAAAGTTAAAATTTATTTTGTAAAATACTCGAGAAATGTCTGATCCAACTAATTAGTGTTTTTAAATTAATTTACAGATTACACGGCGAGCGTAATGTATGAATGTTCTTTAATACCTAGTGTATGGAAACAGATTATTGAAGATTAAAACTTAAATAGGCGTGAATAGTATTTTGTTGTTTTATTAAACATACCTAGTTTAATTGTTTTTCCCACAGTAGTGTTTGCAATGAGTTCTGTACAATTTTTAGCTGTATTTGGTAAAGAACATTATAATTTAATCAATATTAATTTAATTAATATTGAGCGTGTTATGAGTGCTGTAAGCGGCATTGTATCACTATCGGTTCGGGAACGGTAAGTTTCGCGGCTTAAAAGAGACACCTACTAGCATGCCGTAAAGAGAAGGCAAAATAATGCGACTATTGAAAATACCTTAAAGGGTCACTTCGCTTATCACATATTATTTTGGTTGAGTTAGTTTGCGGAATTAATATCTAATAATAATAATATAATAATATCTTGGGACAACTCACACACGGTCATCCGATCCCAAACTAGGCAGAGCCTGTGCTATGGCAACCAGACAACTGATAAACATACTTATATATTTCTAAATACATACATATTATAGACAAACATTTCCGATTCCGAATTCCGATTTACAACGAGTAATATAATAATCATAACTGTCGCAAGTAAAACTGTCAGGGTTAAGAGGACACATCTGACACGAAGGTAATGACGGGGGTTAGAGTAAGCAAGCAGAGCGAGCGAGCGAACGTCCGCTTCAAATCTAACCTTTCCCTGTTAGGGTGCCCTAAGGTTCCTGCCAGGGTTGCGGAATTTGTTCGAAAGAGTCACCGCGGCCCTGGAACGCAAAGGGCTTTAGAAGGAACACGGATGGGTTTTAGTCAGTAAGAGTCTGACACGCTCTTCCACTCCACCCAGAGCGGAAGATGTCATTTGATGATTTTCCATCCTTAAAAAAAAAGGGTGCTCTAAGGTACCGAGCTCGCTTCGCTCGCTCTTCTTTTAATTAGTTTAACTGTAGGGGTTGAGTGGACGTCCACTCAATATTTTTATTCATAAGCTTCAGTTTTAATTAGCTCACATAGAATATTTATTTGTCACTTTTAGCAGCCTATTTTATTACTGAATCAACAATTTTTCGCAAATAAAATTGATTTCCGCTTATAACTTATAGTTCCCGAACCAATAGTGATAGTCGATACAATGCCGCTTGCAGCACTCTACACACGTCCATTAAATATATTAGTTTTCAGTATTTCTCGCAAATTTATATCAAGCGAAAACAGACTATGTGAGTTTTCAATTTATTTTTCATTTTTACTTGATTAGCTTGCATCTGACCACTATCTGACTTGATGAAAAGCGATGATGATCAGACAAAATGCATCTACTGAGCCTTTACCCCATTGTGTGCGGGTCGGCTACCAGTGTTATCTAACTTGAGCTTTTAACCAGTATTTCACACGGAGCAACTGCCTATATAAACTGCACTATATTGCAACTGTAATGTTACAAAAAAAAAATCGATCGAGTACGAGTCGAACTCGTGCGCCGAGGGTTCCGTACCAACCCATTATACCGCCACAATAAAATTGGTATCAGTTTTAATGGTGGCAGACGTCAACTATGTATGTATGGGGACACCCTTTAATTTTCAACTATTTTAATTTTTCGGAATTTTGCCTTTACTTGTGCGGTAAGACAATAATAATTAACTTTGAACCAAAATTGACAATTCTTGGTCAAACGGAAGTACCTATGGGTTTTGGGTCGAGAACCTATTTGGTAGTTTTCGATGGCCTATATGGTAGTTTTCGTTGACCATCCGTTCCTGAGAAAATCGGTGGTGACACGGACAGACAGACAGACAGACGGACAAGAGAGTGATCTTATTAAGGTTCCTTTTTTTTCCTTTTGAGGCACGGAACCCTAAAAATACTAAAGTGTAATGTGTTTGTTGAGTGAGATTGTCAGACTTTTGGATTTTCTGTCTTCCCTTAAAGGCAGCTAACGAGCTGCAAATAACGGTAATTTAGTCATAATTTTTGGATAGACTCATTGGCATTATGTATGTATGTAACTCGGGATGGTTTCCGCTACTAAGCGCGTATTTTGCGTGCAGGTGGGACAAATGTGTCATTCGATCCACCTCAGCTCCAAGGAAAGCCAGCAACGCCTTTGTGTTACTATCTTACAAAGGGTACCTGGGTTACCGAAGTACTTAGCCCTGTAATCAGCGACTACCGGGCAGCTTAGTAGCAGGTGTGCTGCTTTCTCGTCCTCCTCCATGCAGGCTCTGCAAAGTGGGATGTCACTGACTCCTATGACATAGAGGTGTTTATTAAAAGACCCATGGTCACTTGTGACGGCTGTGACTGTACGCAACTGCTGTTTAGTATGTAGGTAAGTCTTAGGGCTTTTTTCGTGAAACGGTAATAGAGGGAAGTGCCTCTTTGGCCTGCCTACACTCACTATGGTCAACCCATAGCTTGTGATGTTTATCCCTAGTGCGTTTCCTTACCAGATTGCGTAGGTAACCGAAGGGGAGTGGTACGATAGGTTCAGGTCCTATCGTTGTCATACTCGACCCCCTTCTGGCGAGTTCGTCCGCTGCATCGTTGCCTCTACTTTACTCATTGGGATTACGCTTGTGGGTTAAGAGAGTAAATACAGACCTCACACCTGATTATGGCAATTGCAATTACAGACTATCGCCAAACACTATTGCGAGGAATGGGGTAATTGTGCACCGGACAGTAGAAAAGTTTGTGGCGTCGACGTGAATCATTGGGTCGTCGCAGAATTCAAAGACCGTTGTACTATGTTAGCTGTAAACTGTGTCTCAGATGGAAATACGCGTAAGTATGATTTTTTTGTACTAAAAATAATATTCTTTTCGAAAACGTTGGTGACAGAGGAATTCAGACAGGTTACTGAATAAGCAAGGCTAAAATTAATAGGTAAAGATAAGACTGCCCGAGCGTTTGCTTATACGCGTTCACCAAACAATAAACACGGTATTTTTATTGTTTCGCGCATATGACTGCTCCTGAAGATGGCCGATCGCGAGACGAGCATGTAAAGGTATAAACGGACCCATAACGGACCAGTTTGTGGAGACCAAAAAACCAGTCCTTAGGAACAACATAAATCATGCATAGAACCGTAAACGGATGAGACCTGTTCTTAAGTGGAGACTATATATGAATACGTATATTGGGACGCTCTTTGGACGCTCTCAGGCTAGTTGAAGCCTCGGTCCTCACACCCAGCTGACAGTCTAGAATCTAGACCAGTAGCTGGTTAGACTCTAGATGAATGGTGTGCAATTAAGAGAGGTCTATGAGTCCAGCAGACGACTGCTGTAGACAAAATGATGAAGATGCCTGATTATTAGCAAGACTCCTTGCTCTTAGATGTAACTACCATTTTTGTGTTCCAGTTCCTTGGAGACTTCTGACAAAGTTGTGTTGTTTACCTAAGACTATCTTCTGCCGGCTTCGTCCGCGTGAAAGTCGATAATGGGAAATATCGTCAAATGACAATGAATGCGGAAGGGAGTGTCAGACTTAAACTGACTAAAACTCATCCGTGTTCCGCTTAATGTCCCTTGCGGTCCAGGGCCGTGGACCGGGGCCGGTGACTCTTTCGAACAAATTCCGCACATGGAAAATACACCAGGGATATAAATGTATCCTATGACGTGGATTAGGAAATCCGTGTCTTAATTTCGTGTAAATTTGGTCAGCGGTTAGGACATGAAAAGGCAACAAACAGACATACAGAACCTTTGTAATCATTCCTCGATACGCAAAACCCTCTCATGTACTTTTTTTTCAGATTTCTTAAAAATGAGATACAAGAAATGTATGAAAACCGCATCCATTTACTATGTGAACGAGTGGACCACGCAAGAACTTATTACAGAAACTATAAAAGAAAAAACAACCGCTGCGGCTAATGTTAATGCGATAACTACAGAGGCTCCAGTGTTTGCTACTTCTAATAAGGAAACCAAACCGACTCGTACAACAACACCAGTCGATCTTAAAAAAATTTGGCTCTATCCAAAATTTGATAACACAGCCACAGAGACACTCCCACCACCTGTTATCCTTCAAAGTGGAGAGTCTGATAAACAATCTTCTGAAGAATTTACCGGTGAAATAGGAGTGGAGATCAAGTCAACCCAGCCATCAGTTATTAAGAAACATGATGATGATGAATTGGCAAAGGTTAATTATAGTTTGCCGTTTACTACAGATTCTAATTTACCACCTGGTTTTATGGAGGACATCAACAGTAAGACGAAAAAATCGGCAGATGTAGATACCAGCTCTATTGATATTAGATATGTATTGCATCTGTAGCTTCTTTACGGTGATCCTATCCTGAGGGTTACTCTAGATTGTTATTAGTCATACTGACTGGGTTTTAAAGTCGGAAATAGTTTAAGGTTTTTTTTTTGTTGTGTGTGTCCTCTTGCAGGTGATGCAACCTAAGAGGATGTCGTTTGCTTAACCGAACTTGTCAGTGATGGCCTTAATATGAATTAAAGCCTCTAGCCAGGGCTTATTAAAAAACCAACAGTCTATGTGACTACGCGCTAAGGGCACTCCCTGTGGGGTAGGATCTCATTTTAAGGCAGCGCTATGGGGCGGACGGCTAGGGGCAAGTTGGATCAAACAAGGATTATTATCATGAATTTTAAACTACAGGCTACAGATAGGCAGGCAGTTTAAGGGAATATTCCGCTGAAAGCTTTTATAGATCCATGTTTGCCCCATTTATTGTTATCTTAGATTTGTGGGGCGAAGTGGGATAATAAAAGTATTCCCATTTTTTTTAATGTCGAATTGCTAACGCGAATGACACCAATAACCAATACAATAGGCATATATTTTGTTTTTATTTATTGTTAAACAGATTTTTGCACCGTAATGCACTGGAATTTCAAATATTTTTAAATGTGGTATAAATATGAGTAACACTATTTCTATGCTAAAGCTGTCGAACCTTAATTTTTATTCCTCAGGTAGAAGTTATCTGACCAAAAATAAAAGGCCTAACCCCAGTTTCTGAGAAAAAAACGACAATTGGTGCGAATAGCTATAATTTCTATTAATGTCAAAATTTTTCTTCAAGAAACTAGACTTTAGAGCTCTACGATTTTTGTAATTCTAATTTCCAACGTTTGTGTCCCAATGTCTTTTATGTTTGAAAAGTATTCAGTGCATGGCTTGATGAAAAGGGCCTCTACATGATAGCATGAGGAATTGGTACCACATTTACATACACTTTTAGAAGTTACTATACTTTTAGTAGATCCTAGATATATTAATAAATAACTGATCATAAATACATTAAAAAAGTACTGACCGCATATACATACATTAAAAGGTAAAGAGAAAGAAAAAAATGTAAACACGGCCAGTAATGTGGGGAACGAATACCTCAAGAGGTTTTAAGGGAACAGGTGGCGCCATCTCTAGATTCTTGTTTACACTAAGTTGGAACTAGGTTAAATTCAAAGGGCCAATTCTATTCGTTTTTCACAGAGTTGGTACTACTATAATGCGGGTATAGTGCCATCTCACAGGATTTTAATGCCAACCTGTCACAAGTAGCGCCATCTGGACTTTAATTCTTAATTTTCATTTGGTCGTTTTAGCTCATATTTCCTATAGTTATAGACTGATTTATTTAAAACCATATTTGGTAGTGTGAAATTAATTTTACAGTAGTTTGAAAATAAAAAGCGCTGCACATGAATTTTAATCAATCTTTAATCAATCAACACATCGTCCCGTAGAAGGCATAGTCTAATAGCGTCCAATACCGCAACACTTAACTAATAGCGTCCAAATATCGCACATATACACCGCAAGGACGACTGGCGAATCTGATGATGGACTCTTCAAGCCTTTATGGAAGAGCAGTTCTTCAACTGAACGTATTAGTAGCAAAGAAAACAGCATAAGCAACACGAAAACAATTCAGCGTACACGCAACGAAAATTGCAAAACGTATATATCAGCCATTTTCTTTTGACAATATCGCATTTTAAAATTTGTGATTTTTTTATAGCAATTGATAAAATAAATCTATGAACTAATAAAAAAAATAACTCCGTTATTTATGTCTTTAAATTTAAGCTAAAACAATGAAAATAATTAGTAAAATAAGCAATTTTCTTCAACTATGAAGTCCAAGTCGTTTAGTAGAGACATCTAGTACGTCCTATGTGAATTATTGTCTTAAATTTAAGAATACAGTTAATAGATGGCGCGCCTAAAAACATAGCTGTGAACGTGAAGATAACACCCCCTGTCATTTTTTTATTGAGCAAGGGTCGCATTCGCATCTTCGTGGCAATCTGTCAAAAAAGCTTCAAAATACATACATTTTTGTGAATTGGCACTCAGGTCATACTTTGCAGTAACTACCAGCGGTGGTTAAAAGATAATGTTACATCGTAGTAGGTGGCGTTCTGTTGTGTTTGCCAATCCCATAGTGAAAAGGCAAGAGTGTATGTTCAACGCCAACGCTCATAAAACGCCAGTGGGATATGACTTCATTGTTATTTTCTGTAGGTAGCCAATTCTGCGTGGTAAGGTAGAACCTAAGGTTGCGGAATTCGTTCGAAAGAGTCACCGCGGCCCTGGAACCAAAGAGCTTTAGAAGGAACACGGACGGGTTTTAGTCAGTAAGAGTCTGACACGCCCTTCCGCTCCACCCAGAGCGGAAGAAGTAATTTGATGATTTCCCATCCTTAAACAAGTGTACGAACCGTTCATATAAGGTATCTAAGCTTTGTCGCATTCAAGAAAAAAGGCAAAAAAGTAACCTGATGTGACAATACGAACAAAAAATGCAAATTCTAGAGTTAGACGGAAGCCCAGACTGTATCAGACAAAATTATTAGTCAGTTTGTGCAAAAAAAGGGAAAGAAAATGTAAAATGCAGCAGTGAGGGGGTGAGCTGGTTATTTTTGCACCCCGACTTGGATTGGTTAATTTTCTTTTCGACTCGGATAAGTTAATTTTCTTTGAGCATTCAAACGGAAATAGAAGATTCTAGGCCACTGATTCGTTGACGAAAATCCACTGATAAAAATTACATTACCGCGTGTGTCTAACGGCCGGTTTCAATAACTTTTAACTAACTGCCAAATTAGCTACGTTTGCCTTTAAAACATGACGTTTCAGCTACTGTTGTTAGCTAATTTGACAGCTGGTTAAAGGTAGATACGTTATTGAGACCGGCCGTCGTTACAGATTCTTAGCACTCATACATAGTTTATTTTTTATTTCAAAATGTACGTTTCCGGTAGGACAGGCGCTTATCCTAACAAATTTATATTTAATGTGTGCTTAAATCGGTATAATTAATTGAAAAATGTTTAATTGAATTTTAAAACTTCAATTAGCGTGAAATAAGCAATAGTTTATTTGATCACACTCAATTACTGGTTTGAAGTATGAGACGTAGTCGTTTAAAATGAATTCGATAGTAATTTCCATTGTTTTTGGTAAGGTAAAAATGAATTAGATTTTTACTTTTTTTAACTGTTCATTAATTAATTTATTTGTTTGCAGCGTTATTTGCAATTCCATACCAGGGGGAAACCAAACCACACCGTCGTAAATTGAGTATTGATGTAAGTACATACTGTAATTTTAAACACCGTACCCATGAATATCTATTTTGACAGCACCTATGATCGCTTATAGAAAACACGAGTGCCTGTTTTTCATCACCTTGGTCCACCAATAATTTTCTAGGCATTTGGTATAAATTAAAAACACGATTTACTATTCAAAAACTTTTTAAAACTCTGAGATTTGCTGTAGAAGAGCCCAATTGTGGGTTAAGTTTACCTTTTTGCATTTAGCTGTCCCATTATATTTGTGTCTGCATGATTTGTCTGTAAATAAATAAAAAATAAATACCTAAGTAAAATGAGATTTTTTCCATGCAAATCTGTTCAGCTCCTCAGACGTGATTTAAAAAAAAATCAAAGTCGTTTTATTAGTGATTCTCAATGGTTAAATTTTTTTTTAATTTGGTTAGTGCACATTAGTAGGATGGTTTTTAATTTAAATTAAACAATGGAATGGTTTTTTGTGCGTTAAATCGTCGGTGTTCCGTAGTCAGACGAAGATTTGACGGCCGATCGCGAAACCCAGTTCTATTGCTACAAGCTCAAGATTTGCACCCCAGGGGGTTCAAAAGTGTGTGGTTTTGACCAAGATACTCCCTGGTTGGTTGAGTTTGAAGATATGTGCACCCTGTATAGAACTAACTGCAAGAATGACGGAAGTTAGTACCTTTACCAATTCTTTTTCTTATTTTTTTTTTGGTGTTCTTTACTTTTAATTACCAATATTAATGAGTAGGTACTTCTGAAACGCAATTCACAACCGTATTTTCGATAGTTAGATAATGCTGTTTAATAATTGTGTATGTGTGTGTTTTTTAGGCTAGTTGTACTATCCATAACTTTTTGTAATTCCATTTTTTTATCTTATAAAAATAAGAGTAACTCTTATAAATAATAATAGTTACTCTTATTATTTCTTCTAAGGCATTAAATCCGCCTTTGTACAGTGTTTTTACAAGTGCATAAAGTTTAAAAAAAATATAAATAAAAAAAAGGATTTTGTACTGTTTAGCAGCGTAAAGCAACTAAGGACCAACTTTTTCTTTTGATAATGAGAATTAAAATTATATTTAGCAAGTAGTCAATAGTTTACAGAGTAACCCCTAATATTTTAAAATATTTTATACGGTTAATTTCAGAGTTCTACCCGGTCGACCAGATCGTGTGCGATACTAGAATACAGTACGACAAAGAACATGCGAACGAAACATTTGAGGTTATACACATTCGTCCCACCGGTGCAACAAATCGCCCTGATGTTAGAAACGCTGCTACACGTAAACTAACAAAAGTGAAATTGGCAATGATGAATGAATAAATAATTTGATTTTAAGAATTTGTTTTATTTATTCTTGGACCATACTCAACACGTACGTATAGAACATCACAATATTCTATCATTCTGTATCGTCCCACGTCTACGTCCTTATTGCTGATAGGATGTCACTCAGTCTAGTTAGGCCCTCAGGTTATGACACAAGATATGCTACATCCATTTATCGCTCAAAATATGACGTATCGTTTGTTTTTTTAAAACGGGCACAAATCTGAAGGGAAATTCTCGTGTTTTTAAGGAGCATCCGCATTCGCATCTCAGTCGCAAAGTAGCAAAAATATCTCTTCTTTCCCTACATTTTGATAAGTCTTTGACATTGATTGTTGAGAATAGGCCTTCAGTTCGTTGACAGCCTTAATTTATAAAACTCCGTACTGCAATGCTCCTCCAGTGATAACTATACGTGTAGTAAACGATGCTTCTCAGTTACAACTCGGAGTAAGTACTAATTCCAATTTATCCATGACCAAAGACCTTGGTCTAGGTTCCAGAACTGTTACGTAAATGCGACAGTAAAATTAGACACAAAAAAGTTGATAAGTTTTACCTTTTGAACGCCATTGTCACGTATACATACAAGAAAGCCCTGTACGCACATATCTCATAAATATGTGAAAAAAAAAAGTCAAAAGTCAAAACGTTTATTTTAATTAGGCCATTAAACGGCACTTTTGAACGTCATCGTTTACAGTTCAGTAAAAATAATAGAATTACATTAATAAAGTGACTCTACTGTCCATTCGGAAAGGTAGATTCTGAGTGACAAAAAGTACGGCGAATTTGTGGTTCGGCGTCGGGGGCACGTCGAGGCGTTTAAGCTAAAGCTAAATCCTATCCCTTCTCTTTACTATCCTGCACACTCCTTATTCTCCTCAATACCTTCGTGAACGCTTTGAGTACCTCGTCCCGAGAGGTAAACCATGTCATACTGCCACTTCTCTTCTCCTTTGTACTCCGCGTCATACTTCCAGCCGCTATGGTGGATCCTTCTCTGTTACTGCAGTGCGTCTCTGGAACTCTCTCCCACACTCCTAACGCGACAGCCCTTCTCTTGACGTCTTTCGCAATGACATAATATTTGTAGATATGCATTATATATTTATGTTTATGTATGTAGGTATATTTATGTATGATTAAAAATGTAGCATTGTAAAATTTGTGCACTGGATCCTACCCTCTATTGTCTCAATCACTCAATGGTTTGCTGGTAGAAAACTCATTTTTGAGTTAAGCTCGCCTTTGTACATGAACTATTTAAATCACTGTGAATTAATATAAGCTGTTATGGTGTACAATAAAGAATTAAAGAAGCTCTGGTGTTCAAAAGGTTAAGCGAAAACCCTCAGCAACCACGTGCTAGCCAAGCAAGCGGAGCAAGCGGTGCCGCGACAGCGACTGGCGAGTGATCCAACTAGGTTGATCGCAGTTGATAATCAAGGCTAGGTTTCAAAAAGACGTGATGAAGACGATCGATTCGTTTTTATTTATGAAATCAAAATGAAAACCATTTTGTGATAGATAGTATTCATTTTGAATTCAAATGAGAAATCAATAGCCAATTAGCGTCGAGAACAGGATCCACCACAGCATAAATGGAGAAAACAAAACATAAAATGGTAAAGTTTAGGAATGTTTTATGACGTATGAACTAAAAAATGTCGTGTGGAATGGAAGAATATATATATTACAACTATTCGTAGGCTAGCATTGAATGGAGGCCCCATTCAATGCTAGCCGATATTGCGGCAGACAGGTGGAGAGACGAACTTGACTGTTACCGGAAGGACTGGCCTGCAATGGTAGAGGAGAGACGTGTGTGGAAAAGGGAGAGGGAGTCCTTTGCCCAGCCGTGGGACATAATGGGCTAGATAAGATTTAAGTCAAAATACATTTCATTCACGTTGAAATTAGTAGTACTTTTAGAAAACGAATCATAAGATAATTTAAACAAATATGGATAGTCCTACAAACTAGGGATTTTTCGGTATCCCAGCATAATATCACGAAAACACACCTTTAATCCATTTTTTTTAAATTGGTAACTTTAGTATCAGCTGCTTTTTGACAAAGGCCTTTTCTAGGGTTTTCCATAGCTTTTGTATCTGGCTTTTCTTTGCCATATTGTTCCATCATTTTTTCTGATTTCGTTCTCCCATCTCGTAATCTCGTTGTTTCGCGTCCTTTCAAAGTCTTTATAAGAATTACCATTGCTATTGACCATAAACAGTAACGTGTAGGCATAGAGCGTTTGTTACTTTCAACCCGTCGTTACTTTTGTACCCGGTCTCCCAGTGAATCGGTAGTCACAATATGCGGTAAAAACTTGCATAATTTTTGTAATTTATTTTCGTTTATTTTTTGGTATGCGTCATGCTTGTCGCAAAGCTCTTTTTCTTTCTGTCAAGCGTAAACAACTTCGTGAATCAAGATTTCTTCTTAAATTTCATCACAATCTGTTATTACAGTCTTATTTCCTTTTTGCTGCATATCATTGCTATCAAAGAATGGTTTGTACGCCGGGTGGCGGCTGGGTATGTGGTGAAGATGATGGTATGCACGCAAGCTTTGCTGATAAATGTCAACTCCATGGCGTCAACTGTAGGATGCAAGGAGGTTAGTAATTTATTTATTTATTGCAAGTCAAGGCCTTTATTCGTCCCAGTATTTGCGTAAAACGTTTGTTAATAAACTTGTTTTTGCTAGCGGTTTTACCCGCGTGAAAGTCGAGAGTTATCCCAAATGAAATTACTAACGGGATAAAAGTGCCCTATATCCTTTTCAAGAACTTGGTCTAGCCGTGTGCCAAGTTTAATTCAAACTAATTGAGTCGTTAACAAATAGGCTGATAGAGTTGTTTTTGAATTTATACATAGCATTTAATATAAGTAATAAGTATGTATAAATATTTCTATATCTCATCATTGTCATTACACCAGTTACCCTCCTTTAATATTAAAACTGTCATTTCAGCGTACTGGCAAATAGGTACAGAAAAATGCCACCCTTCAATTAAGTTCGCAGATGCGAAGACAGCATTCTACGGGCAACAGATTAAAGTATATTCAACGATAAGATTTCTTTTGCGACACCAAAATAGAACCAAATCTCCAACGAAATCAACAACAGAATCTTCTGTTTTTTCCAGAATCAAAGACTCAATAGGAATTTCTGCTAACTTTTCTATTAAGCATTGAAACGTTTACCTATATCAAATTGGTTATTTTATTTCTGATCCTAACCTAACCTAACCAACTTATAATACCTAGCTTTAATAAACCTGTAAGATGAATACAAATGCGTCACCGCGGCCCTGGAGCGCAAAGGGCTTTGGAAGGAGCACGGATGGGTTTTAGTCAGTAAGAGTCTGACACGCCCTTCCGCTCCACCCAGAGCGGAAGACGTCATTTGATGATTTCCCATCCTTAAAAAAAAAAAAAGATGAATATAAATACTTCGTATACGCTGCGGAGACGCGGGCGCTGCGAGAAATAGAAAGAAAGAAGATATACGCTCTGGAAATGTGGTGCTGAAGAAGGATGCTCGGAGTATTATGGACAGAGTTCATTCAATTAGCCATCCAACAGCACCTATCAGCTCAAGTACAAACTCGCATCCTCAAATTCTTCGGACACGTCTCTAGGCGGGAAAGGGACTCCATCGAACGCCTCGTTGTGCAAGGCAGCGTCGAAGGCACCACGCTCGGTAGATCATCCATGCGATGGAATGACTAAAACCAAGTTTGCTATGGGCAGCCCATTGCATGAGTGTGCCAGGATGATCGCTAATAGGCAAAAATGGCGAGAAATTGTCGTAACTGCTCGGAAAGCTACGTGATGACCACGACTGCTCTGGCAAGAGCGTACTGACACAGAAAAAGAGAAGATGAATAAGAACCGAGGGAGTACAACCATTGACTTAAGTATTTAGTAAAGACAGGGTGGACAACTCGTTTTTCTGGCACCGTAATTTGGTCAAACAAGACCAAAGCGAACTCACCTGGCGGTCGGGTATCTTCGAGAGCGGTCGTCTGTACGAGACATGTCGTTTTTCTTGTAAGGTGGTAACGCGTATAAGCAAAGCTTTAGACTGCTCTATAGCTTTACTTAAATCTATGAGTACAAACCTTTTATATAATACTGGCTGGCAGGAAATGAATTGATCATGAAAGGTTCAAATAAGTTATAGGTATGAATCTGCCTCGTATGTTTTATTCATACATGCCTTAAAAAGTCGTTAAATTTTGAGGATTATCCGAAATCTACGTCACGATATCTTAAATTATTGGACGTGTGGCTGTTTTTGTGATAAGGTTTGGGATTTTTCGATAGCAGCCCGGAGTTTGGGAGTTGATAGTGGGATATTCACGTGGCTCGGAAGGCAAGTAGAGCCGCTGGACATGCTCCTGGTCAACACCAGGAGCATGTCCAACGGCCAACGGCCTTGCTGTGCCACAAAGATTATAGGGACATTAGAGTGCGACAGCGTTTAAGCTAAATATTTTATATGCACCTTCATTGGTTGGAACAATTATTATTAATCGTATTTAGTCAATACACCTCCATTATCCCTTTTAGATCTAGCATGCAGAAATTGAGGATATTAAGTTACTTTTTATAAGCCCTTTAGCATACTTTAACTACAAAAAAAAAACCATACATCTCTAATAGCGGGAATTTTGACACGTCGTTAACTAAACCTTGTTAATACTGCAGGTTAATTTTGTTACTATGTCAGATTTTGACTTATAGTTTTATTTGAACATTGGTCACGCTAAATATTGATAAAAAAACACTTTAACGAAACTTTCCATAATTTTTAACCATTGGCAAACTACGGATCAAAGAACTCGCCCTAAGTGGCACAAATTATATTATTGTAGGCTATCGTTTCTCGGTTTAGAGTATAAAACCGTACACTTCCCTGCCAGGGTTGCGGAATTTGTTCGAAAGAGTCACCGCGGCCCTGGAACTCAAAGGGCTTTAAAAGGAACAAGGATGGGTTTTAGTCAGTAAGAGACTGACACGCCCTTCCGCTCCACCCAGAGCGGAAGAAGTCATTTGATGATTTCCCATCCTTAAAAAAAAGACCGTACACTTCATTTCAATTACACATACATAACATTTACACAGGCAAACTCCTCAACTATACATCCAATTATTATTATGTTTGCAGCAAGAAGAGATTTTCTCTTCGTACTTTTGCTACAAACAGGCATCTTGCATTTCGGGAGTAGAAAAAGTATGCGGCATCGACCAGGACAAGGTCGCCGCGGTATTTGAAGACCTGTGTGTCTTGTATGGCGTGAACTGCCGAAAAGAAGGACGTTAGTATGAATTATGTGTTATTTTATCCGATGGGTTACTTTGTTTCCATCATATTCTTCTCTCATTCCATTTTTTTTTGCATTTCGTTATACCTACACGGGAAGTTCAGTTATTCTATAATATAATATAATATCCATATAATATATATTTTATACCAGGGGTTCCCAATCTGTTACACACTGCGACTCCCTTTACTTGTAATATTTTTTTTGCAACGCCCTTGTAAAACAAGTTACCTAGGTGAGTGTAGCTCCATTTGGGAAAACGAGAACGAAAATGAAAAAATATTTCTAAAATGTGTGCTTAAGATCTATAAGTGCGACAAAATATCTATTGTAAACTTAGCATAGATTTAACTTCCAGAAAATCTTTCAAAACCAGAAAAACAGTATTTCTTTAGTCCGTTTCTATTTTTCTTTTTTACAATATTAAATTCTTCTCAAATGAATTTTATTCGCCAGTTACAGTATGTGTGTTTCATTTCCGTGGCGGTTTGCGACGCGTCTGGGAAAGTACCGCGACGCCCCAGGGAGTCGCGACGCACAGGTTGGGAACTCCTGTTTTATACGTTGGATTCTTCAATAGGCAGATAACTGTTTTTAATATTCATGTAAAACTGCCATATTTATTCTACAACTAAAAGTTATCTGAAGGTTGCAAAATCGGTGAAAAATGGTTTTCGTCTTACAGACAGACACATCACCTGTTTGAATCATACATAAAGATTACAATTCTTTTGTTGATTTTGGGAAAAATTATTTTGGATTCAGTCATCATCTGCGTAGCCTTTTCCCAACTATATTGGGGTCGGCTTCCAGTCAAACCAGATTCAGCTGAATACCAGTATTTTACGAGGAGCGGCTGCCTACCAGACCTCCACAACCCATTAACTGGGTAATATGGTACTCCTTGAATTTTGGATTCAGTATTAACCTTTTGAACGCCATTGTCACGTATACATGACAAGCAAGCGCGTGCCCTGTACGCCAAATGTCACATATATGTGACAAAAATTACGGCGATTTTGTGGCTTGGCGTCGCGGGAGCATTTTTTATAATGTGTCGATTCGTAAATAAAACATTTGTCTTTTTTCGTTCTAGGATACTTGCAAACAGGTATGGTAGTATGTAACGCAAACGCAACCAAGTTCTTTGGTAGGAATGAGACGGAGTCCGGAAAAAGCACATGGGCTTCCAAAGCTCGTGATACAGTATCTTCTTCGGAGCAACAAAGCGTTGTAGAAATAAATTATACCTTACATGTGTAGCTGTGTAAAATTATATTTTGTAACATATAAAATGTATCGCTCAGGGGATAAAATAAAACATAAAAGTTATACATGACTGTGTAATTTTTTTATCGATTTTATATATAATACCTTTAAACGAGCAATCCTTGTATATATGTAAATATAATCTGAATCTCAGTAACGGCTCCAACGATTTTTATGAAATTTAGAATGCAGGGTCTTCGGGGGCGTTGCGGAATCTGTTCGAAAGAGTCACTGCGGCCCTGGAACGCAAAGGGCTTTAGAAGGAACACGGATGGGTTTTAGTCAGTAAGAGTCTGACACGCCCTTCCGCTCCGCCCAGAGCGGAAGAAGTCATTTGATGATTTCCCATCCTTAAAAAAAAAAAAAAAAAAAGAAAAGGTTCTTCGGGGGCGATAAATCGACCTAGCTAGCTTTCATATTTAGAAAACGTTTACCAAAAAAAACCCAACAAAGCTCGGTCATCCAGGTACTATAATATAACTTCTGGAATATTATAATCTCTTACATGTAGGTAAACTATTAAAAAAAAAAAAAATGTAATTTGTATACAAATCAAACTTAAACTGTGCATTCATTTGGATTAATTTTTTCACAACTAAAGTATGCAACCAGTTTCAAACGACCTTAAACTTCCCAGCGCTCGCAGACTACTCTATTGAAATTTATAGGCGTACTAAAACCACCACCACCTCTGTACATTTGTGTGCGTAAAGTGTTAATAAATAAATAAATAAATACTAATCTAGATTGGTGCATGCCCAGAAACATGGAAAGAAAAGGCGCGACGTTAGGAAGTACGAGAAGTGATGGTGTTCCCAATTACCCACTGTTCCTAATTACCCTACTTTCCCCTACTTAGTTTATTTTTCAAATTATTTTACAAACATGTCGCCATGTTTGTAAAATAATTTGCTGTTTGAATGCTTATTAAGAACAAAATTTATTCATATTGTATAGGTAAACTAAATTCAGACATTTTTAGGGTTCCGTAGTCAATAAGGACCCTTTAGTTTCGCCATGTAGGTAAATGAAGGTAAACTAATAAAAAAAAAAAAAAATTATAGTCAAAGAAAATTTAAACTGTGTATTCATTTGGATAAATGTTGCACAAGTAAAGTAAGCAAACAGCGAAAAAGGTTTCAAACGACCTTAAACTTCGCAGCGCTCGCAGACTAGTCAATTGATATTTGTAGGCGTTCTAGTCTAGATTGGTGCATGCCCAGAAACATGGAAAGAAAAGGTGCGACGTAAGAAAGTACGACAAAAAAAGATGGTGTTCCCAATTACCCGCTGTTCCATATTACCCTACTTTCCCCTACCTAGTTTATTTTTCAATTTATTTTACAAAAAAGGCGAGCTGTTTGAATGCTTATTAACAGAGATCGGAATAGGTATAGACTATATTTACCTAATGTTCATGGAAGTAAGTAACATAGAGTTGATAATACCTCCTCTGAAATCCCGGAATCATAAGCATGACGATTGTATCCCGGGATAAAAGAAATTGCAAATTACTCATTGCGCTTTGAAGAATCTTACTAAGTTTTTAGAGTTCCATTCCTACTAAAATTGTTAAATTTAATAACTTTGTTTTCGCACAACTCGTCCTTCTTTTGATTCTTCAAATCATATATTACAATAATTTGTAATATTAAAGTCCAGTTCATGTTTATATAATACCGGGTTTTAATTGTCATGATTCCATTTGATTCCGGGATTTTCAGGAGGTATTATCAACTCTATGTTACTTACTTCCATCTCCGATCTCTGCTTATTAAGAACTAAATTTACTACTAAAGATTATAAATTACTGAAGATTCAAAATTAAATTGGCGTGTAAATGTATTTTATTGTTTTATCAACCATGCAGAAATGATGAGATGCATTTAGCAGTAAAAACATGAATTCTGTACTATTTTCAACTATTTTTGGTAAGGAAAATTGAACAGAGTTTTTTATTCTGAATAAATAGTTAGATATCTACCAAAAAATATTCGTTTTCAGTATCTCTTGCTACATCCTATGAGATGGAAACGAAAAACGATACTAAAGTAAGTATCTTCACTAGTTTGATGATTTTAATGACGTTTGTTCATAGTTTCTGTATTTAATTTTTTTAAATAAATTACTTGTGATTGGGGAGGCTAAGCGATGCTTGCTAAGGTTGGTACGTGGATGGGTGACCAACAATCAATGATATATGGAGACCCCGCTTCCCCTACGTATGTCGAAAAGCAAGTAAAGCTGTTGGTCCCGGCTCTCATCTTTAGATCTTTAACAGTAGGGATGTGTAGTCAAAAGTCCAAAATCATGACACCCAGTCTTACTACAGGCATCGTTTTACTCAGTAACTGGGTTGTAGAGATCAGAAAGACTGTGCTCAGCTGGATGGCGAACCAAACACAGTTGCAAAAAATCCGCCAAGTGCTAGTCGGCCCCCTTTTATTTTTAATTTAATTAAATTTTTGTTGTTTGTTGTTGTAGCGGGAATAGAAATACACATTCTTTGAAAATTTCAACTGTCTACTTATCACGGTTCTTGAGATACAGTCCGCTGACAGACGAACGGGCGGACGGGCAGCGGAGGCTTAGTACTAAGCACTACCCTAATAAGCTTCGCAGATTGATTGTTCCTATTTTTCAGTATTTGGACCATTTTGCGGCATGGCATTGTTATCAAAAAATGATTTGTACAAAGGGCGGTGGTTGGGTGTGTGGTGTTGACCGCACTAAAGGTTTTCTAATGGCTAGCTTCCCCGACAAATGTCATTTGCATGGCGTAAACTGCCGGAAGCAAGGAGGTTAGTTTTACTCTTTACTTTTGTACGTAGTTATAGCAGGTACTTAATGTACATTTCTACTAAAAGACGTCCACTTCTGGACATACGTCTCCACATCGACTGGTCTATGGTTCTCACATCCAGTGGTTTCCCGCGGCCTCTAGACAATGCCCGCGACATGCTATAAACGGTAGAGTGGCGAAAGCGATTGTCAAAGTCAAAAATGTATAAGATTGACAAAAGCTGTCGAAATTTCAATCACTTATATTTTGGCATTTCGCCAATTGTCATCGGGAGTGGAGCTGTGCCAATAGTAACCAATGGAATTGCATAAAATCTCCTCCGCTCTGCTTTGGTGGACAGGAAATTGCGAACTACTTTAAAAATTCATACAAAACCGGGAAGCGTAACGAAGCAGTGGAGCGGGGAAGGGAAGCGCGGAAACGAAGCGGAGAAGCCAAAAAAAAACGGCCGCCCGCTCAAATATCTGGTCACGTGACCTCCGCACAGTCCGCAACTCCGCTCCGCATCAATCGACAGACACAGTTCGCAACTCCGCTCCGCATTACTCCGTTGCTCCGCTCCGCTGCTTCGCTCCGCGTCAATAGACAGGCAGCCTCAGTGGTCCATCTTGTGAAAGGCCACATAGAAACTATATTTAAATAAACATTTCAGTCTACAAGCAAATAAGTACAGAAAAATGTAATCCCACACTATTGTTCCTGAAATTGATCGTGAAAGACTACGGACAACAAAACTTTGTGTACTCAACATTACCTTATGGTCACAAGGACGCAGCATTAGATGATATTTCAATGGAGAAGTTAGTAACACGGCAATTCAAAAAAGACTATTCAACAGAGAGATTTCTTCTGCATCGTAATCGGACCAAAATAGGAGCAGCTTCAATCTTAAAAATCAAGGACGCCTTAGGCTTTGCTGCTAACTTTTCTTTGGACATTTGAACTTGTAATATAATTAAGTTAATGTATTTTTGGACCTTTCTCGTCTTTATCGATGCCTTTGTGTTGCAAAGACAGTGAAATATATATTATCTATTATTAACTTGACAAGTTTTTTTCCAAAACGTCGATTTTACTACCTATCAATTTAATAAAGAAAAAGCTTGCCAAGTTTATAATAAGTTTAAGGGGGTTAGGGTTAGTGTCATAGGGGTTTTATTTTTAAGAAAACACTTTTTCGAGTTGTTCATCATTTTTATACGATCAGGAAACATCCAAGTTCTCTGTTCACTGGTATTCTCAAAAGACACATGTTAGAGTCATGGACTTTTCTGCAGTTCTGAAATGATTCGCCTATTATTGATCTCACTACTTTTATTGGCCGAATTTTTGGGGTTAGGAACTGTGCCTTTTGTCACATTTCTGTTTTTTGGGGGTTACGATATACAATACCTAGTTTAATCTTTCGTTTCAGTGTTCTGGCCAACAGGTACAGATAAATGCCGTCCCACAATAGTGTATGAGAAAGTCTACGACTACGGGCAACCCAAGTTTGTATATTCAACGCTACCACCATCAGAAGTAAATTATACGGAATCTATAGAAAGTCAACGGCAAATCAATAACAAATATTCAATGGAGAGATTCGTCCAGCGCCGTAATCGAACCAAAATAGGAGCTTCAATTATTGCAAAAATTAAAAATGGTCTAGGGATTTCTGCCAACTTTTCTTTGAACGATGGATGAACGTTGATTTTTATTTAGTTATTTTATTTCTAAACCCTGTGTAATTCTCATCACAGCTGTAATAAATATAAACAATCAAGATTACAGTGGCGAACTAAGTCTGTAGGGGGCTTGGGCAAAACTAAATGCCCCGCTTCGCTCAGGTGCCTAAGCAATAGGGAATGTGAAATTCAAGAGCGAGCAAAGCGAGCTCGGACATTCTAGGCGCCTCGGGAATTTCAGATTTTATTTTAATCCTCATACAGAAGGTTACTTTGTAGCTTTATGTAGAAAAGCGAGAAAGGTGTGATTATTTTTTTCCAGTGTTTAAGGAATGATTTACTGCGAAAGATATTGCCAGAACTATGTTTTTATAAGTAATTTAATCAGCCATGTTATTATGTATGGCTATCAGCCATACCTTATTGAAAACTTGTAACAGCCCTCTTTTTTTTGTGTCGGGGGTTAACAAAAAGGGTAGGCAGGTAATGTTAATGCCTACGGAAATAAGCTAATACTGGGCGACCATTAAATAATAGTAGCCCAGTGGTCGAAACTCAACTTTATTTTTTATTAATGTAATGTTTTTTTTAAGCATTATTAAAAAAATGTAGGTAAGCTTTCTGGACTCCTTCTCCATATAAACTTTAACTGTGCCAAATATCATACTCCTCCATCCTCGTAATTTTCGTAAAATGGAGTAAAAATAGTTTTTTGCTTCACGTATTATTAAATAGATAAGGAGTTGGAATCATATGCTTTTGAGTTAATGGAGGCTCTATGTAACTCAATACGTGTGTCTCAATAAGTGGCGCCATCTCTAGATTCTTGTTGTTGTTCTTGTAGTTGTGCCCCATACCACATCAAGTTACGCGACTGAATATTTTAGCTCCGCGCAATGTCGATAGATGTCACTGTGTGTACTGTTTCTAGCGAATCTTTTTTAAAGTGTTTGTTATTTAATACCGAATTTATTTGTATGAGCAAGCAAGATTTCAAAAACGTTGCACATTCAAATAAACATTCAATTATCCAACCATTCAATCAACTTTATTCTCATGTGAAGTCATTTTTATATTAGTACCACTTTTTATTTTACAGAACTGAGGTGACGAATTAAGAGGTATGCAGATATCAAATAACGCGAAATTTGGAAAAATGTCATTAGTACTCATAACTTTAAACCACTTTTACTATGGATTTTACAGCCAAATCGCCAAAAAAAAACGCTCCCCCCATACATTTATATTTGTATAACTTGACATGCACTGAACTATTGATTTAATTCTTCTGGACTCTTAACCAAATTAAAACTGCTGGAAACGTTTTTATTTCGTGAGTTAATCATTTTAGGCTCTAAGATGATAATATCTTAAGCTTACGAAATAAAAAACTTTTGTTGTCGAGATATTTTGAGCCATGTGCGAACAGTGACTATCATTAAAAATCAATTGATTTCGTGCTTATATTTCGTGATTAAATTTAAATAATAGTTCCTTATTCCTGAAGTATATTTCTGAAGAATTTTTCCTGAAGACTTATACTGAAGACTTATGGCTGAAGACTTATTCCTAAAGATTTAAGGCTGAAGACTTATTCCTGAATTTTATTCTTGAAGATTTATTTCTGAAGACTTATTCCTGAAACATTTAATAGAGATGGAAAGAAGGTATCAAGGCCTTTGGAATGTTAATATGATACTATGGCGGACTATTGCTGGAAGATTATATAGAGATGAAATAAAAAATCATAACCGATAACCAACAAAACACAGTTTATTTTCAAATAAAAATCGTTGTTATTGATTGTTTTCTTTGTTTCGTATTTTATTTTACACTTTTGTATTTTTAATAATTTGCTATGGTCTCAATATTTAGACAAATATTTAAAAGGATTCTTAAACATTTAATTTAGTTTTTATCTTGTTGTTATTTCTCACCCAACAATATCCCTTCTAAACGTGGTAAGTGTGACGTGGTATATATCATAATTGTCGTTTTAGCTGAAGAATAAAACTTAAGTAATGATTTTACGAGACTCCTCGAGACACGAGATCCTCATAGTATACGGTATCGTACTCCCATGCACTGAATATTACAACAAGGAAATATTTATTCTCATCGTCATCCAAGATTAACAGTAAAGCAGACTTGATTAACATCTTCAATTAGCCGGTAACGAGTGTACTTACGCTACAATTGAAAATGCACATGAATTTCAAGTTCGATGTACTAACGGTATAGAGGTTTTAACAGGAAAAGCGGACACTGTAAACAAGACTAGAATAGGTAAACGAAAAAAGAAATATGTGCAGTTTGAACTTATTGTTCCATGGAAAGCTTATTTATTTGGTAATCGACTATAATCGTAAATATGATCATGTTCATAGGGGTGTGAGCCTGGAGATCTTACTACAGACTCCAGCTCTCATAAAGGTTCTAGCATAAGGCAGAATAAGATAAATAAATTACTGTAACAATGTACCTTTATGAGAGAAATAAACTATATTATTATTATTTATTATTAGATATTATTATATATATGTGACAAGTGAGTTATTTATGTGATTTTTGATGACATGTTAGTACAATTTTAATCAAGTCAATGACAATTGTTGTATTGTAACTTCAATAAATAATGATTTTGCATGCCGTAAGGCAGAATGTACCTACATTGTTGGCAAATAAATAATTCTGGTTCTGATTCTGAAAGAAATAACAAAGTATGGAGTTCCTCTTCTTTTAAAATATGAAAAAGGGAGTAAATAAATATTTTGTACCACACAAAATGACTACGTGTGTTATTACTACTAATAAATAAGTATCAATCCAAAACATGATTTATGCAAAGTTTTAACCCCATTACTCCGTCATTTATGAATAGATTTGAAAAAAAAAAAAATATTGGTCCCATAGAAATTTCATCAAAATCGTTTCAGGAGTTTGGTTTTTAAGCTAAAAAAAATAGCTGGACAAAATCCAAGTAAACGAAATTGCGTATAGATATTGTTTTCCTGTGACTTTCCAGTTGTGTTTACGAAATACGAAAAATTAAAAAGTGCTAAAAAGCTTAAAATAAAAACTTCTTCAAATATCTTTATTTTCGGAAGTCGGTGTTTTTGGTTGTTTCTTCGTTTTTTGACACCGACTTCCGAAATTAAAGCTATTTTATACTTTGTAGTGTTTTTTATTTAGAAGCCGGTTGTATTTTTTTTGTATAAAAGTTTTTCATAATTGATTTTAACATAAATTGTCCGGTATAAAATATCAGGCGATATACTACTTAAATATGCCATTAATGTGCAACTTTTATGGCTAAATAAATTATACCCAGCACTGAACTGTAATAATTATGGTGATTGGCCTGATACATCTTTAACTCCCGATTCGTGAATTAAAATATTTAAGTAACCTGTTGAACTTTCGCCTTAAAGAAAGAATTAAAGGACGAAATCCAAAGTATAAACGTCATAAATGGGCGCGCTTTTAACTTCTGGATATTTTAATTGATGTGCGAAGAAATGGGATCGGATCACCAGCATTTATTATACCATCACTTCATTGCCAACAAGTGGATGGCCAAATTGGCATATTTAAGCGATATTTTCCACCACTTAAATCAGTTAAAAAACGTTTTTCTATTACGAATAGGTACCAATATTGCCGATTTATGCTCTTTTAACTTTTATTGAAATTAAAAACAAAAGTTTTATGTCATATTTTATAATGATATAAATTTTAGCAAACCACGGTTTTTTATTTAATCCTATTATTTGATTATCCCTGGAAGATAAATAAAAAATAGGGTCGCGGGCTTCAAATATATTTATATTTAGGGTCACCAGCGAAAAAGGTTGAGAACCGCTGCCCTAGAACCTAGATGTCACGACCACACACACGGTTAACGATTTAATTGTAAGTTTGCATTATGTATACGGTTCACATATGTATTTAATTAAATGCTAGTGTGCATATTTATTATTTATGTTCTATTACAACTGCTTGCGTACCATGTACCCGCAGTAGAAACGAACGCGATATCGAAAAATAGACAGGCAGTCGAGGGATCCTTTAAGGGTTCCCGATGTTTTTTCTCCCTAACGATGATTAGTGACTTGATTTTAAATACTCTATTCGCAAAGGAGAGATAGAAGTGGTCTACTGGGCACTAAATTTAATAAAGTATGACCAATCAAATCACAAGGATGAGTGTACCAAAATGATGTCTTCTGACTGCACCATGATCGATTGTAGTACAGTTTAATAATATGTAAAAAAATAATAATATCCTCTTTATTTCAGGCTACTTTGGCCCATAGACATAATATACCTTATTGACTACCATATATATTATTATAATACAGTTTTTGTTAATGTATACAGGGTGAATTTTTCAAGTGTGCGTGGATGTCCAAATCCGAAACGATGAGGAATAAAGAAAAACACTGAAAGTAACACTACTAGTCTCTACTGTAAGTAGTGACTACTGAAAGGAGTCTCGAGCCCGATTTTGATGAAATCTAAAACTGGATTACTGGATTTTTAAAAAATTGGTTTTCCTGGCCAGGAATTGAGCTGGTTGATTTTGAAAAAAAAAACACCACACACCTCTTTTATTACAATATCCGAAATTATCGCTATACTAAGGATCTACTATATTACTAGAACTTCACTTTGTATTGTATACATTTAGACTTATTACTAAGAAATAAATAATATATTTGTACACCAATTTTATTGGCAGGACATAGAGCTCGACTAAAAATGTTTACATAAGACCTTTATTGTAATACCTGTGTTCACAAATAAAGATTGGTTGATTGATTGAAATTCTGGGAAGTGGCAAACTAACATTGCAAACTAAAGGAAAGGGCTCATTTTTTATAAAAAAAAATTTCTTTATAAATAAATTTTCCAAAAAAAAAAACGTCAACTGATTTTTCTAAAATCTATGATGCAGTTTTAGTTTTAATCGACATCAGGCCCTAGAACCGAGAATCTACAACTGCATCATTGAATTATTGAAAAAATTAATGTTAAGGTTTAGGTTGTCAGAAATTTGAAAAGTATCCTTACATCCTTAGTAGCGACACTTCATACTTTCATTGTGTGTACACCTAAGGAGTAGAATTCCCTGCCGGGTGTTTCCTGATAGCTAGAACCTGAAAGAATGGTTAGGTTACTTCTAGACAAGCATAATCCATCGACAATCACATTATCACTTTCCAACACGTGAGATAGTGATCAAGATCGAGCCTGTCAATAATAATTAAAGAAAGTTGTGTGTGCTAATATCACAAAATGGTTGATACCCACGACATTAATGACACTTACTTCATTTCTATTCTGGCTATTGGTGTGTACTGACAGTTTAGGTGGCTGTATCTGAGCAGTTTTTGGACATACACGCCATACTAAATACATAAATAGATTTAATTTTTAAATAATCTAGTTATAGGTCATAATCATGTTCGGTGAGTAACTCAGAACTCATCTAATTTAAAGTGTTATGCAAATTGTTCAGCATCAATCAACAATAATGTTACGCATGATGTGTTTACCTGGAAGAAATTGGTACACTAGTCTATCAGTTTATTTGATGTATCTCATATCCTTGTATACGTGTATTCAATTGTTGGTGAGCCAAATAAATGAAATAAAATACTATTTTCGACCACTGTTACTTTCGAACACCAGAATCAAAAGTAGTGATTACCAGAAAAGCAATTTGTTCCAAATTCCTCTGAATCGCACCAGACCATACATTGACAGCCGATTCTCACACCAACCTCCTCCCTATAATCTACACTGGCTTGTAAAAACCTCAAACATAATGGCTGTAAAGTCAATTAATTTATTTAAAATAGACTATTAAACAAATGTCAATTTATGTACTGCACAGTTAACCCTTGAAATGCGAATGTTTCTTAACAAATAGTAGAATTGTCCCTGTTTAAGTGTAATTGTTAACTTTTGTGCCGATAGATGGCGTTGTTAGTTGAGCGGCGATTCCTGAATCGCGGTGTTAAGATTCTTCGCCGATTAACTAGGTTTTACACTTAGTTAATCAGCGGAGAATGGCGCTCTTGCTGAAACACAAATTTCAGTTACACTCATAGGCACGCAGCGATATAGAGACGCGCGTGCCATCGGTTGCGCCTATATGGCAACCCAATGACGTCCCGTAGTTAGGGGCACGAAAAACGATCCTGCGGGATTAAAGGCCTAGCCTATGCCCGCCAGCCACGCCCCCTTGCGGGGACGTGCAAAAATGATCTCAATACATAGTTTTAAGATAATATCGAGTTGTTTCACTATATCTTCATCCTTGCTAAAGTATCGAGTGCTGCAGTGCAGAAGTCTTTCTGTGAAAATTTGTGACGCCTAGTATCGGGTTGTTCAGTCCCTCTGGATTTAGAGTTAAACAATTTTAAAAAGTCACTTGAAAGAGAGAGCCTTAACAATGTATTCACAGCGCGCATCGGTATTTATTTCAACCATTCCAAAATATGACTACAACCTTATCAGCCACTATTGGCTTCACCTTCACGCTTATCTAAGTCATAATAATCTAAGCTATAATATCGAGGTGCCTTTAAAATGCCATAAACATCTTTGTAAGACCGGTAGAACACTAGGGTGTTAAATACAGAGCAAAGAACGTCAGACCACCAGTAACCAGGGACGGTATCATACAACTAGTCCTCCTGACCGATTTCTATCTCAACCGAGACTAGCCATAGGCTCGGGACATATTATAGTGCACAATTGTGTGCGCAACCACAGGTGCACTGACTCTCATATTCCGATGGGTCAACAGTCTAACGAGCTTTCCGAGACACGAGGATGCCACACCACCAATTTCCAAAATCCGGGCTGTTACTGAGAAATTCCTATTGGAAAAGCCCAATAACACTTTTTGCCCGACCTGGGAATCGAACCCAGGACTCCACGTCAGCAGTCGTGCTTCAACCTCGAAACCAACGAAGCACTTACATCATACTACTACGAGTATTATAAATCCCAAAGTATGAATGGATGGATGTTTCAGACTGAAGCAAGTTGCTAATTATACGTATATTAACACAAGTTTTAGCGGCTGTCATAGCCATCTTAAGACTGGTAGAAGAAATGTTGGTCGTCCGGCAGCGAGATGGGCAGACAATATCGTTGCTATCGCGGGTAGAAATCAGATGAGGGTGGGACAGGAGCATGGGCGTGCAGTAGGCTGGCCTACCCTTACTGTAGCCTACTGCACGCGCGTGCACAGGAGCGTGGGGATTGGTACAGGAAAAGAGAGGCTATATCCGATAGTGGGTGATGTCGGGCCGTGGATGGTGATGATGATGAGCCATAGTCAGAATTATTACGGGTCTTTATTTTTTTGAGTTAACCGTGACTCTCACTGAGACGCTTAGTTTGCATTGGAAGTTTGACAATGTCGTGTCAAGCTTGACTGCTCTATGCGACAGACTGAAGCAATTTCTTTTGGCGCCGTTGCTGTCTCACTTCTTGGAAAAGGCCTCCCCCAAGTCCATCCAGACATTCTTCTCATGCACCGGCTCGAACCAGCCCGCATGGTACGCATCCTCTTTCTGGGCCGGCCTTCTATTTTCAGGAACCCACAGCGTGGAGACTCTTGCCTAGAGACCAGTGTCCATGCGGCTGACGTTACCCGTCCAATCCCACTTGAATCTAGCAGTCGGTGAACCTACGTCTATTATATCGTTTTGTTATTCTTTTAGATTCAGCATGCTGCTTTCCATAGCTTCTTAGCGGAACTATTGAAACTTTTAAGAGTTATCGGTTTTGATTTTTTGACTTGTTTTTTGCTTTGTATTGGATCTTCACTCCGGACGTATTTAACATGCACATCTTTCTACACCGCTTTTGCATTTATGTATAATTCCAAAATTCATTACGTACCTTAAATTTGTAACTATTTTTTTAATTTAAAATAGTGTCCAAGGAGTTCCTTGCACGTGCAATGTGAATCTTCTTTGGGATCTACGCTTTGGCACATGTTACTTCAATTTTTTGGCGAACCGACCTTTACGATTCAAATCTGTACTATGTGTTTATTGGAATAAATGCTTTGTGGTTTGAGTTGTTTTAAATGTGACAGTCAAGAAGTCTCGGTGCTCTATGGTGTCAGATAAAAATGTATTAAAATGCACTTTACGGCTTGGCCGGCGATATGTATGATAAATATTCATGCAAATATAACCATACATCCTGGATTCTGCTTAAAAAGGAAAATATCAACGCGGTTGGATTATGTGACACGTTGAATAGCGTTTTACAGATTAACTGGCACGGGTTGGTGGCGGCACCATTGTGGAATATGTTAGGAAGTGGTGTGGCTGCACTTATGAATGAATGATTGAGTGACTGCGGACTATAGGTAGGTAGGTTTGCGAGGAAAGAATGGCTTTGTAGAAAATTATAGATAATCACGTACCTGAGTAACGTGTTGATTGGTCGTGGTCGTTAGTTTTCTTTTAAATGATGAGGAAAAATAAATATTTATGGATGGAGTATGTCATTGTGAAATAATATGCAAGTGAGTGATGGTTTTTATTTTTTTGGTTTTATGCGCAAATATCAGAACAAAGCTGGTATTTGAATAATAAAATTAGATTCATCCCGAAAAAAAATTATTAATAAACCACTTTAGAAAAGGAATAATGATTTCGTTATTTTTTTTTTAGCCTGCATCTGTGTCCCACTGCTGGGCAAATGGCATCCTTTCTAAAAGAAATGAGAAATTCTTTATTTATTTTGAATGAGTTTATAGGAAGAGGTACTGTGAAATTGAGAAAGCCCAGTTATTACCAAAATGTCAATTTAAAAAACGTTTTTTCAAAGTCACCATTACCGGCCAAAAACTCAAGCAAAATGTTGATAATTATTATAATTAGGGCGCAAAAATGCTGTCCCTCACCTCACGTAGGTACCAACGATGCATACTGAGTGGATTACCATCAAAGAAGACGATTCCTTTATTCGTGTTAATCGAAATGGAGCCGATATATGAAAACAATCGACAGGGTAGCGCACGACTCGACAGCTTTATTGTAGGGATGTGACTGCGTACTTAAATGTCGATTAGTAATTAGAATTTATCGACTCGATATATTTGCCAATTTCGCTTTTTTGCAAGAGTGTTCTTTTACACGAATTATTTGGTTTACGCAATGCGGAATTAGATCGCCATTTGAAAATTGTTTTAAATAAAAAACATTATGCTATGCAGTCAGCAAAACATTTTGAGTTTATTTATTGTCTATCTATTTCCGTATGCTGAAACCAATGTCTACTTTTTAACTGACGAAAAACGGCTCATCCGTTTTTTGTCAGGTAAAAAGTAGTTGTTAATTCGACCCGTATTAATTTAGTTTTTGCCTTCATTTTATTTTGTTCAATAACTTTTGTTTATACCTGCATACCTATGATACCTATACAAATACTTTCCGTTCTGTCTTAATATCTCGTTCAATTTTGGGTTAACTAGGATTTCAATGTTTCTTCTTAAAGTTGCGTGTATTTACGTAACTGGAAAACTAGATCAAGGGTCGATGAGTTCTATCATACGACTATCGATAAACCATCGACGACGCGGCTCATCACTATTTATTCATACGCACGCACGATTTTCATGTCATTTGCCACGTGTTCAGAGCGTATACACGACTTTAGCTTACTCCCTGAATTAGAAATGATTGAAACAATATTATTCATTTTTACCCTTTCCAATTCTAATTGTTCGAGCGCACGCATTTTATAACACGTGCCAAGAAACGCAACTGAATTTAAATCGATTTAAATTTAGTGTTATCGATTAAAATACAAAGGGGTGTGATAACGGTTTGTCGATTATATCGATGTTTTGGTACCGTTAGGGACGTGAAACAATCGATGTTTGTGGCGGCTTGCTTTGTATTAATCTAGTTCGAATGATAACGAAAGGAAGGATGAGATTGATTTGTTGATGACGATTATATAGGGTTTTCGATCCTTACCTCCGCTAACAATGAGTTTTCATATTAATGTTACATCAAATAAACCGACATTATAACTGTTTACTTTTGTTTCGAAAATATCCGGTCTTCATTTGGTAGGTATAGCCATTGTCTCAGTTTGAGTAAATATAAATTGATTAATCCAACTTCCCTTTGTCGTCTTGGCACCTACATAAAATAACCATTTAATAATTGAACAAGCTACATATTTCGCACTTTAATTATAATACCTAATTGGCACGCGCGTTAAAAATTTTGCGGTAAAAATATTTCTTTTTTCGCGAGAAATATCGATAACTAAGTTTTGCAAAACACCGCGCCCTCAACACTTTATACCTAAGTAGATACTTTGAGCATAAAAGGAAAATGTTATCCACTTCCTGTTATACTTTATCCATATACGTCACCGTAGACACGAGGAGACAAAGGGCCATTAAACTTTCATTAAAAACTTAGTAGAATATTTTGCAAAATTAAAGAATAGATTAAATGAAAAGATAAAGTATGTAGCGTATGATGACGTTACGACTAGAGAGTAATTTTCGTCATAAATGGGAACAAAGTAACAAATCATCACTATGTATTACGAAAATCCAATCCTCGTAGAGTTTGTTTGTCACAAAAATGAAAAGTTTGAAATTACCCTTCGCAAATAGACGGAAATTTAATGGATCACTAAAGTCTTAAGGAAAATCTTGACAATAAAATGGAATTTAAGAATATAATATTGTGAAGACGTTCCTGAAAAAGCATAAAATATTCTTCAGTGGAACTATCGAGCATACTATGGAAAGCAACTAATAAATCTTATATACAGTACAGACTCCAGCTCTCACAAAGGTTCTAGGATAAGGCAGAATAAGATAAATAAATTACTGTAACAATAACCCTTTATGAGAGAAATAAACTATATGTTATTATATTATTATAGTTGCTTCAGATTCAGGAATATTAAAATATTCCGGAATTGGTTCCGTTCTACCAAAGAAGAAAAGACGGCTGCGGAACGCTAATAGGATCCATCCGTCAGTCTGTCAAAATCCTTTTATTATTACCATAATCATCGTACAGGCTTATCAAGCGGGTCAAACCGCGGGCTAAACCGAGTATTTCACTGTGTAGATCGTGGGAACAACAGGTGGACTCGTGGGCTGTAATCTAATCTGATAAGTTAATGTGACAGTTTCACCAAACGACACCAAAATGAGACGCACGCCTGTTTCGCGAGCCCCAACCAACTTAGTAGTTCACTAATGTTCCTGCTATTTACCCACTTTTAGTGTAATAGTGTTCTGCCAGGGTTGCGGAATTAATAGAAAGAGATACCTTGAAACGCAAAGGGCATTTTGAAGGAACACGGGTGGGTTTAAGTCAGTTAGAGTCTAACAGTCCCTCCCGCTCCGCCCAGGACTGGGAGAAGTCATTAGATGTATTACCATCTAAAAAAACTAGCCAAGTGTATGTTGGACTTGCACATGAAGAGTTCCGTAATATAAGCAAAAAAAAATATGGTTCTTGTATGGCCTCCTTTTATTTTTAATTTTATTTAATTTTTATTATTTGTTGTTATAGCGGCAACAGAAATACAAATCATCTATGAAAATTTTAACTGTCTAACTATCACGGTTCATGAGATAAAGCCTGGTGACAGACAGACAGACGGACGGACAGAGTCGTAGAGACGGAGTCTTAGTAATTGGGTCCCGTTTTACACTTTGGGTACGTAACCCTAAAAAAGTATAATATGCATCAATTAATGTATACAAAATATTGAAAAACTTTTATTTGTAAAGAGTTACTATAGAGTTTCTTGTGTGTTCTTCTCCATAAGAATCTTGCGTATGGACAACTAGAGTATACATTTTTTTAACTGCAAAGGTTGACGTTCAAAAGTGCTTTTTAAGTAGATCCGGTTCCATTAACAATTTATGTAAATTATCAAAACGAACGATTCAAAACCTTACAATACTATTTAAAATTGTATTATCTTTACATTCAATCCATGCCACGAAACGGAGGGCCAACTTACGTGTCCAATTTATGACAAAAACTCCCAGATATTTTGAATGCAAAGACCACAAAATTCTTGCGAAAATCTGACGACTTATGGCGTAAAAACAGGCTATTTATTCTTCACTTTATGATGTAAAAATTAAATTCACATGACCCAAAGGTTATTTTTTCTGAGATTTTTCCCAAAAATAAACTTTCTGTCAGTGTAAACACTCTTTGTATTGATATTTTTGTTACGTACGAATCATATAAAGTACTCACTGTCGCAAACGATTAGGATACAGCCAATTTCGTTTATATATTAACGTTTTTAGATGCATACAAATTAGTGGTGGCCTTCAAATAACTGCCGAATAAGTCGAACTTGTGTGCTTACACTTAAGTAATATAAGTAAGGAAGCGGACTGCGAAACATTATTCCGCAATATCCTTGCTACCTACCTGTCATAATCCAAAGTTTTTCAGGGATGGTCATCGGGTTCGGCATAGGGTGTGTGTTGGATGCTAACAAGGAGGAATTGCCTATCCCACCTCCAGAGTGAGAAAATTTTAGACTTCTGACTACCAGAAAGAACTATCTAAAATTAATCGCACGTTAACCAATGGGCATTATATTACAAATGATATATCGTATGTAGTTGACCAATGGACAATATGCTGGTACGTAGATGTGGTATTTTTGTAAAAAGACCAAGGTGGATTTTTTTTATGGATATGTCACCGGAAACTAACACACTTTCCTTAACATCACCATTAACCTAGAAATGTAACAATCTAAATAAGGTTTATTTAGTAAATGGTGTATTACTGTGGAGCTACGGGCCATTAAATAGAGAAAGGACAAAATAATAGTTGTTTTTATTCTCATTTAGCCTCCCACCGGCAGATTAAAGGTCTGACTCTTCCGCTCAACTTTTCCGGTAATCTTTTTTTTTTTTATACTGTGTGCTACCTCCACGGCGCCCGAATATATTCTTTTTATTTACCTTTTTTTTATATTAGGAGGACACACAACCTGCATATTGTAGAGGAAAGTAACCAAACATGGAATAGTATCCTAATATGGAATCCCATGATTTCTCCGAAGATTAAACTTGTACACGAAATACATGACTATCTTCTATTTCAGTAGCACATCTTACTATCGCACACCCACCACCGTTGCAGTGACAGGAAAGGTTTGCTTGTGACAGGCGTGTTTTTTTTTGTCTTCACCAAATAACTTTAATGGGTATGGTAAAAAACACAATCTTTATGGTGCTACCTATGTATTTCCATGTGTTACCCTATAAATCATATCGTTTAAATATTTGTTTTTATAATTAGGAAAATCTTACTATTGATGTAATTGTAGTTTGCAAAATATGAGCACAATATGGAACCGGTGCGAAAATCCAAATATGGACCAAGTTTTGAATTTGAAGATAATACCCTGAAGATAATACACTGACAGTGAACTTGATTAATTTCATGGAGCGAGAATCTTTAGACTCGGATGATGCTGAATGTATGTTTTGCCAAAAACTACATTTTCCGAGGGTAGTTGGAGATAAACTTAAATCAAGTGTTGAATGTGCGGGCTCTGGGAAAATAACGATTTCAATGGTTCAGAGTTCAACATATTCTAAGTTTGTTATGTTGAAAAACAAGTAATTTATATTATTGACCATAATTATCAGATTCTCAAGCCCGTATTTCATTTTTGGTACCCTATTCCATATTCGGTTCCTCATTTGTTACTTTGGTAAAATGGAGATATTACTTTGTTAATTAACATATTTAACATGCAAATATCAATTACTGACTTCGAATAAATAGATGACTGATTAGGATTTCATACAGACGCTTCTGATTTGTGATTAGTTTTTTTTTGTCCATAAAACAAAATGGTATTCCATATTTGGTTACTTTCCTACTCTTTGGTGTGACATACACACATCACTTCACTTACACTCTCACCATTCCATTTTTATATTACATTTGGCTTGTAGGAAATAACTTTATTTATGTTTAGTATGTATCCATGTATTTATAAATGTTTTTTTATTTTTTTTTCTTCTCTCTATTTTTAGTTTTTCTTTAAGTTGCACCTGCCATGTTGTCTCTGCACCACCCTAAGGTCGACTGGTAGAAAATGCCTAAGGCATTAAGTCCGCCTTTGTTCAGTGTTTTTACTAGTGCATAAAGTTTTAATAAATAAATAAATAAATAAAATGGCAAACTCCGTAAAATTATAAAATAACTTGAGAGATTGTAAACTCGTGATAAATTGACAATTGAATTTCGTCTGGGGTTACAACTTTCAAAACAAAGCAGGATTTTTTTTTCGACTACTAATAGCGTATTTGAGAATTAAACTGAAAACAACCAGCACATAAAAAGAGCCAATTCCACTAATTTTCAAGCGACGTTCGCATTTGCATCTCAGTCATATTTATCAAAATACAACCGACTTCCAAATAAAAACCCTACAAAGTAAAAAATAACCTTAAGTTTTGGAAGTCGGTGTTTTTGGTTTTTTGACACCGACTTCCGAAATTTAAAGCTACAATGTAACTTGGTTTTGGCAAACCCGTATCGGACCTCATAAAACGATTTGCAAGTACAATTTTAAATTCATTCAGTTCAACAGATTCTAAAAGTATCCTATGTCTTCAAATTATAGAGTACTAGCTTCTGCCCGCGACTTCGCTCGCGTTAATGTAGCCTGAAACCGTCTCCAGGTTCTCATCAATCTCTATACCAAAAACACATCAAAATCGGTTCGGCGAGTTAGGGGTGAAAGTGTACAGAAGAAGACACCCCGGGCGTCGGTAGTCGCAGGGCGACTCCCGGCCACCGTAGGCGCGGACCAGCAGACGGAGAGCGTTGTATGGCTAGCCGTCCGATCGAAACCAGGCTCGCATCGACGACGCGTTGTGTTCCACGCGCGACTCAAAGAGATTTCAGCAAAATGGACGGGGCCCGCTCGGGCCAGAGCATGCCAGGGTTGCGGAATTCATTCTAAAGAGTCACCGCGGCCCTGAAACGCAAAAAGTTTTGTTGAGTTTTGGTCAGTAAGAGACTGACACTCCCTTCCGCTCCGCCCTGAGTGGAAGGAGTCATTTGATGATTTCCCATCCTTAAAAAAATAAATGTATATAGCGTAGCAATCAAACTCACTTTAGCTGTTAAACTATTAGTTAGGATTTGTTATGTACTAAACTTTTCCATAAACAGAAGAAGCCCACAATTCCCGTACCTATAAACTTTGGCAACTCAAAACCCAAACACGCAACAACGAAGCAACATTACAAAACCGTTGCCAACTGCTCACCCCCACTACTTCAGTGTTTACGGCCCGTTTAAATAAATTAGCCAGCGCTCACATTTCCCACGCGATGTGTGATCGGAAAACCTTACCGAGGTATAATTTATTAATTTGTTTTCTGCTAACGAGTGAGCTAATGCGAACCTGTGGGCCTCTCAAGCACGCAATGTTTTATGCAGTAATGAACCAATGAACTGGCTTCGTTATTGATCAGTATTACTATTCTCACTGTGGCAAGTTAGTTAGTTGTTCTGTATGGTGTCGCACGTAAAATAATAGCACCATCCCATCACTTCCCGTGCGGGTTTCGTAAGAGGCGACTAGGGAACTCACCAGAGTATGTGCAGCAGCATTCTCTGTGCATTTCAACAGCTACACTGCAATCGCCAACCCGCCTGCCAATTGTAGTGATTATGCCTACCCCACCCACCCTTTGGGGGAAGCCTGTGTCTAGCAGTAGACGTCTTTCGGCTGATATGATGATGATGATGATGAAGTTAGTTAAAGTGAGTTTAAAGTTAACCTAACCTAACCTGTTTCCTGTTCCTGTGAACCTGTTCGAAATATTTACCGCGGCTCTGGAACGAAAGGGAATATGGAGAAACACGGCTGGGTTAGTAAGAGTCTGACACTCCCTTCCGCTCCGCCCAGAGCGGGAAGAGTCATTTGATGATTTCCCATCCATAGAAAAACCTAACCTTTACGGTGTCTTTTTTTCTGGAATCGACCGCAGTAAGCGATGCCTTGTCTTTGGCTGTAACTGTTCAGTTGGTATTTCAATGCTGTTTAGGGAATCGAAAAAAGGTTGGGTGAGGTGGGAATTCGTTTAATGTTAAGGATAATTCGATTGGAAATACGTTGGAGTGAGAGAAAATGTAATTTGTTTTGTTCTTAGAAGTGTTGAAGTAAATTTTAAGAGAAAAGAAAGATGTAATAAAAGTCGATAAAGAGAGGATAGAATGTCTTGGAGTGTTAGTTTAGAATAAATTAATGAAATATGAAATCGAACTGGTTTTAAAAATTCAAAGGTTTATTTTAAGTTTTTTTGTTAAAACTACATTCATTTAAACCAAAACACACCCAATTTAACACAAATCTCTCCTAGTTCCTTAAAAATTGTTCATAAACTTGACCATCTTGCAATAACACCATCCTTTACAAAGTGAGACGCATTAAACCATTATTAATTCTATAAATGAACATATTACCCACATCTTGATATTCATGCTATCATAACATACCGCGGTACACAAATGGAGGACCTGCTTTTACATAACACCTTTTTTATAAAAACTTTTTCAGTAACAAAAATAAAAAGTTAAATTCGTAAATCGAATGTGTCAATAGCGTGTCAACTTGTTTCGCCATTCTTTTGTTTCAAAGTGTCCTCAAGTCTTGTGCCTCGTTGCAGTGCAGGTTAGCCTGGGATATAGGATCACGTATATATCCTAGGCATCAATAATTCATCTGAACGCAGTCAGACAGCTTTGAAATAACAATGGATCAAAGTTTTACTCGAGCTTTTTAGGAAAAAGGTATAAGCGGAAAGCGATTTCAATTTTAAATTGTTATTATTTTATGTCTTAAACTTCGCTTCTGCAAGTTTTACTTAGTCGCATTTTACTGTAAAGAACGTCAACTAACCTATAATTCACGACCGTGTTAGGCTGAGGTTTTGTTACTAATACCAAAGAAACGTTTTATAATGAAGGACGTGTTGATAAACCTTATTAAAATAATAAATCACGCACTGCCTGATTTTATCCAACGCTGCACCAAAGCCTCTCTTTGCTTTTGCAAATCCCGACGCTTCTATGCCAGCCGAAAACCAGGTGTTACCCGTGATGGCAACAATATCACCTCAATTTTTGTAATAATATTGTATCCAGAGCGATCAGCATTTTTCGACAACTTATGGTCGATAGTTTAATCTCAGTGGGTTGCAGCCTTGTTACAGTCCGTCGTGATATACTCAGATATAAAAAAACGACAGGTATTTAATTCTTTATTCAACTGCTAAACTGTGTAGTCGATGATGATGACAACGATTCTAAAAGCCAATTCAAACGCCACAAAAACATACTACAAGGACTACAAGCAAAACCAGTAATCTCCACAATTTCGTCACTTGCACCACACACCATCAAGCTTAGCTTTTGCTGATTGACAGCTATAGCGCCGCCATCATAACCTGACCTTCCTTACTCGCCACCTCACAACCAATCAAGACCACACCGGGGGAACCACTTCTCCTGTCAAAGCTCAAACTAACCTGGTTGTTTGTTAAGCGCATTACATCTATTAAGAACTTCAACGCTTGTATCTCTAATGTAATTCGCACGCATTAGACATTTAAATATAATTCAAGTAACTTATGCAAGTACTGAAACGGCTAATGGGTGGCATTAGGAACACTTGCACACTGTCCACATATTTTACCTTTGTGTTTAAATTTTGACCGCGTAGTGCTTGTTAAACATTGTTCTTGGAAGAATCAAATTCTGACATTCTGTTTGTAGGAATACGTCATTGGGGACGGATTACGAATGGTAGGATGGATTACCCAGTACTCTGTGGCATCCAGTCGCACTGGCTATGTGGGTATGGTAATCTGGAATGTATGTTGCAGGATTTCTTGGTACGAAGTAGTATGGGTAGTTGTGAAAATGTAATTTGGCGAAGTCGTGGCACCGGTCCAAGTGTGCACTTCGATATCGCGATTGGCTGAAGGTGATGATGACGCAAAGTTCTTTGCAAGACTTCTGTTTAATCTTTGAATTAGTAGAACCACAAACCTGTCAATCGTTACTTAGTAAAGGCAGGGTGCCTTTGCGTGTTAGCTGTTACATCGTATGAAACGGTTATTTTTTTCTGATTACCTAATTTCTTGGCGCGATCGTTAGCAGTTGAATGAAATCTGTGGAACTTTGTGGTTAATTCTGCTTCATAGTTTTAGCTCGTTTGGTTTGGGTACCCTGTAAATTTTGGCTTAGATTTAGATTCATTAACAAATTCTAACCACAAGATGTGCTTCAATGCTGAGGATGTAAATTAAAAAAAATCCGCAGAGATTTTGGATTTAGAATTTGAAAATCAGTATTTTTCTGAAAAAATCGAATTAGTCCGTCAGATAGATATCCAAAAAATATTCGATACGCATTTTTTTCTTGTTTCAGGTATACAAAAACTGAAGACGATACAGTACGTTGAAAACACGCGTGACGTCACTATGATGGTACAAGTTTTACCAGCGAAGTGACGTCACGTATTTTTTGGAAACCTATCTAACGGACTAATTCGTTTTTTTTTTCACTAAATTACCCTATAAGGAACTTAATCATATGGTAAGATATTTTTATTAATAAGGCCCCAAGAGTTTCAGGGGTTAAGAGTGTTTTAGGAGGGATGTGGCGTGCTTAAAATAACTTTTTTTTACCACGCTATCGCAACCTTCTCAACTGGGCTTCATCTCTGAGGTTTTAATTTGCTGATGGCTGTCGGAAAGGCTATACCTCAAAAGTTCAGGTTATGCCTAACTTATTATGTATTTGCTTTTTTTCCGTTATTATGATTTCCGTGACTGCCTTTGGGCTATCTATCAGGAATTGAGCATTTTTTGCTGGATAAAATTAGTCTACGCCACACAGTGTCAACATTTAGGTCTTTTATAATTTTAAAAGTTCAATGCATGGTCTTTTTAGCTGCAGATTGGCCCGCAACTTGCTTATCCAATATGATCTTGATAACTTAATTTTTCGATATACATATTTACCTTCCATTCTTGTATGAACTGCTGAAGTGTCTGACATTTTCATCCAAGGATATGGACTTTACATTTTTTCTGCGATAATTTTAAATCTTAGTAAAGTAGAAATAAAAAACACGTGTATCTTATCAATTTCTTTATTTAACTTTTTCTGTTATTCTTCACTAAAGAAATAAAATAAACTTAGTATTTACATAAATGCCACTATTTTTATAGAGAAATATTTACATCGAAATATAAACTTAACTATTCCTTTGGAATGCAAACATATTTGGACGGAACCATATTCCAATACTTATGTATTACACTATACATTATCTTAAAAATAATTAAAAATAAAATACTGTTAATATTTGCTCTCTCTCCTCAAGTTGGACGACCAACGCCAACAAAGTTACAAAAATAATTTTGGTAATCTTGCTTACAAGTTGAGCATGAGATTTAAATGGACCAAATATTGGGTGACACGTTGGCCGCCCACTTAAGAAGGAGGAGCGTTTGAGCTAAAAATTATCAAACCAAAAAATAGTATCTACTTAACAATTTTAAATGCATCGAAATAGGAAGAAGAAATTACTACAGCTAATAGTCGAAAACAAAAGTTCACTTTAATTGTTTGGAGTTCTTATTTAACTAAACAAGTTAGATTAATTTTCTGGAACATTGTTGTTCTACTTGATATAACCGCTCAAAAATAAAAAAAAATATTTCACATCAACTATACGTAACTCCATTCCGTACATGTATCAAAGTAACTTGAAAAAAAACAAAATTATAATATCAATCGATCCATTTTCCAGACAAAATGAAAATCAACTTTTAAAGTCGTGAAAATTTTCCAATAATACTTTTGGACCTATTTTACATAACAATCAAATTCTTCTTTAATATTAGGTGACCATAGCTCTTTCAGGGGGCATCGGTACCATGTGGTTGTACGTAAACCGTTGGGTGTAGTCGGGGATTTTCAGCGTGGTATCCGACCAGGGTGGGCTGGGGTTCCACCGGTCCATGCCGTCCGTTTCCTCTAGGGTGAGGGGAGGTGGGGCTAACCGCATACGCTTCGGACTGGGGTATTCCATACCTGCGACAAAAAATAATGTTTTAATTATAAAATATGGAAAGGCCTGTGCCCAGTACTGGAAGCTAAAGTGTTATAAAAAAGAAAAATTAAATTTATTGATTTTGGCTTTGAAAGTATAATGCTTAGCTAGTTAAATAAAAATGAACTTTTTCATTTCAACATTTTGAGATATTTATAAAATTAATATGTGTTCATATATAAATTATTTATATATAGGCAACATAAAAACAAAAACTTTCGTGCCTAAATGTTTTCACAAATAAATTGGGACAGTATTTTTAAAGGCAATTTCTGTTTATCAAAATGTTCTGTATATTATTTTGTTCAGTAAAATAAATACGTTCAGTATTTATTTATTGTACACCTCATTAAACACTGAACACATATTTACAAAAGTATTGTACAATCAAATGAGCGGTTTTATCGCACTGGGCGATATTTTGGAGACTACCTTCGGATTGACTCAGGCCACGTGTCCACCTGCAACCAGCTGGCATGTGAGTTGCATTACATTTCGGGCTACCAAGATGTAATGTGATTTATTGTGCCCCGCAATCCAATTAAACTTACATGCGTGTTGTATTGTTGGGAAATGACTTCTTCCGCTCTGGATGGAGCGGGCATGTCAGACTCTTACTGACTAAAACCCATCCGTGTTCCTTCTAAAGCCCTTTGCGTTCCAGGGCTGCGGTAACTCTTTCGAACAAATTCCGCAACCCTAACCCTAGCAGGACTCCTGAGTGCTTAGTGCGAATTTTTTAACGCGAGTGAATTCTCGATCGCGTTACCGTAAACATCAATTTGTATTGAAACTGAATAAGCGCCGTCTGGTTATAATAATCAACGCATTTTTCTTCTATGCAAGCAGCATCGTTAATAGAAAATCTATCGAAAAACAAAAATATTGTTCGTAGCATTGGCATCACTTATCTCGTTGTTAAATATCAAAAACAGTGACTATGAGAATTTTGCTATGAAAAAAGTATTTTTTTCATAGCAAAATTATCATAGTCACCTATTCATTTATCTTGCTATACGAAATATTTTCGCACTGTCTCCGAAGTAACCCTGTCTATATTAAACATAAAATAATAATTACCTTCTATAGCAGTACTAGTACAAGGCTCTTGAACATGGTAGTTGACCCGAGGATACTGTTCATAGTACTCTCTCTTCCCGTGGTGGGGATACATGTACATGTTGCTGTTCACTATGATATCTGGTGGGGGGTCGTAGTGGTGGGGAGATCTGGAAATAAAATGGGTGGTTAGGTTTGGTAGAGTCTCCTCTTTTATGTGAGTCCTTATCATTAATGTTGTAAAGTCGAGTTGTGAAGGTCTGATGGTAGTTGTTACATACTAATTTAAATCTAATATTGTAAAAAATATCATAATTATTATCTTATTATTATTATTTATTTATTGCATAATGAAATTGTAAAATGTTATCATAATTGTAATCTCTCTGATCTGATTTGGTTTTGTAGCTACAGCTAGCTCTAAACTAACTGATTTTTTATTTAAAAATATTTATTAATTTTGGTAATGCTCATCTAGTGGCAACCACTGAAACCTCGGCGGTGAGTCAATTTGCCTAATGTTTTAAGTATTTAAATTGAATAGTTGTTAAACTTTTTTCGGTTATAATAAAGAAAAAGGTAAGATAGGTTTGTCGTCGGATTATTATTAGTACCTGGATGATTTCTTTTTTGGTAATAGTTTTCTAAAAATTAAACCTAGCTAGATCGATTTATCGCCCCCGAAACCCCCTGCATACTTAATTTCATGAAAATCGTTGGAGCCGTTTCCGAGATTCAGATTATATAAATAAACAAATATACAAGAATGGCTCATTTAAAGGTATTAGATAGATTAATGGCTAACAACAAAATTGTATTTTCTGTGGTTGAAACCACTCCGACCCTAACATAAGCACGTTCCTAAGCCGACCCTTTGGTACCTTTGATCCCATTTTGGTAACCCCCAATATTTCGACCTGACCGGATTTAAAGGCTCTATATCTTTGTTCACGATAGCTTTACTTAGTTAATTAATTATGTATTTTATGTACAAGTTTCTGTGTTAAAAGTATCATAGAAATTGTGTATGGCTATAATAAATTTACTACCCCAGCGGGGGTTTGCAAATAACTGAGAAGTTTGTAAATGCAAACTGACATTTTATATCTAGCATGAAACTTTGTGACGTTATAGAATATAAAATGTGAATGGGCTTTTAAAGAGTAATCATCACTTAAGTTTGTATATATAATTCCTGGTTTGTGAAATGATTGATTCTGTCGATATCGGCAAAAAGCAAAAGTGTCAACTAATTGAGAATATTCTCGATTTTCTTTCTTTTTCTTTGCATGCCTGTTTAGTTAAAAAATTACCTTGAACTCTTAATGTATATATTTATTTTAATTTTTTATTATAACTTTGTCTATTGTGAGTTTGTGGGCGCACGTCGCATTAAGTTTATAAAATAATTTTAAATTGTGTAGAAAACGTTGGTTTTACATTTGTCTAGCTCTTTAACTGATAATATATGTAATACTTTAATGTGTAACATTTGATTTCCCAAATAAATAAAAATAACAAAATAATTATGAAAATCCGGAGGAGTGCGAGTCAGGCTCATACCACAAAATGAAAAAAAATACATGTTTCATTAATGGGACCCACTTTTATTTTAATTTTATTATTTGTTATAATAGTGGCAAAATAATTACACACTCTTAAATTTCAACAGCAGTCAGAAAAAACTGACGGTGGAGGCTGGCTGAGCAATAGGGCCCCGTCGGTTAACTTTTGGGTCCGGAACCCTAAAAATTAAGAAGGTCCATTGTTAAATGACCTTTTTTTAAAGACTTTTTAAAAGTGTCAATTTTATTTTCATTATTGGTTAAATTGGAAGCTAAATAACCAACAAGATTCTTTAGATTGTTATGAAAACTAATAAATTATTTGTGCCGGCTTGACTTAGCATTCGTAGCATAAAATAAAGTTAGTCTAGCAGGTAAAGTTCTGACGTATAATCTTTAAACATACAATTACGAACTCAGTAATAATTTTCTTCATAAACACAAACATGCGTCAAAACCAATACCCAACAACATCAAAATAATAAACTATTACTGACTTGAACCCATTTCAAACTAAACCTTTCATATTTGGTTTACATTAACAACTTTAACATTACGATTTTTAAACTTGAAGGTGTTGTAAATTCACCTTTATTGGGGTATAAATAAGGTGGATGTGTTTGTCTGGTGATGGCAAGTTTTAGTTGGTAAGTTTACAATAAATATGGTAATGAAAGGTGTCAAATTACGCGGACGGACAGACGGACGGTCGGAGTGATGATTTTCTTATTTATATTCCTTGGTGTGACATGACGGGTACAAATTGTATGAACTGACCTTCGCTTGTTAGGTCTTTGAAAATTTGTACTACTATTTTGTTTTAGTTATTGTGCATTTAGTGTTTAAAATTAAGTATTTGAAATACGAAGTTTTGATGATTTTTCTGTTCGTAACGTAAAACAGGGTTACTTCGACTTTAAGTATAACTTTGACAGTGTTTGAGGCTCATAAACCGCGAAAATACGGTTAAAACGTGTGAGGGACGAGTCCGCATGACACGCATACGTGCGAGCCCGGGTGCTAGGAGTTAAAACATAAAGAAGTAAAATAAAATGTGTCAAAGTTACCCTTAAAGTCAAAGTAACAGTGATAGTTATTTTTACGTAGCGCAATTTTTACAGCAAAATAGAATACCAACACAATTTTTATTGCCGATGATCGAAAAATCCTAACTATAAATAATTAGCGACATGAAATGAAACATCCCGTGATCTATCAAGTGTTACGATATTTTTTTAATGAAAAACGTCAACATACATTTTGTATTTTGAGTTATTATCACCAACTTCCTCTTACTGAAATAACAGACTTGTTCTAGAATGTAATTTTAAACTTAATTAAGTTTTAATTCAGGACCCAAAAAAACATAATAGTAAATACGCGAGCACATCAAGCTGTCAAATTTCTTTAATAGATTTTCAACTTTAAAAGACTTTCGTATTAGGTTCAAAGTTGAATGGGAAAATTTTACGGTTTCGGGTAGCTTGATGAGCTGGCTGGTTGGCTGGAAAAGTTCATACCTTTCTTCACTAATCGTTGACTGCGGAGAATGAGTGGAATAATCTACAGGTCCTCGATCCGAGTACACTCGCTCACAGCCGCTATAATCCTCCACAGGCTTCGGCTGTACATACGACGACACGTGGTACCCAGCGTACTCCATCTCTTGGTTCTCCACGTAAGGATACTCCTGGTACTCCTGGTAACACTGGTCGCGTCTAAAGAACTTTTGGCAACGAGGGTCCAGCATACCGCAGGGCTGGTTCTGGTAACCATAGTATTGGTACAGCCAGGAGTTGGCTAGCATTATTGTGGCTTCTTCTTCACTGTGGGGAAGAAGGACTTGTGTCATGATATGCTAAAAAACCGCTTAGATTAATTTTATTTGTTGTGACTAATAAACTTCCTTGACAGTTTGATAAACTGTGTTACTTTGAACCATACAGTGTGGTAATTACGTGAACAAAAAAAAATGAAATAAATATTGCTGTCTGTAATTTACGTAAATTAATACCTATTAGATTTTCCTTCGATATACAATGTATGTTCTGAAATTATTTAATTAAGTACCGTATTTAACTATCATTTTTTTATGCTGAAATACATACAACTTTTAATTTAGTATTTAAAACAGCCCATGAGAGCCAAAAAATATTAAGAAGTATTAAAAAAATAACTAGGACATTCTTACCTTAAAATCTGATTCGTAGCGACAATAAACTGCCGCGGTGTATCCGTTGCATCCTTAACTTGCAACACCATATGCACCCACAGAAACTGTCCGTTCCGTTGCTGCAACTTCACTAGCAGTATGCAACACTTGTCCTGTTCAGATTGCGTTACTGCAACAAAGTTTTTACAATAAGATACGTTGTACCTATATTTGTCCAAATGGAGACCTAGGGAGGTATTTGCTCCATTTTTCTCGCCGCGTAAAAATAAGGATATCTGTTGCCATGCATCATCTTCCTGCCTTTATCCCATGTTACTTGGGGTCGGCGTAACACGTTTTTTTCTTCCATTCTGTCCTAGCAGCCGTCACGCTATCACTAAATCAAAGGGAGTTAGTGATAGCTCTATACCACTCCTAACACAATCCTTCCATATTTTCTTCGGCCTCCCTCTCCCTGTCCATCCATCCACATTTATATTCATAACTCTTTTAGTTACGTGCATTTCATCCCTCCTCTTCACATGACCATACCAAGATAAGCGGTTCCCTTTTTTTATTTCCCATGCATCGAGCGAAATGCAGACTCTGGGCCGCTACTGAATCATTCCTGAAAACCCAATAACACTTTGCCCTGCCTACTGTTAAAACCTATGCTCGGAGTCACACGTAGATACGATCAGTAATACAAGTGGTGGCTTACAAAGAACAATGATTCATTTATTAGGTGTTAAATTATTAATAGGGCTTTTATTAATAGGAACTTTTATCAATATAATGGCTGTATTGTAGTCTGAGCCTAATAATTTAAAGTATGAATTATAATAATATTATACTATTGATAGTTGATTTCCTTTACCAATCAAAGGTGTCAGTAGGTTTTATTGTCTTTTGCAGATTGATTCCGATATTGTAAACAATGATAAATAAATTAGAGAAATTATGTCAAAATTTACATAAAAATAAATAATTGTATCGTCGATTTTCACTCAAGTATGGATCTTTTTCGAATTCTAGGCACTTCTCCGGAGTAAAATTTTTAGCATAAAATCATTTCAGTTCGTAGAAATAACAAAAATACTAGAGGGTTCAAAGACCCGACAAGCCTTTTATTCAAATAATTCAGCGGATACGTAAAATCAGTAGATTTTCTTCTAAAACATGGTTGTCCCATAGTCGCGTCGCGCTTGCTTTTAAGGAATTATTGCGATCTGTCACCCTGCTTCATCCCACAGACACACGGGACCGATTTTTACAATTTTAAATTTATTACTAGTAAATCTGAAAGTTTTCATTTGTTAATCAGGTTATATGAATTCTAATCAGAAGACTGGTTATATTATCAAATGAAATAAAAAATAGTAAAATTTGTGTCTGTAATATCTGTTACCCAAAGGGGACAAAATAGGGTGAGAGAACGGAATAATACGAAGCAGGGTGACGGATCGGAATAATTCACTGTACGAACCCTAATACGCTACATTTTCAAAAGATATTGTAGAACGACCAATATAAACTCATTCAAAAATATTTAATGACCAAACAAATTGATAATTTCAAAAGTAAACACCTGACACGATTTCAAGCCATTTCGGAACCTATATTGGACAGGCAATGTGTACAAAAAGTTAAAATGTAACGTGATTTCTTATAATTGCCCTGTCAGTACTTCATGCACTCTAATTCAATAATTTGATTTCACTACTTTTTGCTTGTGAATTTTGGTTCATATGAAACGATCGTCAATATGAAGAATAATATTTCTAGAGTAAGTATGTAGATTGATTAAATTTAATTGAGTTACACGTAAATATTTACACAATGCCTCAGTACCTTGAAGTTCAAAAGTGCCTTTTAATGGTCTAATCCAATAAAATTTTGACATGAACAACTTTCAGTATGGAACCAACTTACTCTAATTATGTTTTATATACTTATTTGAATACCAAAAAAAATTTTTTTTTGAAAGGCGAACCGTTGACCGTGGAGATTCTTGCCGGTTTTTCTCCGTAATCAAAGACCAAATGAAACAATGCACTAGTGCAGTGTTGTTAATTTATTTTAAGTGTATTTATAAGAAATAGGTCTCGAAAATAATACTCAAAGAAAACACTCACCTAATCTATGTTTACTTTGTGCTTCTCGTAAACTATCCCAATGTATAAGTTGGTACCACGAAACGTCCGCTAACTCAGATTTTTTCCATCCTAAGTACCATTCACCGCTGAAACAAACAAAATAATTATCGAATCGAAATATAGAAAGCAAATATCAAAACTGAACCATCAATTCCCAAATGGATTAATTCAAAAACTTTTGTAACAGATAATTTCTTAATTAAAAAACGTAATTAAACCAGCCGAGTTTATCCACAAAATCGATTACAGATCATTCATTTAGCATTAAAACTGTGCTTTTAAAAATATTTTGCTCGAACTCGACCGTACAAAGTATCAATTAATCTTAGTCACAAAGTAGATTAAAATGTACCGTTAGTCGATAAATTGGTCTATCTTCCGAAAGAATTCTGAGTTTTTTCTCTGTAAACAGTTTTGCTTTAAATTGTGTTGATACTTTTTGCACCGTCACTTGTTTTAGCAATAGGTGAGGATCGAGGAGTGGAGTTGGCCGTTGGGGTATCCAGTAGAGATCGTTTAGCTCTGGGAAGTCTGTCTGATCTGTCATGGGCGACTGATTTTGTTTGTCATCACGGTGGCAGATTGTTGATGCGGAAATTTTAGTAAGGTTGGGCTTTGATTTTATATGTGAGCAAAAGTCTTCTATCGAATGACTTGTTCGGATACTATCAATGGTGGAAATTCTAATTGCAGAAGAACATAAGTTGTAATAAGAGGCTCGTGTATCTGGTTTTTCGTCCCATTGAACTCGATAGGTATGGTTTATGATGAAAATAACTGAACCATAAATGAAGTACTTCTTCTTTTCAGCATTTCAAAGGCAATTATTAAAGTTGTAAATAAGTTCAAATACATTATGTTTGACTAAAAAATCAGCCTACTGACATAACATGATCGCGGGCATAGTTAGATGATCCTGAGGGTTTCAGGTGACAGGGCCTTCACCAGGCCATCGGTCCACTTTGTAAGAGGTTTTCCAGCGCTACGACTTCCTGTACCCGGTCCCCACTACAGAACTCTTCTCTTCGATTGCCAGCAATGTGCTTTGCCCACTTTCACGAAAGTTAGGTTAAGTACTTACTTGGCATCAATATGCAGTATCTTCATGTCCATGGCGTGCACGGTGGTGAAGACGTTGGTGGCGCCGTGCACCACACACTCGCGCGTCTCGGGCATGGCCAGTGGCGTGCACACCGCCAGGAACACTGGCTCGTTGCGGCTGCACAGTGGCAGGTACGACACGTAGTGGCCGCGGACGAGAACTACCTGTAAATTGATTACTGTTAATGTAGATATCAATATAATTTGCCTAGCCCTTTCCAACTATGATGGGGTCAGGTTCCGGTCTAACTGGATGCGGCTGTAAAACCAGTATTTCAAAACCAGTTTTTCAAAGTCCACAACCTGGGTAACACGATGCCCCTGACAAAAATATGCCAACAGCTCATAACATCTTCAAGTACATTAATAGTCCAATAGCAAATTCAGTACCTGTCTGAAAATTGTAGCAGTACCGCCTATGCGTAAGAATGTACGACAATTTTGTTGGTCACTATATCTGATAGAGAAAACATGTGTTTTTACGCGAAATGTCATCATTTACACACCCACACTTGCAAATACTGATGCAAAAGCAAGAGCAATGACATCTGCTTTTAAAAGCCATTAAGTTGAAGAAGCGAATAATACTCAACTTTATACAAGCTAATATCAACATAACTGACGACTGATATAATGCCTGGTTGCAAATTGACAAAATAAATATATCAAATATAATTTAACACAGTTTGAGTCGATAGGTATGTGTGCCTGTACCCAAAAACTACTTTTTGGAGGTTGTTTACAAAATATAGTTGACCGCCTAGATGGTAATAAATCCTTTTGAGAGTTTTTGATCGAAAGTAGTGAAATATGAAGCAGCTCCGCTTGCACATTTCATATTAAAAATTCACCTTCTTTTTAAAGCGCTTATTCCATGTATAAAGCCTCTTTTGTCGCATTGCTGGGAAAAGGCCTCTATTCCTTTGCCACACAACTGTCTTTTAGGAGCGGATAATAATAGCAAAAATAAAAAACTCACTTTTTGGTCACCGAACCTCATCTGTCTTCTAGCATTTCTTGAAACGTTCATTCTACAGAAGAAATGTCTATTCTTTGGTACATTTTCAGTCTCTCCGTTACCGCCTCTGTTTAGTTCCATTTGGACTGTCTGGTGGTCTTGTCTGTCTATTATATCGTATACACTATCCCCATGTATTAGTAGATCCTCCTACAAAATAATTACGTATTACAAATCTGTCGAAAATTAAAATGTAAGTTTGGAAAATTGAAAATTAAACATACCATTGAATGTCCTAAGTATTCCGCCGCGTTTTCCGATATATATAACAATTTTCCGTTCTGTGTCATCATCATCATAAAACCATTCATAGCCTGGAAAAACATTGTAACATTACTATTGTATGTCACGGCAAACAGTCGTAAAGTTAGAACAAGTAAAAATTTAAAATACAAACCTTAGAAAATCCGATATTTGGTGTAGGAGTCGGTTGTTCTTGATACTGATAGGTAAAGTCGTGACTTTTGAACACTAAAACGGAAAGAAAGACGTTATTATGGGTGAAGTAATAGCAAACGGTAGATAAGATAGCGAACTAAATGCATTTTAAACGTCTTAATATGCCTTTTCGTGACTAAAGGTGAGTTCACAAAAAAGTTGGGGAGACGATGCCAGAGATCAAGGATAAAGGAGACGTGATGAGTTTGTCCAAAGATTTGGAGCATGAGAATTTACTGGAGGAAAATTTACATGGAAATGAAGAGGAACTAGAGGCACGACTTCGGTGAGAAATGGGGGTAGTAACTGTTGTATGTGACTACATGGTAAATGGTGTGTTTGTTTGTAATAATGTTTGTTTATAAGCGACATTTAAGGAAGAAAAGGAAGATAATGGTAGCATGACGGTTGACAGGACAGAACGAAGAAAAAAAACGTGAGATAAGTGCAGAAAAAATATGAATGTTTGTTTATGAGTTAGCTGAAACTGTGCTTAAATTTGCTGTAGGTACCTTATTATTTCTGGTATTGAAATGATGATTTTCAAATTTTATTAGCGTTTCGACTTGTCATCGCATGACATAATTTATTTATTTTATATCACTGCGTAGATACCAATGTTGAGCTTGCATATTATCTATGGTGAGTTGTTGAATTTTCATAATTTAAGTAGACTTCACTATTGGTGATTCTTAATTTTTAGTATCATAAATATTTTTAAATGAAGACGACAGTTTAACTTCGTACATAGTGGCAAATCCTTATTTCTGGAAATATCTATGTTTAAAAAGTTAATTGAGATAACTTTTCAAAAAAGATTTTAGAGGGTCAGAGGGAGCAGAGTTTTAAGTTTTATATAGAGTGAAAATTAATATGAAACTTATCTGAAGTCATTAGAATATTGCTGCCTATACACACAATAACAGATATTGTTTAAGACACTCTGCTAAGTACAGTATAATGATTAACGCCTAAGATGACTGAAGATGCCTGTCGAATCAGATGTACACAGAAATTATAATAACTTATCTTTTAGGAGTAAACAATGAGAATCTAAGAAAAAAGCAGTTTTTTCTTTGATCACTTATCATGAACTACTTTATTATTTAAGAAAGTGATACATAAATGTTTTACTGTATATTGTTGGTAGTGACTTGTGCTGGTAAATAGGATATTTTACTGAAAAATCTAATTAGTCCGTCAGATAGATTTCCAAAATATATTGGACACGTATTTTTTTTTTTCACATAAACAAAAAATGAAGAGAATATGTACAGTCCATTAAAAACACGCGGGGCCTCACTATAATGGTACAATTTTTACCAGCGAAGTGACGTCACGCATGTTTGATGAAGATGATGCTGTTATTACATTTGAAAACGAAATAAATAAAGAACCAATTGTGGAACCCGATTTCTTCTGTACCTGACGTAATTCCTATATCCTATTCATTGTTTTTAGCGTTTGGTTTTTTCTTGTTATTTCAACAATAATTTATTAATTTACTGGCATTCGAAGATTATTTCGTGCCCTTTTTAAAATTTCAGTTGGAAGACTTAATTCTATATTTTTTGTATGAGCGTTCAAGAGCTGAGTGTTTTGAATATTTCAGCGTACCAATCTAAATCAGTTTGGTAAATGAAATTATACAGTTGGTTTACTGATTAAAGACATGATCATTAAAGCAACCATCCAAAAGACAGGAATACTACAACTTGATTTTTATATTAAAATCTAATTCAGGGAAAAAATGAGATAGTCTCAATAAATTCAGGTAGAATATCATATACCCAAGATTTCTGAATAGGTAAAGCATTTGATGTTGGGTATTTATCAAATTTTACTTCAACCTGTAATTCGTCAAACTATCAAACCTCACTATAAGCAACAAAACATATCTGTGTAAGAAAACAAAAAAAATAGTCTATGATTTGTCTAGACCAAGATAGGCGGATCCATCTCTATCAAGATATCACTTAGCCTTGATGCCAGTAATAAAAGAAAAAACTTCAGTCACAATGCATCAAGTATTGATTGTCTGTTATTTCTGTTGAGGCATCTGCGATTCTATTTCAATTGATTCTTAGAATCGCCTGATAAAGTGATCCTTATCTGTAAGTTGTTAACTATCTTATCTGACAGTGGTGTTAGATACGGAGATCTAATTAAATTTATTTCTAAATTAAGAATAAAAGAAAATTCGCAAAAGATTTATTTTGAACAAAACAGTTGTGATTTTTATTATTTTCTTTTTATGTCCCGCTGCAGATGTGGAATGAGGTATAGGACGCTAAAAGACCTTATTTCCACTTATTTTTATCAATGTGCTGCATCGACTATGCAAGGTAGCCGTACGTAAGAGAAATGGGCAAGCAATTACTTGTCGTCATCTAAATTCTTTAACACAACCCTCTAAATAATTAATAGTATGAGAACCTTCTTTTTCAGTACCCTAGTATTCATTAAAAACTCATGATATAGCTAAAGGTTACTGCCATTCCACGGTATTTTAAATTAGCTTATTTGTGAGATCACATTTTGCAATCTAACTTATTGTGAGTCTAAAATAGGTAATTTTTCAAATTGCTGATTCGCTTTAATGCGCCCTCTTTATTTTTGAGTAAGGTGCCGAGACTAATATTCTTATTGGACAAGGCACTTTCTACATCACTAAAAAAATTATCGAATCTAATCTCATTGCCGTTGTTTACCACAGCATGACAAAAGCCTTTCTCTCCCTTTTCCAAAAACATATGTCGTCTGCCAATACGGTCCAATCCTTCTGCTTGGACTCAAGTTCATCATCCAACTCTTCGTCTTGATATTAAGGTTCAGGTTTTTTTACAAAATGCCCTAAGTAGCCTTGGTTACCTTCTGTCTTTACACAGCCCTTAACAGTGACCCTGACAACAAACAAACTATTCCAGTTAACAACAATCAACATCCTGATTATAATGATAATAAATATTAATAAGTCACAATCACAGCTATTATTCGCATGAATCACAGCATCAAAATGAACGTCATCGATCTACTTAATCCACTGACCTACAGTTTGTTATATAATGCGATCAGAAATGTGCGTGGGCTGGTCCAACCACAGAACATCGATGGTGTATCTGTGGCCACTGCTAGAAACAGCAATGTCAAAAACTGTAGACATATGATCCCGGACTCAGTGTTCCCTGTCGGGCTGTCAAATAAATATGATAAAAAAATAAATAAGACAAAGCGATCGTGCGGCCAATTATTGATTTTTCTAAACAAGGGTATTTGAGTGATTTTTGTTACATAGCGTAATTTCTCAAAACCTAGATAAAAGACAACAGCCAGTAAAAAAAACTATTTAAAATTTAAAAAAGAATACGGAGCTATGAGCGTTTTGAAATCTATGATAAACAGAGATGCACTAATTACGTATAACATCACTCGCACATAATGAATTACTGCCCTTCAGTACATTTGTGGCAGCATTGGTGGCTATAATTCTAGATTAGGCTGTGATAGTCAAAATGTGTGCTCAAAACGCACGGCCGCAAATGACGTCACTAGCTATGATATAACCTAAATATGACATTGATCTCTAATAGTTTTTAACTCTATGTTCAGAACATTCTCTAGTATGACTAAGGTTGAAAGCAGCTGTCTGGTTTTGCAGACAACTGTCAATGAAATGCTCTTGACAGAGGCCTAGTAATTGCGGTTTTGAATTTTAACTAGCTTGATCTAAATTGTTGCTTATCTGGTATCAAAATCTAAATTGAATAGGACTGTTAATAGATTTGAATCTAGGACCTTCGAATCACTTGCAGATGCCGTCATCTTTTGATCTTTTGAACTCTTTAGTGATTTCAATGACTGGTGACCATTGATTAAAAAAATCGCTAAAATCCAACATTGGTGTCTGAAGACTGGGCTTATGGGACTTTAGAGTAATAACCCACTCCATTGAATCCAATTAAGAGCTTGAGAAAAACAATTTTTTCATGGTTGACTAACATCAACGTTATCTGACTATCCGTAACGACTGCCAAAGATCTAGAAATGACAGCCGGGACCATCGGCTTAACGTGCTTTCCAAGGCACGGAGGAAACTCGGTATGTTAAGATGGTCACCCATCCATAGACCAACCTTGGCAAGCGTTGCTTAACCTTGACAATCGGCCTGTGTGGCTATTATTATTTAGCCACAAGCTCCTCTAGTTAGCTACAAGCTCCAACATGGGCATATAATGCGGAGGAATGAGGAAAATGTCACGAGGAAAGGGTGGAGTATGAATTTGCATGGATAACCAAGAATAGGGGAAACAAAGATGCGGTGAATGGACACTGAAATAATGTATGATAAAAAGGCTGAAGGGAGGCAAGGCGGATTCATGGTTGATAAAGCAACAAATACGAATAAGTTAGGATAAGGGCAAGACCAATAGAATGATGAAGAAAGTTGTGTGTGTGATGTGATGTGTGTATTCAAATACTTTTTCTTCCTTTCTATGTTTTAGTTGGATTAAAATGCTTTTAGCTTGGTACTAATATTATCTCGCATACCTTGTTGGAAGTAGTTCATCTTCCTGACGTAGACGCAGACGAGAGCCATGAGCTGTAACTGTGAGAGCCTCTGCCTGGTGGACGGGGGGAGTGGCAGTAAATCCCGTAAGTTGGAAATCTCTGCATTGATCAGGTCACGACGCATCTTGCTTGCGCCTTTCGTTGACTTGGTTGGCTCGAATCTGCGTAAGGAAAAATAATGGTTAGTATTTTGCATTATTTAGCGTTATTTTAATAATGAGGTCTGTGCAGCGGTGTAATCGTGATGGTGAGTGCTGATGAGGTGCTGGTACGTTGGTGCCGGTGAAGATGAAATAAAAACGGCGGACAAGTAGAATTCACGTTTGTATTGGACCAGTGTCACAGATGGAAGGGAAGATGTTGCCACAGTCTATGTGATAATTTGCATTATAATGTTGGTGTTGCAATATTATGAATTAAAATATCCAACAAGATCGTAATTTTTACATTCATGATAATCATGTTATGAGTCCAAATGTTGATAACATAAAAACAATATGTAATGTTTACTTTAGAACAGCGCATAGGTCCTTTCCGCTTAGTAGACGTTACTGTGTAAAACTTTGATAACATGTTTATTTTTAGAAGCTCTTGTATCGAGAAGGTTTTTATCCCGTAAATATGAGATCATTACGTATATTTGGAGAATAAAATATGCACACAATAACAGCTTTATCCTTTTGCAACCACATTTATTGAAATTGCAGAGGTGGTCTGATTCACACCTACGCAATTGCAGGAAACAATAAAACGCTACACCTAGCCCAACTTTTCCTCCTATTTACTAAGAAAAAGATTCAAATAGAAAGCATTCCAAGTTCTAGGATATGAGACAATGCGCGGATGCCCCGTTCCGGACAGGTGTCCGCACTTCTTGTCACAGGGGCATTAACATAGCGATCTCGCGGCAGAGTTGTGTAATATTATGTGCGCAGGATACTTTGATTTATCGTTTTGACGGATTTGCTTTTCAAAGTTTTTGTTCTTTTTTTGTAATCGTTCGGTTTTTGTAAGGTTTTGTGAGAGGCGCGTGCGCAGGATATTATTATGATTTGTGGTTTTGACACATTGTCTTTGAAGTTTCTTTTTTTTATAAGGTGACGATTGCTAAGTTCTGGTTTTGTTTGACGGGTTATTATCTTATTAAGGGTGAGTCATCGTAATGCTCTTTGATTTTTACAATATGATTTGTTTTTCTTCTTATTTTATTTAGAGGTTTAATTTAGGAGGTTTTCAGCTTCTACTCACTTTCTTATAATCATCATTGGCATCTTGTTTCATACACTGCTGAGTATAAGCTCTTTATCTGCAATTCTTCCCTCGTCTGAACAAGGCTGAACCAGGTTGAACCCGTGATCTTCTATATCTCATTTTTCGATAACCATTCTGTGATTCAATTTTAAATACAACCCAACAATAAAATCTACTTAGCAATATAATAACTTGAAATAATAATTTCAAGGTGCATAATGTTGTGTAATCGACACTCGCGGAGCATGAATTGATTTATTGCTAAAGGATTTGTTTATATTTGCTCTTTTTCGTTTGTAGGGTTCCGAAGCCCCTGCTGGGGTTGCGGAATTTGTTTGAAAGAGTCACCGCGGCCCTGAAACGCAAAGGGCTTTAGAAGGAACACGGATGGGTTTTAGTCCGTAAGAGTCTGACACGCCCTTCCGCTCTACCTAGAGCGGAAGAAGTCAACTGATGATTTCCCAACCTTAAAAAAAAAAAGGGTTCCGAAGCCAAATTGCAAAAACAGAACCCTTATAATTTCATTATGTCCGTCTGTTAGGATATTTTTCCGGTGTTTTTCAGAGATATCTTCCATCAATACAATCGAAAATGAAGATGTATCTACTATGTAGCACCAAAAATTGGTATAGCAAAATCACGAATAAAATATTTCAGGCTATTGGTACTCCTTCCACATGTAAATTAGGTAAAAACAATATATTTCAGTGCAGATATTATTAGATCACATAATTTAAAAGATTGTGATGCTTCTCAATGACTTTTTCATTCAATTTCGTGGAATATAAGAAAAGTTACAATTGCGAAAAATACTTTGATGAAGTATGGAATACAAACTCTTTTGCATTGCATAAAATCAATATTGTGCATGCATGAAAAAATATCTCTAACGGAACCAAACGTTCGTCACACACTTTGCCGGTTTTATTCGTCACGCGTGCAATTTTATGTTTTGTTTTTCAAGGGCTTAAGGGTCCACTATCGTACACACACACTTCACAAGACGTATTGTGTAATCGGCGCGTGCGCAGGTTTCTTTGATTTATTGCTGCGACGGATTTGGACGGAGGTTTTTTATTTATTTTTAATTTAATTTTTGAAGAGTGAGTTTGAAGAAAGTTTCTTATAGTTAATAACCTACCCTTATTACCTTTACTATGTGGTTTTGATTGTGATTTTGGACACGAACATTTTTGTAGCTAGTGTAGGTAGTTGTCTAAATCATTAAAGCTCTAAGGAACAAGGCTGGTAGTGTTTTATGTGTGCATTCAACAAAACAGGCGAAAATATTAATTTTAACACTGCACTGCCAATACTTATTTCTAATGTATGCATTATTACTTTTTCAGGTTATGATATACTTACGAGTGTGGTGTACAATAATTGTCTACTCAGCACACTCACAACACTGTTTAAAAGTAGCTGCCTGCATACCAAATAGCTTTGTTGACTGTCCACAAATAAATAAATCCCAAATAGTAAGCAGGCACCATTGATTAATTAAAGATTTTCCTCCTTCATTGAAAAATTGAAGGTAGAGTTAAGTCAGTATAAAACCTTCCATTCAACTTAGGACAGTGCCCTGCTAAATCCTTACTACGATGAATATGCTATGTATTCCTCCAAACCGCTATAGGAATCAAAACAGTCTTCAAAATCATCATATCATCCGAAAGACGTCCACTGCTGGACATAGGGCTCCCCCAAGGGGGGGGGGGGGTTGCCATAATCGCCACGCTTGGTTGGCAGGCGTGTTGGTGATCACAGTCTAGCTGTTGCATTGTCCCAAAATGTTAGCTTTTTCTATAAACGTAATGTTTACTTTTTCTCAATTTTCCTTCATTGACATTAGAAATACAAGGACAGTCGATTAAGACACTAAAGTAGGGTGGCGGATCGTATTAAATGCTTTACGTAATCCTCTCACGCGCAGGATGCATTGATATATTGCTTTGCCTGCAGAAGCCGTGCTGTTTTATTCATATTTTTTCTTGCAGTTAGAATTATTGGGAATCCTTTGAGGATCGAGTATGAGAAAGTTATTGCTCTACGATTTTGAGAATTGAAGTTTTTCAATGAAGTGGGTTTCTTATGCGAAATTATTTTATTTATTTATCCTTGATATTTTCTATAGTATAGAAAGAAATACAAGCCTACAGAAGAAACGAGAATATTTAATTGTTTTTTACCTGTTAAAAGGAAGGTGAAGGAAATCGAAGAGCTAAAAGGAAAAGTATTAAAAAGGAAACGAAATTAAAATTACTTATAGAATAGATGCTTTTCCTAGCACTTGCAAGGAAAACACAGATTGTGAATTTCTTAATCATATTTATATTTTAATTAAGTAGGTACTTGTTGTACTGTTCAATTAAAAACTACCGCAAACAACCATTATTACATCATAATTGAATCAAACAAAATAAATGGCCACACGAAAAAAAAAACGTAAGGAAGTGTCTTTCCGTCCGTCCGTGGCATGTTAACATGCGCTAGCGCACCCGACGCACAGCCGAGCGGGATCGTTTCATCTCACCTGGGAGTCCTTTTTATACCTCGTTCCTTTTTTAAACCCTGTGATTAGACTTTTTTTTTCAATCGTTAAATATGATTGTGGGAAACGAGTGGCCAGTATTATTAATTTGTTGGTTTTTGATGATCGATTGGCATAATAGCGAATTGTTTTATGATTAATTGATGCGGTTGAGTTGATTTTTGTTAAGTGTATTTGTCATGTTTTTGACGTGGTAAGTATTATGCGTTGGCATTTAAGGTTTCTGGGTAATTCAATTAGTAATGTCAATGTCAGGGTTTTCTTAATGATATGAATTTGACCTTTTATTACAGATAGATCCGGTATTGGCAGGTGTGTGATCCGGGATCTGCATAATTATGTAGGTATTACAAATATAACTAAGGTACTTCTGAGAGCCAATGCCGTTTATTTTATATCACTGATACGATTCTACCAGGAAAATAAATTAAAACAATCTGGCAAGAACAACAGGACAAACCTGCAATAAATAATTATTTCAAAATAATTATTTACTGCTATTTTAGATAGCAATATAGTATATTTAGATTCTACCTTCTTAAAAGATTGGTCCTAAAATGTATTTTTTTTTCATTGGCTATTTTTTTTCTAAATACTTTGCGCCCCGGAATATTTTCAAGAATTAAGAGAAAAGTACATCGTATTAACTTTTTCTGTACCCAAAGATGACCTCATCAAAACTTCCGGAGACGAGACCCTATTTTTTAAATATATCAAATCAAGAATGTATCTGTAAAATCGTTTACACGTCTGGCCACAAAAAGCGGCATTCCTTACATACTGTGCCGTGTAACGACGTGAACGCTTCACGCTGAATTCTGTAAGTCGACCGTTTAAATTCTTCCGTAATACATTAGTGGACATCTGGTGTTGTACGACTGAGGATGCAAATGGTGTGATAATCTTGGCCAGTAGTGCAATATTTCTTTTGCAAATTTTCTGGGTTCTGCGAGACACATTTAACTTTTTTTGAGGAATACTTATTTTTAGTAACGTTATGAGTATGAGACCCAAGCAGCGGATATTCGAACTGTCAAAATATCCTCGTTAACGATAAAAAAGATAAAGGTTGGACAAAAGGTTCCTCTAATCTCCCATACCGAGATTATATTCTGTTATTATCTTTGTAGACCTCTTATGATGCATCTAATCAATATGATGATTAGATTGGTAAGATGACAGTTTCAATCAAAGTAATAGACAACAATCATCCCTTAATATTGTTATGATGTTACCGAAATCGGTTAAGTAAATTTTCCTTATAGCAGTAAATAATTACCTATTTTATTTGCACACTTTAAACAAATATTATTAAGGGACAAAATCGTTTGGTTTTAAATGTTTCTGCAAAAGGTTTCTTTACAAGTACAGTCAGTTATAGCTATAAAAAAACCCACCTTTGCATAAGTTTTTAGAATACAAATCGATAGAAATTTTATAATTCACGTAAATTTTATTTACTTCGCTCAAATGGTGAAAATATAAAATAATAATAAATATCTATCGATTCGTATTAAAAAAATCTCAACCATTTATGCAAAGGCCGGTCAGCTAATTGCTGTAACTGACTGTTTAATAAAATTAATAAAATAATTCAAATATGGAAAGTTACACTATCGCTAAGTGTCATAAACTACTTTTCATCCTTAAAAAATGCGTAGTCCCTGCGGTACAAGCCACAGGAGTAAATTGACGAAAAAAAGCTAGTTAACTATACGTTCCATCTAAACACCAAAATCTACAATAAAAAAATAACAAGCATTGTATTCTCAATCAATACTTTCTTCTGTGAAGAAAAAATAAAGTAAGTAAACTGAGATTTTCTTAACGGTCATGATTTCACAGAACTATTTATGAGCAAAAAATGTGATGCTATTTCGAGTCAGCCATTTCCTTCTATCAATGTCGATTTTTTTCAATAAACTTACTAAAAATAACTGAAAAAAGGGAGCAGCGTCAATAAATAAGTTCATTCATTGATTCTGTACCTACAATAGTATTTAATTGTACCTACTATATAAAGTTAATACAACAACATACAACCCTAATCTCTTCAAAATTAGAGTGAACAGGCTTCTTCTGGATAATCTCGCTCCATCGTCGACTTTGTCTCTGTCATCTATGACCTAGACTAGAGTCAAGAGCAAAACCCATATTATCTTTTTTTTTTTAAAGTGTGAAAACAAATGAGGAACACTACTAAAGCATGTTTTTAACAAGTTTTCATAAATTAAGTGCGTGTTTGAGTTCAATTATTTTTGTTTTCCTATTCATTTTTAACACCATTTTATTTATAGTATGCGCGTGTTTTGAGCGTGAAATTAGAAGGTCGATGTTTGTGGCTCGACGTGTAACCTTATAAGGCACTAAATGTAAGTGAGATTTTTTACACTTGAGTGTCTTAAAATTGTACTTATATCCGGTAAATGGTTCAACGGGTTTAGATGCAAAAAAAACTTTAAAAAAGTCCAATAATAGTTCAGAATTATCTTGCTTATAAAAATGTATTTAGTTTAGTCGTAATATGACCTGGTGAGGGTCGCGGGTATCCGATGGATGCGAGACGCACTTGGTCGGTTGTTGTGGCGACACTTGAGGGAGGCCTTTGTCCAGAAGTGGACGTCTTTTGGTTGATATGATGATGATGATGATGAAATAGCCTTCAATTATCCTTCAGGGTAAAAAGTTACCATATTATTATATTTCCGCAGCAAAGGATACTTTGCGTTGCTGTACCTATCCTCGCCAGAACTTTTATGTAACATGTAAAACTTGCAAACCAATTCAAATCGCAGGAGTAAATCTGTTGTTTAACTATATTCCTAATTTTATAAATAGACGCCTATTTTTTATGAAATCAACTCGGAGGGACAATCTTGACTCCTGCTTGTCGCAAATAAACTATTTTTCTTTCTTTTCAGAAAGTTGGTCCGCAATATTAGAAAAAGGATAAGGGAAGCCTTCTGGTAAGGCCTTCCTTTTTACCTTTTCACGTATTGCCGAGGACAATATTCTCGTTCTTTCATAAAAGAAAGATGGAGATAAGCTTCTAAAAGAAGAAAAGCTTCTTCTTTCTTTCTTACTAAAAAACATTTAAGTAGAGTCAAAACTTGATAAGAGGCAAACAGCAACTAAGATGCAATGCGAACGTTCCTTAACATACGAACATTAACCTTCAGCCATTGAACTGAACAGGCCAATTACTTACATATATTAAACTAGCTTTTGCCCTCAACTTCGTACGCACATAACCCGTAAATAATTTTCCAAATCCGACTGGTAGTTCCAGGAGATTAGTGCGTTCAAACAAACTCTTCAGCTTCATTATTAGAATAGATTATTAAGCATATCGAGTTCAGATTAGAATATTTGACAGTTACTGAAAAGAATATAAAATCCAACAAGAAAAATAAATGCTTATGTAGCAAGTATTCAAACTAAGAACAACCTTTTAACCCGCGTTAGCTGTGAGAGACAACACTCTCAAGATTACAACAACTAATGTGATGACACTAATCCGTCAAAGAGTGACGGGTTAGACAATATTCTCTTTGACCATTCATAGTCTATGGGTTGATGGAGGTTTAGAGTCAACACAGGACTTTAAGAACATCAATCTGTCTAGCTTTTTCACAAATATGTTAGGAGGAGCATTTAAATACCAGTATTTTGCGTGGAGCACTGCCTATCTGACTTCCAAAACCCAGAGACTGTTTGACCCGGTACTTCTTGGTGGGAGTGGTGTCAAATTTTTTGGCTTCGGACAATCCGTAACAACTGCCAAAGATCTACAAATGACATCCACAGACCGACCTCGGCAAGCGTTGCTTAACCTTAAAGATTGTGCCAAGCGGCTGCTTGTTATTATTTAGCCACGAGTTCTTTATCAGGACTTTAAGAACATGTTACAATGACAAAAAAAATTGTAACAAGTTGAAGAGTAGAAAAATCTGAACAAGGTAAACGTTTCAAGCTGGCAACAAGGAAGTGTTTTTATTTTCAAAAAGATCCATACTAATATTATAAATGCGAAAGTGTGTGTGTCTGCCTGTTACCTCTACACGCTTAAACCACTGAACCGATTTTGATAAAATTTGGTATAGAGATAGTTTGAGTTCCGGGAAACGACATAGGATAGTTTTTATCCCAGAAATCATTCTTTAAGGGAGTGAAAAAGAGGTGAAAGTTTTTATGGCACTCCGTCATTATTAAAATCATAAACCTTTGTATTTAGGCACTTGATAAAAAACATATGGTCAAACTTTTTTGAAAAATAAAAATGGCTGCCCAAAGTAACTATTCCACGCGGATGAAGTCGCGGGCAAAATCTAGTATTTTATAATTTAAGCAAAAGACGGGACGAAAAAAATAACTTCTATTCCTGTTATAACTACACAAGCTTGTTCCTCTATAATATCCTGGCTCATTTTTAATTGCCAAAAATATCACGGGTCGTCCTGCATCCTGCGACAAGTGATATTTATTATCTGAAAATGTTGTTACTTTCTTTAGACAATTTCTGTTTTATTAAATAACACCTTTAATTTTTTTTTTGATTTTTGTCAAAAAAATGTGTTGCCAGTTACATTTATCACGGCACGGAGTAAAACTTGACATATGCTATGTACCTATATTTCATATAGAACAAACAATAAGTAATATTAGTTTTATTTTTGAAATATTGATTGTAGTAATTGGTTGATTGTTTTATGACATTTATTATTCTTTTTTATTATTAAATTAGAGTTTTAACCAGCCTACATTCCAACTCTGTCTGGTTAATGAGAGTTCTATCTTAAAAATATTATTTTGCCAAACCGTTGAAAATAGGAACTGAATTAATACTTTTTCACGTACGTATTTCAAAAATTCCTGCACGTTTTTCATGAACATCACGAAAAACCGAATAAACAACCCGAAAAACGTCATTTACTACTAAAAATATACTCTTATATGAAAAGGTAGATCACGATCTCATACTACGTAATATTTAAACTTAAATATATTACCATACAAGGTTACAAGACTGTCGCCTTACCTAACTATAGGCCGTACAACCGGCAGCTAAATTCGTACGTATATGCCAATTAATTCACGCTGTAAACACCTCTAACATAAAAGGTGTAATGGTGATAATAGTGTGAAGGTTTTCGGAAGTTATATGAAACAATAGTTGACGAAAAATGATTAGCACGTTTGTGGCAGAAGAAACTTTGCCGAAGGAGGGCGCTTTAACGTTTTGCTACGGCAATTTTGAAACGAGGCGACGTTAATATGCCTGTTTTTTTTTTCATAGTAGCTAGTTTTATGTCAATAAAATAGAATACCCTGTATTATGAACACCATATAAGTAACAGAAAAGACAGATGAAGAAAACATTACATAGGGTGACACAATGGGCGGCCTTATCGCTAAAAGCGATCTGTTAAAGACATCATTTGAGTGTCGATGATTACAAGATTTGATCAATCAATATGGTAATGAATACCTGTTAGTAAAATACATAAATAGATATCAACACTTTAATAAAATTAATATGTAACTAATAAAACAATTCGAATTGTAACAGTGTCAAATTAAGCAACATCAGTAAAAAGTTCAAAAAAGAGTATATTAAAACCAATGTCAAAGTTTAAAAATAATAGTTACTGAAAGCCAAAAAGTGATTGGCTTTTAGTAATTATTTGACGTATCTAAATATTTATTTATAAGATATATGCAAAGATTCTTGCTGTTTGTTTTAAAAATGGCAAAATAATGTTATTAAATATTAAGGAAACAAAAAGTAAATAAACTGAAAAAAATTTAAAATCTTACCTTAAAAACATCTTGACTGCTTAAAAATAAAAGTCTCCAAACCAAAACTACTAAACAAATAAACACCTCGAAGCACAATAATTAATCAATTCATTATAAATTATAATGAAAAAATAATAAAATAAAGAAAACACGACCACACAGCTCGAACGTTGAAGTCCTAATGATAACTAAATAAAAACAACCCTTCACACTTTATTTCACAATATTAATGTTAATTGTGGCAATAAAAATAACGATAAACCGCACGTGTCCGGCATTATTCAACAAGTGTACAATACACTCGGATTTTCATAACGCACTAATAAAAAACTATAATTTAAAATGTTAGCGCGTCAATTTATGCGTAAGCTTTTTATTCGAATGAGATTAAGGCTCGATCCTGAAGCTCCGATACTTCCGTGCGCCAGCGCACCGGGAGAACGACTATAAAAAGCAACTAAGCCTCTCTTTCCCGCCAGCCTTATTTTTCTTTTTTACGTTGATAAAACATGCGCGAGCGCCTTAACGAATCCCTACGCGTGGAGGGGACTGCTCCAATTTCAAAATTTCAAAACACTTTAGTCTTGTCATTTCGAAAATGGAATTGATGTAATTAAGAAAAAAATGTTCTTTTGAACGTTTTATTTCGGGCGCGGTAAAAGGCGAGTGCGAGTGAGACGGCTATACATTTGTCAGGCTTGTTTTCCCAGCATCGTTCGTTGTTTCGCGCGAAAGAAATGGAAAGAGTCGTTCGTTACTTACATCGCTTTAGATTAATGAGTTCGAGAGAGATGTAGGTAATGGCGAGGTAATTACTGTTGTTTCGCGTAAACGAGACGAAACTATAATGATTGGGCGCAATGACAGTTATTGATATTGTCGTAATAAGCGTCGATTTGTGGCTGGGAGATTTGCTGTAGTGGTGGGGTGCGCGGGCGCATCTAGATCGCTAATGTTAATTACAGTTTAATGATGACGCTGGGATTCGCTTGTTTTTATGGTGGTATATGGCGTTTTAATTCGCGTGTGTGTGGGTAGTAGTTAGCAAGTGCTTGCTATATTTAGAGGCTGTGTACTATTTACTGTATTAATTCATTAAGCGCTACTTACTTAGTCTGAAGTTAATTTTATGTTAATGTTTATTAATTGGTGTCATGTTTAGTTTCAGGTTGTATTTTGTTTGCGGTTTACGTGATTTAAAGAATGTTTAGAAGTTAGTGGATCGGTTTTGTTTAAAGCCTCAACATGATTTAAACTTTAAAAAAATGTGATGATTATTTTCTGATAGGTTAAATAAAACATGTATACAAACTTATAATTTATAACTTTTATATAAATAGTGTTTAGTTTTATTTAAAGTTAGATTGTAAACTGTTTAGATCGTTTTATTTGTAACATACAATTATATTCTTAGTCGTGTTCTCCTACTCGACTTATGTTTAATCATAAAATAAATTGTGAATTTGATAGATATTAAAATGGAAAAAAATATAACATCAAAAGATATAATATCACTATACCATTTGTGATTTACCTTTAGTAAACATTTCAGATGCCTCAAAAATCTTTAAATTAAAAAATCACTGCCATCAGCGGCTAAAGTAAAATAAAAGTTTGAAGATGAGCGGTCGCTCGCGGGCGGCGGGTTACGCAGATAACCGTAATCTTAACATCGACAGTTTAATGTGGGAACTCAACGGTTAAAACGTCTGGGGTAATAAAATAAATTGTGAATGGTTTGGTAGACTTTTTTCTTTTTGTGTTCTTTAATAAAAATAACAGGTTCTAAGCTAATTCCAATCTAGCCTGCAAGACTTAGCAATTTAGCATATTATTTTATATTAAAGCCTATGATGAAGTGTTGATTTGAATAGAATAGAAAACATTTATTCGGCACAGGGGGTCTAAGTCTAATACATTAAGAGAAACACTTTGTTATTTTTTTATTTTTTTCATTTGTTGTTTATGTCCGTCTGATATACCTCTACTTATACCAGACGTCTTCTCAGATGATTTGGGAAGATGTCGATTGATTTGTTAATTTGATACCAGCTTCCGGTAACAAAGTTTTACTCTGACTTAAGTTTGGAGAAGATAATACCGAACCAACCGAATGCCAGACGACATCACGGCCTACGAAGGCAAAGACGGTGCGGCGGGATGAACTCGAGTCCTACCGAAATGACTGGCCCAGCAACAGACAAACTTGTGTGGAAAAGGTAGTGGAAGGGCTTTAGCCAGCAGTGTGACAAAATAGGCTAAATATTACAGGGTTTTTGAAGTGTGCATGGATGGCCAAATCCGAAACTTTGAGGAATTTCGAAAAACACTGAAAGAAGTCTCGAGCCCGATTTTGATGAAAACTAAAACTGAATTAATGGATTTTTGAAAAGTCGGTTTTCCTAGTGAAATTCGAAATTCGGTTGGTTTTAAAAAAATACAGCCTGTGATTCTGTAGGCACAGGTAGATCCGGGAAGATTAGAAGCCATTAACCCCAAAATGGATGAGAAACGTATACGCAGATAATAACTTAGGTTGACTATAAAAACTGACAGTGTACAGTTTTCCAAGATTTTTGTTAATGTTTAGGCTGACATTCCACCACACTCTGTGGGTGTCATAAGAGGTGACTAAAAGACTCACCAGAGAATGGGCAGCAACATTCTCTGTGCATTGCAACAGCTACACTGAGATCGCCAATCCGCCTGCCAAGCGTGGCGATTAAAACCCCCCCTTTGGAGAGACCTATGTCCAGCAGTGGACGTAATTTGGCTGCTGATGATGATGAGAAGGTCGGCAGGTTTTCCGAAAATTGGAACACCGATCACATTTTACAGTAAGTTTGAGTATCAATTTCTGGTTTATCATTTAAAATTACAATTTATGATAATTTATATTTATCTATTTACGTTTTCTCACGTCAGAGGTGCTATATCTGCTGTTTGATTTGATATTAAACGCTTCGTAGCCATTATGTTTATTTAATACATTAGTTTGAGGTTCAACTTCAAAGTTATTGAGCTAGGTTTAACAATAATTTTATTGTGTTATAGTCTATATCCCAAAAAACGAAAAGGCCAAGTTTAGGAACTTAGATAGAGCATAAATCAATAATAGGCCAAGCATTTCAGAACTGCAGAATGACTCTAACGTGTGTCTTTTGAGAATACCAGTGATCAGAATGCTTGGATCTTTCCTGACCGTATAAAAATGATGAAACACTCGAAAAACTCCATATTGTCAACTTGTCATTTTTTTCTACAACGTCGATTTTACAATCAATTCAATAAAGAAAAACATACTGCGTGCCTTACGCACGTAGTGTGTTTTTCTTTCGTTTGTTGGAACGTGGCCTGACGCACTACCGTACGCCTAGATCTTGTCGGGATTCTGTTATCTTTAATGACTTATAAATTTTACATAGCATAACACGTCGCATGCATTTTTCGAAGGGTGTGGTGGAGTGATATAACAAAAATATATTAGGATATTTAACCCTATTGAAACTTAATGTTCGGTGCCTTAAAATGTTTTCAAGAAACCGTCTACAAAAAACATTACCTTCCTTCTGGGGAAGTCAGGTAGAATTAGGGTGTTACTATACCGATCGATCGATCGATGGCATCGATCGACATCGATCGACGTCGATCGATTGGTGTGGTAGCTTTGGCTGATCGAAGAAAGATATATATCTATCGATCGACTTCGATTAATTAATTCTACCATCGATCAATGATCGATCGATTGGTGTGCTTCTGTTTATTTATACACCAGCATTAGTGTATGGTAGTCAAGGATTTTTCTCTCTTCAGAGGTCCAGCCCCTTAATTGATTGATACACAATCAAGTAAACCTCTAGTAGGGTAACCAATTTCAATATTATTCGTAAAGTCTGAATATGAACCTACATATACTACTAATGCAGGTTCCCATTATAGTTTCGGATCTTAACTGATATACAAACAGTTTGACAGTAGGCGGCACATCAAAGGTGATAAACATCGTGGTTGCCGGTCAGGTGGTGATTGATAAAGAACATTCGGATGCCACCTGTTTGAGGACTTATTATCAATCCAGACAGGTATTGAATTTGATTCGAATTAGTTAGGATCTCAGTGTGTCAGTGAACCTCTTTGATAGTCTAGTTGTCAAAAGTGCTACTAATGACTTAAAGTTGCGGGTTAGATTCCCGGGTCGGACATATGTAGTGTTAATGGGTTTTTCTTCAAGAATAGGGATGTTGCCTTGGTTAAAAAAATATGATTCAATTTGTCCGTTATCGAAAAGGAAAGGAAGGTTGGTCTGTGGATGGGTGACCATCTTAACATACCGAGACTCCTCCGTGCCTCGGAAAGCACGTTAAGCCGTTGGTCCCGGCTGTCATTTGTAGATCTTTGGCAGTCGTTACGGATAGTCAGAAGCCAGATAATCTGACACCAGTCTTACCAAGGAGTACCGTGTTACCCAGTTAATGGGTTGTGGAGATCTGGTAGGCAGCCGCTCCACGTAAAATACTAGTATTCAGCTGAATCCGGTTTGACTGGAAGCCGACCCCAATATAATTGGGAAAAGGCTAGGCAGATGATGAGTTAGATTATCGAAAAATTATTATTTATTTTATCAAATTATTAAAACATAACGAAGATAAACCGCATCACCGGTGTAAAAACTTCCAGTAAAAAGTGACATCATACGTATTTCCAACGCACTGTATCGTCTTCAATTTTTTGTTTACGTGACAAAAGATTAAATGCATGGCCAATGTTTTCTGTAAATCTATCGGACGGACTTTAATATTAGATTTGGAAATTATTATTATTCATTATATTTCTCAGGAGTCTGGACTATGGACTTGTGTCCGGTTAATGGCTTCTTAAGCATAGCTAGAGAAATGTGAGTGTACTACACAGGTATGGGTAAAATGAACCTCCTTTGCGGATAGGGTACAGTGTAAAAGAAAGTCAGCTCAAACAACCATTAAATCATATTCAGAAACCTAGATTCTGTGATGAAGTGGAAATTAAATTTTTCGTACTCCTTCGCTTTGCTTTTCTGATATTGATGATCTTTTCTGTCGTTGCGGGATCCAAGACAGTTAAATCGTTTCTCCGGAACGCGTCGAGCTTCATTGACTCGGCGTTTTGCTGGTGGTCGCCTCTGTTGTTTCTGCCTTTCAGGAGTTGCAGTGGTTGGGAATGTGTGGAGGGCTTGTCTCAAAAAAAAAACACCTAGGCAAAAATTAAAATTAACCTTAAAATAATTAAACTTAAAACAACATGGTTCTTCTGGGTAAGCTCGCTCCATCGTCGACTTTGTCTCTGTCATCTATGACCTAGACTAGAGTCAAGAGCAAACCCATATTAAATAAAAAAAGGAACCTAGATCCCGTGTTCCATAAAGAGTTACACCAAAGCTATGTGATCTCTTATGTTGGTCGTGCGCAGACAGTATATTGGTTTTCACCACAATCAAGAATTAAATAAATTGTTGAAAAATCAATGTGTAAACTAGACTCATTTTTTTGAAGTTGGTTTCAAAGAAGTAAACCGCCGCGGCCGCGACTTTATACCCTGCGCGCGCTTACGTAGCTATTTTCCTACCGATTAGTACAAATAGAGCTTACGCTGATTTTTAGTGCCGTGTGTGGGTGCAAGACGCGTCTATACATACTACGTCATTGGTTGAAATATTGGCTGTCCACTCCAATCCTTTGCTACTGACGTCGCAAAGACAATCTCCTCAATTCAAAGAAGTCACCCAATTTATACGTAATAAATACTAGGGTGACACATTAGTGAGCGTCCGGCGCGTTCGGCGGCCGGCAGTCGAGTGACACGGTGTCATTAGCGCGCGACTCACGCGCAGGCTAAACTGCGCCACGTGCTGCGCCCGCGCCGACAAACGGTGCGCTCACCCTTCGTACGCGTACAGGCTGTTTGTATGTTTGACGTGGGGTTTTTTTTTTCGAGGAATTTGTAAGGGTGATATTGACTTTTGTAGCTGGTTTAAGAGGGAAAATGAACTCAAATAAGCTATGCATATATCTACAAACTCGTACGACGACTATTCTTAAAAAAAAATTGAAGTAAATGATTTTGTCAGTATTTTTTTCAGGATATGAGACAATTCTGGTTACAGAAAAAATACTTACGAATGTGACGGGTGTCGAATGTTTTACTGTTTTAAAAAAAAAACAAGAAATTCAAGCTGATTTCTCAAGGAATTAATCAACTTTATAGACATACACGGTTAGTAAGCATAGTTTCAAAAATGTTCTTGCGCCAAAAAATATGTTAAAATTTAACTTCAAAATTAATTAGTACTTTCCGAAACATGCTGTATCCATATCAGAATGACGACGTATTTAACAATAACAGCAGGGAGGTCTGTGCAAAGAGGCCGGCATGACCACCGAAATCACGTAGCGAGCCACCCTAATGTAAACAATAGACAAAGGACCCGACACTGTTATTAGGAGACGCGATAACTATCATAGTTTGTGGGTACAGTTGGAGAGATTTCGGGGTGAAACTTGTGAGAGGCCAGGTTCTAAAGAAAGAATAGAAGAAAAACGGTTTATTAAACCCAATTATGAAAAATGCATTACATTCGTGCAAAACAACTATCGCTCAGTTTAATGCTGGACTCGTGTACGACAGAGCTGCATTAATATTTGCTCTCTATTCAGCCCAAAAACCGGACAGTGACCCATTTTGATCACTCAAAATCAGATTGTGTAAATTTTTGTCAGAGACATGCATTTTATTATTAACTAGTGGACCGCCCCGGCTTCGCCCGGTTATTAATGTTTTTTCAAAATTTTCTTTCATTATAAACTTTTCCTGACAATAACAAACACAACAAAAAAAGAATTAGCAAAATTGGTAACGCCGTTCTCGAGTTTTGCGCTTAGCAATACATTTAGCGATTCATTTTTATTATATAGAATATATTTACCATCTCCTTATTTACTATAGTGATTATTGTATAGACGCCAGCATATCAAGCTACAACAATCTGCCAAATTTCATTAATAGATTTTCAACTTTATCGCTAAAGCGATAAAGGTTTAAGGTTGATTGGGAAATATGTCAGTTTCGGGTAGCTTGATGTGTTGGCGTCTGTACATTTACAATCATTGCAGTCATGCCAATATTTCAGAAAAGTTAAGGTGTTGCCACAACGATGATTGATTGGTGTGGTAGCTGTTGGTGTATTAGAAACTGTTGATCCTTCTCGACTCTGACAATTCAAAAGTACCTGATGATGGTTTATTTGAAATAAATGCTTTGACTTTGACTCCCACCAATCGACCATCGATCGACTGATTTTTTAAGACCCTCATTTTGACTTTTGAAACCAATATGATCAAATTAAATGTTTCCACCACCACCATATCAACCGAAAGACGTTTTCCACCACCACCATATCAACCGAAAGACGTCCACTGCTGGACATAGGCCTCCCCCAAGAGAGGAGGGGTTTGCCGTAATAGCCTCGCTTGGCAGGCGGGTTGGCGATTGTAGTGTAGCTGTTGTTAGCTCAGAGAATGCTGCTGCCCATTCTCTGGTGAGTCCCATAGTCGCCTCTTACGACACCCAAGGGAAATGATGGGATATTGCTGTTCTTTTACGTCCGACAACATACAGAACAATATATTTATATTCCTATGTGTGATTCCAGACTATAATCTACCTCGGAGCCAAATTTCATCAAAATCCATTCAGTCATTTTGACGTGATTGAGTAACAAACATCTCCATCCAAACATCCTAACTTTTGCATTTATAATAATAGTATAGAAGTATAGTTCCAACCCCAAAGCCCCCAATATATGTAGTTGGGAAAAGGCTAGGCAGATGAGTATTGAAGCATAGAGTACAGATATCAAAAACACGATTCCACTCAGTCCAATATTGAAAGCTGTTATTTCTTTTATTTTGCGTGGTCCAGTTGACTGTACCCGTCTGTACCCGTGCGTCCGTTTTACCGAGAATCTCCGCCGTGTCGTAGGGGGTGCTCTGATTTTGTCAGTTTTTTTTCACTAAGGAGGTCGTTAAGATGCCATCGTTAGAGAGATTAGGCTTTAAAGGAATTTTTCTTATTTTTGTAGCAATGTTATTGTAGATTCTTGTTCGATTTTAATTAGGAAAATGAATTACCAAATTGTTGAGGAATATTTATTTATACAAATACAAATACAAAATAGTTTATTGTGACACTTAAAACATTACATTACATTTAAATGTGTTTGGAGCCTCCTTTTAAGCAAACAATGCCTGTATTAGAAGGCTCCGCTCTTTCTCATCATTGTCATACACTTATACCAACTAGAGTTAATATAGTGTTGTGACCTTATGGGTAAATATGCAATGTACATTTTTCTGTATTTAGCTTATATAAAATATCTTAAAAAAAAAAAAAAAACATATTTTTCAAATTGACACTTAAGTTACTTAACTAAAAATAAAATAAAATATGGCGTCAAAAAATTCCTCCGCTATGGAATAAAATATGATATTTCATTAGATTCAGAGCTGACTGTAACTAGCAAAAATGTAAGCCAGTATTAAAGAATTTTAACCTATTTAAAATTTTCTTTCACCCACCTATTACGAATACTTTTGTATATTAAATATAATTTATGTGCACTTTTTAATTTCACTATCTACAAAACTGATCTATTTAATTAATCACCTGAACTAAGATTGCATGGCGTCACCGTAAAAGTGATTATGAGTATAACTTCTAAACCTGATTAACCTTCATTAATATGAGATAAGGTATATTTTTAATTAAATTCGTATCAAACCTAGCATTAGATACCCAAAGAAGCTTCATAATAAGTAACCGTTAAGACAAACTATTTATAATCATCAGTTTATTAAGCTAACTTTATTTTAAACCTATAATTTTGTTATTAAAAATTACAGACACCGATTTTTAAAGTGTTAAGATCACTCTGAGTCATAATGTTTATTTTTTTCGTAACACGGCTTGCTTTTAACTCTTTTATAAACGACTAAGGTTTTGCCCCGGGTTTGGTTGTGTTAATTTTATAAGTTATGGGGCTGTTTTTAAAGAATAGATGTAAATTTTCGTGATTGGTGCTGTCTCAATCAGCATTACAGGTTGTTGTAGCGCTTTGTAAACAGCACGTTTTATTGCGTTTTATTTTTTAATTATTTTTGTGCCTACCCTTTTATATTATTATTTACTTATATTATTTTTTTATTCATCAACGTGTGTTTTTTTATTTGGTTTAGCTTCATAATGAAGAATTAGCGTTTTTGTAATCAAAATTAAAACATGTGAATAATTTCATACTTTAAAGACGACGGATTTAAAAAATACTTCGTTAAGTAAATAATTGGTTGCTGTTCTTATAAACCTTTATAGATAGACAGACAGACTCCCTCAATCACCTGTATAGGGGATAATTTTATAATCTTAAAGCCAGGCCGTTAGTTACAAGGTAGGTAAGTAAAATGGACCTCACTTAAGATGCATTTTTAACAACAGGGCTGCCAAACTTGTAATTTTATTTGTTGAATCAAAATTGAAAGATTACAAGCCTCGGATTAGGATTACCGAGTTTTGATTGAGAACAATTTCAGGGTATAGATGGTTCACGGAATATTCAAATTTTACTGTTTTGATGATTCATCTAAATGATGATTTCTGTTCGTTTTAGGATTGTGTATTTCCCATTGCAGTTCTGTTATTAGGGCTTGCGTGTTAAAGTTGTTTTTTTGTTTCTGTTTATTTGTTTTTTAGGGTTCCGAACATGCGTAAGAAACGGAACCCTTATCACTAGTCACTTAGTATCACTCGGATCTGTCCGTCTGTCTGTCGCAGCTAATTTTCTCAGAATGTACTGGACCGATTCTGTTGAAATTTCGTACACGTATGAACATCTATGACCCAAACACGGACACGTTACGTAAATAGTTAAATTTTGAGTATGGGGGTCACTTTTGGGGGTCAAATTAGAATTTTTCAAAAAAGGTTTTTCAAACTGTACCACTGTGTGACATACCAAATCAAAGGGCTTATTGTGAGGGCTTTTTCATAATTTTAAAGTAAATAATTTTAAAGTTATTCAAGAATTCCACCCTTATCTCCGAAACTACTGAGCCTAAAATTTAGAATAATGCAGATTATAGTTCTTTATACCTAGATTACAGGTAAACATATAAGAAGTTGATTGTGTTAAAATAACAAGTTACAAAAATTAAATTCGTTCGGAACCCTTTGCACGCGAGTCCGGCTCGCACTTGGCCACTTTTTTAGGGTTCCGTACCCAAAGGGTAAAACGGAACCCTGTTACTAAGGCTCTGATGTCCGTACGTTGTCTGTCTGTCCGTCTGTCACCAGGCTGTATCTCATGAACCTTGATGATGTATTTCTGTTGCCGCTATAACAGAAAATACTAAAAAACACAGAATAAAATTAATATTTAAGGGGGCTCCCATACAACAGACATGATTTTTTTGCCGTTTTTATAGATAATGGTACGGAACCCTTCGTGCGCGAATCCGACTCACACTTGGCCGGTTTTTTTATTGTTAATGAGCTGTTTGGTGTTGTATCTTTATGGTTTGAAAGGTTTGAGTTTACGTTTAAGAATTAGTTAATAACTTAATGAAATACTCGGTCCGTTGTCCCATTTTCTGTTAAGAGTTGTTTGTTTTTTTCTGTAATTTTTTGTTGTTTTAGACCGGCAAGACTTTACTGTTTCCATACGAAGGTATATAGCATTTTTATCACGAGCTTGAAAGCAACAATGTTCTTATACGAAGGAAGAAATAGTACAATTTAATAAAAAAATCAGTACATGCCTTAATTGGTTCAAGTAAAAAATAAAAGTGATCATACAACACTGAATTCGGTTCATACTGGTTCGGTTTCATTTCAATGCCGTTATGTGATTGCACAAAATGTTGGCCAAGACGTAATAAGAAAACTAGCAAATAATGTATGGAATTGAAATCATAGATACATACATGGTATTCAAATAATTTTTTGATTTAGGTCGTTCCTGAACCAGATGTTTATGTCGAAATCTATTAAAAATGTATAGTCTGATTTAAATTAAACGGATACTTAGTCCATGGAATACTCAAATTGATGACCAAAATTTTCGTAGGTAGATAAATACCAGTAAATTTATATTTCTTCTTTGATATTCCAAGTCTGTTTGTTTTGATAGTCTTTGAAAAACTGCCGTATGATTCTAGAACTCAGTATGAAAAATTAGGTGAAGCAAGCTGTCATTTCAATTGATGATGGAGATTGAAACTCACTTCCAGTTCACTTCAGTATTACGGTGACAGTTTTATAGAACAGCAATAGGGTGCGTTTTCACCAGAGATGTGCGAGGATGCGTAGCGGGGGATGTATTTGTTGAAAACCAATAGAATCGCTTCATTTAACTAGCGTCGCTCTTCGCAGCTCCGGTGGAAACGGCTAAGCGGCGCGAGGTTTTTGTACGTATAGAACAAGCGAAGTATGGGTGCGAGGAATGTGTGCGAGGGATGTGTGCTACGTATGGGCGCGAGCGAGAAACTGCTAGCACCGCATCTCAAAAGAGTCCACTACAAATCCTCGCACCGGTCATCTTCGCACCATTTCATAGCGTTGTTACGCATCCTCGCGCCACTCAGCTACCTCGCAAATCTCTGGAGGAGACGCTCACATCGTTTCACAGCTTCGTTACGCATCCTCGCGCCACTTTATATTCTGGCAAGTTTCTGGTGGCAACGCACCCTTACTGTGGCTCTATTCTGTAACCATCTCACCATGAAAATTCAGATGAAGTAAGCCGTCAATCCATAGCTTTAAATGGAAGGGCATTTCCCTTCATGCTTACTTCTCCTAAACATTCACGATGGTTACAGAATAGCACTGTGGCTTCTTCATACTCTAGTTAAACTACTTAATTTCTCATGAACTGGTCAGCACGCGACAGCCCTAGCAGCGGTCGCGGGGTCGCTGGGCGTGGCGGCAGATGGCGCGATTGTCGGCCAGTGCGTTCGTCCTGTTTACCTGCCCGTGCTCCGCAAACAAAAGCTGTAGGTACCTTCACACCTTCCGATGTAACCAGCTCATCAAACCAAATAGGGCCAATAGGCTCGTGATCAATTCTTCATAGTATACGACCAATTGGAACCGTGCACTAATTCCTGCCGATTTGTATCTTCGTTCTGTATGAAATGATTTTTGTTTTTTTTTTTTCAATTTTTCGTCACCTATGGATCGTTTTCGAAACACTTTTGCACTCTAAAACCAAGATATCTGATTTGACTAACCGCTTGCCCAAAAAAGATTTGCTCAAATTATCTGGGACTAGGCAGGACACAAACGAAAATAATTATACAAAGTTGGTGCCCTGAGGCAGTGAGACGGGGTCGCGATATACAGCGAACATAGGAATGAAAAGAGGAAGACAGAAGGGATGTATGATGATTTGCCTAGCAAAAGAAAAACACGGGTTTTCTGATGGGATCAGAAAACCGGAAAAATATATAAAATTCCTAAAACCGCACGTAACCAACACGACCAACAACGTTCTTACAAGTTACGATAATTTGCAAAAAGATCGAATCGTGTGGTGTAAAGAGATTTTTCAGCACCACAGCGATCCAGTTTATATTTAAAAACCCATAGAGTGGATACCTACATTTAAATTATGAAGTAAAGTAACGTCACCTCTATAAGAAGGGAAAATAGATGAGGTGCGAAGAATTTTACTGGCTCGTTGGTTTATTGGCAGAGGTTGAGGATTTAGGTGTCTCCTTGAGCCTACCTTCGGGTAAAACACTATTGGGAATTTCTATAAGGAACTTCTAAACAGTAGTCAGGACCCTATTTGATATAACTGACAACGCGACTTACTCGTTATTTGTCCAAAAATTACATAACTGACCCATTTTTGCGACGGGTGCTGCTGAAAAAAAACAGAAAATTTATGAAAGAACTTACAAAATTATCGTTAGATTGATAGAGTGCCATCTGTTGCCTGTCGGTTTTATTAAATAGTCCCCTGGGATTTTCACCCAGTTGAAGGTAATAGTTACGGTCCCCTAAAACATGGGACTGTAGCGGTATCAATGCCACCACAAAAAAAAGCAATGTAGGAAAATTTACATATCAACAAAAATAACCGCAACGCCATCTATCTCGCCACCTGCAAATTACAGCAACGCAATCTATCTCGCTAGCTGCGAAATAACTCAACGAAATTCGACCCACCAGACACAATAACCGTCTAGTCGGAGGATCCTCCCTTTTCAATAAAGGTTTGCTGGACTTTACACTCTATACCGCATCCCTCTATACTGGTGGCCCCGACGTGACAGTTTAGCTACACTATCGCTGCCTAAGCTTTTATGGTATCGATTCCGTATAACATCTTGTCTATGGAAAGATGCTATGTTATGACATTGTAGATGATGCACAGGTTGATGTCAAGTTACAGTATATTGTCGTCTGCACAGCAATAGAGCAGCTTTCTAACAAGCCAACTTTGACCGATCTCACGGATTCTCTAGTTCGATTGTTGTGTTCGTCTTGTTTATATTAAAACCTATTTTTTTACATGTTCATTTAGAAATGCAAATATGTGACAAAACCTCTAATATTTATGCATTTCTGTATGTATCTAAATATAGTACACAATTTAATGTATGTATATGCTTATTGTATCAAACGCCTTTTCTGTAACGTTCATTGGGACTCCTTTTAAGAAATCGTCAACAATACCTACATTGTTTGTATCCAAATAGCTTCAATATGCGATCAATTTATTTGACAAAACGCACAAGTGTCTGTTTTCAGAACGCTTGTGCGACGTGCGAGCTTCATAACTCACTAGTCCAAAGCTCTAATCATCCAATTGCAAATAAGGAAAAATTGAAAAATCTAGATAAATTGTAAAATTATGTGGAACGCTGCCGTTTAAAATACGTAGCAAATTAGATAAACAAAATCATGGTTAACTTAGAAATGCAATCGATGCCCTAATACAACGATCCCTTATAATTGACTTCGAAATATCTCCTTAATCTCACACACTCACCTTAACATCCTCCGCATCCCTTTATCTAGATCACGGAAACATATAATTTCCGTCTGTCCAAGTGTCCTTGACCCGACAATTCCACCTGTTGAAACTTGACCTTAAATCCGTCTAATCGATGGAATCGTTGCGAACGGGCCGGCGCCCGCGCAGCCCGGAGAGGAGGAGAGGGGGGGGGCAGTGCCCGTGATTTAATACCCCAGTCGCTAATTATGGCTTGTTCAAATTGTAGCTTTCTCACGGCAAGACGGACCGGTTACACAGTAAGCTTAACTTTTAAATCGAGTTAAAACTTTTTTCACATAAAATATGCTATTACATTTTTATTGGATTATAATTATAGAAATGATATGAAGGAAGTTATTAATATTAATTGGTTGGGATTATTAAGTTTTCTATGCAACGTGTGTTTTCCTGCGAATTGTGTGAGTTTTTGAGTTAGTGAGTTTTGTAATTAATAAATCAATTAATTTCTGATTCTTCAACTACCCAGGGTTTTGGCACCGTCAAAGTATGTTGATAATTTATTATAAGCATTTTTGTTATGTATTTAAATAAGCCCTACATATGCTTCTATAACTGATATCATAAACAAATAAGAAAAAAACAACTGTTGCTAAAAATATGTTGACTATTTGCTGGATAACAGTACCTTATTATAATTTGGCTGCATTTTCTTTAATAACAAACACTCACACTTATTTTATTCTACACAAAAAATCGTAAAGCAATTTTTAACCAGCCGTTAACCCCTGATTATTTTCGTAGCATCGGTTCTAAGATGCGCCGATGCGCCGTACCTTACTGCATTCGCTATACTTATTCTGTCTGCCCCAACCTGTTACCCGGTCAACCTTCGAACAATACCTCACTCCCTCCCTCACAGGTAACCTCTCATACATCCCTCTCCCTCTAACGATCTCAGGTCAGGCCGAAGCACATTACAGTAATGATACTTAAACACATATTTAAGTAAAGATTCTTTTTCTGTTAAAAAGTTGTACGTCTGTGTGTACGCTGGTATTTTATAATCTGTGGTGTAATTCTGCGTTTTGTTGAGATTATAGGGCTTTTCAGTATTGTGATAGACTTGATTCAGGAGCAAGACTGATGAGGATGACCTCCCAGTAAGTTCTTATTGCCTGCATGTGTGGTTGGGTAGGGTCCAGACCATTAAATCTTGTTTAGGTAGACAGATTACTCCGTTTATTCATTACGTATGTGTCACCGAAAAATTTTAGACTCCGTAACATTGTAATAAATGTTTAAAAGATTATAATTTCTTTATATTATGAAAGAAACGTTTTGTATACCATAAATCCGATCCAACTTCAAACGTTTCTAATATATCAGTGTTTTATTAAGAAAAAATAGTTTACAATTTCACGCGACATTTTACAATCTTATTTTCCGGTGATAAATGAATATTTTTGTCTCAAAAGTGTTTAACTTCAAAAAATCTGAGCCCACTGGCATCGGGAACAGGATCCAAGCTTCAAAACATTTTTGACAGATTGCGTCTGAGATGTGAATGCGAACGTTGCTTAGAAATTAGTAGAATTGGCGCTCAGGGCTCCAAAGAGCGAAATCTATCAATATGAGCGAGCCGTGTCCACAAGTACTCACTGAATGAAGCACTTGAACCAGCTGTTTAATGAGAGTCGTCTTATGTGATGTTGGAGACTCGTGGCTATTAAGCCATTGGCTGACACGACTATCGGTACAATGATCATCAAGTTCACATCCCATGAGTCAAAAATCTCAAAAGCCAAGTCATGAGGTCCACTTGTGGCAGATTGATTCTCAAGACCGGTGACATACCCGACAGATGTCCACCGTGCGTATTTCACAATAAATCTCCGATAATTATATAATATCTACTATTTATTATGTACACAATTAAAATCTTAGAGTTAGAAAACTAGAGGAAAAATGTAGTTTATTTGTGCTACGACGTAAAGGTTTTCTTCAATTACAACCACCTAAAACAGTTTTTTTATGGATATATTCTTTTCTTTGGATAAAAAGGACATCCTTCCATCTCATCGACGTGAACGAAAACTGAAAACGAAAGAATAACTTTATAATTTGTTTTTGTTAACTGAATTGATGCTAAAATTATTTACTTTAATTTTATTGGGAGCATAATTTGATTTCAGAAGAATTAATTAACGTAAGGTCTCTTACGTTTTGATTCTTCCGATACCGGTATGTGAAAACAATATTTAAAAAAAATCGTCTGGTACAAGCAGTTTTTGGGAACCACCAAGCCCGCCACATCATTTCCAACCGCCAGACAAACGCCGAGGTAATGAAGCTCAACGAGTCCCGGAGAAATCATTCAACTGTCTTGAATCCCACAAAGATATTAATCAGAAAAGAACAGCGGAGTATTTCCACTTCCCTCTTTATCAAGCATGAGATGGAACAGCACTAGACCAATAGGCACCAAGGGATATGATTTGGGTACCACCAGCGGTCGTGTTGTGTTCCACGCGCGCCTCTTAGAGATATCAGCATAGTTGAAGGGCCAGTGCCTGCCAGGGTTAGGGAATTGTTCGAAAGTGTTACTGGAACTGTTTTACTTTTGTTAAATATGCATATGGACGGGTAGGAAAGGTAGTAGAGGTAGGTCCGAGTGCGCGTCTCTTTTTCAAGGACATATCTCGCCGACCGATTGACACTTTGCGTGACCAGAGGGCTGGCTCGTTCTTTGCTCAAAGAATTAGCATTGCCATTCAACGTGGTAATGCTGCCAGTCTTCTGGGCACGTTTCCGGATGACAGCGATGCGCAGGAATACTTTGACGCCTGAGTGTACTTTGTTTTTTATATGTACATACTTAGGTTTAGTAGATATAAATAGTTTAAGTAAATAGTAGAGCTACATACTTTGATTGGTGTCACAAGCATACTCTAGCAGATCACACAAGTCCAGGAAGGTTCGCTTCTCCTCTCCCATCTTGCCGCAAATAGGTATAGTGTCGTGAACGCATGTTTCTGCTAGCACGCAGTGTTGTTCAGCTTTGTTCTGTTGAGTTGTATAAAGGTTAGAAATGATTAATAAAATTGAATTAAAGAGATCCTATTTGAGCTCAGATTCTTCCAGAGATTTCATTTTACAATAAAACAATTTTAAGTCTTGATCAATAAGTTTAGTTCTGTGCTGGGGCGGCTGCTGCAGGTGCAGAAAATCTGAAATGGCGAAAAATATAACCTTATTGGGAGCTATATATTTGAGCCGTTTGGGGTTGAAACATTAGGCCCATGGGGTCCGAGTGCTCACCGAGTCTTTCGGGACATCAGCAAACAACTTGTCGTCTGTTCACGTGACCAGAGGGCTGGGCTTTCTATTCTTCTTGGCAATCAACATTGCCATTCAACGCGGCAATGCTGCCAGTGTTCTGGACACTATTGTCCATTGACAGCGACGTAGATGATTTTTTTAATGCCCAATGATTTATTTTGTTTTTATACGCGTTTGTACATAATTTCGCGATTATTAGTCTAGTTGTTTAAGTATTTAATTGTTACTTGTTCGTTAAATGTAAATAAACACATCTAATTAGTTTTGATGTAGGATCAATAAACATCACTTCAATAGATTTGTATAGGTGACTTTAACTGCAACTACCAAAAATTCCTATATATACAGGATCTATAATTTTATTCAGGTAAAAATTATAGCTATGAACATAACAATTTCAAATGAGAATATTGTCTTGTTTAATACTTTTTAGAACATTAGTTGGGTTTTAGTTTTTGAACTTACTTTTTTGTTCATCAATAGCCTTGTCTGGGCTAGATAAGCAATAAAGAATTGAGTATTGAGTATTGAATGTTGTAATGTAGAGGAATTGCTTTATGGTGGCAATGAAAAGGTAGTATCAAGGTGGAGGAAAAGAGAACAAAGTTCAAGAGGTTCCGAAGAAGTTTTATTTTGAAAATTAAAGAAAATATGCAGAAAGTCAAAATGATTTTTAAGTACATTTAGTTAACATACAAACCGGCGGAGTGGACATGTAACTGGGAATATGACATCTGACATTTGATGTATTGTTGAGCAGCAATAATACACCTGAAAAGATAAAATTTATAATTATGAAGTATCTCCTTGAAATAAGGTGGTTAACAGCAACTAAATACTGATAAAAAACTTCCAAAGGAGCCAAAAGAGCAATTCTCGTACTTTAAAACTGTTCAAATTCAAGTCGAAATATCATCTCAGCGACACTCAATGTCAAAAACTGGTTAAAAATTTGGTCGATATCTCGACTGATTGTACTAAGCGCTTCTCCTCCACATTTATTATGTACACAGCCAAAGTGTGGAACTCTCTGGCAGCGTCTGTGTTCCCTTCCACATGTAACCCGCTGCCTTCAAAGTAAGAGTGAACATGCATCTTCTGGGCACGCTCGCTCCATCATAGACCGCATCCATCGCTTTCCATCAGGCTTGATCGAGGTCATGCGTAAGCCCATTCCACAATAATAAAAAGAAGGTGGGGAAGTTAAAGGAATTTTTGTCACATTGCAAATACGATGCGAATGCGTATGCTCCTTATCGCCTCAGATGTTCTGCAAAACTGACTGGTTGATTTCTACAGCAAAGACAAAGAGAATCATAAAATGTTTACTTACAAAAAATAAATATTTCATTTATTTTTACCCACATTCCGATATCGCAGGAATTTCTGAATGACAACAATCTGCACTGTGATAGTTGTGGGACCATAAACTAGCTAGAGGCCAGTGTTTGTTAGTTTTAGAACTGCCATGGTCAGAGGTGCAGAACTATTAGTTACATACGTTTTATTCAGACCAGCATATTCTTTGTACAAAAGATTTGATTTAATGTATCTTTTGAGTTATAAACAGTTATCTCTGAACACTAATATTTTTTAACGAAACATCATATCATCATATTCCATTCTGGAATCTCCAGAATCCCAGCCAAGAAGAAGAAGTTTTAGTCAGTAGGAGTCTGTCCTACTGACTAAAACCCATCCGTGTTCCTCCAAACGCTTTTTGCGTTCCAAGGCCGCGGTGACTCTTTCGTACAAATTCCACCACCCTTGCAGGCACTGGCCTAAATGGCCCTGTCTTTTTTCTGACATCTCTTTGAGGCGCGCGTGGAACACAACGCGCCGTCGACCGGGGCCTGGTTTTTTTTATTCCTTCGTTTGTATTACTGCTTTGCAGAAGGAGGTGAATGCTTGCCATGCTCCCTCGATCCGGACCATGGACTGCACCCGGGCCGAACGCGAGAGGTCTTCGCCGACAATCTCTAACCCCTAACCGATTGAGCTGCCATTTTGCAAACACGTTTGGATTGATGATTTTAAATTCAATGTACCAAAATAAAAATAAAAAAATGTCGGAAAGAAACTGCAATTTTAACACCCGTATCATACCTAGTATGCTGAATAGAATATGAATAAAAAAACATGTTTAAAAGATAATCGATGCGGTTGAAAGGTTATGAAATACTGATCGTGTACCAACCTGAAGATCCAGCATTAGAAGCCCTATCGTAAAGTGGACCGATGACGACCAGGTGAAGGCCACGGAAATCCGCTGGAAGTGAGATCCACAGGATCGGAGTAAATGCTGTCGATGATGATAATTGCTTGCAACAAGAGTCTACCAAATGATAAAACATTCTTAATCAAATTGTTGACCACTCCTGCTAAACATTGCACGTTCCAAATAATGTGTGTGTTGTAATAATTTCCTGTCGTACAGCCATAGTTTAACTTAACCAACGTAAACAAGAGAGGTTATTGTTCACCTAGATCTTTGTCGTTCGTTCTGCGAAGTGATCGTGCACACAATGATATTTAGAAAAGTTTTTACTAGTAAGTTTAATGTTTTTTTTTTTTAATCGGGTTTGCTCTTGACTCTAGTCTAGGTCATAGATGACAGAGACAAAGTCGAATATGGAGCGAGCTTACCCAGAAGAAGCCTGTTCACTCTAATTTTGAAGAGATTAGGGTTGTATGCGTTCGGAAACACAGACGCAGGCAGAACGTTCCACTCCTTTACTGTGCGCATTATAAAAGACGTTTGGAAACGTTTAGTGCGAATTGGTTTTGTAATCTATTTTGAGCTTCCTTGTTCAGTCGGTACTAAAATTGTCCTTTAAGGAACTTAGATTAAAGTAGCAGCCTTATACAAAGTGTAATGGAGAAAAAAGCGCCAAACTGACGAACGGCTACTGCCTACTACTACAAAATGTTCCGAACAGCTGACATTTTTTGGATATTAAAATATTTTAATAATTCAGGGTTGATCCTCTAGCTTAAGTTGTTCGTAGGATGAGTACAATGACCCTTTTTTAGGTTAAGTATTATATCCTGTATCTATTTCATGATAAATTTTCTGAAAAGTTTAAAATGTAATTGGCGGATAGCCGATATATTTGATTAATTAAAAAATAATGAGGAACAGGCTGTAATCAAATCTTACATGTTTTAGACAATTTGTTTTCATTTCAGGTTTAATAATTATTATATTAGCAGCGGAAGTGTGGTCGCACGTGGAAATAGAGGCTGAAGATTACTTTTTTCCTCTAGAACCGGTAATTTTCCATCTTACTCGTAAATTAAATTGTATTTTCAGTTAAAATTATTACTGAACGGCAATTATTATCTCTGTAGCTACACATTATAAAATTAAGTCTGTTTGAACATGACAAACTCAGAAACTACTGAACACATTTTCATACGGAGTTCACTAATGGACGATATGATATATACCTAAGGAAGTTTATATATAACAAACATTTTGTGTAAATTGGCTGAAATATGACGATGATTGTTGAAGACGTCGGAAAAAATCGTGCGAATCACTGGGTGCTAATATTTTATAAGCTCTGCACTCGCGCAAAGCCGGGTAAAATAACTAGTTTTATAAGAATAACATACATTTAATATAAAATCGTTAGACATACTTCCCACTTAAAAGATAGTAGATATACCTTACTGACTAAAACCACCCCGGTGTTCCATCTCCCACCTACGCCGTCACTGTTCGAACCTAACGTAACAAAAACTAATCAAATAACTTTATATGATATGAGACGCACCTAACGCATTGTTCTTGAGAAAAATAAATTATTGTATTTATTATTTATTAAATACCTACTTTATTGTACACCTCATAATAAGAACAGGACCAAAAAACATAAAAATGTACAATGGGCGGTAACCTAACCTCAAAACCCTAAAGTTGCTTCTGCATCGTCTCCGGCGCTGTGGGAAGTGCAACCCCTTCGCCCTTACGTAACAAAGGATAGGCATCCATGTTCACCACCGCAGCTTCGGCATTCTGGTCAGTCGCTACGGCTCGCAAGGGTGCTTCGGATTTGTTACAGCGGGCGGAGGTTGCTCTCCCTTCGCCCTCAGGTTAGCAAAGACTACGTGAAGTCAGGGTCCCCCGATTCGATTTTAGAACAGATTCGACTTCGAATTCAAATGAGCGTTATAGAAAATATTATGGTATCAATATCTAATACCTTTAAACGAGCGATTCTTATATATAATCTGAATCTCGGAAACGGCACCAACGATTTTCATGAAATTTAGTATGCCGGAGGTTTCGGGGGCGATAAATCGATCTAGCTAGGTTTCATTTTTAGAAAACGTTTACCAAAAAAATGCGGTCATCCAGGTACTTTATTTTAAACGATAGACCTAAAGATTGTCGATTAAATAAACATTACATCCAAATCATCCAATAACGTTACACAAAATAAGTTTTAGAGTATATAAATGTTTTATGTAAAGAAATAATATCAACAGTTCGTATTTCTCATGTTTATTACATCATGTGAATGTTATTGAAATGAAAATATACCATATAACTTTATATGACACGAGACCTTAAAACTATAGTAGGCGCCAGATAATCGTGGAATAACGGTCATTGACCCACCTACAATTATTGACATTTTTAATTTGAAAAACGGAATTAATGACACAAAGCTGTCCCGAATCATCATCTCTCGTGATCCTTAACATTGTCTAATAATGAAAAACGATTCATATTTAATTGTTCAGGTACCTATGAACAGTTATTAGGGAAAGGTCAATATACTTTATTCTACATTTATCTGGCGCCTACTATAACCATGTTCTTTTAGCTTTATGTAGCTCGGCTCTTGACACAGTCTCTAAATAAAGGTGCTAGGTCAAGAATTTTTGCACCGTAATGGAAAACAATGAAATTTGTTTATGCATCTAGCTTTTTTATATACTGAAATTTTACTGCTGCGTTCACTATAGAGGGTACTTAAATGTGGTTTTAAAAGTTGCTCACTTATGATGGTGCAATGTGAAAGAATGCACGAACGGTGATGCAGGTCCACGCGGTAAACAGTAAAATTAAAAAAAACAAACTGGGCAAATTAATCTCTCATCTCATATCCTCAAGTGATATATAAAAAAAAATATAACTTCTTTCTTCTAAAACACATTAAAAACTCAAACTATTCTTCTTTAACAGGTCATTAATTTCTGCAAGATGTCCGAGCAATGCCAGCACGATTTCGTACCGATCTGCGGTCAAGACTCCCTGGGCATCACCAGGGTTTTCAGCGACAACTGCGACCTCTATGAATTTAATTGTGATGAGAAGAAACGTAAGTAGCATTTAAAATAGTTAGGCACTCAAACAGAAAGTTTTTACGGCCTTAAGGGGGTTTTTCAATTATGTAATGATAATTCTAGCTATATATATAAGCTCATGAACCAGTCTTTACTTTGCATTTACATATTTTTATTAAACCTTTATTTATTCCAAAATATTCAAGTTTCAAAGTTATCTGATATTTTAATGCAGTTTCTTTGAACGCCTGTGTATATGTAGATAGAAGATGGTAAATATCACAAAGTAATTGTTTTTTTTCATTATTTGCAGAGTTCCGGCACGTGAAACTTGATACGTGTAAAACGGAAATAGAGGATGTGCCAATGGGTCCAAATCACTAATTGATTTAATTTAAAAAAAATATAAACAATAATACGCAAAATTAAGAAATAAACTAAACTTACAATAAACTAAAATAGAGCATCAAAAAGTTTGTCCTCAACGCTGTCAGCTGATAATGTGCCCAAGAGACTGGCGGTATTGCCACGTTGAATAGCAATGCATAGCCCCTGACCTAAGTAAAAGCCAGCTCTTGGGTCACGGGAAGTGTCAACCAGCCATTTCGAAACTTCTTTGAAAAGGCTGTGAGTACAGGAGCTCCACGGCCCGAGGGTTTCAAACCCAAATGGCTCGAAAATATAACCTATAAGGTCATATTTAGAGGTCATATCATTTTTACGCTGCTTGAGATTTTCCGCAGGCAGCGCCAGCACAACACAATGAACTAGGAAGATGGTATGGCGCAAGATTATCGATCGACACAGGTTGCGTCCCACACTAAAGGCCAACCCATACTCCATGGAAAAAAGATTTGCCATCCAGGTCTTTTGCCATCGTCACGTGCCAAGCCATTTCTTGGGTTCTAATACGGCTGGAACGCCGACGGTGACAAGAGCTCGTCAAATAATGTCGTTTAAATTAGCGTGTCGCGCAAAACAGGCGACACTGCTACTACAAGAAAGGCCGTGGCGCCCGAGGCTGTTGACAACTTACCTTGAAATTATTTCATCAAAATATTCAGGGTATCTCTTCCAACATATGTATTAGAAATTGAAATGTTTTCAGAGAAAACGATGTTTGACATTGTATGTTTTAGTGAACATTGGTTGAAAGATTACCAGATGCAAATTAGTTATGAAAATTATAGTGTGGGCAGTTGTTTTAACCGCAAATCTATGTTGCGCGATGGTTCCCTCAACTTAGTGAAAAAATGCATGAAATTTAAGCAACTTAATGACATTGTCAGCTTGTCAGTGGAACATTGTATTGAACTGTCCTGTGTTGAGCTGGATAAGCATGTTATAGTGTGCGTGTACAGACCCCCTAACCATCAAAACTTTACTTTACTGTAAATTTGAGAACCATGGACCATTATGTTAATAGATAGTTTCCTTGTTTGACATGAAATAGCAGGGGCAGTTGAGGGTGTGTCATGCTCACTCCAATGTCTCGCTGATGGTGGCGCGTGAATCGGATCATTCAGTTCCCTTCAAAGTGGTTGAGCTGAATGGTGCTGATGCACGCGTCATGTTCGTAAACGAGCGCCGTCAGTGGAGACTGGTCATCCCTTAGTTGCCACTGCCTCATTTTAATATTTGATACTATAAATTCTTTTTTTTCTTAATTTACATTGTTCTCATATATACAAGCAACAAGGTTAATGTAACCAGGATTTTGGTAAACATAAAATGATTTAAAAGAGTGTCCGTGGAGTTTCTTGCACGTTCTTCTCCATAGAGATCTACGCTTTCGAACGTGCAAATATCTTCATGTTTTTGACGAACTGACTTTGACAATTCAAAAGTACCTGATCATGGTTTATTTGAAATAAATGCTTTGACTTTGACTTCACCACAGTGACAGCGATGAGAAGAACAACAAGACAAACATAGTGAAGCAGCGAGGAGGAAAGTGATATCGTCTTACAAATTGCCCAGGTTCGACGACGGTAGGGCATGAAGCCAAAGACCCGACTCCCATGTACCCACAGTCAGCAGGCGCGCACGCTCAGCAGTAGTAGCAGATGTTGTTAGTAAGCTGTTCCGAAACAGCCTCAGCATAAAATTTGCTGCAAATCTTGGCTGCCATACGACGATATGTAATTCCGGCAATGGGACGAATGTCACCATCCCTTTACGCTATCAAGTGTATCCTAAATAAATAACTTCTTGATTTTATCTACTCCACATTTATTTATTATCATTCTTCCCTGCTGTTACTGTTTCTTTGCTTTACTGAGACATGAATTGAAAAGACAAAATCATTCAACCGAGCTTTAGAAACAATATCAACGCTGGTTATCCAGTTCAATTCTCTTAAAAAATTGTAAATATTAAAGACTAGCGGACGTCACGCGGTTTCGCCCGCGTAGTTCCCGTTAACGTGGGAGTACGGAGATAAAAAATAGCCTATGTTACTCGCTGATAATGTAGCTATCCATTGCTGAAAGTATTTTTCAATCGGTCCAGTAGTTTTTAAGTTTATTCGTTACATACAACAATACAAATCTTTCCTCTTTATAATATTAATATAGATAGTAAAGATTAGTATAGAAATGAATAAAATTACTTTTTTAAAGAATTAGTTTTATTTTTCCTTTGTCTCCAACACAGATTAAGGGCGAGTAGAGCAAGGGTTAAAAATTATGGGCACCTAAATTTCGTTACTGTGCAAAATTTAGCTTGACCAATCAATGGTAAAATAAATAACTATAAGTTGATAGCCAATAATAGGGTATTTGATTTAAACAATCTAATTAGTCCGTCAGATAGATTTACAAAAAATATTGGACAAGTATTTTTTTCTTTTGTCACGTAAACAAAAAAATTAAGACGATACAGTGCATTGAAAACTTTTGTGACGTCACTTACCACTACACTTCTGGAAAGTTACGTTACGAGACTCCACTCCTTATCTTTGATGCGTTTTATCTTCGTAATTTTTAATGATTTGTTAAATTAAAAATAAGTATCCAATATTTTTCGATCTATCGGTTCCTATATTTTTTTAACCGAGGCAACATCCCTATTATTCAAATAACGCATTTGAATCATTTTTTTAACACAATTTAACCATTGGTTGAGTTTAGTACAGTTAAAAAATCTCGGCCTTAGTTCCACAAAGTAAGTATATTTGAACAAACGGCAGGAGGTGACAGGAGCGGTGGTTTGTTGGTGCACAAACGTAAACAGCGGCACAAAGGCAAACTTGACATGTGAAAAGACGACGCCTACGTGTCTGCTGAGGATAAGGTTCAGTTCACACCGAGAGGCGATGCGACTCTACGCTGCACGAACTTTTACAGTAAGCGATACAGTATGAAACTTTATTAACTACATAAAGAGGTAACGACATAGTTCGTGAAATAATTCAAATATGTATCACAGCGCGGTGTCGCACTGCACCCCAAGGCCCTTTGGCGTTGCGATGCGTTGCCGAACATACTCCCGGGATATCACACTAATATTATAAAGGCGAAAGTTTGTGAGTGTGTACTGTGTATGTTTGTTACTTCTTCACGCGCAAACGGCTGGACCAATTTTCATAAAATTGATCCTGAATTAATACAAAGGCTATTTTTTATTCCGGGAGTGGGTTCCCTTCGGATAAATTTCGACATTCACGCGGGGATCTGATAAACCGCGGGTAACACCGCGGGGCGCAGCTAGTCAGCTAGAAAACACCGGCCTCATCTGGCTTAAAATAACCAAAAAACATTGACGTGTAAAAAAAGTGTTATGTTTAACCTACTTGCAAAATAAATATAATTTATCATTTAGTATAAAAATATATTATGGAGTATTTAATATCCTTTTTCAGGACATGGTCTACCCGTGTACTAAGTTTCATCCAATTCCGAACAGCTGTTAATAGTGACGAGGTAACAAACAAACTCACTTTCGCATTTACATCTAATACTAGAATTAATCAACATTATCAATACAGACCAAGCGAACGAACGTTACGGGGAACGCTAAAGAATTGGGATCGGTGACCTGCTTTCTGCCGGGTGCCAAGGTGAAATGGACTAAGATCTCAGAGCTCCAGACCTCCTTTATTTTCTAACTAACAGAATGTGTGGGACAGAGTAGTGTTAGTATGTACTTTTAACATACGCATAACTGCTAGCTTGGGCCGATGGCCATTTTTTTTGTGCTTTATCATAGGTATTTCAGTAGTGAAGAAAATGAGTATGTAAAAAATCTATTTGTTCGTCAGTTACATTTTCCAAAATAGATTGGACACGTATTTTATTACTTCGTCACGTTAACAAAATGAAGACGTTACAGTGCCTTGATATTACATATACTTTCTGCCAAAAAGTGACGTCACCAACTGAACCTGTCCTGAACTTTGACACACTTTATCTTTGTCAAACTTTATTGATTTGAAAAGGAGAAAAATGTGTGTCCAATATTTAAAAAAAATTCTAACTGACGTACCAAATATAATTATTTTGTTTCATTCGTTTGCTCCTTCGATTAACCTGTACCATTACTGGTGTTCAGTGAACATTCAAGTAAAGTGAACATGAAGTGAGCTGTCAATCCATCTAATCAAGGTGGAAGGAAAGGTCACTGCAAGCCATCGTCATGTAACCAGACTCGCCCGGTTTTAACACTTTTATCACTAGCATCGTATGGAATGACATTTCACTCCAAACTCACTTCATCTTAATGTTCACGATGAGTTTTTGGGGTGCCGTAGTCAACAAGAAACCCTTATAGTTTCGCCATGTCCGTCGGTCTGTCCGTCCGTCCGCGGTTTAGCTCAGAGACGCTTAGCGCTAGAAAGTTGAAATGAGGTATGGGTATACATATTAATTATGCCGACAAAGTAGTAGAATAAAATCTTGAAATACATTTTTTTTAAGGGGCGCCCATGTAAAGTGGCGATGATTTTTTTTTGTCGTTGACCCCATGGTATGGGGTATCGTTGGATAGGTCGTTTAAAAATATTTTGCTAAAACCATTTTTCTATCCAAGGATCCGTTTGTGAAATATTAAGCTGTAAAGTGCAATTTGTTGTTAGAGTCAAGTGTCCCCCCTCTGTCAGTTAAACGATTGTTTTTGGAGACGTGAAAAAATTCATGGTAGTAGCATATATAATGGAATTTAAAAGGAAAACTATCACAGCTAAGTAGACTTTACAAGTTAACGAGTAATAGTCGATCAACGTAAAAAATGGAATAGGGTAAGTAAAAAAAACTATTTATTCCATAGAAAATTATCTAAAACCAAGTGTATTTGTAGTAACTTTGTAATCTAATAATAGTGAAGTACATTTTACTATTTTTCTGGCATGGTTTTGAGACGGGTAACTACGAAACCCTACAGTGCCCAAATAAACTAGTTTTCTTTCTTTTCTTTGCTTGCTCGGTTTTTTTTATAAAATAGACCAGCTGTAAACAGGAGTGGTGCATCGGCGCAAACAACACTACGAGAGGAAACTTGTCATGTTAGACGTCACAGCCTATACCGCTGTTACATATTCCAAGAATTATTTCTACATTATAAGTGGACCGAGTTCAAAGTCTAACGGAGATCAACTTACAACATGCTGATGCCATGAAAAACTCGATGAGGCCTCTGAACCAGTGCAAAATTGAATTTAAAATGTAAAAATAAAATTCGATTAAATAAAGAGCTTTACAAGAAGAACAAAATATTGTTGCCATCACAAGTTTTACAGAGAACCTTTTCCTGCCAAGTAGGTATTTCATTAAGTTTATCCACAAAACTTTAGACGATAAGTCGGTTTTCTAAACATTAAACTTTTTTTAAAGACACTTTGGTCTTCAAGTTTATTTCGGTGTTTTGGAGAAGCAGATAGAAAACCCCGGCTTCGTCTAGTGAAAATTGACAAGAAAGATTGACGTGTTAAATTAAACTTGCAAAATAATAAATAATAATTTATTAACCAGACGAGAATAATCCAAAAGCTGACCTTTACACGCACAACAGAAAGTCGCATTAGAGCCTACGTTTCCCGATACTGAAACAGAAAACAAACAGGTGTCACTTCGGAAGTAAGGTTGCGAAGGTCGGAAGACGCAACCAAGGATACAGCTGCTCTAAGTAAAGCTGGCACACCGCACCGTAACTGCCCGAGACGATTGCTAAATTATAGATTTCAGTTTGATCCGTACAGTGGGTTCTCGATTGATAAATAGAAAATAAAGTATAGTAAATATTTTCAAGAAAGCAAACAGTTTTTAAGGCTAATTAACGTACTCGAAATGAGTTTAAAGGGGTTCCAAAAATTTTCTATAGGAGCTGGCATAGAAATCGCATCGCCACTTAGTATTTTTTTTCAAAATCGCGGTGCAGGGTTAAAACACAAATATGGTACAATAAAATTGTTTAAAAATACAAAATATCATATGTATAACGCACGACGTTATCCACACTTTAAACACAACAAAATGTTTATACGAATATTTACGAATAACACTGAGCGAGATAAAATATGAAAAAGGTAAAATTTTAAAAACAAACTAAAATTTACAGATTTTTCTTAAGATAGATCTTACAGTACTTATACTGTACTACAGGAAAAAGTCTGAAAATTGGGAATTTGTAGGTTTAGTGACGGGGGGCTATGCCCCAAAGGTTCCATGCCCTTTAAGTTGCAATCTCAGCGACAATCAATGTCACAATGTGACTTGATAAATAATCAATGTGACTCAAAATGTAGGCAAATTAGAGGTGTTTTGACAGTTTATAACAGTGATGCGAAAGTTCCGAATTCCCCCTCAAATGCTTAACCATTTCAACGCCATTGTCACGTATACATGACAAACAAGCGCATGCCCTGAAATGTCACAAATCTGTGACAAAAAGTACGGCGAATTTGTGGCTTGGCGTCGGGGGCATGCCGATGTGTTTATGCTCTGGCGTTCAAAAGGTTAAGCTGATGATAGACATCTCACTTCTAGCTCGCTTCACCTAAATTTAAAATAGCACTACCTGCAGAGGGCTAATTCTGCAAATTTTTAAGCAACTCTCGGGTTCGCATCTCATTCACAATTTGTCAAAATGTAGAGGAATTAGTGGTCTTTTTGACAAATTGCGACAGAAATGGGAATGCAGACGTTGCTTAAAAAAATATAGTATTGGACCTCAGTATATCCTCACAAACCTCCCACCTAACTCAACCACGCTCATGGTAAGACCGCATACTTAGCTCATGCGTCTTCATAAAGATAGCAACGAAGTGCTCTTGCGCGCGTCCCATTACGCGTCCACAATGCTCAATTAATAACTCGGCAGATATCCGCTTTCTTCGGGTACGTTCGGGATGTCGAAGCCACTCATTGTACACTGCTGATAAAGTTGAAGAGTTAATTGGGTTTGAAGACGAGTTGTGATTGGAGGAGAGTTTGTGGTACGAGACGAAGGAAAAAAACAAATTTTGACTTAAATTCTTAATGGAGAGAGTTTTTGTATCACCTTAAGGGTTAATGTCGCTCGCTCGACATAAAACTACAGTGTCTTTTAATCCGTGTGACCGTCTTAAATTTATTAGGTATTGTTGTCAAGACGGTAAACCTCCATTATAATTCTACTTCCTATCCTAACAGTATTGTATCCCAATACCTAATCGTTTGGATCAGTGTTTCCCAAACATTGTACTGCCATGGCCCGCTAATTTCCACACTGCCCCTTCGTGACTCACTCAATACTTTTAAAACCCTCCCCCCTCCGCCGCTCAAGTAAATAATAATTATAATAATCATTTTTATTTGTGTAACATAGGTAGTGAATACAGTTCTTAAATTAAAGTTATTAGGTCGCTATGTTATGCCAAGAAGCGTACAAATACGGTTTTCATGCGAATTAATCATGCGAGAGGTAAAAACACAAATACAAAAAAAAAACAAAAACACAACAAAAAACACACACATCTGTAAAATAATACACACTTACTGTTATTAGAAGTATGTTTATATTACTGTTAAAAATTGTTTACTAATATTTCGATATCGCCTACTTAATGCTATTTTAAAATAAGCTGGGAATGCTGCGACCATGTGATGACGGTGGTCGCGACTCACCAAATGGGAAACGCTGCTTTGGATGAATAGATTTATATAGGTGGATGTTGGCTCCTTCAACTATTGGACGCATTTTTATGAAACTTTAAAGTATATATATAATAAGTATAGGTTATGAGAATATCACACCTACTGTAAATCTGACAAATTATTTTTCCGCTGGCGGAAACGCGGCGGCATCTTATATTTGTAGTAGTGTTATTTAAATGCGAAAGTAATTCTGTCTTTTTGTTACCTTTTCACATCTTTAAAAGCTGAAGTAATTAAGAAATTGATTAACACTTTTTATCCCGAGAGTATGTTCCCTTGGCATAGTTTTCTATTTTCAGCTTGCAATAATATACTTCATATGATCAAAAAACCGTATGGCCATAAAATGCGATTATAGATATTCTTAAAATAATATTGACAGCGTTAAATAATCTTGCTTAGAGAGACCACCTGCAAAGCGGCGCGTGCGCAGCAAATAGCTCATTTATAAAGCGGATGTTTAAAACTGTTCATTAAACTAGTACGTTCAGAATAAAGGAAGAGGATAATGAGTTCATTGAAATTATTCGGTAACATCAAAGCGGGTGTTATCTTATTTAATTTTATTAATTTTGGACGATTTCTTGCTTGAGGTTTAATGCAAATTAAAATAATCAATCCGCTTAGCCTTTTTAGGGTTCCGTTCCCAAAGGGTAAAAACGGGACCCTATTACTATGACTCCATTGTCCGTCTGTCTGGCTGTCACCAGGCTGTATCTCATGAACCGTGATAGCACAAACGCGACAGTTGAAATTTTCATAGATGATGTATTTCTGTTGCCGCTATAGTTTCACTCTTGGCAGAGTGATTTTTGGGCTCGAATTCCAGTCTAACCGGAGGCATCCGGCGGATTGTCACCCATCCGCAAACCAACCTCGACAAGCATTTATTTGGCGGCAGATTTCAAAATGTGTTGCTTTGATTTATGTCGACTTTGTCTCTGACATATATGACCTAGACTAGAATTAAGAGCAAACCCATCTGAAATAAAAAAAGCAAAAAAAAAATCTCTACTTTTGCCTGCATCTTTTGATTCATACTTAAACCTCTATTCAACCCTTTCGCAATATAGAAACCTGTTTTCCTGAAAATAAAAAGGGAAAGGTATTATATTTTCTACTCAGCAGGTGGATAGGAAATCGTTGGGGTCGAGCCAGAAGATAATCCTCTTTGGCCCAGCCACTGAAATAAGACATCTTTAATAAGGGTCAAAGGAAGGGCTCAAAGAAACCGGCTAAGTGCGAGTCGGATCGTAAGCTCACGTAATAGTGACAATACAAATACACACTCTGTAAAATTGTCTACTTACTATGGTTCATGAGATAGACCCACTAACAGGCAAAGTGACCTAAAACTAATAAAGTTCCGTTCGAACTCTCACACGAAGGGTTCCGTACCAAAAACCGCAAAAAAACACGTTTCTTGTATGGGAGCCCCTTTAACTTTTAATTTCCTTTAAATTTGATAATTTGTTGTTATAGCGGCAATAGAAATACACACTCAGTGAAAATTTCAACTGTCTACCTATTACGGTTTTTGAGATACAGTGGAGACTTAGTAATAGGGTTCCGTCCGGTACCCGTTGCGTACGGAACACTAAAAAAAGAACAAAATAAGAAATCAAATCTTCAGAATAAGGATCTTAATATGTTCCTTCAAATAAACAATCAGAAGGCTTTATCGTAATAATCTTGTACCTATTTGTCGCATTAAAACCGACCACAAGTACCCAGTCCCTGTTTTAAGATAAGATTAACAAAACTTAATGTTTCTGATAACCATTCTATTTATTGAAGTAACCTTTCCTTAAGGGTTACCTGTAGGCTTAGAATTAAAGGATTTTGCACAAAATACGGAGAAACGGGACTGATTCTCATTTCTAAATTAATCTTTGGAGATTAGAAGGAGATAAGGTTAAAAGGGTTTTGAAATTTTGTTCTACTGGCGTTTGGGATTTATTGATTTCGTATTTGTGATAAGGACTTAGAGATATTGAGAGTATAGGGTACCGTAGTGGATATCTATTTACCCACTCCGACATCTTTAGAAATCCGAGTGGAAACAATCTAACTGAATGTAGATGAAAATAAGTATTGTTACGCGCCGGTGTATCGACATTAGTCACTATTAGCGCCATTTAGTATCGAGTAGCAGTACTAGTAGAGTCAAGTACCTTCTAGACATTTCTATGCCAGAACATTCTACACTCACACTTCTCGATATCTGGTCAGTTGGCAGCGGTAGTTACGAGTACTTTCCAGATGTTTCGACAATAGAAGTTTCTAGAATTAACTGACCTATATAAGGTGCACGTAGTCCGCGACCGAGGCAGTATTGGATTTGCGATACAAGCGAATACTTCGGAAGCGATGTGTTTTATAATAAGTGAGTTTAAAGTTGCAATAAGTGTTTTTTTTAAATTAAAGTGTCATTTTGGTTATTTAATCGGCTGTTTTTATGGTTCGAACCCCAAGCTCGTAACAGTATTTTACATTGACAAACTGCCGATCTGATCTCATCAAATTAGTCACTGGGTAACACGGTACACATTAAGTAAGACTGGTGTCAGGTTTTCGGGTTATCTGAATCATCATCTGCCTAGCCTTTTCCCAACTAAATTGGGGTCAGCTTACAGTCAAACCGGATTACACTGAATACCAGTATTTTACGTCGCCTACTAGACCTCCACAACCCATTAACTGGGTAACACGGTACGTCTTGTCAAGACTGTAGTCAGATTTTCTGGCTTCTGACAATCCGTAATGACTGCCAAAGATCTACAAATGACTGCCGGGACCAAAAGGTTTTCCAAGTCACGAACGAGTCTCGGTATATAATGGGTTGTCCCCCATCCACTGGACGACAAAGCCCAGCGTTGCTTAACATTGAAAAACGACTGTTAAAGTAGACATACTTTTTCTGGCATCGAGGGGCCTTAGCGTGCATTGGATGCTCACCAATCCCGGACCGACTTCGGCAAACGTTGCTTAACCTTGAAGATCGACCCCGTGCGGCCATTATTTAGCTACAAGTACTTCATGTAGATAGAAAATCGGCCCGGAAATTAGGAAAAACTATTAATGGTTTTAGTACATTTAGGAATGCTTCTTCCCCATGATATTATAACAATTTTAAGCAGAAATTTCTAAAAAACGCGTTTTAAATGTATCAGTTTGTTTCCTAGTAACTTTTGATCCAGTTCCGTGTAGCAGTGTGCGTTTGTTAGCACAGATGTCGGCGCGCGCGCCGGTCCCTATTACCATATATGTGATAATGCAGTTTGAGGAAAATGCCGAATTTTGACTTAAAGCCGACCACGGGTGACATTGCTTCATGTGTTAAATTCACTTTGACAACTACAACCTCCCTCTCTTTAACACCACGTGTGAAAGAGACAACGATGTTTAGTTAGTGACACTGTTGACATAAGAGTTTGACTGGTGATCGAGTTACAGTTCTGTCAATATTTAAATGTCAAAATGGAAAGGTTATGTCAAAAATGAACCTTTTTTACAGAAGCGTTCACAATTATTTAATCAGTTTCAACGGAGAAATTATGGTTCAGTTTTGTTCGAGGATGTAATAAAATATAATAAAAATTAAATTAGGTTTGAAGAGGATGTTTAATTAGCATATTATTATAATGGTAATTTTCAGACTAAGTACACAGTACTGTACAATGTTTTGTAATCGACGTCATCGTTTTTTCATGTGTGGTCTAAAATAAAAGCTGAAGAACCTAAATTTATCATACTATCCGTAAAAAAAAATAAGTGATTAAAATGACAAAGCAAGAGTTTAATTAATTTATTAAGTGAAATTTACACAGTTTTAATTCACCTGAAACATCTAATTAATTATAATTTTAAACTGCCCACTAATGTATAACTTGCACAAGCTCCTATAAATTGGATTTTTGAACCTAGATGAAAACAAATTGATAGTAAAAGGAAGTGTCACCTGTTTCAAAGAACTAAAAATTCTTGTAAGCTCAGATATTCAGATATTGCCTTGCACTAAAATTATGTAAGGTCCAAGTAACAATGTTCCGGTGGACGTCAAAAGGAGGGCGGAAAAACATTCGTCACAAAAACAAAAGAGCATAGAACTAGTGTTTTGTTCAATAACGTTTCTACCTTTACCTAACTGTCAAATTAGCTACCAACAGTAGCTGAAACGTCATGTTACAAAGGTAAAAATGACGTTTCAGCAACTGTTGATTAAAGGTAGATACGTAATTGAAACGGGCCGTAAGTATGGTAGATTTTAGTGACGGATTATGACAATTTAGCCATCTCGGTGCTAGAGTGAGACATAGAAGATAAAATAAGTACACGACCGATAGCACCGTAACTTTAGGAGTAGAAAAATTATGGCATTCATGTTTAAGGTAAAGTTGACGTTTCAAAATCGCTCCCACAATCGCCTCCGCCATCGCTTCCTCCTATCCCTTACCCCAAACACAGCAGCAAGGCGCTACCTCCTTGTACCAACATAGGTCGGCGTAAACACCGCGGTCGTCTTGTTAACCTAAAACGTTAACAAGGATCGACCAGCACTTAGCCGTACAGTGTTAACTCGGTGGACAAAGCACGGATTTGTTTACAGCGCCTAGTTGGAGGGTTAAGTGCCCTAATTGTAGATAGAATGTCGGGTGTACGGGTGTACTTGTAGTTGCGACCTCAATGTTTCGACCTGTGGGTGTTGCTTGCAAATGTTAATGATTGCCTTTTGGAAGTAGTCATTTGTTGAGTCGTGGTTACATCGATTAAAACTCTTTACCGATTTCTAATGTACAAATATTTTATTGTAAAATCTATAATTCTATAATAATATAATAAAACTGAAGATTTTGTTTGTTTGAACGCGCTAGTCTCTGAAACTACAGTTGGATCTGGAAAATTATTTTTGTAAATGATACCCACATGTCATGTCATGAGGAAGATTATAGTTTATACGGGAACGGAAAAAACGGGATATGCGCGTACGAAGTCGTGGACAAAAGCCAGTTAGGGAGTTCTAAGTTTGTAAATAAGGCTATTTGAAATTAAATGTTGTTGAATCATGGTTGCGTCGATAAAGTTCTGAATGAGCAGGGTTCTAGCATTTTTTGTGTCCACAATAGTGTCAGTTTTTCTCGATCAGAGTTTGTTAGATGAGGTTCTATTTTATACATGTTTAAATCGATATTGGATTCGATTTGGCGTTAAAAAAAATCAGTTATGGATTTTAAAATCTGCTGACATTTTTTTTAAGAACCTCGTGTTCGAGTGATCTCGTTTCACAAAGCAACTAATCAAATCCGGCTAGAGATTATTTTCTGGTACGAAGCTAGAAACTTTATTTACATAGATCTTAATTCAATGAAATACCATATCAAAGTTTTATATTATTACATTTAATGGATCTGATTTAAGATAGCGAATGGGTACTTCTAATGGTCAGGGATTTTAATAATACATCATATTGGTAAACTGTTTAAATAAATATGAATAAATTATTATAAGAGTAGATACATTATAATATTTGTATGAGTCTCGCAAATCAGGAGTGCAAACATCCGCTGTAATATTGTTTCGTGTTGTTGCGTTAATACGTATATACATATATCTGTAATTTTCAGCACCAGAGCAAAGGTCAATTCAGGAATTATAGATTTTTTTATTGACGGACTTAAACTAAGTGATAGATTTCTACGTATGTGTGAATTGGTACGGCTTGATCTTGTTTAAGATTAACAAGACAAAAAATTACGTGTAAATTTTTCTTATTAACCTAATTACTAAGAAATATTAATTATCATTGGCTGGATTGTAGAATACGTTATACGAATGATATTGGTTCTAACTAGTTTAGTTTACAGCACCACGTGTAACTATTTTATTATCAGTTAAATGTGACTCAAAAGGCTTTAGAAGGAACACAGATGGGTTTTAGTCAGTAAGAGTCTGACACGCCCTTCCGCTCCACCCAGAGCGGAAGATGTCATATGATGATTTCCCATCCTTAAAAAAAAGCCGTATGTACATACTATGCTTCTCTGTAAGTGGTGTGGCGCTTTGACTTAAGTTAACAATGTTCAAATTATAAAGCTATAGTGCACTCATTGTTGAAAAGCCATATAATAAAAAACCAAATTAATAACAAAATAAATAAATTAATTAATAAATAACATAAATTATTACCCCTTTGCTTTGCTTTGCCCCCTTTCTACATCTGGCCATACAGTGTTTGTGAGGTGTACTACGCTCCTGATGTGAACTCCTTACTGAATACTTTCATTGTGCGTACAGCTAAGGAGTTGAATCCCCTGCTGTAGTCTGTGTTTCCTGTTATCTGCAATCTGGGAGTCTCTAGGCAAGAGTGAACAGGTTACTTCAAAGCAAGCGTGCCACATCGTCGACCACATCATCGCTATCCATCAGGTGAGATTGTGGTCAAATTCAAGCGTTTTAGCAATTTAGAAAAAACAACAATACTGTTAACAGTTTACAAAATAAACTTAAACATATTCCCACTTCACCTGTTTCCAACTTCGTGGCACATTGGACCTAACCTAAATCCTGTACAAACTGCAAAGAGAAACAACGACTAGTTTATTCATTATACGAGTTCAAAGTGTCCCAACCCGTGGGTGGAACGATTCGGTTTACACTGTGCACACGTAAACAAACGCTTTTAATTAAGAGTGCAGTCAGAGGTGTTCAGGGGCGGACGTGGTGGACGTGGTGGAGTTAAAGTGGGGTACACCCCCGACGAGGGGGTTGCAAATTTAGGGGTATACGTTGATAACATTGGGAATTTTACGTTTTCACATGGATAGAATTTAAAGGATTTTCGTAAATGTGCAGGGCAACAGGTTTTGTCTATCCTGTGTAGGTAATACGATTGGGTTTATTTTTGGCACCTCAAACTGAAAAAGACATTCACTCGCAAACTGGCTCCAAAGGAGCGTTTTCACCAGAGATGTGCGAAGATGCGTAGCGAGGGATGTGTTTGTTAAGAACGCTTTTCGCAGCTCCGGTGGAAACAGAACGTATGGACGCGAGCGATTAACTGAAAAGAGTCCGCTACGTCTTCGCATCAGTCATCTGCGTACTGTTTCACAGCGAAACTCGCGAAACTCAGCTATCTTAAACATCTCTGATGGAAACGCTCACATCGTTTCACAGTTTCGTTACGCAACCTCGCGCCACTTATTTTCTTCGCACATCTCTTCTGGAAACGCTCTATTATTGCCCCAACACGGTTAGGTTCTGAGAGCTTTTTGCGAGTTTTTTAACGGACTCGATCGCGTTAACGTAAATGTTAAAAATAAGAAAATTGCACGAAAAAAAAGGTTTTCCATTATTGTTACCGGACGGCGCTCATTTAGTTTCATTGCAAATTGACGTTTACGCTAACGCGATCGAAAACGTTAAAAACTCGCACTAAGGCCACAGCAGTGCTATTCTGTAAACGCAATTCACCTTAAGCTCATATAATATACATATTTGAGAAATTCTATTTAATTTTCGAGTGTATCAAACGAAGTTTTTTAACATACTTATGTTGAAAAACGTCGTTTGATCCATGAGCATTTCTCATTGCGGTCTCTCGGCTCCATGACTGGCTCGCCTACCGCACGATCATCCGTTCTGCCTCGGCTGCAATGACAAAGTTAGCCAAATACAAGATAGTTTCCTAATTAACTATGATTTAAATATTGATTGTCTATTGTTCATTTATTTTATATCCATAACCAACAAAACATACACCTTTCTCTTATGCAAATATCGATTCACAAACAAGCAATATCGCACTGTGCAGTCCCACGTCCCACGGATTGACGCTCGTTAATTCTTAAGTCCACGTAATTAAAGATACGGCTGAAATAAATAAATGCATTAGACGAATGACTTACGATGCCTTGCGGAGTCGGCTAATAAAATAAATGAAGAGTCGGCAATGGGGAACCGAGTATGATGGTGGAGAAAGGAAAGTGGTGTAAGTTATGATTTTGGTATTTTTGTATGAAGTGAGAAGTTTCGTAATAAAATAATATCTTAATTTGAATTAAAACCTCAAGAATTTCGATACCAAATATTACTAAATGCAGGGTGTTCCAGAAGTGTGTGGTTATATTTAAGGTTGGTGTTTTGATGCTGCTATACAGTAAAAAAACTATACAAAAAATTGACATTATTAAAAAAAAAACAGTTTTTAAGCAGTTTTCTGATGCAGCTGGTGGCGTCGAATAGGTATATAATCCGCTTCTTTGCTTCAATAACGTGATAAGTCCGAAAATTCATTAAAAATTGTGATTTTATGTTGTTTTTTGAAAAAAAAAAAACGGTCACGGCGATTTTGCTTCAGTAACGTGATTAGTCCGACAATTAATAATTTTGACGCTTTTTGGAAACATTTAATCGGTCACGGCGGTTTCAATTATCAAATTTAAAAAAATTAAGCTTCAGACTTATCAAGGTATTGAAGCAAAGGGGGCGAATTGGACTAAAATGCGATGGACTTAAACTACAGTACACCACCCTTAAACATGACCACGCTTTTCTGGATCATTCTGTATATTATGAATCAAATAAAATTGTTGACCTCTTCTAAAACCTTCGGTTTAAATCTATCGTCAATAATTCTAGCGGAATTATTGACGATAGATTTAAACCTAATCTAATTAATCGTAATTTATTACATAGAGACAAAAACATCTCGTGTTTTGTTAAGATCCCTCTTTTCATTGAATTTAACCTCCGCTTTCTCAATTATAGATTGAAGGCACTGACAGTTAAGCATTTGGCTGCCTCCTAATTTATTTTACAAATACCACAATTTCCGACTTACCACCGCTTGAGCTGGTACATGGTGCGCAAGAGTTGGTCCAAAGCAATTGATTAGCCGGCGCCCTTTGTGCGCCGCGCCGACGCTCACAACAATTTGCTCGCGGCCCGACCGCCCTAATTTTAATGGGCTTATAAAATTTATACTTAATGTATTTATCATGCGTTGGATTTGGGAGGATAAGGCTGGAGATGAAAAACTTCTCCACTGCTTAATCGGCGTAAATACCTAAACAGCTTAATTTTTTTATTACCATCCCAACATTTTCCATGCACGGGATCAATCAAAGATACGATTTAAGCAAAACCAAATCTAAAAAAAAATAAAAAATATTCAGCCGTTCAGAAGTTTTCCTTTGCATATCTTGACAAAATGTAGGGAACTGCTTCTTTTGCAAGCAGTGTGAGAAGATGCATTTTCCGCTGTTTGTCTATTTACATGTTTGTATAAATATATATGACATTAAATCACGGTATGTTTTTGGATTTAGTTCATAATTTTAACCATTGCTGATGTTAACAATAGACTTGCTACTGACCTTGCCTTGCCATATTAAAAATAAATAATTAAATAAAAACAAAAATCAGCACACGTAATGTTATCAAACTCATATCTTTAACAAAAACATTTTGTAAAAACCCAATACTAAGTTCTGTGACGTCATTGCAGGCCATTCCACAAGTTTCGTTCGTGATATTACTAAGCATACTATTGTTTTATTGTGGGTACACACGCGGTGCGCTTAAACGCATAGTTACGTCTGCACCATCTAGGTGGCATCCAATATGGACCGGGCCTGGTTAGGAAACAACCTGTCCAGGTGTAGATGTAGCAATTATTTTGTTTGTTAAGCTTATAGGTGTAGGTATTGAATTACAAACATTGGTTGGACTTTTTATGGTTCCGTACCCAAAGTGTAAACAACGGGAACCTATTACTAAGCCTCCGCTGTCCGTTCGTCTGTCCGTCTGTCTGTCAGCTGGCTGTGTCTCAAGAACCGTAATAGCTATTGACGCTATAACAACAAATAATAAAAATTAACTTAATTTAAAATTAATGGGAGCATAAAACGTGTTTTTTTTCGGTTTATGGTACGGAACCCTTCGTGTGAGAGTCCGACTAGCACTTGGCCGGTTTTTTTTGGTTGATTATAGTTGAACTGAAAACTAGTTACAGTGTGATCTAAGCGTTGACAAAAAGGTCGAAGCTCAGAAATTGTTGGCAGGTTTTCTGGCTTCTGTCTACCCGTAACGACTAAGAAACCATCGGCTGTTTAGAGGAAGGCGTAGAGAAGTCTCAGATTGTAATGGATAGTCGCCCTAACCCGAACCGACGTCATCATGGGTCACCACGTAGTGGCCGCGTAGTCACCATTCAGAGCCCGCGTTTATACCACCCAGCGGCCGCGTACTCCTCACTAAAAATTATTTTCCGTCAAGCCGCACCCGATGAAATAAAAAAGATACGTCTCTGGAAATTACTTTAAATAATGTCCTTATTAAAAATATTTTAAAGTGAAGTACTGACCATTGGGCTGGCATTTTTTTTCAGATATATTTTCAGTGCTCTTTTAGCAAGCCACACCTATTAAGCTATAAACTTTTCATCCTAGATTGGTTGCTATAAAACCTTGTCATCTCCCCTCTATACTTTACCTTAAAAAAATGTAGTTTTGCTTCATACAGACGTTCCCTCTTCAAACAGTGTGAACAATGTACGTCTTAATAGCTCAAATTGTTTTGTTTTTTTTGTAGTGTTCAGGATCTAGGTATACTGGACGCAGTTTTTAATTTTTCCTTTTGTCTCTAATATTCATTATGTTCAATGTCATGCATACCTGTCATTTGCATGGTTACTGAAATGCCGATTTTGAATGTAATTTTATGTGAATTATAAGTGACAGTGCTGTTGGTGTGCTTATTATAAATAAATAAATAAATAAATATTTTTAAAATTTATTATATACATATACTTCTTTTTCTTTGTTTTTTTTTCCCTTAAATATTTTTGTACTTCCCAAAAGCTTTGCAAACCGTCTAAATAACCTCTTCATAACTTTACATTTGCAGGTCAAGTCAGGTCGACCTTTAACCGGGTCACACTTCTAATTAATAATGTGGTACAAAAACAATTAAACAACTACCTTTATGGCCGGGAACGGTGCTGAAACGACAAGAACAATGCATGGCAGTTTAGCTAAACTATGTGTAGGTTACATCAATATAAGAAAGAAAGAAATACAAATGTTTTTGTTTGTTTTGTTTTACATAAAAACTCTTCCGTTACTGAGTGACTGACAGACAACGCACAGCCAAAACTACTGGTCGTAGAAAGCTGAAATTTGGCATATAGGTTCCTTGAGGAGAGTGCAGGGGAGCACTAAGAGACGATTTCCAGATTTTTTTACAGGAACGGGAAAAATCGGATTTGCGCGTACGAAGTCGTGGGCAAAAGCTAGTTAATTAATACACTAAAATACGAACTATGTTTGATTCTAGTGTGCATTCATGGAATCTCTCAATAGTGTGAAACGTCCCTGTCTGACTCTGTCTGTTTATTCGATTACTTCTTCTGAAGCACGCAATGTATTTTGATAGCATTTCCGTTAAAAGCAAAGCAATACTATCTAGGCAGGTTTGTGTATTTAAAGGTATGCAATGTTATGCATGAATAATTATTTCAGCGAGTGAACAGCATTTTGTAACTATTTACCGATTTAAAAGATAGTCCATGGAGTTTCTTGCACGTTCTTCTCTAATGAGATCTTTTTTATGGATAGAAAATCACCAAATGACTTCTTCCTCTCTGGCTGGAGTGGAAGGGTTTGTCAAACTCTTACTGATTAAACCTATCCGTGTTCCTTCTAATGCCCTGTGTGTTCCAGGGCCACGGTGACTCTTCTGAACAAATTAGAGATCTATGCTTTGGAACGTGCAACTACATAGGTTCATGGTTTTGACTGATAGACCTCGACAATTGACAAAGTGCCTATCCATGGTTTATTTGAAATAAAAGCTTTAGTTTGACTTTGAAAATTTGCCTCCGTGCGAAACTAGGGCGGGTCGCTATTGTTGACATAATTTATGAATGGCCAAGACACACAAAATTAAGTCACAGGCAACAGTCTGACTTAGTTCGCAAGAAACAGCCTTAATTTATTAAGGTTATTAACTTAAGAAGTTAACAACCTTTGAAGGACACGTCCTTATGCTGAAAAAAACGGCCAAGTGCGAGTCGTACTCGGACACAAGCGCAAAGGATTCCGAACGAATCATATTTTTTTTAATATTATTTAAAACCATAGACTTTCTTCCAATAGTTTTTATTCCGTGGTAGCAACGAACTATTTTTTTATATTTTTTCGAAGTATTTGGTTCAGTGATTGCGGAGATATCATCAATTGAAATTGTTTGTGAGAAAAAGACATGATAACTGTAAACTCATTTTCTTTGAATCTAACACAAAAATCTGAAAAATCAAAAATGTAAGAATTGGGTTGTTGTCTGGGTTACAAAAAATATGATTCTATTTAGTTCATCAGTTAGATTTTCGAAAAATATTGGATACGTATTTTTCATTTTATAAAATCAATAAAAAAATACGAAGATAAAACACATCAAAGATAAGGAGTGGGGGCTTGTAACGTCACTTTCCAGTAAAGTGTACTGGTAATCGACGTCACACGAGTTTTCAACGCACTGTATCGTCTTAATTTTATGTTTACGTGACTGGGTAACCCGATACTCCTTGGTAAGACTTGGTGACAGATTTTCTGGCTTCTGACTACCCGAAACGACTGTCAAAGATGCGCTCGTGACAACCAGGACCAACGGCTTATCGAGCATTTCAGGGCAAAGCGGACTCTCGGTATATTATATTGACCCATCCACGTACCGACCTAGGCAGGGGTTGCTTAACCTCGAAGGTCGTCTCATGCAGAAGTTATTATTTAGCCACGAGCTCTGCAGTATACACACAAAAATCAAGTGAATGAACGTTAAGTAAAAGTTGAAAGCCTACTTTCGTTTGGAGATTAATTAATGAATAGCGAATATTGCGATGCGGAGCTTCAAAATCAATTGGAAATTACGATGGCGGAAAATTAGGACTCGGCGGGCAACGACGCAGCTCTCAGCAAATTGCGTTGTTAGCACTAAATTGTTATGAAAAACCTTGACTTAAAATCTAGGCTGCTCTCATAAAATATCTAGGCATCAGCCGTTTTCTAACCAAAATGAACGAAACCCTCTCCATGTTTAAGGGTCGTAAAACTTGGGTAAGGGTTTTTATGCTTAAAGTATACACAGTAGCGTCCCTTTTTCTAAAAATAAACAAAAAGCGATCACTAGTATGTCTGCTAAGAACGGTTACGCACTGCATTCGATCCGAATCCGTAAATATACGGATACTTGAAAAAACTCGGACTGAATTCGGATATTGTTACGCACTGCATCCGATTCTAATTTGTGAAAATACGGAGCTAGAATCAAAAAACTCGGACCGAATTCGGATATTGCTTACACACTAATCGATCTCTGATCCAAACCCAAGCGGTCCGATTCGAATCCGAGGAAATGCGAAAGCGTTCATACAAACAGTACTACGGCTACTTCGGTCTGTCAATATTTTTCCTAATTTGAGACTTACGGATGACGGAAGTGGGATCTAGTGCGTAAACTACCATACAAATAGTTCTATGACTATTTCGGAACAAATTTTCACGGATTCGGATCGGACGCAGTGCGTAAAGTAGTGATGTAGCCTCGCTGGTTGCAAGGTTGCAAGGTTGCAAGCACGACTGATCATTATTATTCATATTTCACAAAGTCTACCCATTGTTACTTTTAAGGCAACCAAATATGGAAAACAAAATAATATGTCGTACACTTAAAGTCAATCTTGATTCAAAGTGATAAAGCATTAATATGCAAGTAAGGGACTAATTAATTAGCTTTTATAGCAGCACACCTTACCTTGACAATTTTTCCACAAGTGGGTTAAAAACCTTTTGATGATACCTACGAATCTAGTGTTTTAGTGCACTGCCTTTCTCATTTTATTTATTTGTCTTCAACGTAACACGACGAAGCTAACTTAATTAGTTCAACAAATATTTAAATATGATAGTATATGAAATATTATCGTCAATAAGCAAAAAAACGGAGAGTCAAATGAGACATTTCGTCCATCGCTATCGTTGGTAAAATTTCATAGCCCCAAATCCATTATTCATGTACCAAACTACTGCATTCTATACTGAAGCTATGCTGTATATCTTAACAAGCATAATGTCAGACGTTGCAAACAATTTCTCAATGATCTGAGCATCAATGTATCCTGCAAGCTATAAGTACCAAAGTAAGGGGTGGTTCATTGATGGGGTGGTGAATGCGACACGTGCAGCGGGGCCCGGACCTACCCCACAAGTAGGGGAAATCGATGGGGGGTACACACGCAGTGCCTCGCGCATGCGCGGACGGAAGCTTTGCGAAGTACTGGTGGTGACAATAGTTGTTTGAACATTTTGTGTTTGGTGAATAAGCAAGTTCTGTTTAATGCGACACTGTTGCGAGCTGTTTCAAAAAATAAAGTAGGGGTTAGTTTTAAAAGAAACTATTATCATGGCGATTCCCTACTGTTTCTTTATTACACCTGTTTGGGTGTGTAATCAAATTTAATGTTCCAACTGGAATCTACTAAAAGCCACGAAATTTAAAAAAAAATGTTTCTAAATAAATTTCACTTCACTATTAAATTAGGTTTCTACCCTAACTTTCCAGGATATAAGTGATAAAATATAAGGTAGATTCTCCCAGCCTGACTCAAACACCGCATTCACTAAAACATGTCAAACATTTTTAATATATCACATTTAATGTCACACCTAAAATATACCTATACAAGTAACTTTCATAACAAGAATAATTCAAAAACGTTGCTAACTCTACTTTGGAATACAAACAAATCATATTTGAAATACCCCGAAGAGAAAAACTAAAATATCATGCCAAAAAGCTCTCTCCAAAGCGTTTTGTTCGCGACGTTACTGCGGCCGATACCAGTCGCACTTTGCGCCAACACCGCCGCTGAAAGCTCGCCTGAACGTTGGAAGCTAGCGCTGAAATAATTGAATTAAACGCGTTATTATTTAATTGATTCGTTGAACTGAAGTGTGTGAGAAGACGAGAACATGTAAGTTGGATTTTTCATTGATTTTTAATTGTATTTTTGTTGCGAGTTGTTTTTTTTTTGCGTTTTATGCCGTGTTTTTTTGTGGCGGTTTCAGACGTCACCTGTTATTTTGCCCATTCATACTTAAATTGCATTAATATTTGAATCCCGTGAATATTACAGCAGAAAAACATCGGTAATAACAATTTAATTAGTTAAAAATATGTTTTTCCATCACATTTGATTGTGTGAACCGGTGTACTTAACGATAAACACGCAAGTTATCTAACCTACTTATCTACTAATGAAATGCTTGGCGTGTTTGTCGAAGCAACAGTTTTCAAGTTATACCTAAATGTAATAGCGAACAAGCTGCGTGAATATACATTCTGTGAAGTATCTAAGCTGTAGCAATATTTGATGTTACGGTTTTGAAATTTTACCTGAATTCAAAGACATTTGATACAGCGTTTGGATTAGTAGGAAACGTATTACTAGCAATGAAATAATGTGCTTTGATTTCATTTTTATTATGTATGAGCACGAGATCAAACAGCTTTGAAATAAAATTTGTATTAGCGACATAACAGATTAGCTAGCAGGCCTTCAGAATTATTACCTTGAAATGTATTTTATAAACCGCCACCAAAACCTTGCTTGTTGGCTTGATGCCAATAAAACTGAGATATGAAAATTCTGAGGAAAAAACGCGGAAACGTAATTTGAAAAATATTTTTGAAATTCTTTTGACAAGATAGTAGTACTGACTTCTATTAAATAATGATAATTATTAATTTAATAGAAGTCAGTACTCCTCGATACGGCTCGTACTATGGGGAGGTTCCTTTCTCTGGAGCCCTAACTACCGGTAGCTTGGACCCTGCTTCCGACACCGGCGGAATACTGCTTTTTATAATAAAAAAAAAAACAAATTTATTATTCGTTTAAGAGACGACATATGCCCAATGGTGAGTAAAACAAAAGAGTCACCAAAATTAATAATACAAAAAGCATAAATCCTGTTTTCCCCGATCCATGTAAACGAAAGATAAGCTTTGAGTTTCCTTCATAAACTCTTCAGACATAAAAGTTTGCTTACATTTTGATTAGCTTGTAACACGGACCAAGTTTCTTCAAGGATACCGTATTAAAATTCATCATGTGGCACTTTTCACACTCATTGTACTTTTATGAAGTCGGTAAAGTGGGTTCTTCCCTCGTGTAGGGCATAAATATTTGGTAAATCTTTTCTTAAACGACTCTGTGGCAAAAGAAAATGGTTTCCACATTTACTTGAGTGTACCTGGCTGTGAACTTGGGACATTATGGAAAGATATGGCTGTAGTAAAGGGTGTATGAACGATCAAAAAATGAGCTCTTCCTGCAAGGTGAAACAATCGCAAATGCAAGTCGAAAATGTATGGAAATTGAGGCTTTTTTGACAGATTGCGACTGTTTTTTATTTTTAGGGTTCCGTACAAGATCACTCTCCTGTCCGTTTCAAGTCGACTTTTATACCAGATACTGAGGTCTATAGTCCATATTAGGTGTATAAAAATCAAGGTCCTGAGTCAACACGATAAAAAAATATGGGCGAATTTAGATTTTCGCGAAAACTTGTAAGTACCAAAATTTATCTTAATTTTCAACTTTTTTTATTTTTCGGAATTTTCCCTTTACTTGTGCTGTATGACCTAGGTTTTGGGTCGAAAACCTAAATGGTAGTTCCGGTTGACCTGGAATCACGAAATTTGGCAAAAGGCAAGGTCTTACAGCACAAATAAAGGAAAAATTCCAAAAAAAAAAAAATTAAAGGGTGTCTCCATACACCAAAAAAAATCATACGGAACCCTCGGCGCACGAGTTCGACTTGACCGGTTTTGGTATGCGTCGGAGAAGAAATAACGAAACAAACTTAGAGGTCAAAGCTTTTTTTGAAGTCCATACAATCGTACTGGTCAAATCATATTGAGAATCATGCAGGTAAATGTCTGAAGTAGTCTTTTGAGGAAATTTTCACACAGATTTGAATGGACCTGTCCAGACAGTGCAAGCATTTGTCAGTTATCATGTAGCTCAAACTTTAAGGAGCTCAGATTTGACGACGAACAATACCAAAGTAAGGACATTTGGGTAGGCCGCATATATAACTCAAACTGCCAGACTAACATGAAATGAACCCCTAATATTGCGATCTACATGGTCCTCACATTCACAATATGTTATATGAGGACCATGCAGAGTGTTTGAAATGGTCTTTAGAGGAAAGAACCACACAGATTTGAGTGGACTTGTCCAGTCAGTGCAAGCCTTGGTCAGTAGTCGTGTAGTATTGATTTCTTCTGTCAGTATGACGGTGAGCTGTTAATCCATATAACCAAGATGTCACGTGATCACGAAGTGAGCTGTCATTCCATCTTGATTATATGGATTGAGAGCTCACCTCGTGATCACTTCACCCAAGCCCTCACTTCGACAAGCTTACAGAATCGACCGGCTGGTTTAGCGATAGACAATATTTTTGCTCACGAAGTGGTGTCGAAAAATGTTGCTCTGCAAAACTTCCGTTATCTGTTATAAATACTTGAATGGCTACTGAGACAAGACTAAGCAGAAACTTTGTTTTTGATGTTGAAGGTTGTTAATTTTTGGAACCCAAACGAAAATGAATACTTAGTACTTCTGGATATTTTTTACCGTCATCTGATTTCTTAATTAAGAATTTAAAGTTGAGTATTTGACAAATTCTACTTTAGCCTGGAAACCAGTCAAAATAATAGCATTAAAGTAGGGTTTGGCACGTTCCTTAGTCCATGTACTCAATTCAAAAACCACCCATTGGTTGACGTGGGTGTAACTTAGAAAAATGCATAAAATGTAGCCCCCATACGACTCTAAAAGTATCAACCTCAATTGCCATGATGACGTTGTTGGCAGTATGCCATTTTTTCATATCGATTGATCTGTCACCGAACTAGCTATTATGTGATAGGTACTAGCTTCTTCCCGCGTCATCACCTGCGTGAAAAATATTTTATCAATCCAAGGGTTAAAAAAATATTTGAGTCAGCTTCCAATCTAACTGGATTCAGCTGAGTTACTGGGGAACACCATACCCCATGGCAAGATTGGTTACAGATTTCTTGGCTTCTGACTACCCATAACTACTGTCATTCAGTTTAGCCATTAAAAGGCAAGAAATGGACAAACAGACAAAATAAATATAGCATAAATATATAATAGTAGTGAATTGAGGGAAAAATATGTGCATTATACATCGTTTCAAGATCGATACAGTTTCAAGGTTGAACCGTTTTGAGCCACGTGCGATTTACGTTTATTGTCGGAACTGATAAGTTATTCAGCAAGGTTTAATGTGTTTTTCTTTAGCTGTTAAGGGTGGCTTGGCATTCGTCTTAAAGGCCGGTTCAAACATTGCCCTGCATTTTTGTTGAGGAAAATCGTTTTGTGGTAGAAGTCCGGACTTTTAAAGAGGCAATGACCCTGAAGTATCGACATTTCTCTCAGAACTTTTCAAGTTAGTCTTAAGTGACATAATAAGAATAATATTTAAAGAAAGAACAGAGAAAAAGTTTCTAGTGTCACAGGACTGACATGCACACAAATTATATAAAACTAGGTTTTTCCCGCGATTTCTACATGTATTTCCCGTTTTTTTCGGACTCGTAGAAATTATAAGAAATCTATTTAATCTTTCTACGAGCAGCAGTTTCGGCTGTGCGTTGTCTGTCAGTTACTCAGTAACGGAAGAGATTTATATATATATAACGGGAGGTCGGCGTCATGGTTGTTTTTAAAAAGGGTGACGTCAGCATTGCTGACGTCACGTTCTTGGTCATTTTCCATTTTTAATTCAAATGAAAAACTCTAAACACTTTCAATAACTTTTATTCAGTGACGTAACAATCAGTATAAGTACAATGACTCACAGAGGTGTGCTCCGTTCGACGGCTCGTGCGCAACTGCCTGGCTCTGGGACTGTCGCCCGTATTTATACAGACCGACCACGTGCCCGACGCACGTGTTCAAGTTTTAGGTTAGGAATAAAACTATGTAAATAAATAATGATTTTTACAATCTTTTAGAATACTTTTAAAGGTAATTTCATTTTTAGCATTAATTAAACCATGCAACAATAATAAATTAACAATCTAGTTATAAATAACAATAACTTAACTATGCAATAAAAACAAATGATTTATCTGCATGAATTCGTGTTTTTAAACAATTATTTCATAATCATAATGTTAATCAACTCTTAATTTAATTATTTATTGATGTAACTGCATCTTACAAATTGTAACATATTGATGAGATGCTTCAAATAACGTAATTGCGCCGATACGGCCATTCTGACAGGCGGTGCGTGCTCTGCACCAGCCTGTGTTTATAAGTTGGAATTTTCTGAAACAATGAGAATCATTTTTGTTCTTTGAGTTTGGCATCTGTAAGTAACTTTTAGCTTATGTTGTTCTTTTTGTGAAATATATTGATGTCAACCATGTATTGTACTTCAGAGGTACTTATGTATTGACTTTTGTTTGTTTTTATTATGTGTTTCGACCATCCATCACGTCTACACACATTTTGTTTCTCGGAGATTGCCTCGTAGAAATGGGAAGATTATTATTGTGCTGTGCTCTGGGCGGTCCTGTTCGCCGTGGTACACAGAGGCTCTATTGGGAAGATGAACAAGGTCGATGCTGTGCCATGCACAGAGGCTCTAAATGGTAAAGGATAAGGAGTAATTATTTCTTTATAAAAGCACTTTGTTACTCACAATTTATTAACTGTGGATGTGCGTTTTCTTAATTTGAGTTTTGTGTTTGCTGCTCTGGCACCTCAGCTCGTGAGGTGGAAGGCACTGACTGTGTTGCTCCAGCTGGCATTGTAGGTTGTTCATCTTCAACCGCCGATACGGTTGCCTGATCACCTGGTTTTGGAGCACGTCGAAGCTGATCATGGGCAACCTTTCGTGGTCGCCCTCTACCAACAACTCTTTTTACTAGGTACCGGTCGTTTTCCAGTACTCGACAGATCTCATAAGGTTCACTGAACTTAAGATCTAACGAAGTTTGATTACGTGGATTGTTCTTTATAAGCACGTAGTCTCCCCTTTGGAAAGGATGAATCTTAGCCTTCCGCTGATTAAAGCGGTGTCTGTCCTGTTCCGCAGATAGGGTCATTTTTTGTTGTGCATGTTGAGTCAGGGCCTCCATATCCACAGTTTGGTCATCAATATTAACAAGACTTAGGAGTTCTGGAGGCACGCAATGTTTTCGCTGGGTGATGAGAGTGAGTGGAGCGATTCCAGTGACACGATGAGGAGTACAATTGAAAGCCAACTGCAGTTCGTCGAGTACACTGTGCCATTGCTCAGTCTCGTAATTTTTTATCATAATTAACGCGTTCTTTAGTGTCGCTACTATTCGTTCAGCTTGCCCATTCGCTCGGCTGACTCCTGGTGCTATGGCATGGATATTAATTCCAACTTGGTCACAATAGTTTTTAAACTCACCTAGGAATTCTCTTCCTCCATCAACAATAATCTGTACCGGTGTACCAAATAGATGCACATGGCGTTTTAAGGCACCTAGTGTACTGTACTGATTTTTATTAGTGGCAAAATAGAACAGTACGTACTTTGTGAAGGCATCAATTGTAATGATGACGTATTGTTGATCGTTTGGAGTCCCAAGCTTCCCTGTAATATCCATGTGTATAACTTGAAAAGCAGCACTTGGTTTTTGGATTGGATGTAGTTGGGCTTGTACAGCACCTGATGTTCCTTTAGATGTTCTGCATATCACACAATTGTCTACAAAATTACGAACAGTGGTACTCATTTTATCGAACCAATAGGTTTCTTTAATCTTCTGCAAAGTCTTTTCCCAACCAGGGTGTTTCAGTGCTGTATGGTAGGAGTTTATTATGCTCCACTGGAATGATTTGGGTACAACTGAGCAGGTTTGTTCCCCAAAAACTTGATCCTGTATAACTTTTTTCAAAACATCATCTTCCAATATGTAACCATCTACTGGGTTGTTGTCTCGTAGAGTATCCATTAGTGGCCGTAGTGTTTGGTCTCGTCGTTGTTCAACTTTCAACCAGTCCAGATCTCTTGTCATGATATTGACTGATAGTTCAGTTGGGTTTCTGCTGAAGAAATCAGCGTGCTGTAGGCGTTCACCTTTTCGGTACTCAACTTCAAAGTCATAATTCTGTAGAAATGCCCACCAGCGATGAATTCTAGGGAGCAGATCTTTCTTGTGTTTAGACGCCTTCAAAGCATTACAGTCGGTAATGACTATAAACTTTCGCCCATAGAGGTACTGGCGAAAATGCTTGATAGCTCGCACGACTGCTAGTGTCTCCAATTCATAAGAATGGTATCGGCTTTCGGCATCAGTTGTCCTCATACTCATGAAAGCGACTGCATGCTGACGTCCTTCAATCGTCTGGACGAGTACTGCACCAAATCCCAGACTGCTTGCATCGGTATATAAATGTATCGGTGCTTCTTCTTGAAATATTGTTAGTACGGGCGCTGATGTCAGAATCTGTATGACGTCATTCCGAGCTTTTTCATGTCGATCATTCCATTCCCATTTTGCACCTTGTTTGGTTAACTCATATAATGGCACCATGATACGTGAGAAATCCGGAATGAATCTTCTGAAATATCCCGCTAAGCCGTTAAACTGCCTCACCTGTTTGGCCGTTTTGGGTACTGGTGCTTTAACTAGAGCTTCCACCTTTTTTGGACTTGGACGCACCTGCCCATTTGAGATGACATTGCCCAAATATTCTATTGAGCGTTTAAAAAAACTGCATTTGTCAGCGTTAATTGAAAATCCAGCTTCCTGTAAGGCTATGAGGATGCGCTCAATCTTCGATATTCCTTCAGTGAATTCTACACATTTGCTTAGCACGTCATCCACATAAACCTGAGCGTCGGTACCAAGCAGTGAAAATAGGGCTTTATTGATGCATCTCTGATACACTGCACAGGCATTGCTCAACCCAAATGGCATGGTCATATATTCGTATAAACCATCAGGAGTTACAAAAGCCGTTTTCTCAATTGAGGATTCTGAAATTGGGATCTGGTGAAAACCAGCAGCCATGTCCAAGCTGGTATAATAGTTACCATTGGCCAACTGATCTATTTGGTCTGCAATTAGTGGTAGCGGGTAATGATCACGCAATGTGTTGGAGTTCAGTTCCCTAAAATCCACACACAGGCGATCATCGCCGTTCTTTTTCTTGACCAAAATTATAGGGCTCGAAAATGGCGACTTGCTTTCACGAATAATTTTATGATCCAGTAGTTCCTTGATGATTTCACGGACTTTCTCGCGTTCAATTGAGCTCAGACGATATGGTCTTCTTTCCACATACTTGTCAGGATTCTTGAGTCGAATTTCTAGCTTTCCGGTGTTGACTCGTGTTGTTGGGAAGCCACGAATAAACAAATGCTCATATTTGTTCAAAAGTGAGCGTAATTGAGCAATTTCATCATCCTTGGTGAGATCACAATCCAGTTTGTCAAAGATCGGGTTCTTAGTGCTCAACTGGTTGATTGATTGCTGCCGAATGAGTTTGGTTCCAGTTGATGTGATCATCATGCCCAAATTTGTGTTGTTGATTAAATTCATCCCAACAAGTATGTCTGTAGACATTTCGTAGTCCGGCAGTATATAGAATTGTAATTCAACTCTGATGTCATCAATGACACATATGGTAGACAGCGTTGTTAGGGATAATACTGGAAACCGTCCAATTCCTCTCAAGTAGTTAACCATTTGAGTCCTTCGTCCTGGTAATGCTTCAGCAATAGTTTCTTTCATGATTGAGCATTCTGCTCCACTATCAAACACGGCTTGTATTGACTGCAAGCCTATCTTTATGTTGATCGGTGCTAGCTTGAGTTTCCCTACACAGTTCACGTTTGATGTTAATGAACGTTCCCGCTTAAAGCACACTTCATAAGTGTGGCCCATTTTTTTGCAGAATGTGCAGGTAGGCGTGTTTATTTGCTTCGTATCCTTGTTTGGTGGTTCAGCATTAGTATTGGTATCCGCAGTTTTGGGCTTGAATCGGCAATCATTCGAGTTATGGTTGTTTCTTTTGCAGAAACGGCAGAATGAAGATGATTGGGTGCCTTCTGACATTCGTGCACGTTTGTTTGGCACCGTAGAATTTGGATTTGGGTGCGAACGTTTTGTTCGAATCGAAGAGGCCACTGAAATGAGTTCAGGAACCGTAGTCGCCCTTGCATTTAGCAGTTCTATTCTTAGGCGTTCATCATTAATACATCCAATCACGGCTTCCACGGCATCTTCATTGCCAAGTTTATCCTTGGTGAGTCTCTTCCACAACACCCAGGCACGTGATAAATATTCTGCTATATCCTTTGACGGATCGTAAACATGTTCACGGAAGCGAAGAACGTCCCGAGAGTATCTGTTTTCTGGTTCAAATGTAGTTATGAGTTTATGGCGAAGTTCTTCCCAGGAAGACGTGGTAACCATCCAATCATCCACCCACATTTTGGCTCGTCTTTTCAGGAGACCACCGACTTTCATGCGTACATCGAAGTCACTTAGTTTGTATGTCTCGATGGCTTTGTCAAGGTGTTGGCACCACTCCCGTACCCCAACATTGGTATCAGGGTCGAAGGATGGTAAGTAGATATCGTTGATCTTCACCCTTACTTCGGCAGGCTTGCAAAGGCGCTCAGACATTTGTTGCATCATCTGCATCATTTGCATGAGGAATTCTGGAGGTACACCCCCCATGGATGTGTTAGGCATGGGTAGATTCATCAGCGTCTGCATTTGTTGCCGAGTTGTATTGTCCATTGCTGCTGCTGTTGGCTGTGGCGGTGATGGATTAGCTGATGAAGTAGAAGCAGGAATTTCTTCAGATCCCACTTCTGATAACGGGAGGTCGGCGTCATGGTTGTTTTTAAAAAGGGTGACGTCAGCATTGCTGACGTCACGTTCTTGGTCATTTTCCATTTTTAATTCAAATGAAAAACTCTAAACACTTTCAATAACTTTTATTCAGTGACGTAACAATCAGTATAAGTACAATGACTCACAGAGGTGTGCTCCGTTCGACGGCTCGTGCGCAACTGCCTGGCTCTGGGACTGTCGCCCGTATTTATACAGACCGACCACGTGCCCGACGCACGTGTTCAAGTTTTAGGTTAGGAATAAAACTATGTAAATAAATAATGATTTTTACAATCTTTTAGAATACTTTTAAAGGTAATTTCATTTTTAGCATTAATTAAACCATGCAACAATAATAAATTAACAATCTAGTTATAAATAACTATAACTTAACTATGCAATAAAAACAAATGATTTATCTGCATGAATTCGTGTTTTTAAACAATTATTTCATAATCATAATGTTAATCAACTCTTAATTTAATTATTTATTGATGTAACTGCATCTTACAAATTGTAACATATTGATGAGATGCTTCAAATAACGTAATTGCGCCGATATATATTTCGCTGTTGACTCTACCAAAACTGTTTTGGGGTTTAAGTGGAATTGAAGTATAGAAATATTTTGGGGCTTAAGGTGGAATGAATGTATGAACCGTAGAACAATGGCTTTGGGGTTTAGTGGAATAAGCACGAATCTAATGGGTTTTTTATCCTTTTCAATACAAAAGAAATGGAAATAAATATAATGTTGAATAGCGGCCTTTTCATTTCCGCGCCTAAAAGACTTACTCGATGAAGACAAATTCACTTTTTTATAGATGCGTTGGAAAACACACTGTAACATTATTATTCTGTGTAGTTTTATGCTAAGTTGACGTGATGAACTAATATTTTTACTTTCTTCAAGTACGTAAACTGTTGTGTGCTTGCTCGAAGAAAACAGTTAGAACTGATTAAACAATTAAGACCCGAACAAAGTTGAAGGTCCTTTCAACTTGAATCATGTTATTAAGGTTGGACTTCAGCAACTTGAACTAACTCAAGAAGATAAAACTTTGTAGGTATAATCATATGGTTGAGATTAAACAGTTTTCCGTCTAAAATTTTTATCATCCCAGATTTATTAATTAAATCTTTAACGTTAAGCAACGCTTTACCGAGGCCGGTTCGTGGGTGGGTGACCATCCATTACATACCGAGACTCTTGAGTACCTCGAAGAGTACAATAAGTCATAAATATACATGTCTTTTTTACTCTTGATTGGCACTCGTTTGACCACTATGGCACCCGATGGTAAGCGATGATGCAGTGGAATATGTAGCACGTTTGACTGGAAGTAACCGATTCACTCTTGACTTAAAGACTCCCAGGTAGTATCTATCAGGTAACACAGACTCTGGCAGGGAATTCTACTCCTTAGCTGTACGCACAATGAATGTGTTCCCAAAACGTTTTGTGCGTGTGGGTGGGATGTACCATATACCGGTGGCGCATCGCCGTATGTCTTGTGGTCCGATGATGGGCCGGGCTTGACTTCTCAAAATGCAACCGATAGCTTCGACTCAGCGAGTCAATTTGTAAGTTTTTGGCAGTCGATATAGGTACTCAGAAGCCAGAAAAAGTGATACCAATCAAGATTGATGTCTGATTTTCTGGCCGTGACAAGGCAAGGGGTATCGTGTGACTCTGGTTGACATATGAATTAGCACCGCTCCATGTAAAATTCTAGTATTAACTGCATTTGTTTAGATTTGATTGGTTGAAGCGAAATAATTGTTCATGTTTCGCTTTGTATATTTTATCCTATATAGTAGGCGCCAGATAATCGTGGAATATCGGTCATTGACCCACCTACATTTATTGACATTGTTAATTTGAAAAACGGAATTAATGACACAAAACTGTCCCGAATCATCATCTCTCGTGATCCTTAACATGGTCTAGTAATGAAAAACGATTCATATTTAATTGTTCAGGTACCTATGAGCAGTTATTAGGGAAAGGTCAATATACTTTATTCCACATTTATCTGACGCCTACTATAGTAATGTTAATGTGAAAAGTCAGAATGGATGGATGATTATTTACTCATTTGCGCGAAAACTGCTGAACGGATTTTGTCGAAACTAAAGTACGAATAAATAGGGGGAAGACAAGACAAGAGGGAAGAGGGTTCCTCTGCATTGCTGTCAATTGAAAAGTGTCTAAAAGGCAGGCAATATTCTTCTTCGCAGGCAATATTCTTCTTCTTCTCTGTCGTTTCACGTGCGGTCGTGGTCACGTTGAGGCGTCCACGTCGGCGGTAGAGGCGGACACAGCTCAATCAGCTCAAGCGCAATCAGATACGCGGCTTCCTAGTGCGGATTTAACTTGATCAGTCCAACGCATAGGTGAACTGCCGCGCGCTCTAGTTCCCTCTACGTTTCCCTGCACGACCTTATTGCCATGTTTAAAAAAAAAATAGTTAGAACAATCTGGCTAAATTGTTTCTACTTATAACATAAAAACGAACCAAGTAGCAGAAACACAAACAGTTCTTACAAAATTTAATTAATTTTGTTTTAATAAATTCGTAGCGTGGTTGACGACAAGGGCGAGAGATTAATTACACGATATTAATTATTCTGTAGAAACAAGGTGGCAGTGGCAACAGGAGGTAAGATTTTAGTACCGTAGTAAAACCCGTGGTTAGGGAGGCAACTTTGTCAACTTAAAGCCAAACATGAAACTGAAAATCTTCACCTTCGACTGGTAAACATGTTCTTTGAAAATTAATATCAGATCTTGAGAGGGGGAACTTGTGGCTAAATAATAACAGCCGCTCTTGTCGATCTTCAAGGTTAAGCAACGCTTCCCGAGGTACTGACCTCGATGGATGGGTGACCATCCTTAAGATAGCGAGACTCCTTCGTGCCTTCGAACTCGTTAGGCTATTGGTCCCGGCTGTGATTTGTAGATCTTTTACATCGCCAGAAAATCTGTCACCGGTCTTTCCAAAGAGTATTGTGTTACACAGTAACAGAGTTGTGAATCGTCTGATAGGCAGTCGCTCCTTGTAAAATACTGGTGTTAGCTGCCTGCTGAGATAGTAAGCCAAACAGTAAGGCTGCGTTTCCACCAGAGATGTGCGAGGATGCGTAGCTAGAGATATGTTTGTTAAGAACCAATAGAATTGCTTGCGCTGAGCGAGGCTAGGTAAATGCAGAGATTCTATATACTATAGAAACAACACCGACGGGTTGTTTCCATAATAAAAATTGTTTATAATGATGAGTACAATGACACCTGTTCAGGTTTTACGAACATTTAATTTTACATTGTATATCTGCAGTTGTACGTAACGTGGGTACCTACATCATACACAAGGATAATTAAATATGTGGAAATTAAACAAAAATTCTACGAAAATCTAAAAGATTTAGTTCTCTCTTCACTTAGGTACTAAATCAACATTTTGCGCAGTATTTATTTACCCTAGTTTCTCACTGCGGAGTATTTACGTAAGATAAACCATAGAGTATAAAGCTCTCGGCAAAGTTGGCTATATTTGGCAAGTTTTCAAGCCTGTAAATAACCTTGGTATTAAAGTTACACGCGTGTCTGATAATGCTTCGTGTGGTTGACGAAGATAAACGAACTTAGCCGAATGAGTACGAGCGATCTGTCTTACTTATCTATCTTTCCACCTGATTTCTTATTAGGTATAGAATAAGGATTATTTACTGACTTGTTTTTTACCTTGTGTTCAAGAAATCAATTGAGGAAAAATTGGTTTACGAAAGAAAATTGGCAGGCGTCAGATATGTATGTTTGTGCCAGAATACTGTTTTTTGATTGAAACTCGAGGGAAACATGGGTAGAAATACTATATGTTTTTGAGGAATCGAAAGCTATCCCTTAGGATATAATTTATGTAAGATTGTTTTAGCGACGTTGACAGATTCTCAGTCACTCCATTTAATAAAGGGTATTTTACAGAAAAAATCTAATTAGTCCCTCAGCTTGTTAGCTCATTTGTACCACAGAAGTGACGTCACGCGTATTTTCGACGCACTATATCGTCTTCATATTTTGTTTAAGTAAAAAAAGAAAAAACTCGTGTCCAATATTTTTTGGTAGTTTATCTGACGGACTAATTAGTTTTATTTCAGTAGAATACCCTTGCCAGGCAGATTGGTCTCGCAGCTTCATAATATGTTAATCAGCTGTTTTATAAACTTAATAAGCATAGGATCTTTAACCAGTTAAACTCCCTTAGTAGCTCAGGTTTTCTTTTCACTTAAAATTTTACAACTTCTAAAAAATACAACATGTATCTTCCAAATTATTTGAATAACCCACGGCGAAGGCGCCTTTTTATTTTAAGACTAACTTTTGCCCACGACATCGTACATTATATCCCGTTTTTCCCCGTTACCGTATAACCTATAGCCTTCCTCATGAATATGGCTATCATATACAAAAAAAAAACAAATCCGACTGGTAGTTCCAGAGATACAAACAAACAAACTCTTCAGCTTTATTATATTAGTATAGATTTTTGCCAGCTATTAAACCTATGCACATAAGAATGGTACAAACTAAGTGTTAACCTCAAACTTTCACTCATTTCAGGGCTGCCGAAGCTGGTCCCGCTCAAACTGGGTTAGCCCCACCGGAGGGAGAGACCGGTCCCGATGGAGAGATCATCGGAGGACCGCGCACCCCGCAGCAGATCGCCGCTCAGAGGCGATTGCAACAGACTCAGGCGCAGGTCGATGAGGTACGTAGAGCTATAGGTATCATCATTACAGTAATAAGAAGGCCACTGCTGGACATAGGCCTCCCCCTCCCCCTTGTCTGCGTGAACTTGGCAGATCATATTCCAGCAGAGCTCAAAAAAAAGTGAGTTCTATTCGCATGCAGCATAGTTCTAGAGTTCCTGATACTTTTCGGAAATAGTTCTGGCGTTTTTCTCGGAAAAACAATCAAATGAAAATATGATCTGCTAACTTCCGGTAGCAGATCATTTTTTCCAAAACCAAAATTTTAAAAGTATTTTAGGTGCATAAAGGTGAGAGCCATAGTTCCTGATACTTTTCGGAAAGAGTTCTGTCTCAACTGGCTTCAAAAAAAATTACAAACATACGTAACCACCACAAAAATAAAAACGACATTTTTAGTAAAAGTGGCGGTAATTACAAAACGAATAACCTTTGTGTTCCATATCCAGCGTATTTTCATTACAGTGACCTCTTCGTGTTTAATTTTACTTATCCAGGTGGTCGACATAATGAAGACAAACATGGATAAGGTGCTCGACCGAGATGTGAAGTTATCAGAGCTGGATGACAGAGCAGGTAAACAATTCCAAATAAGTATTTCAACTTTTATGAGAAAAACACTCCCAGTCTTTCATCCATCAAAGTCTAAGTTCATGAGAATCGTAACCTTAAAAGTGCCTCTTCACATTTTACGAGTACAAGGCATTGCATTCGTGTGTGTCAGTGACATAAAATTCTGAAATATTGTTCAAGCAAGTAATATCACACGAGCGTGTACATGGTTTTGTTTTATCCCCCAGTGCATAAAACAAAATTGTACGGAAACGACCTAAAAGTATTTGATCAATTTTATATCGGTATCTTCAGATGCGTTGCAGTACGGGGCGTCACAATTCGAGCAGCAAGCCAAGAGTTTGAAGAACAAGTTCTGGTTACAAAATCTTAAGGTAATATCTTCCCTATCTCCACCCATCATCATCATCTTCTTGCCCTTATCCCATGTTACTTGGGGTCGGCGCAACACGTTTTTTTCTTCCATTCTGTCCTGTCATCCGTCACGCTATCACTAACTCCCTTTTCTTTCATATCACTCCTAATACAATCCATCCATCTTTTCTTTGGCCTCCCTCTCCCTGTCCATCCACCGCAATCTTCATCTCCACCACAATTATCAAAGAAATAAGAGATAAAGCTGTCAACGACTCAAGTAGCCAAACTTTTTCCTTGGATAAAGTGATCCCAAACTACGAGGCACTAAGACCACTGAAAGCCTCTAAACTAAAAATCTTATATATAAGAGAGTCAGACATAACATGCCAAACATACATACATATGACATATGGCTACGGCATTAAATCCGCCTTCGTACAGTGTTTTCACTGGCGCATTAAGTTTTAAGAAGTTAAATAAATAACACCCTAATTTAAACACATTTTTAATATTACAGATGATGATAATAATGGGAGTGATCGGAATCGTTATAATAGGCCTACTATTTGGTAAGTATCAGCAAACAACTAACACAGTCGATGTTGTCAAGTGAAGCTTAGCTGTGTGACGTGGAATGTTATGTGTGTGAAGTGAGGAGGGATGAAACTTGACTAATGGTAAGATAGAAATCCCGAAGACTGTGATCTCGTTCTTAGTAAGTTAAGAAGTAAATATTGCAGGCTTAGTAAAAAAAAGTCTTATCCCAATTATATTGGGGTTGATTGTTGAGATGATGAGTAAATACAGAACATAGATAGAAACGAATCGGTAATTGGATTGATCGAAGATTTTGTCACTGTTTCGGAAGACAGCCATAAGCCTTTTGATTTTTTATGGCTGTCTTCCGAAACAGTGACAAAATCTAAGGTTAGTGTGACCAAGCAATTGGTCCACTACATTTCCTGATTTATTCAAATCAGGAAATGTAGTGGACCAATTGCTTGGTCACACTAACCTTAGATTGTTCGATGTGCCATGTGGTGCAAGTCTAGGACGGCTGGTAATTATTCACAAATAAATAGCACCAGCTGATGCGCTTACAAGCGTATTGTTAGCAATAGGAGCGCCAGTCTTATTGATACCCGTAGATGTTTTTAACGTGGTAACAATTGCTCTTAAATCAGAGGAAGAAAAAAACTTTCATCTGTTTTTCTTTTAGCAAATAAATATCATGAAGAACGTATTCGTGAGCGCATTCGTCTCTGTGCAAGAGACTAAATGTAGATAGCTAACTTGTTGAAAATTGATGTTGTAGGTAGACCCTAATGCACAGATTCCTAAATGATCCAAAGAAACAGTCAAGTTTTATTTCACCTCACTAGCAACGTGCAAATACTTGTGATTGGCTACTAAACTGTTAGTTTGCATCTGACCCTTCCTTAATCGTCTGAATGTCATGAATGTGTTAGACCTTGTACTGAATTTAGCGCAATTGGCTTATTATTTTCTCTTCCAAATTCTGTGACTGTCTCCCTAGCTTCTTCGTTATCTTTCTAAATGTTGTGTGTTAAAACATTATCTACTATTATTTCGACAAAATTCATGGCTCAAAACTTACCAAAAATAAATCCAAAAAGCAGCATGCTACGCATTTTTATAGAAGAGCTACCAACTCGACACTTTTTCTGTCATCATACGATTGTTAATTTTATCACTTTAATTGAGTCTGATAATTCTGTTATGAAGTGTAACACTGTCTTTGTTCAGTTGATAATTTGCCTTAGCACTTGACTTTATATGCCATCGGCATCGATTGAATCGTAAGTCAAAGTTGAGCATGAAAACGAGAATACCAGAGTAGTAAATGTCATCTCCTGGATTTACTAGCTATATCTAAACACATATTACGTAATAATTATATTATAATCATAATAGCACAGTGCACTTGTGATAGTGGCTCAGAGCACTGGCCTCCACAATTTGAAACAGTTGCACTGGGTGTTCCATTTGCACTAAATTTTGTGTAAGTAATAGGAGCTCCAATAGATATATGAATGATGGAGCTTTCACAAAGATACCAAGTTCATTTCACAGTATGTGTCATACATAAAAATTTGAATAGTAACGATTTATCTATAGAAAAGGAGTACCAGTCCATTGTTTATGTTCTACTGCACATACCGACCAAAATGTTGTTAAGGCATGCACAGAAACACTAACCCATGTAGCTGACGAAAAATTATTCAAAAAAAACAACGAGTTGCACCCCGAAAGTGCCGGCAGAAATGAAAACTTGAACATTAACGTTGTGCATTTTTGATATTTTGGAATGGTTAGGGAATGATTTCGCACGAATTGCATATGCATGCATTGAGGCATACATTTTCGCCGGGCGGTAGAAAGAGAGGGGGATATTACTTCCTCTCCTACGCCGCGCGGTCTACTCTCCCTCCGTCTTACGAATTTTCGATCAGGTCACGTGTCCTGACGCGAGTTTAACATTTTTTACCCATCCCAAAAAGTGCACAACGCCACTAAAGAAGTTTTCACTTCAAAAAGATACACAAAATAAACTAGCTCATACAATGTCCCTCAGAAAGGCACGTTTGAAACACGGGTAGTGTAGAGGCTAGTCGCTTCAAGGCATATGTTCTGCTTACTGCTGTTTGCAGGTGATAACATAAAACAAATGTTTGGTTAGTTCGGTACCGAAACACGTCGCCAATCGCGGCTGCAGCACCGGTTGCGGCCACCAATGGCACTGTGGCAGCAGTTGCTAACCACTGTAAGTACTAGTCTGTTCTTCTTTTAAACCTTTCTCCTTTCTAATCTTTTGCATTTTAGAGCTTTGTAATCGTAGAAGTAGAGTTGTTGGTGAGTCTGTATTTTCGTTAAGTGAATCTATGGTGCTGAGTTTTTGATGAAGCTGCAATGATTTTTATCATCATGGTTGGCTTCCAATAAAGGTATGAGGCAAGTATTGTGTTGATTAAAGTTGCATTTGCATCTAGCGTTGATACGGCGTAGATATGTTTTGAGCGTTTACGCCGCATCAACGCGACGTTGTTGTGCCAAATGTTTTTAGTCTCACGGATCCTTAATGATAAAATTACCGTAGCCTTAATGATAAAATTATTAGTGTCCTCAGTAAATATCGGTCGTCATTTTTGTGTAAATATGAATTTAATATTGTCTTTTAATACGCAGCTTTCCATTCCAGTACATTCTACATCTTGGACGCTTCTACACATTATTTTGTACCCATTATACTAACATAGACCTAAAATCCTCACTTATGTACATTGCGTATTCACCTCACAACAAATTTGCTAAAGTTTCTACATCCTACATTGATTAAAATTAGAAGTAGATTGGCAATGTTAAATATTCAAAATCCACTTTGACACTTGAAACGTTTCGATTTCACGTCTACGTTGAGCGTGAATAGAAATAGATACGCCATATTGAATTTTTCAAACTTTGACACAGGCATTGTTTAAATTTATACACTCACATGTTTGGATTTTATATGTTTTTTTTTGATAAAGCATGAAACTTTAATTGATAATACCTACTCACAAAAATACACTTCACACTTAGTGTATTTTATACTGTACTTCACTACACACAGTTGCGGTATCAAATCTAAATCAAAATTAGGTGAAGAGTGTTTTGAGTGATTTTACATTAATTATGTAAAAAAGTTTAAATCATTTTGCACTACATACATTTATTGGTTTGAACATGGGATATTTTCTTACCGTGTAAAAGCACTAATTTTATTTGTTGTTTGCAGGAAAATATATGTAATTAATTCACTCGTCGCATCCGTTGGGTTCCACTTCAAATGAGAAGCTATTTATAATATAATATTTTATTATTTATCTATTGTAAACGTTTAATAAAAATTGTAAAACTACGCTCTAAACTTAAAAGGAACGAAATATTACACACTATAATCGGCTGTTTTTGAATAATACAATTATTCAAAATGTAAATGTAAATTAGATTATAATTATTCAGTATTCTAAAATATTCGTTTAAAATCCAGTTATGATGCTTAAAATGTGAGAAAAAATGTTCAGAATTAAGTAACAATATTAACTGTAATCTATCCGTTTACAAGGTTATGATAAAAAATAATTTTAGTAAAAAGAACATCTTGCTTTTACATAACTATTGACTCTAAAATATAATCATGGCTGTCGAAAAATTTATTTGCGTGCCTTGTAGATACTATTTAGAGTCCTGTTTCTATGTATGTTATCTATTTATGTATGTACTTAAAAATACCTATTTATATTATTGTAATAATAATTACCTGTGTCGGCCAAAAAAAACTTCTTAAAGGATCGAATTCTTCCAAATGTAGTGGAATCTTTCTGATATTGTAAAATAGTTCTATAACACATAATATTTATCTTTATTCCTAACACTAATAAAATTAATTGTTTCCTCATTGTATAACACCAAATACAACAGCGATGGTAGAAATACGGAATTGAATTGACACTAGTAAGAGAAATAATTATAAAATTAAATTAGTTTTGCTTATTTTATAGTTTAACAGATCTTATGAATAGAATTATTGTAAGTTAATTAAAATTATTTTAAATGTCCAATAGAATTCATAGCGTCTTAGAAGTCAATTATTTGCAATTTATACAAATCATTATATTTTAGCGGCTTAAAAGAGTCAATTAAAGAGAAATTGATTATTTATTAATTATATACTTAGAAATCAATTTTGTGGACAGCGATTATATTCAAAATTATTTACAGCAACGTCAAATTTATGTATATTAGGCTGAAGACGTACGAAAGCTGTAAGTGCTTACAGTTTTAGTGTGCCATGTATTAATTTTGTAACTATGTGCTTTGTTAACGGACTAATTATTTGCAATAAATACTAAAGTAAAGAAATATACTATAATTAGTTAGAGTACATGCAAATGGTTAAGGGATATGAGGTTGTATTTTCTCTGTAGGTACAATGTGAAATTGTAAGCAGTTACAAATCGAAGGTGCCACTGACAATATTAGTTATTTTATAAAAAAAAGAGTGTGATAATTAAATGAGAATTTGAATTATATAATTATAATCATTTGTCTATTCGGTGTTGTGCTAATCGCTTGTCTTTTCAATGTAGTTAATTATAGTTACTTAACTACAAGACTTAAGAGGGAAGATATGAGACAAAATTCTATTATACACACAGTAGAAAATTATATTCTATCTATTTCATAGTGTATCTCATAGGATATCTTATAGCATTCCTTATAAAGTGTATACAAATTCTTCATGATATGATCTCAATGCCCCAATGGGTTGTGATGCTGATCTTGGTTTATGTCCTAGATTACGAGGAAAAACATTAAATGTTATGGAATTGTATTCTACCACATAACCTTTGAACAACACCAAATCTTGTTTGCAAAATTATAATGATAAATATTCACTAATATTTAATATTCCTTAATAGTTGCAATCTGCAACTTAATTTCAAAGTTTTAATATTATTATTCGACAAGTTAATAAAAAAGGATTAAAAATACCTATTCATATTAATAACACAATTATTTATTTTAATAATTAAATGTTGTAGTGTAAGATAGTGTACCTGTTATTTTAATTTTATTTAAAGGTTTAAAAATTTGGCGTGTTATAAAACTATTATTGAAAATCACAGATTATACCATTATTAATGTTGTTATTATTTTAAAACTCTAATGTAAATTACATATTGAGTATAAAATATGTGATGAATATATACAGTGAATCATATAACTTTATTTGTGTTCGACCCTCTTTATTAAACTAGAAGTAAAAAAAAGTTATTTCAGTTTCATGCTTTCAATAACATGTAAAAATATTTGACGCCCAACCTGATGCCATGATTGTGCAAGTAAGTTTATCTTATGCAATCCCTGCAAGTGTCTAAATATAATATATTGATTAACATCGCCCACAAAGTGAGAAGTTCGTAAAATCACGAAGCCATTACAGACGGTGAACCATGTGTTATCTGTGCAAGAAACTTCAATAATTTAATATTTAGCAACGATATCGCCTCGAGACACGAACTTAACGTGTTAATAGCAACGAACAATCTTCGTAAATTGATAAATTTAGTCCTGTCACACAGCCCGGTAAGGTTGGGGCCAACGTTGGTTGTGATGGGTCTCAGTAGGACCACATATTGGCTCTTTCCCTTTGTTGGCGTGCGGCTTAAATCTAAATAGGACATTGTGTTTACAACAATATTTCAGAGAGTTTTTGATAAAATCTTTTTTCTTTTTATTGTTTATATTAGCTCGCGTTTTACCACTATATCAAGTAATGGTAAGCGATGATTTAATCGATTAGAAACTAAAAAATATGGTATGATTTGAAGACACTTTTAGTTGAGCTTGCAATGAACATGACATGGACATAGTGAGAAAGTTGATAAGGATACTTTATTAATGCCGACTATTTACCCAAACATTGGCCCCAATATGTGGACCCACTATAACGACCAAAATTAAGCCACACATTAAACTAATATCATTCCTAAATAATTTACAATAAAGCCTCATTTACTACCATCCTTTTTAATCTGCACTCCATTTCGCAAGCCATAGACTAGACCATAGAGAATGATGTGAGAGCTCGCGAGCTTTCTCTTTGATAGTTAGCCGCCATTTTGAGTTACAGTAATGGTTGGTATGACGTGAGTTATGCGCCCGTGTCATTTGAACTAAACTAATGTTGGTAGTGCTAGTGCCGTTAATGCAGGTTAAATCGAAAAGTAAATAACGTAATTTATGAATCGAGAAGATAGGCCAATTGATTGTTTTAGCTGTGGTTGTCAAAAATTTAAAAAAGCGCGAAGTTTGACAGTTGATCTAAATATTTTTTGTCGCTGACAATAATTTGATTGTTTATGTTAATCTATATAACGAATGGATCTAGTCGTTGTTAAAACTTACTCTTTAGTAACTTTATTAACCAGTTTTATTTTGAAAGCTTTTAGCTGTTTTGTTCCAATTTTAGTTTTGCTCATCTGTTAGTTCAGTAAAATAAAACGTTAAAGTAACTGTCTCAGCGACGGATGTTAATCTACACTTATTTAATGAATTTTTGTTTTTTACTTTTGCATGACGCATTGGTGTGGTTATTATATTTGTGTAATTAGGTACTCGAAGCCCAAACTATTATTTTTCTATCACATGAATCTTTCCTCTCCTTAAGAATTAATATTCATCTCGAATTTCTCTTCCTTCAAGTGTGTCTCTCTTCTTGGAAAACAAAACAGATTAATGATGTTGCCCTACATAAAGAAACCTCACACCTTAGCCTATTAAAGCCTAATAGGTGATTTAATAAATTAAGTAATGCTAGCTCATGGAAATCTTGAAGTTGATAAATTGTTGAACAATGATTTATTGCTAATTGTAACCCATTTGATCGTTTTTACTTTAAAAGGTAGAGCTTTGGCATTTTCGTCGTGGTTCAGTTTAGTTGCACAAGTTGATATCTATTTCACTTTCATACTCGTTGCAATTAAATCTATCACACTGAATAGTAAAGGAATTTTTTTGAATATTAAACGAAGAACTTCGAAAAAAGAATTTATTTAAATAGTAAACAAAAAACTCCGAAAAAGGAAGTTCTTTGAATAGTAAACAAAGAACTTCGAAAAAGGATGTTCTTCGAAAGTTTCTTCCACGAACTTTGAGAAGTATTTTCGAAGTTCTTTCTCATTCAACTTTAAATTAACCGAAACTCGAATAGTGTGAAAAAAATGCCTGATATAAGCTAGATTTTCCGAAGAATATATAGAATATATATAATAAAATAGAATAGTCGGTACTATGAAGTCAGATTGAAAGCTGAACTTCAGTTTTTCAATTTCTATTTTCACTTTTTGATTGCCTTATCTGACCTGCCTAGCCTTTTTCCAACCCAACCACATATGTTGGGGTCGGCTTCCAATCTTACCGGAAGCAGCTGCATGGAGTGACCGCCTAACTGACTTCCACGAACCCACTGGGCGATACGATCGATATCCCTTGACAAGACTGGTAACCTACTATAAGTGGCAGCCAGACCAACGGCTTAACGTGCTTTCCGAGGCACGGAGGAGTCTGGGTATGTTAAGATGGTCACCCATCCACAGACGAACCTCGGCAAGTGTTGCTTAACCTTGATGATCGACCCGTGTGGCTGTTATTATTTAGCCAAATTATCTTAATAAAACCTCATTTCAAACACTTTAATAACTTGTAAACAATACCATCGAAGAAAATATCACCTTACACCATTTATAACGAGAAATAGAAACATCACTATCGATAGCTTTCTCGGATCGACTGCTCCACCAATCAGGGGATATTTTCCGTTGAAATTTTAGCTGCATATAAAGTGATGCAAAAATACAGTGCGAACACAATATTTTGTAGAACGGACAGCCCATTAGTTACCCTGTGGGAACTGTCTAGGGAAACAAAGCGTGTTTCGTTACATACAACTGTACTAAACTGCGTTCAATAATTACGTACTATTTGTTCTCGTGTGTGTTTGTTTGTTCGGAAGTGGGGATAGGAGTGGGTTTTGGATTTGATAGAATTTTCTTCTCATTTTTTTGTTGTTTTTAACTGAAGGTATATATTTAGTGAAAGATATTAATTAAGAAACGATAGTATTCAAATATGATGCATACGAGACTTACTTAACAAAAAAAAGTATAAAAAATTAAATGAGAATAACTCAAAACATTTTACAGCATTTTGAGGATGACTAAAAGTGAGATTTAATTGAAGTTTCTTCCCATTAAAAGCTCAGGTTGGCCACTGTAGAAAACATGTGGCCAAATGAAGTATAACAGACCCTTCCCATACGGTGCCATTGTGGAGCTACTTCTCAGGGTATGACTACATCACCTCCTTTCCTACCCATCATTCCCAACAACCGTCACCTACCAGTATCTGAAAGTGACAAATGACAGAGCTGTACAAGTAGCCACATACTGTCTGGTGGAAGACGTCCCGGGCGTCGGGAGTCGCAGGGCGATCCCCGGCCACCGTAGGCGCGGGCCTGCGGACGGCGAGCGTCGAGTGGCTCGCTGTCCGATCACCACCAGGCCCGGGTCGATGGCGCGTTGTGTTCCACGAACGCCTCAAAGAGTTTTCAACATAAGAGACGGGGCCCGCTAGGGCAAGAGTCTGCCAGAGTTAAGAAGGAACACAGATGGGTTTTAGTCATGACACGCCCTTCCACTCCATCCAAAACGGACCAGCATACTATACCATATAAACTATGTATTTGTTGTTTTATGTTGTGCCTGTGAGTGAGTAAATATAAATATTTTCTATTGTATTCTAAGACTTAAACTTTAATAAAGCTGAGGAGTTATTAGTCCTGAGAGCCCAATAAGAACCGTTACGGTGGTAGATAAATCCCCAGCGAGATGAAACGACTCAGGGTAGTGGTAACAGAATCATAACGCTCGTAGATCTAAAAGAGTCGGCTGCGAGATATTGAATTTAGTGTGAACACTCGGAGCATTATTTAATTGCGTGTCAGCAGCGCGGCGCCTCGCCCGGTGAGAGGTGATACACTGTGCGCCGATTGACGGGGCGTTGGGTAAAATTAAATTGGTGAAGTATAGTTAGTTTGTATTAAGTTGACATGATTTAATTAGACTATTAATAAGATTGAGTTGGCAAAATATTTCTGTTTTTTTTTGACGTGACAACGTCTAATAAATCGATGGCCGGCTGCACGCACGAGAAAGGATGACTCTTTGTAACGTTACACTCATTGTCCCGTTACAATGTTTTGTAATGATGTTGTCACGTTAAACTATCGTCCGTAAACCGACTTTACAGACTTTTAACAATTTTTTTTTACTAGCTTACCGACGTACCAAAATTCATCAAAATCAGTTCAGCTATTTAGGCGTGAAAGCGTAACAAACAAACTTTCGCATTTATAATATTAAAGTTAGATGTGTTAGGATTTAGGAAATAACCTTCCGTAAAATTATCTTCATCATCATCTGACTAACCTGTTTCCAACTATGTTGATGAAGACTTGCAGTTCAACTGGATGCAGTTGAATGCCAGTATATAATTTACGTCAAGCAATTGCTATCTGATAAAACTATGGGCAAGTTATTTTATTATTTAAATTTTCTCAGATAATACAGATCTTCGTAAGGTAACGCTGAATTTTTCTCCTAAAATACATGAAAAGCCTAAACATAAAAATATTTATTAAACTGATTGAACAGAAAATTATTGGGATCAGGTTTTGTAAACCTAAAATCCGATTTATTTCTGTTATTACTAGTCAGGTTACTAGCATTACTTGTTCAATTTAGGATGACAAACAATAGTTCACTCTAGTGCAACAGTTACAAACTAGTATTTTTTCTTCAATATTTGCATAAGCCCAGTGTGCAGTGATAGTTCTTGGTAATGGGACTGTCAGGTGTTTGAGCAGCACATATCGCTGTTTATTTTCGCATTCCCTGAACTGTAACACTGTGGATTTGTTTATTTTTGTCGACACAGCCTCGCGACCTGGCACTCTGTGCGTTTGAATGATATATTGTTATAGACTATGAATTAAAGCGAGACTTTTTGTTCATGCAGATTTAATGGACATTGTGTTTTGTTATTTGTTCAGTGTTCGTTTAAAAAACAGTTTTCTTAGGCGACACATAAATGCAGCTTTTTGGATCAGTGAAATAAAAAATAATACTAAACAATTCATACAAGTTACTCGCGAGTCAATTAGTTTAAACAGTTATTTTAGCTTGAAGTTTACAGATTAGTCAAAGGAATGAATACAACGATTTTTAAAAGAAGGAATGAATACCAATAGGACCAGCCAGCATACTCCGGAGCGAAATAATAAATTATCATTGATAGTACATATCTAGCTCTTGTGTGGTTTTTAGGGTTCCGTACCTCAAAAAGTAAAAAACGGAACCCTTATAAGATTACTCTCTTGTCCGTCTGTCTGTCTGTCCGTGTGTCACCACCGATTTTCTCAGGAACGGGTGGACCTAGCAAGTTGAAATTTATACCAAATACTGAGGTCTATAGTCCCTATTAGATGTATAAAAATCAATGTCCTGATTAAACACGATAAAAAGAAATGAGCAAATTTAGATATTTTTACACGTTCCCAACAGGTGTGTGAGTGAATAGTTTATTTAGGTACCTTTATCTGTGCCTTTTTTTGGATGGAAAATCATCAAATTACTCCTTCCGCTCTGCGGGAGCGAAAGGGAGTGTCAGGCTCTTACTGACTAAAACCCATGCATGTTCCTACTAATGCCCTTTACGTTCCAGGACCGCGGTGACTCTTTCGAACAAATTCCGCAACCCTGAACTAGCAACACAAACCTACGCCACAAGCCCATACCTCCTATAAAATACTATCGTTGAGCTTATTATTTTCACGGTTACTCATCCCAAGTGCCTGTCAGGACGTTCATATTACGTGTGGCCTTTAGGTAATAGCAAATTGCGATTATTATGTTACAGCCTAACGAGGTGCTTGGGACTTTCCCTATAATCGGCCAGTACACCGACTTCCCGAACGTTTTTGTTCTCCTCACTTGATGTGGCCGCACTTAAGCGCTTGGCGAATGTATGATAATGTGTGCAGCGAGTAATGGTGGAGAGTGGTAATTTTAGAGGCCGTTTTGAAGTTAACGGGTAATGGAATTATATTGTGATCTGTGTTAGAAGTTTGAGGGATAAGTTTTTTGACCCCTTACAACATGTTAGACGACAAGAGCTCCAAATTCACATCATCATTCGAGCATATCCCTTTCCATTGTCCTTTGGGTGACTTAAAGTCCTCTGATGAGGCCCATTGTGAGCGACCAAGTTTCAGTTTCGTCGCACCAATCGCCTCAGATCGCCCTGGATTCAAACCATGCGATTTACGATACACTAAAGGTTTCCGTGGTTATGGTGGTGCCATCTTATACATTGAGGCCACAGTGTATGCAGCATTGTCTATGACTTCAATGCCCATGGTGGAACAGAGCTTGTACATGCTCTCTTAAGTTTTTCTTTCGTACTTTGATAAACACATTTATTGGCAACTAATATATTGTTTGTGGGTACTCCAACCAAATGTGCTTCAGAACAGAATTGTCAGGTTCTCTATCGAAGTAGTTTAATCTGATAAAAATAAGTTCGGACATCACTAAACTTACTGAACCTTCGAAATAAGTTCTACAGTGACGAAATAACCCTAGGTGGTTTGATATATTTTCAGTTTAAGTTATGAAAAAAATGCCTAGTCATATTCGTAGCATTTACAAAGAAGCCAAGTAATCCAGCAATATAATATTTTATTGGTAAACGCAGTCGTACTTGCGGATAGTTAACTAAATTGTTTCATATCATAAAGTCAATCCTACGCCAATTAGGGAACCCGTCCAGTAACAAGTGAAGCTAAAGATATTATTATATTGCCTGTATTTACCGATTGATAAGCATGTGTTGGGTAACACATTATTTAACGGTTATTTTGCTTCAGGTTTATACATTGAGTTAAGAGGCCTTAAGAGCGCGTTTCCACCAGAGATGTGCGAGGATGCGTAGCGAGGGATGTTTTTGTTAAGAATCAACAGAATCATTTCATTTACCTAGCCTCGCTCTTCGCAGCTCAGGTGGATTCGGCTTAACGGCGTGAGGTACAAAACAAGTGAAGAATGGGTGCGAGGGATGTGTGCTAGGGATGGACGCGAGCGAGAAACTGAAAAGAGTCCGCTACACATCCTCGCATCGGTCATCTGCACACCGTTTCCCTACGCATCCTCGCGCCACTCAGCTACCTCGTTCATCTCTAAAAGAAACGCTCACATCGTTTCACAGCGTCGCTACATATCCTCGCGCCACTCATTTTTCTCGCACATCTCTGGTGAAAACGCACCCTGATGCTTGGCGCATTAGTATCTAACATTATGAGGATACAAAAGGAGGATTTAAATACTTGAGCGTAAGAACTGTCATTCGTCAGCCTCGCTTGTTACAACTTATTTGTAAATTTCTTGGCCGAGCCATGTTCTCTTTACATTTAAGATTGTTCTTCTTGTCCTTTTTCGCCACAAATTTCTGTTCTGGGTCGTTGAGACAGCCAAATGTTTGACTTCTGGTCGTTGTTATGATGAATATCCATGATAGAGGGATGTTCAACGATTTGTCGGACAGAGTCAATGCTCAAGACTCTACCGGTCATGCATTCTGCGGGTCTTTACATCACATGCCCGAGGTTTAGATGAGACTAGTAAACTAAATAACATAAAAGCGAGAAATATAACAGAAAGCTTCGCTCTCACTGGACCCATAACCTATGTTTACAATCTCAATACAATCACGGTAAGCGTAACAGTGCCGACAAGAAGAACAATTGCTTATTATCGTAATATGACGGACTGCAGTAATGCATTTTATATTGTTTATCGTTCTGTAAGCAGGGGAAATAAAGAAATAAAAGGATATAGGAACGGTGGTAGTGTTTTATTTGGAGGAGATGATTCATGTGTCAGGATAGGTTGTGTTTATTTAGAAAGAAAAGAAAGACATAAAGAAAGAATAATATTATTATTATTATTTTTTTATTTATTTATTAGGCTCACCAACAATTGTTAACACCAAAAATATTACGAAATACTTAGCTTAAAAAAATGGTGTAGTGTCACATTTTTTTACAGCGTTGAGCCGAGTTCGCAGCAAAATTGTATAATCATAAAAACCGGCCAAGTGCAAGTAGGACTTGCACACGAAAGGTTCCGTACCATAAGCCGAAAAAAAACATTGTTCTTGAATGGGGGACTTTTATTTTTAATTTAATTAATTTCTTTTTTATTTGTTGTTATAGCGGCAATAAAAATACATCATCTGGGAAAATTTCAACTGTCTAACTATCACGGTTTATGAGTTACAGTTTATGAGTTACAGACAGACAGACGGACAGACAGCGGAGTCTTAGTAATAGGGTCCCGTGTTACCCTTTGGGTACGGAACCCTAAAACTGAAGAAGACAAAACATTTATGTATTTGACGAGAGTTCATCAGGTAGGTACATACACATAAAATAAATAAAAACAAAGAATACATAGTGCGAGCCTCATGGCTGCGCCAGAAAGGTTCCTTTCAGCACTGTTGCTAGACAGATGCTGTCTTACTGAGCCTTAAGTAACGAGTGACAGAGCAATCAGTTTCGTACCTAATACGCCCAAATGCGACTGGAGTAGCTAGTATTTTGAGACGTGTCGTATATTCTTAGGTTTAACCCTAGGCAGGCACTTTGTGTAATTTAGTCCATGAAACGGTGATGGAATACCCTGGGTACGTGATATTCATCAACCTGCACTAGCCGTATTTATCGGTCATCGCCTGTGTCTCAGAAGTGGGAAAATTTTATGCTGCAATAAATTAACGATTTCAGGATTTTTTGAATTCAGATTCTATTCTGTATTCACATATATATGACAGGGTTATAGACTTAGTAGGTATAGTACATGGGTACACGAGGAAAGCTATGTCACTTCTTCTTCCCAGCTAAAACACTAGGAAGTGGTGACGGGCGGGCGTTTTGGGGGACTGTCTTTATGTAGATCTTTGACGTTCAAAAAGTGCTGGCACTCAGCCTAATTTGAATAAATGACTTTTGAATTTTGAATTTTATGGACAGAATCTTGTTTAAAACAAAATGAAGCTTGCCCTTCCCAGATCGGTTTCACAAAGACTGAAGATGCTACCGATGCGCGCACGCACAATACGTGCCGACTACAACGAGATAGAAACATTCCAATTTCAAATTGTTGTCATTATTGTTCCCATACGTTGCACTAAAGCATTGAAGAATTCCATTTTTGAATCGATCTAGCTATTGTTATGGTTATTTTCTTTTTTTTTCAGTTAGAATTTTACGATTGTATTTTTTTTTAAGGATGGGAAATCATCAAATGACTTCTTCCACTCTGGGTGGAGAAGAAGGGCATGTCCAGACTCATACCGACTAAAACCCATCCGTGTTCCTTCTATAGCCCTTTGCGTTCCAGGGCCGCGGTAGCAGGCTCTAGCCCCAGCGGGCTCCGTCTTCTATGCTGACATCTCTTTGAGGCGCACGTGGAACACAACGCGCCATCGACCCGGGCCTGGTGGTGATCGGACAGCGAGCCACCCAACGCTCGCCGTCCACCGGCCCGCGCCTACGGTGGCCGGGGATCGCCCTGCGACTCCCGACGCCCGGGGCGTCTCCTTTTGTAATGATTGTGCAACAGGTATTTTGGTATTTGAACTTTGTAAGAGAAAAAAAATATATATCAGTACCGATTTATTACTTGATACCATGCAGATGATGATCATCATTGTTATTCATATTGGACCACTAAACGTGGGCAAGAGAATAAAATTATAATGATGACCTTAAACCAATATAGTCTCTATGTGTATTTCCAACGCTTATATTTATTTATTTAAACTTTATGTACAATAGTGGTACATGTGCGGACTTAATCCATCAAGACATTCTCTAACAGTCAACCTTTGGGTTTAAAAGACTACACTATGGTAGGTGTATGTATAACAAATAAAAATAAAATTTAAAATTTAATTTTGTTCCGGAAAGAATGCACACATAATATATATACATATATATAATTCTAATAAAATACATTCCTATATATGCTAAAATATGATATCTTATTTATAAAATTCTCGTGTCACAATGTTAGTTACCATACTCCTCCGAAACGTCTCCACCGATTTTTATGAAATTTTATACGCATATTCAGTAGGTCTGAGAATCGGCTACTTTTTATTTTTCATACCCCTAAGTGACAAATGGGTTTTCCACCCCTAACATTTTTTTTTATTATTCGGACATTTTTTTTTATAATCTGGCATTTAAAAATAACATACAACCCTAAATTTTCACCCTTCTATCACCAACCCCTATTTTTTAATAGCGATATTAGGGCTTTAGATATTTTCTACTCTCGGTGGTCGATTATTGGTAATTTACCACTCGATCAGTTAGTTATTCTTGACTATTTATTAGAAATTTAAATAGAATTAAAAAAATATTTTAATGTTGGGAAGCCTATTTAAAGAAAGGGGGAGGCTTTAGGCTATATAACATCACGTTACGGCCAATAGGAGCCAATCATTCATGAAAAATGTGACGCAGACAAAGTTGCGTGGGTCAGCTAGTAGGTATATATAATTATCTTACAGATTAATAGAATTCATAATAATCATGATGAAGAACAACTAAAAATGACAGGCTTTTAAGAAGTGTTTTCGGATTTTACGCTTAAAGTGAAACTTTAGACTCAACCTTTCATAAATGATGAAAGAAGAAAAATAACCAGCTCTAAAAGAACTTGAATCTCAAAACGTAAACTATATTGGAAACAGAATTATATTTAAGTCAAAAGTAATATTTGAAAATACCTGAGGCATTAAAGTCCGCCCTTATACCTGCGTCCAGCTGCCATCAATCTGCCTAGCCTTTTCCTAACTATATTGGGGTCGGCTTCCAGTCAAACCGGATTCAGCTGAATACCAGTATTTTGCGTGGAGCTGTTGAATAAATAAAACAAATGAAACGCGATTACTGAAGGCAACAAAGCACATAATCGTTTATCCACCTATAAGAACAAACATACGGAAACAATTCAAAGTCCAACCAAATGATATTCAAATTCTGTCATTGTAAGATAAATTAAAGCGATTCTAATCATTTAATTGCAGGCCGGAGATATCATCATCTTATTGTCTGAGTACCACAACGGGTAGAACTACCGGGTAAATTGGTCAAAGGCCAAACTCACTTTGAGGCCATAAATACGGCGGTAAAGATACAAAATCTGAGCCCTTAAATTACAACATGATAATCGAAACGGGAATAAAGTGTTGCGAAATATGGATATTGGGCATTGCTATATGCAACGTGTAACAGAACAAAACGCAATACCTCTTAAGGGGTAATTGTACTCACCATTATGAACAACTTTTACGGTGATGGGACCAATCCCAAAGTCGCTAAAAATATCCTCTGTTCAGTATATTTTGTCAAGTTATGGGCTCAGGCATGTATGGGGCAGTCGATTTTTTTCGCGATTTCAGTATTGGTTCTACATCGAAAGTGGTTGATAATGATGAGTACAATTACTCCTTAGAGGTATTGCGTTTATTCTATTACACGTTGTAGACAAACAGTGGCTTTGTATTACCCTTATGCGCTTTTATTTTGATAGAACGTGTTGTGTGTTTTGTAACCATCTAAGAATACACTATCTCAAAATACTAGCTGAAAAATATTTCCACAACTACAGACTTCAGACTTCACCCACAAACTTTGATATTTGTAAACTATCAAAGTTCACCAGGTCAATATGTTTACAAGTCAAGTGCGAGCTAATTATTCCGTGTTTTTCCAAGGACTTCCTTGCTTGGTGCTTATTCCTTAAAATGTATGATCTATTTAGAGAAAACCAAAGATTTAACCTTTTGAACGCCAGAGCATTAACGCATCGGCGTACCCTCGACACCAAGCAACAAATTCGCCGTATTTTTTGTCACATATTTGTGACGTTTGGCGTACAGGGCACGCGTTTGCTTGTCATGTATACGTGACAATGGCGTTCAAAAGGTTAATTAGAATATCAAACTGGACCAAAGCTTAATTCAACAGTTCATAGTGGCATCCGCGCCAACGTCAGGCAGAAATCTGCTTAATGCGGGCTAGAACCAACTCCATTCTCAAATGGATGGGTCAGTATGTATAGATTTATTTCTAAGGTATTATAGTAGGCGCCAGATAATCGTGGAATAACGGTCATTGACCCACCTACAATTATTGACGTTTTTAATTTGAAAAACGGAATTAATGACACAAAGCTGTCCCGAATCATCATCTCTCGTGATCCTTAACATTGTCTAATAATGAAAAACGATTCATATTTAATTGTTCAGGTACCTATGAACAGTTATTAGGGAAAGGTCAATATACTTTATTCCACATTTATCTGGCGCCTACTATAGTAATCTTTCTTGTTCACTAACCCATATGGATGTTGCTTGTTGTTGTTGTTGTTTTTTTTTTTATTAGTTTTGCTTCAATAACGTGAAAAGTTATTTTTTTTACGTTTTTTGGAAAAAATAAATCGGTCACGGCGGTTTCATTTATAAAAAAAACCGTCGAACTTATCACGTTATTGAAGCAAATAGGCGATATGTAGTTTTGGACGCGGAAATTATGATTATTTTGTTTTTTATAGTTTTCTGGCCACAGTCAAATCACATGGAAACAATTACTCCGAACACATGGTAGGTGTGATCGCCACCCCATTGACTTATGGCCGCTATTCGACTACAGTTACAAAGTTTTCATTAGCTACCTTACATTAAACACCTGAAATGTCAGGGACTGTAAAACTCTTTCAGTTTTTAAAAGAAGAGTGAAAGAACACTACCTTTCGGTAACATCATAGTTGCATATTTAAAGCATACATTATTATTTATCTTATATTATTATTTAAGTAGTATGTATTAGTATGATATTAATTTTAGTCATATTTATATATATAGTATGTATATATATTTAGTATTTTTTCTACGTAAGCATAACTTTTGCTCACGATGTCTACATCTCTTTTATTCGACTCTCCTTTCGCAGGTATGCTGGAAGAGATTTCTTTAGAAATAAGCATCACCTTTGTACCTATTTTCTGTTTCCTTCTTCTTATCTATTTGTTAAATGTGTGTACATAAACTGTTAAGTAAATAAAGAAATAAATCATGTATTAAAGTAAAAATAGAGTAGCTTTTTCTCCAACTATGGTAGGGTCCTTGACACCCAGAACCCATGTGTGTGTAGTGTATGTGTGTGTGTTTTATGATTATTTTGTTTGTTTTAATAGTTTTCTGGCCACAGTCAAATCACATGAAAACAATTACTCCGAACACATGGTAGGTGTGATCGCCACCCCATTGACTTATGACCACTATCGAGTCGACCACAGTTACCGAACTTCCATTACCTGGCTTGCGTAATGTCTTGTTTTAAAGTAATTGCGGCTTATTATTGCCCTGTTCTCAACATTCTCGTTAGAACTTACATGATTAGTGGGCTTAAAGGTTAAGAATCACTATACTGTTTCCTTGTGTTGGAAATTGGGAATGGGAGTCGTTAAATTGTGAGAAGTATGGGTTGCGGAATGATATCCAGTGTTTCCGCGATTTTGGGGAAATTGTATTTTCGATGTACTCTTACTCCGTTTAAATTTTCACGTTTTTTCGAAATCGGATCTGATATTCAAAATTGCGGAAAATTTAAAATTACTCTTACGCAAAAATCTTTATATTTATGTTAATTGCCAAAAATTTGAGATTTGGAGTTATGCCTTTTTTGTAGCGGAGAGGGTCGATATTGCTTGCTCTTTCTACAGCAATAAGGTCTTGGGATCCATATCTCAGTCATTATCGGTTCATTTTGATGTTCATCCGAAACTTAAAAAGCTGAAACCGAAAATGTATTGTAAAACTTGGATGTTTTCCATCAATTCCTTAGTTTAATAATATAGTTTTTAATCCAAGTTTAATCAACAACACATTGAAAACAGCAACAGTAGTGTAGTAAACAAAGTCTTAGAATAACCGTACACTTATAGGTCATCGAATGAAATATCATAAAAAAACAACGGGTTGCACTCCGGGAGTGCCGGCAGAAGTGAAAACTTGAAAATGGTTAGGGAATAATTTCGCACGAATTGCTTTAATTATCAGTATAAAAGTACTATCATTTATGTGGTAAAATACAATATTCATTTATTGCGCCATCGTACAAAAATATAACAATTAATATTACATTAAAAATTTAAGACTTCAGAACTTTCCGTCCGTCTTACGAATTTTCGATCAGGTCACGTGTCCTGACGCGAGTTTAACATTTTTTACCCATCCCAAAAAGTGCACAACGCCGCGAAAGAAGTCTTCACTTAAAAAAAATGAAGCCAAAAAGCAAATTGCATCAAAAAAAAGTAATATACAATCCAACCCCAATTTACTCAAAACAAAAGTAAGCCACAAAACGTCCACTACAAAATCCATTGACTATTTACTATAATGACTTGACTATTAGGGCTAAGTGCCCCTGTTTCGTGGGGACGACACCTTGCAGGTTAAGTGGGTCCTATAAAATTTTACTACCCATCGGCCAGAAACGATTGTTATAACTGAATTGAGAACCGCTGTTTCGAGGATTATGGTTTAAAAATGTGCTGCTGTATTGTTGATTTGGTTTGCATAATTAAATGCTTTTTTATTAAGAAAGCCGTAGATTCTAGATATCGTAGATCGTAGTAAATCTAAGAGCACATAATAGGATTTAGAAATTTTAGTGTTCATGTTTTGCAGCATATGGATTGTATATGAGGAAAAACTTGGCTAGTCAATTTCAATTTGTCTAGACTGCTATCATAGTTCCGTTTAATTCAAGAGTCTAGTAAATAAATAATTTTAATCTTGTTATTGCGACTGCACCAGCACTTAATTTAAATCCTGGGACAAACATCAAGATAAGATGAAAGCAACTTGTAGATCAGCCCATCATCATAAACCATTCATAAAAATAAAGTAGACCACACGCCAAGAATACCATCCCCTCTACAAAAATTCGCACACTTTAATCAGCATCTAAAAAACGAAAAAATCGCACAATCAACTCCCATTATCGGCATTCTCAACATGTCCCATCTTCCCATAATCACCCTTACACTCGCAGTAAGGCTGACAGTCGACTGGAGAGGAGAGGAGAGGAGCGGAGCGGAGCTATGCCAATGTTTACCAATGGAATTTCATAAAATCCCCATTCCGCTTCAATGGACAGGGATTTACGTTATAGTTTAAAAATTCATACAATACCGGGAAGTAGAGCGAGGCAGCGTAGCGGGAAAGCGGAAAAAACCAGCCACCCGCTCAAATTAATTGTCGTGTAAACTCGGCCCAGCTTCACACAGACCACAACTCCGCTCCGCATTACTTCCTCGCTCCGCTACGCTACCTCGCTCTGCGTCAATGGACAGACAACCTTAAAATCCTTTACGAAAATAAAAGAAATTCTCTGATATAAGGTAACATGACGCAAGCCTCGTTATTTTATTCAAGCGAGCAACAACTTCATCTAGCTCTGAAGTACGGTGTTAATTAAACAGACTGTTATACAGGTGTCCTTGTCTGGCTTGCGGGAAAGGTATGCTCTGTTTCATTATTATTACATGGTACGCTTTGAGGTGATGGGGTTGGCAACATTTTGTTTTTTTCTTTGCTATTTCTTCAAGGCGTCGTCGATGATGATTAATTTCTCAAAAGAATTTGAATTTTCAAATCTGTATCATACGATTTCTTGCCGTGTTGGTTCAGTCGATATAAACGGCCGGTGCCTTTGGTAATGAGTTGACTGCCCAGGAAGTACTGGTTATCTTATTAATCAAAGCTCTTGGTGTCCCGTAAAGTCCCAACGACGAAATTACCATTGACGTTGAAGCCGCTAAAAAAATCAAACAAAAAACTTTTTTACAAAAGGTGTTTTTGGTTGTTTCTTCGTATTTTAACACCGACTTCCGAAATTAAAGTTATTTTATACTTTGTAGTGTTTTTTTTTTAATTTGGAAGTCAAAAAAATACAACCGACTTCCGAAATTAAAGTTATTTTATACTTTGTAGTGTTTTTTTTTTTAATTTGGAAGTCGGTTGTATTTTTTTGTAAAAAAGTTTTTTATTTTACACATTTTAGTGGTACCCACCCTAACCTAACAACACCACTGGAAAGTCACAGGAAAGCAAAAACGCAATTTCGTTTACTTGGATGATATATTTTCTATTTCCTCCAGCTATTTTTAATTTAAAATTTCTATGGGACCAATTTTCCGATTCATAAATGACGGGGTTATGAGGTAAAAAATATGAATTGAGAACCCCTCCTTTTTTTGAAGTCGGTTAAAAAGTAGCTACTGTGCCCATCGAGCAAGTGCAAGCAATAAATTGGCTGAGTTTGATCGCAATCGTATTATCGGTATGGCAGTGCATAACATACTAACAAATAAACTTTGATTACATAATAAAAGATTTATGCCAAAAATAACCGATGCGCTAAAAAATAACTCACAACAAACCAAAACTATTGACATAAGGGAAATAACAAGCTTAGGTACCACAAGTCACATTCCAACCTCTCTACCAGTCTACCACGCCTGTTTACTTGACATTTCCTTTCAATCCTCGATCTGCAATGACCTACAATACAAAATTGATAAACCATTACCTGCAGCTCAAAATACGCGTAGTAATATTAAAACTGACATCACTGCAAGACAAAGAATGTTGGCGACATCTATTTTTTTTGTAAGGGAAATCATCAAATGACTGGGGGGAGTGTCAGACTCTTACTGCCTAAAACTCAAGGGCCACGGTAACTCTTTCGAACAACTCCGCAACATGTTGGCGACCTCTGGCGCGCTAGTATGAGTAGCCGCATTTGCACATTTGATAAGATCATCAAAGTGACATAAAATTGTGCCAGCAGCGTTCAGAATAGCTACCTCCGTGTAACGTACGTATTGTATCGTCGAGTACAACAAGGGCTTGGGGAATATTTTTTCTAATATGAAAACGAAAGCAGTATAGAAATTTCACCCGTCATTTCGAAATTGGCACGAGTCACACTTTTTACGCTATTTCATACATTGAAGTGAAAAAAATATGTGAAAAAAGGCCAAGTTCCTATCCCCAAAAGTTCGGCCTATAAAAGTGGTGAGATTAATAACAGGCCAAGCATTTCAGAACTGCAGAATAGTCCATGACTCTAACATGTGTTTTTTGCGAATACAAGTAAACAAAGAGGTTGGAGCTTTCCTGACCACATAAAAATGATGAAAACTCGAAAAATCGTTTTCTTAAAGCTATGATTCCTTATTATCAACTTGGAAAGGTTTTTCTTCTAACGTCGATTTTACAATAAATTTACCAAAAAAGAAGAAGGAAGTAGAAAAATCTTCTCTTTTTGGTACCCTGTATTTCAGTAATCTTCAACTAGGCATTTATTAAGTGGTCCAAGTTTCATTAAGTTGTGATTATTGCAAGTAAAGTTATGAGGGGTGTAATAATAGCTCGAAATGATTCGTGTTATATAAATAAACGATATTTATTTTGTAAAAAGGTTAAACATAACACTTTTACACGTCAATCTTTTTTGGTCAATTTTAAACTAGATGAGGCCGGTGTTTCCTAGCTGTCTACCCTGAGAAGAAACACCGAAACAAACTCAGAGGTCAAAGTATGTCAAAGTATATTCACACTGCGTGCGTTAGGCCGGAACTTGGCCAGGTGCACTACTTTGCACCCTTTTTGAAATGAGGGATTCAATTATTGTACCACTCATATTGGTGGCTACACAGCAAAAAGTGGTGGAGGAAAATACGGCAATTAGTTTACTTGAGTCCAATGCTTATTTACTTATACTTATATACTTTCCAGAATTGTTCTAAAGAGTTACCGCGGCCCTGGAACGTAAAGGGTATTTGAAGGAACACGGGTAGGTTTTGGTCCGAAAGAGTCTGACGCTCCCTCCCGTTCTGCCCAGAGCGGGCGAAGTCACTTAATAATTGCCCATCCACGAAAAATAAGTGTTACATCTTGATGCATTCCAATAAGGGAATAAAGTTGGACTTCCTCAAAATATCAACAAGCAGTGCCGTATGTGGCTTTTGTTTAATACCTCAACTATTTTCCTTTAAATTAGGAGTGAATTCGGACTTTAGAAGAGGAAGAAAATCTTTACGCATTTCTCAGTTATTCAGTCAAGACTGGCTGTCATTGCTTTATTATGTGACGTTTCCACGAGAGTCCTAATTTTAAATAATAGACGACAATGGTCTATTTTATACTCTTGACATTTCTACATTGACAGCATAAAGATTTCATAATCCCCACAAAAATGTGATTTTACTGTTAATTATTTTAATCCTGGAATCACTTTATGTTCTCGCTAGTACCTCCCTAGTTATGGGTCTCGTTAGGTCACGTTTCAAAGACAAAGCATATAGGTTTTATGTCTCAATTCAGAGAGCCACTGACCAAGCCTCCAAGCCTCCATATTTATATGGAATGCCTGGCATTTAGATATACAACTCTATACGTATGGATTATGGTTAACTTTGTGGTAGTAACAGCTGGGATAACTTTGGGACCTTTGTGGCTTTGGTTTCAATTGTCGCAATATGAGGCCCGCCTCGTCCTTCGCTAGCATTCCTGCTTCGCAGAAGGAGGTGACCGCAAGCCTCCTCGCTCCGGACCATGGATTCAACCAGGGCGGGACGCGAGAGGTCGCCGCCGTTGATCGCCTCGACAAGAACACGGCGGTGCTCAGTCCAAGCAGGGCAGACCTCCGCCTTTGTTCGCTTGCTAAGTCAAAATATTTAAACCTGTTCTGGGAAGAACTTTTGATAATGTTTCTTTTGAGATTTTTCATGACTATTATATACATAAAGAAAACAGGCATCAGGAGGATTGCTGTTGTCTGTTAAACCTATCTTACTAATATTACATATAAATTGTTACGCATTCATGCTTCAACGGCTGGACGGATCGGAATGAAATTTGTTACACAGATAGTTCGAATCCTGAATTATAGATTAAGTCCCGGGCAGAAAACTAGTAAAATGTAAAAGATTACACTTTCGTGCATAACGAAACTTTTAAGTAGGTATTAGAGCATAGGGGAACTAACCGGTTGGTTAGAACGCTTGCCAAAAGTGTAAAAAAACATTTTTAAAGGAAATTAAAGTCATGTTTCTACGTAGTTGTGCCTGAACAAAATTAAAATTACTGACAATGAATGAAAGCTCATACACACACACACAGCGAATATATTGGTCCACCAAATTGTATGAGTCAACCACACAAATCAATTCAAATTTTCGACAGCAGTAAACAACACTACCTAATCGTCTGTCTTATATCACTCAAATACTAAATAATACTTTACTGATTAATAATCCCAGGTGTAAGACTTAATTACGAGTAGAACAGCACTGCCTCCAAAGTTTGTCACTGCAATTTGCACCGCCCCTGTCCAGATTGAACGATATATCTCGCGATATTTCTCGAGATATCTGATAGTGGTGTGCAATTATCGTTTAAATTGCGACTATGGGAGTGATAACTCTAGATTCTGTAGTCTTGTGAGTAAGTATTATAAGGGGATATTTGTGTACCTATATGAGTAAATGAAGAGGAATAAAACTGGCCAAGTGCGAGTCGGACTCGTGTGCAAAGGGTTCCGAACGAATCTCATTTTGTAACATGTTACTTTAACACTAGACTTCTTGTAGGTTTTTCTGTAAACATTTTAGGCTCAGTAGTTATGGTGATAAGGAGGGGAAATGGTAATTTTTCATATAATTTCTTGAATAACTTCAAAACGATTTATTTTAAAATTATGAAAAAAAAAATTAAAACACTTATAATAAGCCCTTTCATTTGATATGTTACAAGGTACAGTTTAAAAAACTTATTTTTGAAGCTTTCTAGTTTGACTCCCAAAAGTGATCCCCATGTTCGAAATTTATTTATTTACACAACGCGTCCGTATTTGGGTCACAGAAGTTCACGTGTGTATCAAATTTCAACACAATCGGTCCAGTACATTCGGACAGACTACCAAGTGCATCCGTAAGTACATCCGTAAGAAACGGAACCCTAATAGGATATTAGGGTTCCGTTTCTTACGGATGTTCGGAACCTTGAAAATAATTGATGATGCAAGCTCCTATCATTTTTCTTTTCAAAAACCATGCAAAGATCAGACCAGATTTTTTATGCTAAGTAAACTAACACTCACAGTGACAAGTAAAAAAACAATTGTGTGAATAAACGTGATTCCGACCCTAATAGGGACAATAAAAACCATTTTTCGAGTAAGTGTATTGCAAAACGTCGTTTAATACATGTGGCATTTTTCATTGCAACCCTCGCCTTTGACTACAGTCTTTTCCGCTTCGGCTACAATGAGAAAGTTTGCCTATTTTCATCAAAGTGTACTATTTACCATCATCCAGTTTAAAGAACTCAACATAATATTATACTTCTTAACTACCAACTAAACCAGAAAACACCCAAGACAAACGTCCGACCAAAAAGAAAATATCACCCTCACTCACAAAAGACATTGCATTGAACACAGAATTTTAATCGCATGCAGGAACATAAAGTTCGATAGTAACCACCAATAAATAATCACCAGCTTTGAATAGAGAGTTACTTAGTTAACACTTGAAATACTCGCGGCCCGGTCCATAAGACCGCGAACTTACTTTTTCAGTTCTACTCATAAATAAATGGCTAACTAAGACGTTGGGACACACAATTTTATGGCCCCGGTGTTGCCAGTTATTTATTGTGCACAGATTTACTTGTAGATCTGTGTGAAGTGAAGCGTTTTCGATTTAGTGAATAAAAAGCGCGAGTCTCATGTTTATAATGACAGGTGTTGAAAGGATCTATTGTGTAAAGTGTGGCTTTAATCGTGAGTTTTACGTTTGTCAGAGGTAAATCTTATTAAAGTTACAGAAGTAATGAATTGCTCTGTTTTATTAACAAAAAGAAAGTGTTTATTTTAGCATACCATAAGAAAGGAAACACAATTAGAGACATATGGTATTTATGTCACCGGAAAATTGCAGACTCCGTAAGATTGTAATACGTATTTATTAGATTATAATTTATCGATATATTAAGAAAAAATCGTTTTTATACAATAAATCCCATACAAATTCAATAGTTTCCAATACATCCGTGTCTTTTTAAAAAAAATTGTTTACAATTTGACGCGATATTTTACAATCTTACTGCGTTTGCAATTTTCCGGTGACATATAAGTACATATATAGGTTGGGAAAAACGCGTATCACATATTTTTGTTTTATTTTAAGTTCTAATAGTTACAACAATAAATTTAATTCAAGAACGGTCAAGAACATAAATAAAAAAACAAACACGATCGCCGATCGCCTACAGTTATTTGAGTGCACATAATATTTGTCTTCATACAAATTATGACATTGCCCGCACAAAGGTTTAAGAAATTAACCAGCCGTTTACGGTCATCCTTTTAACTCGAAAACATTAATTATAACACCTCTTTAACTTTAAATTTATTGTGTTGTTTTGTTACTCATTACTGGGTTTTAGTATTTTTTTATGCGAAGTGCTCGGGGTTATATCGGGTGTTTAAGTTTCTTATAATTTATGGCTTAAGGCGTATTTTATGTGGTACCTTTAAAGGCACGTGGGTATTTATGCCCGGTACGTTTCAATCTGGGAGATCTTTGCCTGTGGTCGTTTATTTCTTTGCAAACTATTTGCTCGCGTTCTAGATTTAAATTTCGATGTTTTATTATTATTAGAGTCCATTTTGAAATTTTCTTTCGTAAATGCGTTTTTGGCAGGCACGTGGCGGTGTTTTATTTTTATGACCTGTAATATTATATAACTTTAAAATCAAAATCAAAAGTCAAATCAGGCTGAGTGCCAGCACTTCTTGAACGTCATAGTTCTACATAAAGACAGTCCCCCAAAACGGGTTTTTTTAGTTTAGATAAATGATATTTATTTTACAAGTAGGTTAAACATAACACTTTTACACGTCAATCTTTTTTGGTCATTTTTAAACTAGACGAGGCCGGCGTGTCCTAGCTGACTACCCTGAGAAGAAACACCGAAACAAACTCAGAGGTCAAAGTCTCTTTTAAAGTACATACAATCGTACTGGTCAAATCATATGAGAACCACGTAGGTTAATGTCTGAAGTGGTCTTTTGAGGAAAGTACCACACAGATTTGAGTGGACCTGTCCAGACAGGGCAAGCATTTGTCAGTTATCGTGTAGCTCAAACTTAGAACTTTAAGGAGCTCAACGATTTGACGAACCATACCAAAGTAAGGGCATTTGGGTAGGCCGCATAAAGAACTCAAACTGCCAGACTGACATAAAATAAACCCCTATTGCGATCTACATGGTCCATGTAGATCGCAATAGGGGTCTATTTGCCCTTACTTTGGTATGGCTCGTCAAATCGTTGAGCTCCTTAAATACGTTATATGAAGACCATGCAGAGTGTCTGAAGTGGTCTATTGAGGAAAGAACCACACAGATTTGAGTGGAGCTGTCCAGGCAGTGCAAGCCTTGGTGAGTAGCTGTAGTACTGATTTCTTATGCCAGCATGACGACAGTTTGTATATATAATAATAATAATAATAATAATCAATTTATTTCAAGTATCAAGACTCAATTACAGAAAAATAATACACACATTAGTCACAATTAAAATGTCAGCAGCATTATTAGGTCATCATTATAAATTACATAATATTACAAAATTACAATTATTATATTAACAAGTCATATGTGTCGCCCACAACAGTGCACAATGATGGAGCAATCCAAACGGTCCGCGAGCGTGGCCAGCATGCTGTTCGCACTCCCCCGCACCCGCCGCACCAGCGACGCGCATCTCTTACGCATCGTTGTGTGGAAACAATCCACGCGCGCCTCCGCAAACATTGCTGACGCGCTGCAATAGCGGGGGAGCCCCAACATCATCCTGAACGCGTTATTGAACTGGACACGAAGGGCGCTGTACGATTTCTGCGTGTAGTCAGTCCACAGGCTGCACGTGTACAACGTGGTGCAATAGGCTCTAAAAAGCGTTGCTTTCACCTCAGCTGAGCATCGCGCAAACCTGCGGATAACCATGTTCGCTCTGACCGACAGCGCCCTCCGCTTCCGTTCTATATCAGCCTCGTCGTTCAGGGTAGACGTCACCAAATGGCCTAAGTATTTAAATGTTCCCACTCTTTCTAAAATAACCCCATTTAGTTGTATGGAAGGCATTGCTGTTACTTTTCTATGCCCACCCTGAAAAACCATACACTGACTCTTTTTCACATTATAGACCAGCCCATGATCAGCTGCATAGCTCTCACAAATATTCACCAGCCTTCTGAGACCACAGACCGAGGCGCTCAGCAGCACCATATCGTCCGCGTAGCTGATGTTATTAAAACAGACGCCATCAATGTAACAACCGACATGTTGCTTGCTGAGCGCCTCGATCAGTCCGTTAATGTACAGGTTAAAAATGGAGGGAGAGCTCAACCCACCCTGCCTCACTCCACATTCCAACCTATACGGGTCCGACAGCGTGCCTGCCCACTTCACGTTGTTCACCTGGTTCCCGTACCAATACTTAAAGGTGTTAATAAGCTCCAACGGTATCCGGGATGATCTCATCTTATTCCACAAGATATCATAAGAGACCAGGTCAAAGGCTTTAGAAAGGTCGAGGAAGCAGGCGTACACGGAGGTTTTTCTTTCAGTATAGTACTTGACAGCACTCTTAAAACACAATATTGCAGTCTCAGTAGACAGACCCGGCCGAAACCCGAACTGGTTATCGTGCAACCTAATGTATTTGTTTAATTGTGTATTAAGAATGCTGTCAAACACCTTTGCAACTATCGTGGCCAAAGAAATAGGTCTGTAGTTGGATATATCTGACAAATCTCCCGCTTTGTTCTTTACTACAGGCACTACAATAGTCCTCATCATATCAGCAGGCAGGTATGAGTGTGAAATGCAGAAGTTGTAGAGCATAGCCAACACTCTGCACATATGAGGTCCAGCGTGCTGAACATGCTCCACACTTAATCCATCATGACCAGGAGACTTGCCACTGGAAATCGATTTCACCGCCTTTGATACATCCCTGGCTGTTATTCTAGTACCGACATATTCCCCACTCACACCCTCCTCCCCCAGTGATGAGGATGGTCCTAAAGGTGACCTTACAAGAAAGTTATTTTTAAATTTGTCAGCTATACCCTTTAAATCATTCGTCCCGTCTACACTCACGGGAAGACCAGGGGGAGCCCTCAAACGATTTGTGCTTTTCCAGAAACCGCTGAAATCTTTCGAGCTATGCTTAGCTGCCAGAAAGTCCATTTTCAACTGGTCTTGATGGTTTTGACACCACTTTAAACGAGACTTAAATATTTTTTTGGTCTCACACATTCGTGTATAAATGTCACCAGTGGTGGGACTACCACACAATAGCCATTCTCGAAAGCTCGCCCTGGCCACTCCGTGACTGCCGCTCACAACTTTATTCCAACCAATAACAGATTTAGGTGGACGTTTACCTCGTGCAAGCCTGCCCCCCCGTCCCTCCATCGACGCCTGAGATAACGCAAGCACGATGTCGGAGTAAAGCTTATCAATAAGTAAACTGTGAGTAGGGTCAGCACAATAACGATCACTACACGTTCTAAATTTTTCTGGGAAGTCAATAAGTCTGAGACGTGTATGACATTCAAATCGATATTGTGTAATATCTTCCGCGGTCTTCTCTCCCCACTTAACTTTGTTGTCAGCTACACTCGACACAATTGTTAGAGGAGTCAAACAATCCAGTTTACATTCGCATATGACGGGAAAATGATCTGACCACAACACGTCATAGTTTATGTAAACATTGCAGACAGAAATAGCAGCTGATTGCGACACGACACAATGATCAAGCCAACGCTTAGACCCGCACGCTTGATCTATGTAGGTGAATGTTTCCGAGGACAATCCTAACTTATTTACATCAATAATTAACCATTTAAACTCATCACATAAAATGTTCAATTCATTAAAAAATAATTGTCCGGGATGAGCATTAAAATCCCCTAAAACAAAAATAGGTTCGTTTATATAATCATTACTTATAGCACTTACAGTTCCCATGCAGTCAGTAAACGTCGCCAGGTGGTCCGACTTGTTTGTTGGCATATACACACACACTACTATTAACGGACTAGCGGCCGTATTCACACGAATAGCACTAACTCGCGGATTCTCACAGTTGAGCACTGTAACACTGGAAAACACACTGACATTCCACATTAACGCCGTGCCGCCGTGAGGCCTGCCGCGCAGTAGGCCCGCCGCTGTGTCAACAGCTGACGTTCCCGTGCAACTAAATCTGCTATCTATGTGGTTCAGATACGCCAACTCTTCCGGAAGCAACCAGGTTTCCTGCAGTGCTATCAAGACACACTCGTCACATAAGCGTCGAATATCGCTGACGGCGGTCTTCACGTTCTTACAATTATAACTTGCAAACTTGTAGGTCGTACTATCCATGGTTAGAGGTAACTGGACCGATTGCCGCGAACCCTCCGTCCGCCTTTCGATATTTGTAGTGTTCGAAACGCCTAAAGATAATCCCCTCAGGCCATATTGTTTCGTCTAAAAACATGGACACTTTAGACTCAGACACAAAGAATTTGTAGGCTTTGTGATCTAACACTCTTTTCGTGTTAACCTTTTCTAAGAATATACTATCCTGTGTTTTCTCTTTTACATAATTAACGATGTCCGACTCCAACGTATCCTTATGCACATTTGTTATGAATATAGGTATTTTCTTGTTGGCTGCTTTGAAAGACGATGTTGGGGCCACAGCTTTGCCCTTTTCTCCTAAATACCGATATTTTGGTTTCCTTTTGCGATTCTTCACCGTTTGCCAGAGATTATTGTCTTCCTTTGCGATATTTATTTCTGTATTTTCAGAAGGTTGACGAGCTACCGGCGAAACATTATTATTCTTGGACTTCAGTCCCACCTGATTTGTTCGTTTCGATTTACTTGTATCCGAAATCAGTGATAACGATTTTACTCGCCCCTCCACGCCGCCATCACAGCTGATCGCCGCCGCCGCTGCCGCCTCCTCAACAACCGGTACTGTCGGTGACTCATCTTTGGGAATGACTTGACAATTCTTATCGGGGGACATCATTGATGCATAGAAATCTTCGTGTGCGTCCGACGTGTCTAAGTGACTCAAAGTCATCCCAATTGGTCCGCTCTCCAGATTCCAAGCACCTCGTCTCATGTTTACATACGCAGCCGGATAAGTTGATGGAGGAAGTGATGCATGCTTTAAGGCATGTATATCTGCTCGCAAATCCTCAATCTGTTTCACGGTGGCATACGTATTCTTGATATTTTCAATTTCTGCGTTTAGCTTTGTAAGATCTTTCAATAATTTTGTGCAATCAAGATGATCGAACAAAATTGGGGGTAGTTTTTCGAGTACCCTCGCCACAAACACTGGAATCACATCTGGATCTGTGCTTTTAAACACACTCACAATGTCGTCCAGGTCTCTTCCTTCCTTCCCTTTCCTTTTTCTTGTGATTTTACGTTGATCCGTCGGCAGCGATTCAAACAACAACGATTTCGATTTGCTGATTTCACTGCTTGTGAACGCAGACACGCAGATTCTTTTTAACGTTTCTTCGTCAATCACTGATATTTTATTCTGCACATAAGCTAATAACTCGTCGATGACGATATTACAGACGTTACATTTTAACATTTGAGACATTATGTCGTCGACGCCCTCAGCGTATCGCACGATCTAAAACACAGCCGACCTTGACAGCGGCGCGCGAGTGACTGAGCTGAGATATACGTTACACTCAAGAGGTAATCTCCAAAACTAGCCATTCGATTCCAGGAATGCTTTCACTTATAATATTGGAATACCAAATTGCTTGCTGACACCTTCTGTTACCGTCGTTCAAAGGTGATAACTATACTTTATACAATGTGTAACAGAATAAATGCAATACCTCTTAAGGGGTCATTGTACTCATCATTGTGAACATTTTTTACTATGGGACCAAAACTGAAATCGCGAAAAAAACGACTCCCCCATGTGTTTGTGAGCTGGTTTAATTTGACTTGCCATATCTAATTCTATTGTATTTATTTAATGTGTGATTTTAAATTTTATTATGTGATAATTATGGGCTATGCCTGAAATAAACAAATGATATTTTTTATTTATCATTTCTGTGCGCATAACTCGACAAAATGTACTGAACAGATAATTATTTTTCGCGATTTTGGGGTTGGTCCCATAGTAAAAGTTGTTCATAATGTCATCATTATGAACACTTTTACTATGGTACAATGACCCCTTAACAGGTATTGCGTTTATTTTGTCACAGTTGGTAAAGTATAGTCTGACTATACTATTTTCCCATTATTACCTTCTGGTTTGTCTCACCATCTCCATGAATCTATTACCAACTTATGCAGATGTATTCACAATAAAACATTCATATTAATAGGTTTTCCCGTACTATTGATTACTACTTCTAATAACAATAAAACCTACTTGCCATTTCATAGTGAATAATATAGTAATTATTTTTAATTTATGCATAGGTGTCGGTTTTCCTTTTATTCTGAAAAATGGGTTCGGTAGTAAAATTGATTCTTCGAAGTTTGTTAGATCGGTGTGAATCAAATAAGGAAATTAGTATGGCGCCTATCTATACTAATATAATACAGCTGAAGGGTTTGTTTGTTTGAACTCGCTAATCTCAGGAACCACCAGTCGGATTTGGAAAATTATTTTTATATGATAGACACATTCATGAGGAATGCTATAGGCTATAACAGACAGTTCCTACGGGAACGGGAAAAAACGGGATATGCGCGTACGAAGTCGCGGGTAAAAGCTAGTGTATTATAATTATGTACTCGTATCTCGGTGCGATCTGAAACATACTATTATTATACTTCTATGAATTTTGGGTAGGAAATCTGAACTGTTTAGTTTTTTTTTTTGTGAGTGGCGTCTCGCATTTAAACCTATAAGGTTGTCGACTGCTTAACCGGGCTTGCCTGTGGTGACCTTAATATAATATTAAAGCCTCCAGCCAGGGCTTATAAAAAACTTACAAACTAAGCGACTACACGCTAAGGGCACCCCTTTGAGGTACGGGCCTCGAATTAGGGCGTCGCTGGGGAGAGGACAGCTAGGGACGGGCTGGATCAAACTAAAATTATTATTAAGGGGCGAATTTAAGACTACAGGCTTATGTAATCTCAGAATAAGTTCAGGCAACAAATATTTCTGTGGTCATGAAATATTTTACTAAGAGAGAAAGAGAAAGGACTGAGGAAGAACAACAAATTAGTTCTCTAAGAGTTCTAATTATTGACTTTGTGGCACTTTTTACCCAAAAATATTGATAAATAATGCTACTATCTAGCAGCAAAGAGGATTATTCATTACAAAGTTCATTTTCCAAAATTTTGTTTTCGAAAATGAACAATGCACATTCTATGGGAAAACCATTTTTTATTTCACTTTTTAAAATGAGTCAAAACAAGAAAAAGTATGTGCATCATTGATCAAGAAAAACAAGGAAATAACAAAACAGTCTGGATTTTCAACCGCAGTAATATTTTCCCGGAAATATGATTTGCGTAAATGAATTAAAACAACGTCAACGTCACAATGTTGATGAGGTAACAAGAATACGGTCATAAGAGTTATGATGTCATTTATGTGTGCAAGTTTTTCTATGACGTCATCAAAATCAAGTCATGGAAATTCTTGAGAGGCAAGCCGTGGACCGTATGGGATTTTCCAACGCTGACTTCTTCTTGGGAGAAATAGGTACGTGGTAAGTTTTTAAAACCGGTCAAGTGTAAGTCCAAAAAGGTTTTTGAATATTTTTCCCTCAGCGCTGATTTCCTTTTACCTATTTACGTAACCAACGGAACCCTGTTACTAAGCCTCCGCTGTCCGTCCGTCCGTCCGTCCGTCCATCCGTCCGTCTGTCCATCCGTCCATTCATCCGTCTGTCTGTCAGCAGGCTGTATCTTAAGAACCAAAAAGGTATGGTGACGAGGTTGGAGACAATGAAAGACTTATTCGCTTATTTCTATAGTAAATATTTATTCCTAATACTAAGGGAAAGATCATAATCACCCTTGACCACATCATCGATTTCTACCAGGTGAGATTTGTGGTCAGACTATAAATAGTGAAAAAGGGTGTGACAACTCCGTCACAAGCATAGTTAATTACTTACTGGAGCTGCCTCAATTTCGTATGTGCACAATAAACTTTATTGACTGCAAACATAAAATTCCGGCAAGCAATTAACAAATACCAACCAAGAATTTATACTAGTGCACCCGATGTTCTAAATTCGAGATGTATCTTAAAAAATCGAATGGAGCTTTAACACTATTATAATGTACCATTACGTTCTTAAACCTCTTCGAGATCTATTGAAAGAGGATATCTGCAGTATTTGTTGTAATTCTTAATTTAAAAAATAAATATATAGACATATTTGTAACCGTCCCGAAACGTGAATCATATTTTAAATATTTTATTTCTAATTAAAAATGATACATAGGTTGTGTGCATTGTTTTTCCTACAAAGAGATAATAGGGAAACGAAACGACTGTAGTTAATAACTTTATTGTCATTACGTAGAATAGGAACTGGCGCCGGCGTCTGCAAAGGAGACAGAGACAGAAAAACCATAAAAAATTGAAAGGAAATAGCAAATAAATGGCCTATATCAAGAATTAAGTCATACAAATCGTGCATTTAATTACTAACATTTCAATACAAAGGGTAACTAAGGTTTGCTTGAATACATTGGATAGCACTATGGAAGAACGAACCAGGAGACAGTTTAAAAAAATGAAAAAATCGACTTAAAAATTTTGAAACTGTGTTTTTATAACCAATTCAAAAACACATTTTTTTTTTCTTTTATATTGTTTGATAAATAAGGTGGTGTTCAAGCAACATCATTTTTTCTTTAGGGTTCCGAACGTCCGTAAAAAACAGAACCCAAAAGGATCACTAGGTTCTTTACCTATATATTACAGGACAACCAAGAAAAAGTCTATGGTTACATATGTATTACTTCAATATGTTACAAAAAAGTGTTGCGTTCGGAATCCTTTGCACGTGAGTCCGACTCGCACGGCCATCTTGGTTGTTTTGTCGCTTAACTGGTTGTTGCATAACGCCATCCAATACTCAAACGTCCGTGATATTGGTGACAAACAAACAAACGACTATAAATTAGCAACGCTGAAGGCATCGCTTCGGTAAATCACCGCGATACACGCATGCCCCTCAACACCGGACGTTTATTGCTTTTAGACCAGGATTATAGTTAATATGGATTGGTAAAATATGTATCATACATATTATCGCACATTTAAAGTAAAACTGTTACTAAACGAAAATTTTCATGAATTGAGGTATCAATGCCATCTGAAAAACAGTGACTATTTTCTAATATTGGCTCCCCTATAAAATTTCATAATTTTGTTTAATAACGGTTTTACTTTAAAGGTACGTTATGTAGATTTACGAAGAGAAAAATAAAACTTTACATTTGAAGTTTTATTTTTTCGACGAAAAATGTAAGGTCAGTATGATGAGCAGTCTCAATTTGTATCTTTAAAAATAACAGCCGTGTTTAAAGTTTTCTCGTCCTTTGAAACTCCAAACTCCAAACTGAAAAATTAAAACTGTAACGTTATTTTTGGCAGCGGAGTAAAAAGATTCAACTGGAAATAAATCTTATTTGGTTTTAAGGTAAAGATGAGTGTTAAGATATCTGTACGATTAACAATTTAAATTATTGCCGTAAAATTAATTAATTTAATGTAATTCGAATTGCGCTTAACTACACTTTAACATGCAATATTTCATCATTAAACATTTTCCTTATCCAGTATTACTCGAATCCAACTCATGAATACACATTTATAGCGAGAAAATGTTAATAGAACAAAACAATAGATTTCTGATGCCGATACCGAACGATCGATATCATTGTGAATAATTACCGATACCAGTTATAAAATTGACAGATAAACAAACCGATTGGTGTATCCATGTGGTTACAACGCAATAATAAGAACAAGCATTTTCTCGCGACTTTAGCAGATTACAATTTTCCTGCAAAAAAAGAAATGTGAAAAAAAAAGTTAGCCAGTTTATTGTCAGATGACTGGCGCAGATAGCAGGACATGACAACAGCTTAGTAGGCCTTAGCTTAAAGCATAATTATAATCTATACTAATCTTTACGATTAATATACACTTCTGGACACATCTATTGGCCCACCTTAGAGTTTAGGTTTCGATCGCCCCTACCGAAATATGATTGCTAGATTGAACAAAAACTGTTGATGCAGTTTTAAACCTGATACATTTTACCATCTTTTTCGATCGTATTGTTTTAAATTTGAATTCAGAATACCATACGACATGGAGCTACGCCTAACAAGTCGGATATGCGCCTTGTTAAAGGCAATTGATTTTTGAATAAAAAACATGTTTTATCAAACAAAGGTTTCATTTAAAAACGCGTGTTGCCTCCATGGGCATCTACCACAGCTCTCATACGATTAGGCATAGAGTTTATCAACCGCTCTATGCAATTTTGAGGGATCATCTCCCATTCCTCTTCTATGGCAGTTTTCAACTCCTGCATCGTCTGGGCAACTGGCTGACGAGCCCTAACACGTCTTTTTAGCTCGTCCCACATGTGCTCAATGGGGTTCATGTCTGGGCTTCTGGCTGGCCAGTCCATAACTGTGATGTTCACATCCCGAAGATATTCCCTGACGATGCCGGCCGCATGGGCTCTTGCATTATCATGCATAAAAAGGAAATTTGGGCCCACATAGTCCGCGTATGGTATCACGTGAGGTTTTAAGAACTCACGAATGTACCTTTCAGCATTTAATGTTGGCAGCCGTGGTCCTGTAACAACCTCAAGTTGAGTTTTGCCGCTCGCGGATATACCGCCCCAGACAGTCCATGAGCCACCGCCATAAGCAACCCTCTCTTCAAAGCAGCATTGTGCGAAACGCTCTCCCTTACGTCGGTAGACCTTCTTCCTTCCATCATTGCCATGTAACACAATTTTAGACTCATCAGAAAAGAGTACACGGCTCCAATCTTGCTGTGTCCAATTTAAATGACTGCGTGCGAAATGAAGGCGCGCTGTTCGGTGGGCTCGCGTTAGTTTGGGCCCATTAGCTGGCTTGTGTGGTACCATATCGCGTTCTTTTAACCTTCTCCGAACAGTTCGAGCGCTCACAGATACTCCGTGGAAGTCGCGAAGTTGGTTTTGTATCTCAATGGAGGTAAGGTGACGATTTCTCAAGCTGGTCGTCACGATGAATCGATCCTGCCTTTCAGTTGTGACCCGAGATCGTGGCCTTCCTTGGCGACGAACAAAGCCGCCAGTCTCTAGGTACCTCCGATAAACATTTCGGACCGCAGATCGACTTAAATTAAGTTGAGCACTCACGTTTCTTTGGCTGTGTCCGGCCTGAATAAGTGCCACAGCTTGGGCGGCGACTTCAGGTGAAGTATCCATAGATTATTGATAGAACCTTAATGTTAAGAATAAGTAATGTTTGTTGCAAAACCAAAGATATCAATCACTTTTTCAAGAATTAAATCCAAGTAAACCAATAAAACCAAGTTTTCTTAGTATTCGATTGTTAGATCCACAAACAGGCTCCAAATTGTATTTTGTTTCTTTAAATTCTGTGTTCGAAATTCAAAAAAAGACTATTGAATGAAATTGTGAATGTGCCAGGTTCAAAACTGCATAAAAACTTTTTGCTCGACCTAATATAAAATTTTTGCTAGGACAAAACGAAACTGAAAATACAAGGTGGGCCAATAGATGTGTCCAGAAGTATAATAAAGCTGAAGAGTTTTGTTTGTTTAATTGAACCACTCTAACCTCTGGAACTACCAGTCGGATTTGGAAAATTATTTTCGTACCTGTATGATAGCCACATTCATGAGGAAGGCTATAGGTTAAACGGTAACGGGGAAAACGGGATATGCGTGTACGAAGTCGCGGGCAAAAAGTAGTACTAATTTGTTTGAACACGCGAATCTCTGGTCTATTTCGATGCAGCCCGTCCCTAGCTGTCCTCCCCCCAGCGACGCCTTAAGCCGAGGCCCGTATCCCACAGTGGGTGCCCTTAGCGTGTAGTCGCTTAGTTTGTAAGTTTTTATAAGCCCTGCCTGGAGGCTTTAATATTCTATTAAGGCCACCACAGGCAAGCCCGTTAAGCAGTCGACAACCTAATAGGTTGAACGGCGAGGCGCCACTCACAAAAAAAAAAACGCAAATCTCTGGAACTGCCAGTCGGATTTGGAAAATTTATTTTTGTAAGATAGCAACATTCATGTAGATGGCTGTACGGGAACGGGACAAAACGGGATATGCGCGTACGAAGTCGCGGGCAAAAGCTAATCCACTTATAATATTCCCACTGCTGATGCACCAGCCTCCTCTCGGTGAGACAGAGTGGGCCCAGTGCGGTTTGGACGACACAAATGTCCAATTTTGTTTTTTTTTTTTAAGAAAAACCGGCCAAGTGCGAGTCGGTCTCTCACATGAAGGGTTCCGTATCATGAACCTAAAAAAACACGATTCTTGTATGGGAGCCATCTATAATTTTTAATCAAATTTGATTTTATTATCTTTTGTTATAGCGGCAATAGAAATACGCACTCTGAAAATTTCAACTGTGTCTACCTATTACGGTTCTTGTGTCACAGCCCGCTGACAGACAGACGGATGGACGGACGGACGGACAGCGGAGGCTTAGTAAAGGCTCAGTTCCCTTTGGATACGGAACCCTAAAAATTAAAGTGCCTATCTAGGTTCCGCTGGGCTTGCTCCATAGTATGAAATATAGCCTGTGGAATTCTAGAGGGCCTACTAAAACTATAATACTCATTACGAAAATAAAATTTATTTGAATTGGACACTATATTAATATTTTTAACGTTACTAGTCGTCAAAACATTCGTGCTAAGCCCTTAGATTTGAGAAAGGCATCAATATCGGACGTAACTTGCAAAATACTTAACGAACATACAGAAACATTTACTAACTCATAATATTAATGAGATAACAGGTCACCGATAATCCCTGGTAATTAAGTCAGTTAAGATAAAAACATGCGTTTATTTCATTGCACTGCACATTTATAATGATGTTAAGGTTTTTGATTGGCCGATACGGTGGTACCCACGGTATGTCGAACAAAAACGTGTGCTAACATCGTGACGTCGACGCTAGGGCCAATTATTATGAATTTTAGGGTTCCGAACGTCGGTATAAAAAAACGGAACCATTATAGGACTATTTTTCTACAATTGTTTATTATTTATCTTTTTGTTTTAAAATTAAGAGTCGCAACATTTTATTTTAGTTACTTTTTGTACAAAATATGTATAGTTTATGTTTTCGAACGTAGGTATGGCACTCGTGGGCTGCAGCTGAAAATCAGCGTCAGGTGGTATACCTTGTGTTGCCATCTGGTATTATGCTGAGCTGAGGCCCTTTGGCATTGTTGGTTTTCATTATTTATTTTGTTTAATTTTAAGGTGTTTCTGTTTTTTATAATGCCAATAAACACAATTTTTTTTTCTTTCTTTCTTTCTATTCATGCATCTGTTTATCTGTACTGGACCGAACCAGATACGGATACAATTGGCTGTGACAAGTTGGAATTTAATGGAAATTTACTATCCCTCTCCTATCTGTAAAATTATAGTGAACTGGCTTCTTCCGGGTAAGCTCGCTCCATCGTCGACTTTGTCTCTGTCATCTATGACCTAGACTAGAGTCAAGAGCAAATCCGTATTAAATAAAAAACAGTAAAAAAAAAATTAAAACGGTGCTAAAAATAAAAAAGCACATATAATATTATTTACGTGTAAATTACAGGAAATTTAATTAGAAGTTTAAGGTTTTTATAAAAACATGTAATGAAATAAAATTTGTTCGGAACTCTTTGCGCCCGAGTCCGGTTCACACTTGGCTGGTTTTTATCTTAAATAGGCTGTTGATTATATTATTTATGAGTATTATTAGTTAAGCAATGTCGTGTCATCCTTAATATTATCATAACAATATAAATGTCATCGCGATTTATCTATAATTATATTGTTTATTACATGTATTGTATTATTCTGGATGGTGTCGGACGTTAAAGAATAGCACCATCCCATCACTACCCGTGGGTGTCGTAAGAGGCGACTAAGGGACTCACCAGATAATGGTCAGCAGCATTCTCTGTGCTTCTGTGCATTGTAACAGCTATACTGCGATCACCAACCCGCCTGCTAAGTGTGGTGATTGATTATGGCAACCCCCCTCCCCCTTGGGGGAGGCCTTTGTCCAGCAATGGACGTCTTTCGTCTGGTATGATGATGATGATGATAGGCATTGTAACCATGCCCTTTTTCTTAGGTTAAACTGGACAATAAAATTACGATTCTGGGTGAGAAATCTAAGGACCAAATCTAATAATTTTAAACTACGTTCGCATTCACATCTCAATCACAATGTGTCAAAAAAGCCTCAATAACCATGCATTTTTGACAGATAGCGAAATGAGATGCAAATGCGAAGTTGCTTAAAAAATAGTGGAATTGACACTCCGCTGAAAGAAAAAATACTAATTTGACGACAATCACACACGCATAAAATAAAAAAAATATTATAAGAAAAATGTTAAAAAAAAAAATAACAAAAAAAAAGTATAGTGATTTTTTTTATTGTAGTTTGTGCCTTACGGATGCACCAAAAAGTTTAATTCCAGTATTGATGTTAGACAGATGCTGTCTGACGGTATTCCAATGAAGCCTGAGCGACGAGTGACGGAGCAAACGGCGACAAACAAAATATAGAACAATATGTTGAACTTTAAAAATATAAATATTTGAATATTATAATAAATAAGCAGTTAAGATAATTATAAGTTAAGCATAAATTATTGTCGCTTAAGCAACATCTAAGTAAATCAAAGAATAAAATACCACAAGATATTCTAAGAAAATAAACTTTCTATTCTTTGTCTGACATTTCACTGTATACGTCCACAAACGTCAAAACGTATCCGCGTATTGAAGTAACCAAGCCTCGCATTAAAAATAATGCATTACTTTCTTATGATACACTTGCTTTATAGTCACCGAGACCGATAGAGAATTTACTGAGCTGATTTTGTAGTTGCATCTTACTTGTATATTTTACTATGAATGCGATATTTGGGCGACTTTTTTCAGCGTGCCTGATATTTAATAACAGTTGCTTTGATTTAATAAGGATATAAAAAACAATTGCATGTAAAGGTGATACAACATGATTTTTTGCCAAACTTCACGGATTAATATGATGAATATGATGATGAACGTCAACACAATTTTGAGGATTGACAATATGAAGCAATTGGGCTACTTTTGCAGGAAGATTAATATGTTTCAAACGATTTACCTTCCACTAATATAAATGATACTGGCACTTGTTCTTGATTACCAATGAATCAAAAGAACGAGATTCTATTCTTATCACTATTACATGCATTGACAAATGCATGTTTGTTGCTCAATCCCTCCGGAACAGCTGAACGGATCAGAGTGAAATTTGGAACAGACACAGATTAACTTTTACCTTAGTATCCCGTAAGTATGTTCTTTTTGGATAATTTTTGACATTCACGTTGGCGAAGCCGCTTACAGTAGGTACTAACCGTACATATTTTTCTTTTGTTTTTTTAAACGTTGCCCCTCACTAGGGATTTCTCCTGTATCGTGGGTGTAATAGGTAGATGGAATGCACAGAACAGCCGCCGTAGAAATACAAGAAGATACCGAGTATTAATAATATCTCAATGGATGGCCATTCACGTGTACGTTCAGACCACCAGCGCCGGCACGGTAGCCCGGGGTCGCGGGTTCGAGCCCGTGCAGGACGCGCATAAATATTGTTTCGTCTACAACAATCCCGATCATTTTTGTCTTTATTTATTGAAAGCATGCAGCACCATTGTCATGGCCGAACGTGATCTCGTTACAATGTTACTTATGAAAACACAATGTTATAAACTTATTAAGTTTATGAGTTTTCTGCTGATTTTTATTAGATAAGCTTTGATAATCGTGATTTTTTTTTGACTGCTTCAAGGTAGTAAATAGTCTTTAAAAAACCGGCAAAGTGCTAGTCGGACTCTCACACGCAGGGTTCTTTACCATAAACCGAAAAAAACTACGCGTTTCTTGTATTGGAGCCCCCTTTAATGTTTAATTTAATTTTTATTATTTGTTGTAATATCGGCCATAGGAATACACAGTCTGTGAAAATTTTATCTGTCTACCTATTACGGTTCTTGAGATAGGCTTAGTAATAGTTGATTACCTTTCAGCTACGGAACCCTAAAAAATACTCTCATAAGAAAAAAATTACTGTATTCTCTATACAAAAGATACCTACATTGTTATAACTATAGTCAAAAGTATTTCTTTTTGTGGATTTACCACGTGACAATTCGCTAGCGCTTTTCAATCCCATTTATTTTGAACTTTTTGACAATCGCCATTGCTATCCAAACGATATAGTTTACTACATATTTTAAACACGTTTTCATGTCATATTAATAACTGAACTTTTTGGTACGACGTGACTGCTAAAGTTTTTTCATGTATTCCGAAAATCCTCTTCACATTTTAGATACATATTAAAAATATAAAGATTAAAATATTAAGATTATGACACCGAACCCAAAATCAATAATTTCCTTACCTTTGCAACCACCAATTTCTTCCAAGTTTTAAATTCACAGGCGTACAATTGTTTGTATGGACGCGCGACGTAACTTTGTTATGGCGACAGGTATGGAGTGACGAAGTGACAGGCGGAGGCGGCGTCCTGTGACGAGGCCAATCAATTTGTAGCTGCACAATACGCAATACATCGCGCCAAACTAACTGGCTCACACCGATGCAGGGGGATTCTGGAAAAATAATTTACCAAGTTTGTTTTTAAAAAATGGTACAATAAAACCAATTTTATTATTTTTTTTTTACTTTTTTTTTTCTATCATTTTCTACGACGATGCAGGGGGATTCTGGAAAAAGGATATCGTGACTAAGTATTTTCGAAATTGGTAAGTATATACTTATAGAGGTATGCGGAACAGAGAGTAAAGTCCCGCATACGTCAACTGGAAATGGAGGAGGATCCTCCTGCCAGATGGTTATTGTGCCTGTTGGGCAACTGCCCGATAGTTAATGTTCGGACTGTTGTATATTTCAAATCGCACGTAGAACTTTGCTTGCGCGATGTAGTATTTCGTTGTTAGTTCGTCGTACATGGCGCAGCGGTTCTCTTTGTTGCCGTACAAATTTCCTTCTTAGTTTTTCTTGTGGCGGCATTGATGCCGCTACATCATTCCCCTCCGGAGACCGGAGGGCGACAGTGGATGAGTCGTCCGTGGAAGGTTGGTTCCAGTGAGTCGGAACCAGAAGTCGCAGAGTTCTCGGTGAGTCGGAACTGTCTGCGGTGCCCCAGTGAGTCGGGGTGATGTCATCCCAGTGAGTCAGGATGATGCTGCAGGCTCCAGTGAGTCGGAATGGTGCTGGGTCGGAGCTGTGCGATGTGGTGACGTGACTGCGTGGGGTCAACCAGGCAAGCACACTGCACCTTCGGCCAGTCACATGACTGGCCGAAGGTGCAGTGTGCTTGCCAAGGTCGCTGATGAGATTGAGGATAATGAGAGGCTGAGGATGCTGACCCGGAATGCGCGTCAGCTGCATGCTGGTGGTCAGGATACCCGTAGAAGCCGTGCGTACTGGCTGGCTGTGTGACTCGCTGCTCGAGAGCTTGAGGTCAGGAGGATGAGTGATGACGACGTCACGATGAGATGGCTGCACGAAGGCTGCGCTAACGTTCTGAGTCGATGGTCACCAGTATAGAGGGTATGCGGTACAGAGTGTACAGTCCCCGAGAAAATGGGGGGATCCTCCTACCAGACGCTTATTGTGTCTGGTGGGCAACTGCCCAATAGTTATCTATGTATTTTTGATTGTTTTCAATTTTCACTTTTTCTATTATATATAGATACATAAGTGTAACTTAACCTTTTATGTAACTTTGTTAGGGCGACAGGTATAGTGTGACAAAGTGACAGCCGAAAGCGGCGTCCTGTGACGATCCCAATCAATTTGTAGCTGCACAATACGCAATAAACCGCGCCAAACTAACTGACTCACACCGATTCAGGGGGATTCTGTAAAATAATGTACTGAGTTAGTATTAAAAAACTTGGTAAATTTTTTTTTTTTTTTTACCTCCTTCCTTCACATTGCATAAATACAAATGAATCCAGGAGTAAACACGTTGGTCTTCCGGCAGCAAGATAAATAGGCGACGATGTTGTTGATGCGGATGAGGATGGCATAGGAGCGTGTCTATTGGCACTGGGAGAGGCATTTGACCAGGCTAGCAGTGGACGAAGTCAGGCTGTGATCCGACTTTATTACCGAACACCTATTACCTCATCAAAACTAAAAAAATACGAACATAAATTTCAGTATTTCCAAAATCGATAACACTATAACACACATAATGATTGTAGTAGCCATAGACTGTTCAAAATTTCTTTGAAATATTCGTACAAACGTTTAGCAAGCTCCGCATAAAATTTAATTCTTGAAACTTATACAGAATACCCCTCCTCACCGGGTGTCTCATACAAGATGCATAGAGGCGACGGCGACGCTGCGCAGGAGTCGCTGTGTAGTGCCGCTAATGAACGCAAGCACACTCATTACAGCAGCGTAACGAGACCGCACACATTCGATGCCCGACTCGTTCAATATTTAGATTGATGGGGTCGGTAATGCGGTGACACAACTGTTTGAGGAAATAAATTAGGCATATACATGTGTTTGCCTGGATTAAACTTAACCCGTAAGCAAAAGACTTCAGGAAAACATGTTTCGAAATTGTGCTTGATAGTGAAAAAATATTTACTAGCTTTTTCCCGGGACTTCGTTCGCGTATATCCGTTTTTTAGCGTTCCCGAATAGCCTTCCTCATGAATGGGATTTCAGAGATTAGGACGTTCAAATAAACAAACTCCACTACTTCAGCTTTATTATATTAATATATATAGTATCCTATACTACAGATATCCTATCCTAATTTCTTGTTGTTATATTATTGAATACTAGCGGACGTCACGCGGTTTCACCCGCGTAGTTCCCGTTTCCGTGGGAGTGAGGGATGAAATATAGCTTATGTTACTCGCTGATAATGTAGCTATCCATTGCTGAAAGATTTTTTTAAATCGGTCCAGTAGTTTTTAAGCTTATTGGTTACATACAAAAATACAAATCTTCCTCTTTATAATATTAGTATAGGTATGATATCCCACTAATATGTAAAATAATTATAATAATCGATACAATTTGTATTCTGTTGTTTGCTGATCAATCACTTTTAATCATGCCACCTACCATATGTGTAGACCATGACCAGGGGCTCTACTATGACGACTTAAAACCATCATGATTCGGAAGTTGGAGGCAGACGGAGCTATACAAGATACACAGCACTTTTTTCTTTTTACAATGTACTCTTATTATGGTACTAGCACATCGTTGGAGTGTACCTCATTTCCGTTATGGCACGGATACGAAGCCGCTGGCATGACTTCTTTCTGAAAAAAAAAATCGATTTTGATTCTAATGCTTGGTTTTAGGAATACATACATAAACTGCCTATAATATCACATCATGCAAAAATTGCCGTTAATCCACATGCAAGTAGCCCACCGGTATCGGGAACAGGATCCAAGCTACAGGCGCGGCGGTCAGGGCTCCAGAGAGAGGAACCTCCAAACAATGCAAGCCGTGTCCAGAAGTATCGCTTTCTGAATCAAGCTCTTGATCCAGCTGCGTAACGAGAGCCTCCTAAGGTGTTGGTCGAGGCTCGTGGCTATTAAGCCATTGGCGACACGACTTAGTGACACACAAGGCACAACGCAGGTGGACACTAAAGATAATTAATCCCCACAGAGGGGAAAGGGGAAATTGATTAATGGAAGAGTGTCCTCAAATTTTGGAAGACTCTATTATTAGCAGAGATCGTAATAGGTAGACTATATTTACCTAATGTTCGTGGAAGTCGGAAGAAGATCGGAATAGGTACCCGGAATCATAAATGGAATCATGACAATTAAAACCCGGGATTATAAAAACATGAACAAATTATTGATTTGAAGAATCAAAAGAAGAAAGAGTTGTGCGAAAATAAAGCTATTTAATTTATCAGTTTTAATAGGTTGGGAACTCGAAAAACATAATAAGATTCTTCAATAAAATAATTTTGTTCAAATGTATTCAAAGCGCAAAAAGTAATTTGCAATTTCTTAAATCCCGGGATACAATCGTCATGTTTATGATTCCGGGATTTTAGAGGAGGTATTATGAACTCTATGTTACTTACTTCCACGAACATTAGGTAAATGTAGTCTACCTATTCCGATCTCTGATTATTAGTGACGTAACCTTCAAACCTCAACAAAGCTGCTTGGCACCATAACGTATATTAATTTCCTCACAATTCAAAACAAATGACAACCTCATAATATTCCACCATACATATACATCACTTACATAAATAAGACTATACCAGCAGTAAATTAAATTCCAGCGAACATTATTATTATCATATCTCACGTGGCTGTTAGCAAAGAGTAATGGCGGATAAATATTATAATTTGCGATACTACGTACTTGCTAAGATTCACTTATGCGCTTACGTCTAAATTCAATAGTGCTGGAATTCTGTTAGAAGTTTTACCTTAGAGATGGTGGATGGATGGATGGAGATGGAAAATATAGTGAACAGTAATCTGCCGAGCGTAAAATGCGTTGGTTTTGTCAAACTCAACATCAGATTCAGATAATAGGTGGACAATACTAACTACACAATGGAAGGGCCCGACATCAGGTTAAAGGAAAGTGGGAAGACCTAATAAACGGTGGGCTGATGATATAACACAAAGCTCAGGAAAAGACTGGATGAGTAAAAGCAAAGATAGAGAGCTATGGAAAGAGCTGGAGGAGGCCTTTACTTAAACGGAATTGATATCAGCTAAAAAGACATAACTAACCTTACTAACAAAAAATAAGTTAAAGTTACTAATATTACTAACATCATGTGTAATGTAAATATTTTGGTAAGATATGAAATAAATAAGGCTTTATTTTTAATATTTCTTTTATTCATTGTATAAACATATAAATTACATTTTTAAATATTAAAATACAAAGATATAAAAATATTTAAACATATAAAAAATAGTAGCCCACCGGTATCGGGAACAGGGTCCAAGCTACCGGTGGTCAGGGCCCCTGAGAGAAGAACCTCCTAACTATGCGCGCCGTGTCCAAGAGTACTGCTTTCTGGATCAAGCCCTTGATCCAGCTGCCCAACGAGAGCCTCTTTAGATGTTGGTCGAGGCTCTTGGCAATTATGCCATTGGCCGTCACGACTATCGGCACAATGACTGCTGTGTTCACATCCCACATGTCGACAACCTCGCGAGCCAAGTCAAGATACTTCGTTTGTTTATCTTTCTCAGTCTTCACGAGGTTCGCGTCATGAGGGACTGCTATATCAACAATCATTGCGCGACGCTCTAGTCGATCTATCACCACTACAACGAGACCGATCCCAATACAACGTGCAATTTCCATTTCCGAGAACTGGGTCGGGCACATACCTATAGTACGGTACCTCCGATTCCACAAGATTGTATTTTTTATTTATTATTATTATTATTCTTAGGTTCAGAACGAGTTATTGAAAAATGGAACCCTTGTAGGATCACTGGTGTATTTGTATGTCTGACCGTCTGCCTGTCTGCCCGTCTGTCACAGTCAATTTGCTCTGGATCTAAACAGTGAATAAAAACAGTTTTTTATTAGTAACAAGATATTCCTGGATACGTTCAATTTGATTTCTATGAGGAGCACGCGACATTTCAGTAGTTAATACGACGTGCGACATTGTTCTCCAACGATTCATGGTTGATGATAAAGCTGGAGAAGATGCACTTCCAAAATGACAGAATATGGTTAGATTTCCACCAGCGTTGAAGAACTTTTCAGCCTGCCAGAGAACAAAGCACTCAAAATATTGGACATTACAAACTAGAACTGTCTGGTGGTATCGGACGAAAAAGAATAGCACCATAACTTCCCGTGGGTGTCGTAAGAGGCGACTAAAGGACTCACCAGAGAATGGGCAGCAGCATTCTCTGTGAATTGCAACAGCTACACTGCGATCGCCAACCCGCCTGCCAAGTGTGGCGATTATGGCAAACCCCACTTTGGGGAGGCCTATGTCCAGTAGTGGACATCTTTCGGCTGATATGATGATGATGACAAACTAGAAAAAAGTTCTTACTAATAGGGAAAGGTAAGGTGAAACTACTAAGCTCAGTAATTTAAAATGATTTGTCCCCACCACACATTGTTAGCCTTTTGTTTCGTTCCTATCTTGTACATCTTCTATTTTATCTTGAGAATTGATTTGTAGCATCTAACCGTTCTTTTGCTCCATCGTCACCAATCCTTTCTTTCCTAAAAAGTTCGAAGCACTAAGTTCCCGTATATTTCCACCAGGACTCGTCTCGTTGATCCGTAGGTGGTTCTTACGTTGCATAATATCAGTAATTTGCTCTTATCAAGTGGTCCCAGGGGAGAAAATCGGGATGTGACCTCTGTCAGCGATTGATGAAATTACTGTCCAACGCTTAAAATTGTTGTTTTGTTGTATTTATGATGTGCTTTACTGCGAATTGAGCGTTAGAATTTATAAAATGAAATGGTGCTGAGTCAGAAAATTGTTATTTACATAAACACTAAATTATCTTCCATTTCTGTGTTTTCTTTTAGGGCTTTGTTTTTTTAATTTTATTTGAGTCCTGTTACTGTCTGGTAGCTTCTTGTCTCACATACCACAGTGCCTCAATTCGAAATGACCAGTGCGTGTTACCAGAGAGATATACGGGACTGAAACGTGGTCGCTCACAATGGGCCTCATCAGAAGGCCTTATTAAAGTCACCCAAAAGGCAATGGAGAGGGTGGTCGGAGTTTCCTTGCGTGATCGAATCAAGAATAAAGATATTCGCATCAGAACCAAGGTTGCCGACATAGCCAAAAGAATCCTAAAGTGGCAGTAGACAAGCCATATGCTCGCCGAACAGATAGTCGATGGTATCAAAAAGGTTCTGAAGTGGCGACGTACCGGAAAACGAAGCAATATAACCGATGGATGCGATGACCTTTTTTTTTTTTTTTTTTAATGATGGGAAATCATCAAATGACTTCTTCCGCTCTGGGCGGAGGGCGTGTCAGACTCTTACTGACTAAAACCCATCCGTGTTCCTTCTAAAGCCCTTTGCGTTCCAGGGCCGCGGTGACTCTTTCGAACAAATTCCGCAACCCTGGCAGGTTCTGGCCCTAGCAGGCCCCGTCTTTTATGTTGACATCTCTGGATGCGATGACCTGGAGAAAGCAGCTGAAACCCACTGGATGCGACATGCACAGGACTGGTTGATGAGGCGACTCTTGGGGAGGCCAAATGATGATGATGATAAAACTCGTACTTACACCATTATTAAACTATCAGGAAAACATTTCAGTACTCTTTTACAAACCCAAACAATAACACAGTACCTCATACATAGTTACCCAAAACAATACCAAAAAGAACCAATAAAAAAAAACAAATCTCCAAAGATAAAATTCTTGGAGAAGCCTGCATTGTTTCTGAACACACGTCGATATAAAAACGCTATTGTAATACTAAGGAAACGGAAAGTGGTATCGTCCGCGTAACGCGAGGCTACCCCGGCGTGCGTACGCGCCGCTATGCGATTCATAGGTGCAGGGATGCGCAGGAGTCGGTGTCGAATTTAATAATTGGAGGGTGATACACAAAAAAGACCCTTTGTGTTTGGTGTTCGATAGAATCATCATGTTCTTAATTGAAAAATGTGGGTCCAACCGAAAATATGTCGAGGTCATCCTCGTGCCATATTAAGTGGTGGTTATACCGAGATTTTCGATTTTTTTATTTGCATGCGATGCGCTTACGTGAGCAAGAGCAACAAGATCTATGAGTATTTTTGTCAGAAAAGATGCCAGACAGAAGATTTCTGACATACTACACTATCTAAAGGTTTATCTACATTGCCCTTAGAGTCACTCACGAATTCTGATACAAGATAATATTAATTCCAACAAAAAAAATCTGTGATCATTTGATTTCCTTAAAACAAAGGTATCCAATTTGAATATTTCCATCTACTAAATAAAAAAACAAGAAAACAATTCACAAACTAAAAACCATTCTAAATTCGGCACAACCCTACTTCATCTCATATGTTTTATTGTACCCCGTGCAATGTGCGTCGAATACTTGCGTGCGGGATTAAACAATTCAGTGAGCGCGTGCCTTTACTGCCACCGACGCACAATACGTTTTGTGTGAGATTGCCCGATTACTTTACTTGCAGATTGGATTGAAATATAATTTTGTATACGTATACTAGCTGCTGCAAGCGGTTTTGCCCGCATGGATATCAAAAGTTATCCCGAGGGAACATACTCCCGGGATAAAAGGTATCCTTCCTCCTAATCCAAGACATAGTCTACTGACCTGAAAAGTTGCATTTAAATCTAGTTAAGCTATTAAGACGTAACAAACAGACAGTCAGACATACAGACACACGAACTTTCGCAATATAATACTAGTATGGATAGGTGCACTTGAGAATGTAGAAATTGATGAATGTAGCAGATGCTCTTAGAAAAGGATGTTATTTTGATAGAGGGCTTGTTTGAAAATAAATGAGAAAGTTAATGGTTAGTCAGAAATTGCTCGTAGAACAGATGAAAGGGTTAAAAAGGTTCTGGAGTGGCGACCCGCGTGCCGCAAGACGAAGTGCTTAAAAACTCACATAGTTAACAAGGTCGACCACTGAGCAGGGCTCTAGTATTGAATATCGACGCTTGTCAGTGTACAGTCGCCAGCACATCAAGCTACCCGAAACTGTCCAATTTTCTCAATCAACCTTGAACCTAATGCTTAAGCGATAAAGTTAAAAATGTATTAAAGAAATTTGACATTTTGTTGTAGCGGCGTCTGTACATGGTGGATGGCGGTGAGGTCCGCGGGAATCCGTTGATGCAAGAGGCACAGGACCAATAAATATGCCAACGCTTTGGAGCCTATGCCTACTATATTCAGTATTGGAGATCTTTCGGCTAAAATGATGATGATGATGAAGCATAAGCTACCATAGAGCACAGAAATATAAAAGTCGGCGAACGAGGAATTGAAAGCAATGTCTTCTCATTGCTTATCTATCTGCCATTTCGTGCTTGGACTAATGGTTTATGAATCGATCATTGAACTGAGGTTATCAACCGTTCAATAGTTTAATCATTTTCAGGGATGAACTTAACACAACACAAAAACAAACAACAAAATGCAAAATGCATCTGGCAAGTCATTACCCAACTTTGTTGGGGTCAGCTGACAGTTCAACCAGATATAGCCGAATACCAGTATTTAATCATGGATCGACTTCCTATCTGATCTGCACAACCCAATAACTGGGTAATACGATAACTTTTGGCTAGACTGGTGTCAGATTTTCGAAGCTTCTGGCTTCTGACCAACCGTTAAAACTGCTAAAGATGTTCAAAAGATAGCTAGGACCAACGGGCATGTAAAACCGTTTCTGAGGCACGGAGGAAACTTGGTTTGTAATTGACGGTCACCCATTCACGGACTGACCTCGGAAAGCGCAGCTTAACCTCTAAGTTCGATCCATTTTTTATGGATTCGAAATCAGCAAATTACTTCTTTCGCTCTGGACTCTTACTGACTAAAACCCGTCCATGTCAAATGCCCTTTGCGTTCCAGGGTCGCGGAGACTCTAAATAAATGATGAACAAATTCCGCAAAGTTCGATCCATGCAGTTATTATTGAGCTACAAGTTCTTCAATTACGACACGCATGATAAAATAAAAAAGCAGCTAGACTATGGCTAACAAACAACAACAGACGTATTTTCTTAATTGTAGCCATTTTGCAAGTCCTTTGTTACCTCCACAGCCTGTGTTTTAATAACAGTTTTTTAGATAAATACCTGTGGGGCCAGCTGCACTCTTGATCATTTTATTCCCTACATAAAGGTATTCTAAAAATCCTTCTTAGAGTTTTTGTAAAGGTTTATAAAGCATTCTACTCTATCTCAATTGACCATCCTTTTTATAGTTCGAGACCACCAGTTTTGTTAGATCTCCAATAACAGTTTATTTACCCGTCTTTGGTAACGTTTCTTTGGTATAGAGAGGGGAAAGGGAGCTCTGATTAATTTAGCCTGCTTTCAACCACGGATTGGACGCATCGTATCAATTTAGTTGAAAACGCGTTGGTATTTTAAAAATGTCGGAAGTGAACCCTTTTACAACAGATTTGGATTGATGGAAGTGTTTAATAAAGTACTTATCGATTGCACTTCAGTGTTTTAAATATAAATTATTAAGTGGTTTATTCGTGTCAAAAGTTTAGATTACTGATTGTACTTAGTTGCAGCGATATAAAAACATTAGTTTTGTTTATTAGTTAAATGGTCATCAATAACTTTTTCAGCTGATTTATAAAATGGAGGGTTAAAACAATATAATGGTTTAAGATTACAGCTGTGTGTGTACAACTTATCAGCCGACTTGGTTATCAAAAACGTGTCATTTTGCTACAAATGGGTTCATAGAAACCCACGTTCAATCTTGTTTCCTTTGTTATGAAAACGCCCCAGGAAAGTTTCTACATTCATATATATAAAATAAAAAATATTGTCAAGCAATTTCCGTTTATTTGACACCTTCCGTTCTCGAAATGGCAAAACAAAACTAGCTCAAACCTAATAAAGCAATCCAGTCGAAATTGTTGTTGGCTGAACCCAGGTATTATAAAACAATATAAAAAAAAAACAGTTTATTCCACACAAATAAGCTAATATTATTTTAATTTAGATATTTGGACTAACCTAATTTAGATATTACTGTCCAAAGTAAATGTTAAAAAATACAAGTGCTGGTTATAAAGAACATCGTACGTTGGGTAATTATTTTATGTCCCACGATAAACTATTTACAACGCATGTGCTTCATTGTTTAGGTAGATTACGTGGACTGTTACTGAGAACATATATTTTTCCTGTTACTCTAACGAACAAAACATTTCGTCCTCAACTATAGAGCATTTTGTTTTGTTTTTCACAATTATCATAATCAGATACATTCCATTTTCAAAACCACAAAACAAAACAACATTATTTATTATTTATTTATTTATTTAATATGGGTTTGCTCTTGACTCTAGTCTAGGTCATAGATGACAGAGACAAAGTCGACGATGGAGCGAGCTTACCCAGAAGAAGCCTGTTCACTCTAATTTTGAAGAGATTAGGGTTGTATGCGTTCGGAAACACAGACGCATGCAGAGAGTTCCACTCCTTTGCTGTGCGCATTATAAAAGACGTTTGGAAACGTTTAGTGCGAATTGGTGGAATAGCAACAAGGTAGGGATGGTAACTTGCAGTGCGTCTAGATGTCCGATGGTAGAAGGGGGCCGGTGGGATGAGATCGTGGAGTTCCTGGACACTCTCCCCGAAGTACAATCTGTAGAAGACCGACAAGCAGGCAACCTTGCGGCGATGAGCCAAGCTGTGAAGCTTGGCATCCACCAGTCTTACGTCGCCAATGAGCCTTTTAGCTCTGTGTTCCACCGAACATTAAACCTAATGAAGCAGCATTACCTGTCAATGAGAACATTTTGAATTTAAACTTTTTTCGTTCAGTTTTTCTCTCGTGTCTAGTTGGTTGGAATCCAGCGTGCACGCCAGGTGTCCGAAATACGGAACTGATTCTATAAATGTACGTAGGAACCTCTCATAGATCTCATTGAGAAATTCCATTTATCTCTTTAAAATATATTCTTGGTGTGAAAAAGTAAATAATTTTCTTTCCATTTTTATCATTATCAGATACATTCCATTTTCAAACATGCAACAGAAAAAAGTAATTAACAGCAGCCAGCCCAATAAAGATGCATTATCTGCCAATGAGAACAATTTGAATTCAAACTTTTATCATTCGGTTTTTTTCTCGTGTATTATTGGTTGGAATCCAGCTGGGACACCAGGCGTTAAAAACATGTAACTGTTCATAAATACGTAAAAACCTCTCATTGGTCTTATTGAGTACTTCCATTTATTTTCTTTAAAATGAATTCTTGTTGTTAGCAAGAAATTCTACTTAAGGTTATTTCCTTCAATTTTTTAAAAAGAACATTCAGCCTCTATTATTGCCTTGTTTATAATAAAAATATTCTTATTATAAACAAGCAATTCTAGGTGAGGAATTTTCCTTAAATTTTTGCTCATACACTTTTCATTATCATTTTCAAACATGCAGCAGAAAAAGAAAATTAACAGTAGCCAGCCTAATAAAGCAGCATTACTTGTCAATGAGAACAATTTGAATTCAAACTTTTTTCGTTCGGTTTTTCTCTCGTGTCTAATTGGTTGGAATCCAGCTGGCACGCCAGGCGTTCGAAACACGTAACTGTCACAGTCCGCTAGGTGGCAGCAATGTGCCCGTCACGACGGCCATTTTTATTAATTTCATGGTAACATAATATGGGCAGTTTTTTATTATGAAAGTCGTTAATTGAGTTAATTTTTGATTGCAGTTGTTTGTTTTTGGAAGTGTTTAGATGTTGATTAGCTTAGAAATTGATGGTTGGACGGGCTTTTATTTAACTTATCATTAGTTCAACCCTTTCTTTTAAGGCTGGGAAATCATCAAAAGACTTCTTCCGCTCTAGGTGGAGCGGAAAGGCGTGTCACTCTTTGCGTTCCAGAGCTGCGGTGGCTCTTCCGAACAAATTCCGCAACCCTGGCAGGATTAGTTCAACCCTGACATTCGAATGTTATTAGGTTATTTTCCTAAAAGTTTTTCAGAATTGGGCACCGTGTGTCAACACACCAGTTTTATGTTTACCTCACAAAACCCCACATTGTTTCCGAACCACCACTTCTGAACTTTTATAACACAATATTTACCATTCAGTCCCTACTCAACATTTCTTTAAAAAAAATCACTATTTACCACGAAGCAACAAATTACTATATCTCAATTTCATTGTAATATCTTAAGCAAACTTTTTAACGCTTTGTCGCATCGCGTCTACAGGACTTTAACGATCCAAAATCGTCAAGACTACTTATAAACGAGATATTACACAATTTTTGCCCTACATACAAAGAGTACTTTACAGAGATAGTGACTCTATTAAAATCAATACTATCTTTACAGTTACCACACAAAACTCCACCTTTCATAAACCATGGCTACCCTAATATTGTTTTTATAATGTTCACCAGTCTGTTAACCGGATAAATGCAACGCTTCTAGCGATGCCACATTCATCGAAATCGGTTAAGCCGTTTAGAAGTTATGGTGGAATAAAGAAACTCACAAAATATATGATCCCTGAAAACATAACACTCCTTTTTTGGGGCAGTCGTGTAAAAATATATGAAAAATGAGGTTTTTTCGACAGATTCCAACTGAGTGCAAACGTCGCTTATAAATAAGTAGAATTGGCACTCTTAATGTAAAAAGCTTTCAAGTTCAAGTATTAATATCATCTCAAAAACTTGTCGGAATATAGTGAAATTAGATGCAGATGTTTTTAGCACCTGCGATGCGAATGAAAACGCTCCTTAATAGTACGAGAATCGCCCCTCAAATAATATCTTGACAAATACCAACAAAACCACAGATTTTCAAAATTATATAACCCAATCTTTACAATTTAGTTTGTACTCCACTTGTCTTAATAAACGTCTAGTATCTAATTCGTAGTTAATCTCTGTACACCACGATGATGAATTACGAATTACTCTATCTCTGTTTAATTATAATATCTGCAGCAAACTAAAACAATTTCTATGAAAATGCGTTGTCGCATCGCATCTGTCTGTAGGACCTCAACTATAAAAAATCATTAAGACTTCATAAACGGTACCTTTCAGAAATATTAACCCTATAAAAAATTAACACAAACCTTTCCAGTTACCTCACAAATCTCCACATCTTTTCAACTAACAGCTCAACCTTTACCAATTAATTCCTACTACACGTTTCTCAGAAAACATCTCGTATCCACTCCGCAGTAAATATCTTTATACCACGAGGTTATGAATTCCTCTATCTCTGTTTAATAATTACATCTGTAGCAAATTTATAAAAGAATTCCTATGAAAACGCGTCGTCGTATTGTCGCATCGCATCGGTCTATAGGACCTTTACTATAAAAATTCGCCAAGACTACATATAAACGGTTCTTTTCAGAATTATTGACCCTATTAAAAATCAACACAAACCTTTACAGTTACCTCACAAAACCACACATTTTTTCAACTTCAATAACCCAACCTTTCCCATTTAGTTCGTACTCCACTTTTCTCAGTAAACGTCTAGTATCTACTCTGCAGTTAATCTTTGTATACCTCGAGGCTATGAATTACTCTATCTCTGTTTAATTATTCTAAACATTAAAAAAAAATGCGAATACGCTGTCGCATTGTCACACACAAAAATCGTCAAGACTACAATTTAAGCAGTACCTTACAAAATATTTGACCCTATTAAAATCAACACTACTTTTACAGTTTCCTCACAAAACCACACATTTTCAACTTACATAACCCAACCTTTACCATTTAGTTCGTACTCCACTTTTCTCGGTAAACGTCTAGTATCTACTCCGCAGTAAATCTCTGTGTACCACGAGGCTACAAATTACGCTCAATATCGACGGTGATATGGCCGAGGCTAGTATCGGTATCTGTTGCTAGGCAACGGGCGTGAGAATCCCCCGGTCACTGGTACCCGGTGACCTTTGTGGTGGTCAATTGTGTATGGGGTGTTGCTGATTCTGTAAGTTTAGAGAGATCTAACTGGAAGATAAATTGGTTGGGTTCGGGTCGATGTTTAATTCATGGGTGTGTTTACAATAGTGTAGATAGGTCGTGGAAATGGTGAATAATAGTAAACTTTCTTATGTAAACAACAATGAGCAGGGGTAATAAACAGGATTTTAATAAAGTTTACCAGTTGTAAATTATTATAGGTGAAAATGTTGGCTACAATTTTAATGTTTTTTTTAAACAATTTAATTGATTACGAAAGTATGCTAAAGTCATAAAACCAATACAATGTCTTTTATTCGGCTTTGTGAAAATTAAAATTATGAACCTACTTAATAAAATCTTTAGTGTATTTTGTACTTTTGCATGCCTTCTGGTTAAATACGGCTGTTGCTAATTACATTTTTATGTCACCGTGTTTTGTACCCATATTTGCAAAATAAATATCTTACCTTATCTTATTAGATTAAGATACTAAAACCAAATAATAACATTTTTTTTTTTTTAAGAATTATTTTTCATAATTGTTTTTTTTAACACCCTCGGTTATCGTTGTTTAGGCCTCCTGTTCTATATTTTACACCAAAATAAATGATATGACACTAAGCATCTAAATTTTCATAACAAACTATCAATGCTTAACTCATGAAAAGAATCCCACTGTGCATTTGTACAGCGCGCTAAGCCAAAGGTAGGCAGCATTCCTAGGAGTAAGTAAAAGATCAGTTATCTTTTACTAGTGTGAATCCAGGACCTACTAACTCTCACTTTATCTTTTGTTCATTTAACTTGAACTGTTGTTTAATGCGATTTATATCTTTTTGAAAAGTAGAAGTACTTAAATACTCGAGGAAAAAATACGAATGTTACTACAGTAGTCGATATATAGTTAAATTAAAAAACTTGATATTATTGTTTATCATGTTCATTTGGAAGCCATTATTTATTAAAACTTCATGAAACGGGCAAGTACAAAGGCAGACTTAATGCATCACGAATAGAGTATTTACTGAAAAAATCTATTTAGTCCGACAGATGGATTTCCAAAACATATTGGACACGTACTTTTTGCTTTTTCACATAAATAAAAAATGTAGACGTGCGTTGAAAACACACGTGACGTCGCGTCTCTGGTAAAATTGTGCCATCGTAGTGACGTCACGCGTGTCAATATTTTTTGGAAATCTAGCTGATGGACTAATTAGATTTTTCAGTAAAATACCCTATTCTCTACCAGCCAATCAAGCAATCAAAGGAATGGAACCAAGCCAAATCGAGTCAACCAAGGGTGGTGAAGAGGCTATTTGGCAAGTTCGAGCAGTCTAATTGTAGTCTTACTCGCGTAGATTGTTTATAAGCATAGTTTTATGAATTGTATATGCTGTGGATAACGGTGTGAGTTTCACATTTATATAACATCTTTATTTATATTATTTGTGCTGATATAATGTGATACTGTTTGTTGTCCCAAATAAATAAATAAAGTTCATAAAAACATATTTATTAGTAAGTTTTGACGACTGTTATTTGTGTAGAAAAAAATCATCATTGTCATTTTAAACTAACAATAACTAAGTATAGGTAGGTATAAATATTTTTCTTTAATCCTTTATAGGTATGTATTATATAGATGCAGCAATCTCTCTCGTATTTAGTAATGACTTTAAGATCACGTTAACGCTGGATTATTATATTATTATTTCTCTTGTTACCTGGTCTACAAAAGCAGAACGTTATGATTTTATATTCGAACTGTGCTACTCAAATAGATTATAATCTACAGTTTTCGACAAAATCTATCATGAAAGCACTCTATTTTGAGTAGTCATTCGCATTATGCCCAAGTTTCATTTATATTTATAGGAAAAAATACTGATATGATAGACTGATTCAATAAACAGTATTGTTTGCCCCACAACTTGCAGTTTTTATATAGATAAATCTATTCTAAGTAAACATTGAAACGTATTCAAAGAACATAAATAAGATATTTAAAATTGAACCTAGATATTATTTAGCACAAATTTTTCTACCTAGAAAATACTTGTTTCCAATAGGTCTCTTATTTCTTATTTTTACACCCACTGCCATTTTACCGGAACTCAGGTTCAATGACATATTATTTTAAAGTTGATCTATATTTCACAAAAAACTAAACAATTCGTCCAAAAAACGTATTTGATTGCGTCTCTTTCTGTGATCAACTGTAATAGTGATTGCGTAAGGGGGAAAGAGGTGGGTATAGTTTGTCAGTGTGTCGTTACAATGGGTTGGCTTTCGCAGTGATCCGTGTCGACTGTTCGCTTTGAAGCGGAGCTAACAACGCGGCGGAACAACGGAGCTAGTGTCGTCTCGCTCGCTCACAATTTTTTTCGATTCAATGTTGACAGTCATTGATGACGCAACGCTTGTAAAATTATCAAGGCTATCTATTATCAGGGTGATAATTTACATGTGTTGTGAAGTTTTGACATCTATCAAAGTGAGTGCCTACTGAAACTGCGTTTGATAATTTTTGTCACGATTTTTTACAATATTTCGTGAACATTTTTTTTCATTTTTTTTTTTACAAAATTATCGTAAATGTTAACGACAAAACTTTTTGGAGTTTATTTGAATCTTGTTTTTAAATTTGGAAGGAGGTGGAGTGAAGATTGGTGAAGGTGTTAAACTGTTTTCGGTGTTCAAGTTGATGCGTTGATGTCTTTTGTTCTTAGAAAGCTTTTAGCGGGCTTTCGGAATTCGGAAAAGAATTAATGAACTGTTTTAGTATATTCTAGGTATCTGGGTTTCCGAAATAGGTTAGCCAGTAAATAATTACGTTCTAATCGTGATATATTTCGAGCTGTTTCACATAATTTTGCCCTAATTAACACTTTGAGATAAATTAAAGCTTTCTTTTTTTTTAATCCATATATTTTTTATAAATTACATCTAAAATAGGCTATTAAAGTTAAGTAATTAATAACAGTAAAGTTCTCATCTAGAGCTTATACTCGTAAAACAATAATTACTTTGATAAATAAAAATAATGCTGAATCGGTATCACTTAGTTTAAGAAATCGATTCTTAAACTAAGTGATACCAATATTTTGGCAAAAATAGGTAAACTTACTCGAAATTCACCATATTTAACGAAACCTGTTTTAGGATGTATCAATTCATTCAATTAGCAGTTTTGTTAAATAGTGATATATATGACACTAAGTCGATGTCGGAAAAACAAGTCACTATTCTCAAAAGCCCCCATTATGTCTACAAAATCTTTGTCTAAACTTGCTTAGATACTTTAGAGTGTATGATAGTGAAAGTGACATCTCAATCGAATCCTTTGTTATGGCCAGTACCTAGATAGCTGTCATCAACTTTATTGTACTTGCATTTTGTCAAAAGCACTCATTTCTCAAATAGAAACACCATAATTACTTTTTATGTTAACGCCACTAAACAAATACCACTTTCTATCAATATCTTCGTAAAACGTCAAACACACAAACTTAATGAATAAAAATAGTGCCCCTTAAAGTTATAAATCACCAACAAATCGATCAAACGCATTTAACCGAAACACGTGGTCGAAGTGTTTGAACGACTTACACAACTAAATACAATACATTTTCATTGACATAAGTACTTTAACAACACAAAAAGCCTCGGCTCCGATTCACTACGGCCCATAAGACTCGCATTCATAACACGATAGAATAATCCCACTTTAAAAATAAAAAAATAACACTGACCTGTCAAAATTAAAAACAAAACTTAAGTCGGCTCATCAACATCAGTCAGCGATGATGCGCTGAACCGTTAGGCCGTCAACAGACCGATCTACATATCGAGAGTCCTTTCCGTGAGAAAATCTTTTAGAATCATCGACAGTTCTAATACATCCTATACTCTTTGGAGGCTGCGGGCGAAGGTTTCATAGGTCGAAAAGCGCGCGAACGCAGTGTGGCGCCGATGGTCGTGCGCACAGCACGCTCACACGACCCGCGCGTGCGTACCACGCGACCTGTCAACCGCTGTCAGTTCCGACTTCCAACTCGGAACACGTTACTGGCAAATTGACTTTAAAAATGGAACGGATGACTTTCAATTTTTTTACCGATTTAATTTTTTCTATTTTTGTAGATAGAGTGTGTACTAAAGGGTGAAGTGACATTAATTTTTCAAAGCCACTGTAAGGTTTAGAAATATTTACACACAGTGTTTCGAATTCAGTGCTAAACGATCTCTAGGTCCCGCTTCATTTTGTGCAGTGGTGCCAAGGGCATGAATTTTGACTTGTTTGAAGTGTGAACTGAGTAGGTAGTTGTGAACAGTACAGTTTGCTGAAAATTGTGTGTTTTCATTAGGTAGTCAATACCTACCTAAAAGATTTTTTTTTGCACAGTTTTGGAATATACCCCTGTTGCCTAAGGATTGCTCAAACATTTGATTTGCTCGGTAAGACTTTGTTTTGATATTTTTGTTTAATTTTAAGTTTTGTAAGTTTAAGCGCTAAGGCAACTTAATCTCAAATGTTTAGCGCAAGGTTGGCTGCACATTTCAGGACAGTATAAACTCTATTTTAATTTTTTTATAAATTTTTTCTTAGTTGTTTTATATTCCAAATCAGTAGACAGCAGCAAATTGCATCTGTATCATTCATTTATTCATTCTATAAATCATCCTACAGTTTCATATTATTCACATTTTCAGGCTAGATATACACTTAATCATAGAAAACTCATGGAATGGTCTACTATCGTTCCAATTTCCTCACCAATTTCTTTGCTATTTATTATTAAAAGCAGTGCTTGATAGGTCTGATTTAGCAACTTTTTCGTAGCCTGAATGTCGGTTATAGGTATCATGGAAAACAATGATTCAACAATAACTTATAACAATAACACTCGAATATCTGCCATGTTCTTTAGCACAAGCAAAACTGCATAAAGCGAAACCTTTTTTGCCAACTTCTAATCAACCGCTCATGCACTGTATTGAGCAAAAACTGTTCAAGTGCCTTTGTGGTATTGCCTACACAGATATAGTGGCAGCCAAAAATATGTAACATTTTGAGTTAGTTTATTTTACACATACGTGAAACATGCACAGTACATAGAAATAACAGTAGAAATTGGTGGACGATTGAGGTATGACAGTTTTGGCTTTTGAGGGTATCAGGTGATTGGCTAGCAACCGGTCACTGATATTGTCTACGTTATCTTTGGCCCATGCCACAGCTAAACGTGGTTAATTTGTAACCTGTCTTCCTCATTTTAGGAAAATAGACGTGAAGATATAGATGGTATTTAATGTATTTTCTCAACGTCTATAATGCAAAATGAGATTATTAATTATATGACACGGACAACAACAGGTGTTTCGAACCGACATACTGTCGAACCAATAAATTACCGAACTAATGAGCAATCGCTGAAGGGTTTTTCGCAACAGAATTTTTCGCATAAACGTTATATCGCACCAATAAATCATCATCATCTTCCTGCCCTTATCCCATGTTACTTGGGGTCGGCGCAACACGTTTTTTTCTTCCATTCTATCCAGTCAACCGTCACGCTATCACTAACTCCCTTTGCTTTCCGTACCAATAAAGCATCGATGGAATAAAACATCGTACAACTGAATTATCGACACACCGTGTTCGATATAATAAAACCGAATCATTAACTTTCGAAATCAAGTAGGGAACCCGTTACAAACAGGGGTATACCTCACAGCTACGCTAAAGGGTCCCGTGTGCATGATTTCTGCGATATGTTAGACTGACTTATTCTGTCTGACACTGGTTTTCTAAGAACTCAACACTCGAATACTCGAACACACGAATTTCGTTCTTTGAAAGATTCATTCTTTCAAAGAACGAAATTCGAGGTTAGTCTTAACTCTTAAGTTCATATTGTTAGAGTAGATACTCTATTAACACTCTTACTTTCAATGGAGATACAAAACTTCCTATCAAAATTTATTTAAAGAAGTAAAAATATTGGAGGTTAACATTTTTCGGATTTTTAAGGTCATTTCCCAGATATTGCACTATTCTTTCTAATAACTCCGCACTTAGCCAATATAAAGATTGACGGATTTTTTTCTATGTTCATCATTTTTTGCGTTTTGCATCTTGAAATACTGAAAATACCAATTCTATTTTCTTCTAAACATGTTCCATAATAATTGACTAGTGGTCACCAAGACGTTGAAATTCGACTGTACTAATTCATAAATAAAATGACTAAATTACTTTTCCTGACCGAGTGACTGATAGACAACGCACAACCGAAACAACTGATCGTAGAAAGCTGAAATTTGGCATGTAGCTTCCGTACACTCTGTAGAGCACTAAGAGGGTTTTCCGAAATTATTACGGGATCGGGAAAAAAACGGGATATGCGCGTACTAAGTCGCGGGCAAAAGCTAGTATAACTATAAAAGCTTTGTGCTCTTCGCTCTATATGAACTTTAACTATGCGAAATCTTACACTCCAACTCAATAGATACCTACAAGTTCATTTAAGTTAATTTAAGCATGTCAAATTCATAATGTTTTAATATTCAGTCTCTCTTTCTATCATTTTGTTTTCTTGGTCACCCGAAGAAAGTGCAAATTGAGTTGTTGTTTTCCACTTCACACCCTTATTTTTAAAAATCTCTGAACTTATTAGCTCTGATTAAAAAAATCTGAACTAAAATTTTCTTCACAGAATTTCAATTTAGAACCTGCTTATCAGTTGCTAAAAACTGGTTTCTGATTTTTACAAACCCTCACCCTCTGAATACACCACCACATTTTCAGTAATGTCTTTTTTTACTGTTGGTAGGCACTCGTTTGACCACTATCTTACCTGTTGGTAAGCGATGAAATAGTCAAAGATGGAGCACACTTGCCTAGAAGCAACCTTTTCACTCTTGACTTGACTCCCAGGTTGTAGCTATCAGGAAACACAGTCTCGGGCAGAGAATTCCACTCCTTAGCTTATCCAAACTTTGACTGTTAAAACGTTTTAGTGCTCCCTACCTCGTTGGAGTTTAACATGAGTGGTTGGCTATGTCCTAATATCTCTATTAAAGTATTGCAGCCACTTAACCTTTTCACTGTAATCAGCGTGAAAGGACGTCAACGTTTGATACGCCGCAAGTGTGAATAACTTGACAGCACGCTAAACTAAAAACAAATAAATAAAATCGTTTGGATTTTCGTATAGTATTTAATGCATCTAAATTTGTTTTTTTTTTTTTATTAAGATTTCAGAAATCTTACTGGCCTGTCTAGAGAAGCTCGTGGCCACTCGGGTTGGCTTTCTTAATTGTACACCATAGCAACTTATATATATGTATTCACAGTGAAGAAAAGTTCATGTCCAAAGGCGAGTTTAACTCACAGCAAACCTTTAGTGATAGAGAGGGATAAAAAAGGGGGGGTTGGACCCAGTGCAAATTAAAATAATACATATTTTATAATACATAAATATATCTACATACATAAATATAAATATATACATCTTCAAGGTTAAGCAACGCTTGCCAAGGTCGGACCTTGGATAGGTGACCCTCCATGACAAACAGAGACTCCTCCGGGCCTCGGAAAGCACGTTAACCCGTTGGACTTGGCTCTCACTTCTAGATCTTTGACAGTCGGTATGCGTAGCTAGAAGACAGAAAATCAAACATCAGTCGTACAAGGGGTTTCGTGAAATATAGTTGCTGGGTTGTGGAGGTCAAATAGACAGTCGCTCTATTTAAAATAGTGAAAAAGAAAAAATAAAGAAATAATAATATTTATTTAGCACTTACATGAAACACGCGCGGTTCATTTGAATCAATCCACTATATATATACATATATATCATATAATAAAGTAAATAGAATAATAAACAGATATAATTGAAACATGAACCAAATTTAACTGAAAAATAAAAACAAAGTTTGAAAGATATTATTATTAATATTATTATTTATTATTATTTTCTGGTATTCAGCTGTATCCAGTTAACCTGAAAGCCGACCCTAACAAAGTTGAGAAAAGGCTAGGCAGGTAGGCACTGTCTATCCTGACATTGTCCCGTCTTTGATTACAAATCTTAACTTTTAAGGTGACATTTAACTTTTTGTGATTGTATATGTTAATTAGTCAGTTTTGTTACTGCCCAATTTATCTCTGTTTTTACTAACTTGCTTTATTAGAGTTTTTGTAAGCTCGGTTATGGAGTATTTGACTGTTTTTTAACTGTGCGGGCATTGTCAATCTGTGCGAGACGCTACGAATCTGAAACTATAATCCATGTTCTTCGAATCTCATTTTACCATAAATTTTCTTCATATTTCCTATTTTTATTGATTGAGTCATGTTTGATGACAAACTCAACTGATGGTAAGCGATGCTGTGGTCGAAAATGGAGCACGCTTGACTTACAAGACTCCCAGGTTGTAGCTATCAGGAAACACAGACTCTGCAAAGGAATTCCACTTCTTCGCAGTACGGGCAATGAATGTGTTCCCAAAACGTTTTGTGCCAGTGGGTGAGATGTCCACCATATACCGGTGGCGTATCGCCGTACGTCTTGTGGTCCAATGATGGAACGGGCTTGGCGGAATTAAACTATGCAATTCCGTCGCACACTCTCCAGAATGCAACCGACAGGCTAGCAACTCGGCGTCGATGCTTAAGACTTTGGAGCTTCGACTCGACGAGCCTACCATAGCCGGTGATCCTCTTGGCTCGTTTTTCAATTGACTCAAGGCCATCTGTCAGATCCGTCCCAAAGATGACATATTTTTATCTGCCCAGCCTTTTCTATGTTGGGGTCGGATTCCATCCTAACCGGATCCGCTGAGTAACAGTATTTTACATGAAGTGACGGCTTATTTAACCTCGACAACCCAGGAACTAGGTAACACGGTAGGTACCTCTTGGAAAGATTTGGAATCAGGGTTTCTAGTTTCTGACTATCCCTGGCGACTGTCAAAGGTGTACTAAAGATAGCTGGGACCAACAGGTTAACGTGCTTTCCGAGGTAAAGAGGAGTCTCGGTATGTAGTAGACGGTCATCCATCCACAGAGCGACCTCGGCAAGGAACGCTTAACCTCATAGACCGAACCGTACCGGATTTTATACTGTAGCCACAAGCTCCTCCCTGGGGGATTAGTATGCGCTACAGAAATATAACGTGGTATGCTATCGAAATAACTTATTAAAGATCACCTTGCTTAGAGTCTGAAATGTCTATTGGCGTCTTTAAATTTACTATCAGCTAGGCCGCCAGCTTTCTTGACCCAATACCATAAAAAAATCTGTCATCAAAAATAATAGAACCTTTTTTCCTAAACCCATAAATAGAAATATTTGGTAATTACGATACTCAGCAACGAAGTGTCCAAAAACAACCACAAAACGATTTACTCACAGCATTTAGAATGTTTTTACACCATCATCAAGGATAATGGTGGTCCTACCTACCTAATTGCAATAAAAACTTATAGGTACTTACAACCCAGAGCTATGTATAGGTACGAATAATGCTAGTCTATTCTGTTCGTTTTTTGTTGCTATGTTATTTAATAGGTCAAACAAATGACGCATCCAGTTTGTTTGTAGGTGAGTTTTTTGGCTTGAGTTTGTTGTTGAGCTGTATGGTGCTTGCAATTATATTTTTAAAGTGTGTGGCGCCATTGTTAAGTCTCAAAACAAGAACTAGGTATCATACTTTTAGTACGTCACCAACTTGTTTTAAGATGTAGGGCTATGTATAAGTGAGAGCTTAATACTTACCTATTTCAGTCGTCAACTAGCATATCTGAGTTATAAGGATTATAATGGTTGTATGTAATTACTAATTACATGAAGTTTTTAACGTTGCAATTTTAATCTTATCCTACTATACTAAACTTCAATTTATAACTGAGAACGTTTCTGTGAATGAACTGCAGTGCAATTCTGTAAACAGATCACCGTGTAAACTTCGGTGAAGTGAGCTTCCAATTCATACAAACAAGATGGAATGACAGCTCACTTCATGCTCACTTCACCTAAGTGTACACGGTGAGATGTTGACAGAATAGACCGGCTGATGGATGGATGAGGGTTACTCTGTCACGGAAAAATTACTTAATGCATTTGCATGAAATAGTTCTTTAACTTGAATTAACACACTTTTTATCTCGTCCAAGCAGACGAAGTTGCACACGGGCAGAAACTAGTAGTTCATATTCTGTGTAAAAATTTAATGTGGCTTTTCCAATACGAATTTTCCAGTGACATTGGAAGTTGGTGGTGTAACACCCCCGTGCCTCGAAAAGCACGTTAAGCCGTTGGTTTCTGCGCCAGATCTCTCTCCGGTCGTATCGGGTTGCCGTCCCATCGGAATATGACATCTCACAAAATTATTACATCTATCTACCCAAGAAATTGGTAAGAGAATTATGTTTCCGCAAAGCCCCGGAAGGCAGTCGACACCAATTCAAATATTTCCCATCAAACGCTATAAATCATCCTTAAATAATTGCAAAAAGAACCATAATCACTAAATGGAATTAACTATGTTTGATATACAGCCTTTTACGATTACAGCTTATTTATTTTATTACTAACTCATTAACTTGTTTGGTTAACTATGTTCATCATTAGTACGTCTGATAAAGTTGTAAAACTTATTGGGGCTACTATTTAAAGTTTAAAACAAATATCATTTTGGAACCGGTTCTTACGGCTAGGACTTAGTTAAGGCAGCTCCGTGTTGATCTAAGTGGTCGCAAGCGCAGCGGGAGTCCTGGATTTAATTCCCGTACCAGGCAGTGTATTTAGGTTTTTCTATTCGATGCTTAGTATCAGCCTTCGATGTAATTTTCTACCCCTTTCTTATATGCTCGCGTTTGTCCACTATATCGCCTAATGGTAAGCGATGACGAGGTCGACGATGGAGCACGATTGCCTAGAAAAAACCTACTCTCACTCATGACTTAAAACCTCCCAGATTGTAGCTATCAGCTACTCATCTTCACCTTCCTGCCCCTGTCCCATGTTACTTGGGGAAGGAACAACATTGCTTCAGCTTCCATACTGTTTTTTTTTTCTGTTTTTTTTTTGTGTGGCGTCTCGCAGTTCAACCTATGAGGTTGTCGACAGCTAACCGGGCTTGCCTGTGGTGGCCTTAATATAATATTAAAGCCTCCAGGCAGGACCGTCACGGTATCACTGTCTCTTTTTTATATCATTCTTCATACAATTCGACCATACTATTCGTATAATTATGGCTTCTCTTTCTTTCTCCATCCTAAACATTAATATTAACTCTTTTACTGCCACACATTTCAACCCCCATAATGGGCTTAAACATGTCTGACGAAAAATCGGAATCCTAGCGAGATAGTTTCAAAAACCGGTCCTAAAACAAACATGAAATCAATATTTATCTTATCTTTATTTTGAAAAGTTAAGTGTGCGAAAGATTTGTGGCAAATTAAGTCATTGAAAGCAAATAATATTTAGAGAACATTAGTGCCTGATTGATTTAAATCTATATGACTTTATATTTAAGTTTTAGTGCTTATTTGAAATCAATTTGTGTTTATTGAATGGCTAGACGATTGGAAAAGAAATATTGGTCTGATTTGCAATGATATTTTTTTGAGAACTGGTTCGCTTGATGCACTAATGTCTTCATAACTTTTAATAATTAGATATTCTTATTTACGAGTATGTGTGTGTCTGTTACGTGATCAACTAATTTCATTTGGCTTTTAAAATTCCTGCCACACATGATTAGGACATGCTAACTGTTTTGTGTCTGATATGCCACTTCCTAGTTTGAGTCTTCGTAGATTTATCAAAATGATAATTATGACAGCCGGGACCAACCGCTTAACGTGCTTTCCGAGACACGGAGGAGTCTCGGTAGGTTAAGATGGTCACCCATCCACGGATGAAACTTGGCAAGCGTTGCTTAACCTTGAATATCGACCCGTGCGGCTGTTATAATTTAGCCACGAGCTCCTCCTAGCTACAATTTTGTCGTATAATCAAAATCAATTGAACGAAGGAGGCTTCTTTGTCTAAAGAAATCAATTGAAACGGTTACACAGCCTAGATTTTCATGGTAAAATTCTAGGAGTCGGTGAGAAAGTTCATGCCCTACAGCCAACAATTTTCAATGGTAGTAATGGCAATAGGTCTCAATTGATAAACTTTGTATTGATTTATGTCCAATCATCTTTGTCGCCATAACCCATCCTTGAATTAATACGGAACTAAACCACGATTTGTACAAAAAAAAAAATGGATCCGTCTTAAGTGATGCGATTGGCTGTTGAAATTTCACTCAACCAATCATAGCTAATAACGCGTGTTTGACAATTAACCACAATAATTTTGTTTAAATTTTCGTTCAAGAAACTGGGCTGAACTTGTCAAAATAAAAAAAATAACGTTAGGCAGCAAAAAGGGAATGGCAAGAGGCATCTAAACATCTCAATACTTTACCTACATACGTCATACCGAGTAATATAACACATTTTATATTCATATTATACTTTTGGAGTGCTAAATCGTCCACCTCATGAAACATTATGGCGTTTTACTTTTAAAAAACCTCTTATCAATAAAAACTAAAATATGTAGACCAAAGAAATGTAATTGTGTTTCACGGAACGAGGGTCAAGGGGCGCTGTCGGTTATCTGTGGCGTTCCGATGGCTGACCATGACTTTTTTTAATTGAGCTTAAACGTATCAACGAAAATGCGGAGATAAATTGGATGGAGACACTAGATGTGGTTTGACGATTTTGGTGTGTGTGTCTTTTTGAAACATTTGGGAATAGAGAAAATGTTTTAAACGGTATCAAGATGTCTTTTGAAATATCAGCAATTCTAGTTTGTCTTGTTTTTGATCAATTAATACAGAAAAATAGTTCAATCCGACCAGCCTCCAGTTTAGCCGGATTCTGCTGAGTACCAGTATTTTACATAGAGCGACTGCCTACCAAAATCTGACCTCTACAACCCAGTAACTGGGTAACACGATGCCTTCGCAAGACTGTTGTGTAAATAAGGAAAGGAATTAAAAATTAAAAAAAAATAACGAGACAGCCGTAACGCAACAACCTGGCAACACTTTTTCCCGGCATCCGACAATATGAGTTAACAACCATATTGTGAGGGCAAACAGTCTTAACACTTCCAGCTCCAATACATCATTGACCAAAGCGGTCCAAATCGACCATCAATGATCGCCATTTTTTTCCACTACGCCACGCCACAAGTCTATGCCTGACATTAAGAACCGATTGTTAACCTTGTAACTGCAATAGTGCTCCCATTCCTAACGTCACATTTCCAATATGACATATAGCTCGACATTATGAACTTTTTAAGACAAATGTGAGTCATTAATTGTCAAAAAAATATCTCGAGCTATTCGGAGAATGTGTGTAATGTCATTTTTGAAAACGGAATTCGTTTTTTTTCGAAGGTGTGGTTGAATAAGCGAAGGTTTAAATAGTCTTGTCATTTAGGTTATGACAAGAGATTGACGTATGGTTTGCTAATACTCGTATGTTTAATACCTACGTTGCTAATGTTTGATTGTTTGGAAATAATTAAGCTTAATAATTTTATAATTATAGCATAATATTAAATTTATTCAGAAAAAATATATCTATTTTGTGAGAATCAAAAGTTTCAAAGTATTTACTCCGGCAAGCGTCCTTTGTCTTTTGACATTCTAAAAATATGAAAAAACTGAACATCAGAGTGCCAATTTTACTATTCTTTAAGGAACGTTCGCATTTGCATGTCAGTCGCAATCTGTCAAAATTAAGGCTTTTTTGACAGATTGAGACTGAGAAAATTAATAGAATTGACCTCAGGTTTTGGTTGAAATACTTAAACTACAATAAAAATGCACATATTATTGTTACAAAAACAAAATATACACTACACAAAATCACAATTTAATTATAAAAAAAGCTAAGCATCAAACAAAACAAAAACAATCACAAATACAATGTTTCTGTATAACAATTTTACCGTGGTGGCTTAAAAAAAAACATGTTGAAATAAATATAGTGACATTATATGACCGGTAGATAACTAGCAAAAAAAAACAGATACGAAAATCCAGTACGGTGTGCGCTTCAAGGTTGCACCAGATGGAAGATCAGCTTAGCATGAGTCATGACGCAGATATTCTGCTGGATCCTTGCGGTGGCACACGGACGTCGAGCTGAATTTGTGGAAGAAGAGTTATGTTTGTGTATAATGTGTGTTAGTGTTGTGAGTGTGTGAATGAAGTTAGTATACCTGCAATCGAATGCTGAAGGTAGTGAAGTTTTGCACTGGGTGTCATTATCAAAGCGAAATAAACATAACGCGAAAGAATATAGGAAAATACAGTATTTGCCATCAATTTATTGAGGCGACGATCAGTAAACCAAAATATTTAAACAAAAAAATACATAAATGCGTACTCGCGGTATTTCTTGAATAACATAATAAAATATTAAGATGGAAACACAAAGATCTTTTTAAAAACAAAATACCCAAGATGAAGCCCGTCGCGGATGCGAGCAAATATTTAAATTTCAATTCGAACGTCGCATATCAATGGAGAGCCATAAGCCACCGGATTTTTACTTTTTTTTAGTCAGCCTGCACTGAGACAATAAAGAAAAAGCCATAGGGGGAAAAAGAAAAAACAATTCGAAAACAGCATCTAGATTCGAGACACTGGCTGATTCGAGGTTGGAAACAAAAGAACTCGGCTCCTGCCTGACCGAGATCTTGGCGTACGCGGCCGCATCTCGTTTACTTTTTTATTTTACTTTTTTTTGTTACGTTGCATCCATGTGATTTCTTTTCTCTGATGCATCACAATGAGACGGCCTATCGAACGTCAGTAGCTATTTTTGTAATAATTACATACGAGTTGCAATGATAAATATGTGTTCGTTCAATGAAATATGGAGATAACGACCATTAAGTTTTTGTAATAAAAATCTCATATTGCACGGTAATAACTGACTAGAACAAAGTTAAGTGTTGTTAATAATAAAGCAAAAGCAAAATACGATTCTGTACAAAGTAGTAAGATAAAAATAAGTAAAAAAAAATGTTCGGACTCGACAGAAAAAGAACACAACGATTTGTTACTAGTAAAATAGTGATCTCGGACTTGTTACTAAGAAAAAGCTACTGCACTTTAAAAACCATATAAAATTGCTTAATTCCGACCACATTTTCTCAGATCAATTAAAAACCGGGCACTATTGAGAATTATTTTATTTCAGTAGTTGAAAAAATAAATGTTGTAGCTACTTGTTTATTAGTAATTATGAGCAATCGCTATAATTAACTATATTTAATACCAATGAGGTTGTAATCTTGATCAAAGGTTAGATCATCGCCGCATATATTATTTATCTGTGCATGGGAAATAATGTGAAGGAACAGGATTCGAAATTCGAATAGGATGTATGCTTACTCATCCTTGCTTCAATGAGTAAGAACGTTCGTTGAAATTTAAAATCTTTAATAGATTGTTTGTTTTTAAAGACATGGTTTTTCCTGGTGCCGTTTTTATTTCATTATTTTCTACATTTCATCGTTTCTTAGTAGCTAATCTTTACCTAATATGGAATTTTCTTGCTCGAAAATGTCTTGGTTTTCCTTATTTGATCTAGTATTAAATGGTGATTCAACGTGAACTTAGTTATTACCAGACTGCCCCAGATAGGTGGAAATGTTTTTGTCTATAATGTAAAGCACAGCGTTTTCAAGGACGTTAAAAAAATATGTTTCCTCATTGAAGATTTAAAATAGTTTTCATTTCAAATACATAATTAACCTGATGATCCTCTTCTGTTTCAGTCTATTTTTCTTTCACAATAATACTTCCTTTTTCTTTTTAACCCTGTAGTTTTAAATTCAAGATAATATTTGCTGTAATCATCAAAACATTTGTACCAAACACACCTGCATTGCCCCTCTTCTCCATCACCAAAAACCATACGTTTCACAAATATTTGGACCCAAATTCTTAACACTTACATTAGCAAGTAGGACTGTTTACTGGAGGGTGCCGTGTGGTAAGTAGCGGTCGAATTAACACCACCACTTAGCAGTTACTTACTTACGGGGTTGGACGCAGGTGGTCTTTGTTTGAATGTTTTCTTTTTTCTTATTTTAGGCAGCCTGTGTTTTGTAGTGGTTACTGAGTATTCATGTTATTGGGCTTATTAAAAGTTTTAAATAACATGTGTTTTTGACATCTCTTTATTTAAGTGCTGTCTGCAAAGCAATATTGGCTCTATTTACTTCAATGCTTAGACAATATTAAAAAAGTAGTAGTAGTATATAATAAATAATAATAAACAAATGAAATATTGTTTTTTTTTCTTCCCATGTAAGTATCCTTAAGGTCAAAGATGATTATTATGCATTCAATGCTGTCTATTCTAGCAGACTCTTCTCGAAATACACGTGCCTACTACTTTCTGTCGTTTACGATGCGACTCATTTTGTTTTGGATTTTGGCTAAGACTGCAATTTCTTCCACGGCTATTCCTCTTCCTTTATACCAAACGTTTTAACTGTTATTTTAAGAACTGCAATAAACACTTGTTTGTGTTAACCCTAAATTATTGACTATTATAAAACGCATCTACATTTAAAACTTTTTACACAATACAACAAATCACCTCAATGTTTACCTACATGATTGTAATCCCAAAGCTCCGACTTTGAAACTCGGAACAAAATAGTTTGTCAGGCGCAAAGCGGAATTTTGTGAGCCATTCGAGATACGTCACATCACTCAGTGCGCTTCTACTCTACACCATTCTTTTCTTACTAACCTAGCTTGACACTATTCGTTTTCCGTTTGTTCAAAACGTTAAAAACGCTTGTAGAAAACATCCCTATAGAAAAAACTAGTTTCCCCAACATTTCCTAATTCCTCACAATAAATCACCTCAATGTTAACAGCGTACATTATTATTAGCCTCAAGTCGACTTTGGAACTCGGAACAAAATAGTTCGTCAGGCTTATCAAAGCGGTATTTTGTGGGCCGTTCGAGATACGTCGCATCATTCACTGCGCTTCTATGAACGTTCACATGAAGCTATGAAAAAGAGGTTTTGGTGGATATGACCAGTCTACGTATTCGTTATTTCTTCGGGGTGTGTCTATTATCTTCCGTCCATGTTACTGGGGAGTCAGCTTCTCCTCCGCAGTCACTCCATCATTGTTTATGCGAATTTTTGCATCTTTTTTTTTGTTATTTTGAGTATTTTTTTTATTTTTGGCTTGATAGAGTGCTGGTCAAGTGCCCTGAAGCTACCTTTACCATTAAACCTAAAAATCGTAATCAGAAGTCATTTATTCAAATTTCAAATTAGGCTGAGTGCCACTTTTTGGACGTCAATGGCTATAAAAAGACCGTCCTCCAAAACGCCCGCCCTGCATATATTTTTGATGTGCATCCGTGTTTTGCCTAGTATTTTTAAAGGAGAGTAGCAATAATAATTAGGGTTTGATGATCTTCAAATATGAAACCTAGGCCTGAATCAGTCTGGGCACGCCACAATTGCGGCGGTAAGGCCCCTCTTTGAGGAGTGGCTGGAGAGGCGCCACGGCGTCCTCACCTTCCGCCTGACGCAGGTACTTACCGGACACGGCTGTTTCGGGAGGTACCTGTTTCGGATTAAGCGGGAGGAAACGCCCGGGTGTCAGCACTGTGAGGATCGCCCGGAGGACACGGTGGAGCATACGGTGGAGGTCTGCCCTGCTTGGGCTGAGCACCGCCGTGTTCTCGTCGAGGCGATCGGCGGCGGCAACCTCTCGCGTCCGGCCCTGGTTGAATCCATGGTCCGGAGCGAGGAGGCTTGGGAAGCGGTCACCTCCTTCTGCGAAGCAGTAATGCTAGCGAAGGAGGAGGCGGACCGCGCGAGGGAAAGGCAAGGCCTTCGTCCCAACCGCCGCAACAGGAGAAGACGCCCCGGGCGTCGGGAGTCGCAGGGCGATCCCCGGCCACCGTAGGCGCGGGCCGGCGGACGGCGAGCGTTGGGTGGCTCGCTGTCCGATCACCACCAGGCCCGGGTCGATGGCGCGTTGTGTTTCACGCGCGCCTCAAAGAGATGTCAGCATAGAGGACGGGGCCCGCTAGGGCCAGAGCCTGCCAGGGTTGCGGAATTTGTTCGAAAGAGTCACCGCGGCCCTGGAAAGCAAAGGGCTTAAGAAGGAACACGGATGGGTTTTAGTCAGTAAGAGTCTGACACGCCCTTCCGCTCCACCCAGAGCGGAAGAAGTCATTTGATGATTTCCCATCCTAAAAAAAAAAAAAAAAAAAAAGGCCTGAATCAGTCCTACATCTGAATCATCAAGGTTGTTTATAATTTATAGAAATTTCTAAACGGCAGGTTGACACTTTCCGTGACCCAAAAGCTGGCTTTTACTTTGGCCAGAGGCTAAGTATTGCCATTCAACGTGGCAATGCCGCCAGTCTCTTGGGCACATTACCAGCTGACAGCGCTGCAGCGTTGAAGACAAATTATTTTAAGCTTTATTTTAGTTTGTTGTAAGTTTAGCTTCTTCTGGGTAAGCTCGCTCCATCGTCGACTTTGTCTCTATCATCTATGACCTAGACTACAGTCAAGAGCAAACTCCACTCAAATAAAAAAAAAATAGTTATTATTGTTAATTTGTAAACAGATAAAAATAAATCCCATTTTACCATATTAATAGTAAAACAATATCAAAAATGGTTAGATCTTGAAAATGGTTACTTAAGTTTTTGAAGCGATGCCACATCCAAATACCCAAGCATCATAGCTGCATGTTCTCCACATAACCTAATCGCTAGCCATTACGTTCTACCAGAACTAATTCACTCCGCCTTATCATAATTTGAATCGACAATCTGGATGACTTTTGTATGACAAACCTCTGTTTTCTTATACGGTTATTAATTTTTGTAACGTTGCTAGTAGCTGTACTATGAATTTTGGTGTGCTCATTAAACGGTGAGGTTGGGGCAGTTCAGTCAACTTTTGTTTTGGGTCAAATATGGCTTTACTGGCTTGGGCGCGATATATATTAATTAGAATTTTGGCCACAAATGTCACTGTTGATCAGATTCAACTGTTATTATTGATTTTCAGTGTATCAGAAAGCCTATAAGTTCATCTAAGTCAAACCTTTTCAATTTTTTTTTGGTTGAGTTTACTTTTAACTCTAGTCTAGGTTAGAGATGACAGAGACAAAGTCAACGATGGAGTGAGCTTACTCAGAAAAAACTTGTTCACTCTAACTTTGTAGTTACTACTATGAAACGACTCATCTGAGTGTTGATACTTTCAATTTTTATTTCTTGAGTCTAACGTCCACAAGACAAAGTTGTAATTATTCGAACTCAAAGAACTTCTGAATTACTAAGGTGTCGCTTATTCAAAAACAATAAGCGTGCACGTTCGAAAGCATACATTCCTATATAGAAGAAATGTTCTATCATAGTAGTCCATTTATAGAAGTAAAAGTATGTCTACCGATGGTGCAAATAACCATAAGAAGGCAGGCCAGTATTCCAACCTAAAATATGTACATACTGAAAGAGGTGAGCCCGTGGCAAGTACATAAAATAAAATTAGTGAGAGCAGTACATTTAAAACTACAATTGAAACAAAGGTTCGGAGACAATAGCGGGGTCAGCGGGAGACATTCCGGTTGAAAGTTTGTGAACCTGAAACGCGATATCCTAAAAAGAGACTAGAAAGTATTTTAAAGTAGTTTCCTGTTTGGTTTAGTTTGCTAAGGGATTTTTTTTTTAATTTACTCCGAAGGGAAGGCATAGTCTTTTGACCTTATTGCCTAGTCTTACTTCCTTAATTTCTTGTGTTTTGCATTAGAATGCCGATGTTACACATTCTAGTGGTGTTTAAATTATCTGGTAACAAATATATCGATTCGGCCTTCTCGGCAAGTTTCGATTGAGTTAATACTACGATAAAATTCTCAGCTTCACTTAACCGAGATCGCGCCTGTTTCAATTATTCATCATATTTTCCAGGTGTGTGGACACTTGAGACACAAAACTACACCAATTTACATCACAATATCCACTAGGAATCAATTTACGAACAATAAAAACAGCCGCTAAACTTCACTAGACAAAGTCCCGCGAAAAAAATCCTTGATAAATAAAATTAGTATGACCATAGATATGAGAATCTATGTAGATTCTTTACCTACTACCAAAGAATTTTCACAGCAACGTCTTTCCTTATAGTGACTCCGCACGATGCAGACTTTGTAGCACAGACAAATTTCAGTGTGATAGATTTTTTTTTCAGATCGATATGTCTGGGCCGACAAAAGTTTGTATCGTATCCACTATTAGCAACATGAAGGACTTTGGTGCGAAAATTGTACATTGAATACACCTTAGGTTGACTGGTAGAGAATGCCTTGATGCATTAAGTCCACCCATGTTCCACTATTGTACATTAAGTTTAAATAAATAAATTATACGTTACAAAATAACACACAACACTGAAATGTAAAAAGTTTCGGGTTAGCTATTAACTCCTGACCGATTCATTTAAAAGTCTTAAATAATGTTTTTTAGATCAAACCAAAGAGCAATCAATGCATAATCTTGGTCTATATTCGGTTGGTCTAGCTACCTTAAAAAAATCGACAAAAAGCTTTCCGTTTTATACCATACCCATACAAAATGAGGAAGACAATGACGTCATATTCACTACTAGATATAGGTAATCCACAAAGTCTTACAAGAATCCCATTTCAACAAACAAGGAGCCTAATAACTTTCTCCTGAACAATTAATTCCCAACAATGTCTGGCGTTATCAAAGTCATCTGGAGGCGCTCAGGTCATCTACGCATTTAGTTTAAATCTTATGCCCAATAACCTATTGTTGGGCCCAATACAACCACATACAAAAGTCACGGCTGGCTTCCATATTGGCATATTGCAGGCCCTACATGGTAAGGACCTAATGACCTACGACATTTCAACCAGTAACTCCGTCCCTCACCGTCTTTGCACGAGCGAAAGGGAGAGACGATCACCATAATAGAATATCGGTGTTTGTTTTATTCGATTTGTAAGTGGCTAGGATACTGAATCTGCAGTTTCTCATATTGTTTCTTTAGTAGTGTGTGTGGAGTTTTTTTTTTCTTTTTTTTTGGTGAATGATAAACTTTCTCATGGGATTGGTATAGGATGCGGGATGCATTAATGTATTTCTTGAAGCTGCGTTTTTGTCACTGCGGGATTATGTTGTGAGTCACTTGAAGCGAGAAGGTTTTGATGGAATGTAAAGAATTTGTGGATTTTCGTTTAACGACTTCCAAAAACTATTTGATTATATTTTCAGTCATGTTAGCTGTTCAGTATTGTTTTACTAAACTAGATTAAATAAAATAATCATGCAAAGGGTCTGAACTTTTCTCCGTCAAAATACATACTTCATTTTAATTTCAGAATAACCAGAAAATACGTCTCATTACAAAACACAAATTAGAAGTTTCAAAATCGCCAATAAAAAGGGCCATTTATCAAAATCTACATAACGAGCCATTTAACCCATACCAATTACATTGCTTTTACCAATAATAACACGAAAAATTACACACTAAAATATGTCCAATCACTGGTCGAAAGTGGCCATAATCACTTTAATATACGTCCTTAGTACACATCGGGCCAAAATTATTGGTGCTTTGAAAACTATAATTTGTTTACGTTGAAAAATGTGCGTAAAAGGTATGCATTAAAAAGATAACGTTAGTATAATTGCAGATCATGACAAGTACGGTATTTTGTGAGCAATATCGGTATGATCTTATTCTTCGGTTGAATTGGGTTGCGTCACTAATGAGCTATGGAATGCCAAGAGCGAGTCGAATACGTACCTATTGTTACAATTATGCATGCTGTTATTAGTTGAAAAAGGGTCAAGAATATTGCTTCCTGATACTTATTTTTTATGTTTTTCTATGTGAAATATAAAGAAAACAATTTTGTTTTCTGCATTTTAATGTTTAATAAAAATGTACAGAAGGTAATGGCAGATTCAATACATAAATAACCAAAAGCACCTGTTGAAACATTACGCTCAAATATCAATTTCAAAAAGCGATACCTTGGCAACATTAATAAATCAATCATATATCGACACAAACCAATGTGGGTTTAACCTCTGCTCTTTCACCAACCTAACCCTCAATGCATACTACAAAACCACATTACGCAAACGACATGACATTTAAAACATAATCAATCATTCACAGAAAAAAACTACATAATAATGTAAAGACGATAAAAGACACTGTAACCATTGCCCACTTCACACCGATTCGTCGAGGCGAAAAAGGTAATAAGTTCTTAGTGTTTTATGATCGGTTTGGTATGCCATATAAGTCTGGCTTTGTCAATAATTAGCGCTCCTCCCATGCCCATTCTTGCCAGTTTTCTGGCGCCTGCCAATGATTGGCGTAAGTCGACGTTGGAACGCTAATGAAAAATGTTTAGCGGGCCTTTTTTGTTTTATTATGCTCCATGTGAGTTTCCTTATTAGGAGTCGTCAACTGTTTGTTGGTTATCTTTCATATGGCAGCTAGTTTTTGGTGAGCAGGTGTGTTTGTGATGTAGTTTGTACATCTTTTGAGGCAGCAAGCTTTAAAGCTTATTTTGGTAGTAATTGTAGTATGTACAAACTTTTTTCTCTTCAGGTAATGAAACAATTTTCTTAAAAAAAAATCATATCGGAATTATATTTTTTTCTTACCTTAGGACATGCTTATTAACTAAACGATAAAGTACATAGTAATACTATATTTTACACTATGTCATTGATACGTAATGTCTACGTCACACAGTCGTTGAAAGTACCGTTTCAGTTTTCATACCACTCTAATTTCCTGATCCCGACTTGCTTGCGTAGACTTTACGCTAGTTACGTATTCTATAGTAAACTTGTGTAATATTTACATTTTTCATAAACCATGTTTTCTTTGCCAGGTGGCAAAAGTTCAAAATCTTTATAAATACGATTCAAGAGTCCCGTCCCGTCACAGTACGCACTCAGTCATTAGAAAAGGGGATCGTCTTCGTTGGCCACAAGTGTAAATATTTTATAAAGTTTTTTCTTCTAGCTCACATTATTTTACGAATGGTTCAAATAGTCAAAAGTCTACCTACCTCAATGTACTGCTAGACATAGTTCTTCCCAAGTTCATCATCGTTTATAATTTTTCATTTTCGCCGCAATCCATCTAGTCGAATGATCATCACCGTTTAATGCCACCAATGTTCCAGCAGACTTTATTTTCGTTACTTAGGAGTGAAGTGCTGTCAATGATGACATGCATCTTGACCATTTAATGATTACTCAACATCATTATTACATCTGCAACTAATAGTTTTCATGGACCTCCGTTTAAAGTCTTAAACGTATGTTCCTATGGACATGTCACCATTTACAAATACATATCAACACAGCATTTAATTCCATTGATGAACTTTGCGGTATGATTTATCTCCTTCATAGGGAGATGCACCAGTAGCGCCACTTTATTTTTCCCCACTAAAATACTAGGAAGTGGTGACGGGCGAGCGTTTAGGGGGAGGGTAGTCTTTAGTTATTTTCGACAATCAAAAATTTTTGATTCTCAGCCTACTTTTAATCAAGGATATTTAATAAAAATTTTCAATCCCCAGGTGTGAGGTACCGGTGAGCAGTGGCGAGGTCGTCGTGTCGCCAATGATGACAACGGAAGCGGCGCGCGGGGACGCCAACCAGAGCGTACCTACTCATACGACGCACACCATAAGCCAACATGTTCACGAGGTAAGTTCTTAACAATGCCTTCATAAACTTGTAAGATGAGGTACAGATTTCTGAAGATCTAGACGAAGTAACATTCAACTAGTGTTAGCTATTGAGAAAGAGAAATGTAATCGTAGAGTATCAGAAGCCAAAATAAACAAATGGCTATATGTATGTACTTGGCTCAAAATTCACATGCCTGTGACTCACTCAAAAGTATGCTCGTATTTTGTACGATTTTGTGCCATAACAAGTTTCTATTGGTGTACATAATTAGGTCGCTATGGAATACAAGCTACTTTCATACTTTTGGGCTAGTTACAGGCATATGCTTTGTGGCCTAAGAAAATATCGACAAGAAATATGAAGAAGTGGCGATAGTGTTTGCTAGTTTTGGGATTTGAAAAACTCTACTTTTGCCAAATTATGCTCAAATCACCTGAAAATCAGAAGACGACTAAATAAGTGTCTTAGTTTTAAAACGAGATTTCAGATAAAATTGTAGGGCTTGAAATAATTCTGAGAAAAAGTCTTCTGTAGCTCACGATTATTTCAAATCTCGTCATTGGAATCATCAAAAACCGTAAATGAAATCGGTGAAATCAGTGAATTTCCATTTCTCACCCAAAAACATTGCCCTGTCGACCAATTAGAGTGACGTGTACTACGCACTCAAAGTACTTGTAAGAAGTTGTAAAAAAGTCGTGATATCATGATGGTAGATACATCACGCGTGTTTGACCCAATTCGTGATCATCATGCATGACAATGGCTAAAGACAGTTAGAAGAGAATAATTTAATTTGCATTCGTTAGGGAAATTCTGAATTCATTGGCAGTTTGACACGTCAAACCACGAGGACTAGAGGGCCTTGACAAGTGTTATCGTATCCAACGAGTATCAACGATAATAATTGTCAAAAAGTTCAACTTTTATGGGACTGACATGTGCTACCGAAACGACACGTGGTCGATCCCAAACATTTTGGACTTCTGAAAATGGTTATTGTATTATAAACGTTCTATGTATTCCATAGTATCTTAAAATACTTTTATTATAGCTTTTACTTTTTATCGTATTTCGATTTTTAGCTACTGCTCTTCATATATATCTACATCAAAGCGCATCATCGTGCATACTCCTTCCTTATTATGTTTCACGACATACTTTCAGCTGCATCTGTCTCTAACCTTTCATGTTTATTGTCAAAACTAACCTCTTACATATCACTAGAACTTCTTCAATTCTAAGTATTCCAATGCAATTAATAAGTAATACATAGTACTGCCACCTCATCCCGCAAAATTGTGTCAATTAGTATCCAATCCACGTCATTCGTTCTTTACTCTATTAGATCATTTGCTATTGTATCTTCAGCCACAATCACTATGGCATCTAAAACTCTGAAAACATTTCATAATACATTGACGTATACAATATAAACATTGCGTATTATATTTTTTACTATATCAACATTGATACTTACGTTTTCTTTCATAACGTGCTAAAATGACGTTTCTTCAGTTTACACTTTAGCTTTTAGCTTGTGACGTTGCCCGCTAAGTGATTCTATATCACTATGTACTCAATGTACCCAAAAGTTTACTTTAATAGTTACTGTATTTCGTTTAGAGCTGTTATCAATGATTTTTGACCGATTGTCGTAAATCAGCGTCGTAATTCAGCGTCATTTTCGAGGAATATGTACAATTGAATTAAGACTTGTTCTTAGATTTTGACGTAGTGTTTTCTACGCAGCAGAAAATGTTTGGCTCAATTGTCATAGAACTAAATGTTTTACGTCTTCACGTTGTATTTACCATTTTTTTGTATTATCAGTGGTTTCAGTTCATCTTAACTTTATGAAAGGGTTGAAAAAGATTTTCTTTATTAAAAAGATAAAAATGACAGCTTCGATGAACAATTTTCAAGACAGTTGTTGAATGGATTTCATTCTACACTGTTTTATATTTGTCTCAGCCCATAGCTAAAATGCTGTACAACTTTTTTGCATATTTTAGAAATAAACAAAGCAATCCACAATCTTAGTAACTGTTTAGTCAGATTAATGACTTGATAACGGACTCCCAAAACGTTTAGCATTCACATGACGTCATTGGTACTTTCACAATACTTTTAAATGTTTCCATATTTTTGTGGTGTATTAGCGTATTTTATTTGTCATTGGCGCCACTACTTTGACGTATGTGATAATAATGTACTGTTAATACTTTATCCTTTTTATAAACATCGTTCTCTTTCATGATCCGTTTTCTTTTAAAGTATGTATTGTGAAATCTTCTATCAACTGTTCTAACTAAACACTTGTTGAATCCTGGTTTACTTACACATTTAAATTGAGTGTCCTTTTCATCAGCTAAAACTCCTGAAATCTTTGAAAAATTCAAAGATTTAATTTCTTGGGATTGTCTCCAAATTTATGGGCAAAGGCTTTCAGAAACTTTACTCCCGTGCTAATTTGAACCAGCCCACATGATATGCGTTCAAATCCACCCGCCATCTTCTTCTACCTTCCATCTTCAGAACCATTCAATAAAATAGGCATCGTATAACTCCATTAATTGCCCCTTAAAGTAGGTGTCTCTAACGATTGACGATCATCAATAAATCGCGGAATATTTTATGTTTGAACTGCATTTAACCGCTCCTGTAACCAACTTTATTGACTACCCAGTTTGTTTCTCCTAGCTATTTAATATAAAACTAGCATCTGCCAGCGGCTTGGCTCGCGCTTGTCGGTTACCATTCTAAAGGAACAAATTCCTGTGATAAAAGTGTGTGTCATTTGTCTTAATCCAAGGCATAGTCAAGCCCTCGGCAAGCCTGGCAGGGTCTGTAAGACCCACCCTGTTACTTCAACCGTTATTTTTAATGTAAATATGATGTCTCTACGCCACAACCCTCAGTAGCTGAGCATTATCCACCAATAGCCTTATGGCCACTACTTCAGTCCGGAGTCAGCTGGGAGGGTGAAGAAATACAAAAAACCCCGAGCGCCGGTGTCAAATTCATAGGTACCTTCTACCACCTCTATCTACTCCCGTAGATGGGAATGGCAAGGACTGTTTATTTTATTATGTAGTCTTTGTGTTGTGCTTTCTATTTCTTGAAGTTTAGTTGAGATATCTTTTATTTTCACCCAAGTTTAAAAAAAGAACTGCTGTTTAGCTGAAAACAACATATTTTTTTATTTTTTAATGATTCTTCACTTTTTTTTTCCCCCTACCCCTAGTTTAGCCATGAGTATGATTAGTTACATCAATTATCACAAATAGTACGAGAAACTGCAATTTTGAATTCGGGTCTGACGGTTACCAGGCATACCGCGTAACATTTTGCCACCATGCATGCCGAGGGCTAGCCTTGTGCCAATGTTCATCTAAATACGACATAAAAAGTACAAACAGAGTATGAATAACTTTGCACAATACCAGGCACAAGGGAACAAGTAGCCCTATAGATCACTTACAAAACATATCGACATAAGGACATTTCCTTAATATAATAATCTCGCTCAAGTTACAAGAGTCAACTGAGGCCAATGGGTTACAGTGTGCGTGGGCGCAAGCTAACAACCTGTCACTATTCCCGCAGCCTACCATTAGCAAATGCAATAGAATAATAATTTCAAACCGATATTTGTCCTGTACTTAATTACTTTCATGTGTTTGTTTGATTTGTATTTATTAATCAGTTTAATTTGGTATATGTTATATATTATTTTCAATAAGTTATGATTATAACAGTCATAAATTAATCACGCAAAGAAAATTAACTAGCCGTTTCAGGAGCTGGGGTGATTGAAAAACCAAAATGTCAATGTAAAAAACCTTTTAATAGACTTTTTGATAAGGAGGGACCGCGCACGACTTCATTTTCAATAAATTTAAGACACTTAAAAAACATAACTAATAATTTAAGTGACGTCATTGATTTCGATTTGTTCATTTAGCCATACTAAAAGACAATAAAATTGGTAGAAATCACAAATTTTTGAAAGACAGGATATTTTAGGATACCGATATAAAATTTCTTATCTTTTACACTTTTGCAAAATACACAGAGCTGAAATAAGGTTGAGCCAAAAGAAAGCAAACATAGAGAATACCTAAACTTAAAAAAATCTCATTATATCCATAGCAATGTTGGTATAAATCAGTATACTTAACCGTGTAAAGTGGGTTTCTAATGAAAGATAGTCAACCTTCAAATAGTTGACCAAAGCGGTCCCTTGGCCCGCGTTCCGTACATAACTCGGATTGTCTATATTTTTTGTTCAGTACGGAGGTACTGACCACTCAAAATAACGTAATGCTCGTAAGGCTATTACGGAATTACGGGGCAGTGTACACTGCGGGCAAATGAATATTGTTCGACATTTTGTAAACAGATTTTTTCATATTCCGAAAAAAAATTACTAGCGTTTGCCCGCGACTTCGTACGCGCATATCCCATTTTCCTGGTTCCCGTAGGAATTTTGGGACGAATTATACACCTAAACCTTCCCCATGAATAAGCCCATCTATTGGAGAAAACTGCATGAAAAACCGTTTAGTAGTTTTTGAGTTTATCGCGAACAGACAGACAGACGCGGCGAGGGACTTTGTTTTATAATATGTAGTGATAGTGATAGTCTCGCGTCTGACCACAATCTCGCCTGATGAAAAGCAATGATGTGGTTGATGCTGAAGCTTGCCTAGAATTAACCTATTCACTCGTGACATAAAGACCCCCAAGTTGTAGCTATCAGGAAACAGACTCCAGCAAGGAATTCCACTCCTTGGCTGTTCACACAATGAAAGTATTAAGTACATAGTTATTATTTTTTGTTATTTATTTTTTTAATTGTCTTGAAGGTCAAAAAATCAGTACTTGACCAGTTTCGCGTAAATCAAAGACTGAGTGATACTGAGTGATTATACATTAGTGTCAAAAGTTAGGAAGTATTCGAAGCTTTCCGCAGAAGGCAGAGTGATAGATTATTTAAATAATTCACTAGGCATATACATGAAACAGATTATCAAATAAAAGGTACCTAAATCAAAACTACAGCACATTTCAAATCTCCTATAGGACTGCCCAATTCGAACCAAATTTAATGCTCGCCAGTGTACACCGACCAGGCTCGTTCGTTTAATGTTCGCTATTTATATTAGGCCCACAGATGACTTGCTCTTATTGTACCGCGTCAAGGCAACCAGATATTTTCACTAAAGCATTCTAAAATTATATTGGACGACAACCATTACAGAAAGTTGGGTAAAAACTTAATGGGCATTAAAGTGATTTATTGTATGATGTTTTTTTTTCTTTAGTTTTTATTTAGTTTACATCTGTTTGCTTTGATTTCTTCGAGTTTCTGAATGGCATATTTCCTTGAACAATTTTTATCTTTACACTCGTTCTTCAAGAGATTTTCCCCATCATAAAGAATATTATATAGTACGATGGTGAGCTTAATTGGCAAATTATATTTTTTGTAGCTTTTTTGCACGACTTCGATTCCGTCAGGAACCAAACCTTTTTTTAAGATGGAACAAGAACTGAGCATCTTGTAGTACTCGGCGCTAGCGTAGCTTTCTGTCAGTTAAATACAATTCGATCATGATACAAAATCGTCATCGGATCTGTACTTCAAGATTATCTATCACTACAAACAAACAATATGCGTCGCAAATTCTAGTCTAATCCATCACTTGAGACGATTTTTTTGCCTTGATATTAACCACTTCCAAAAGTCAAACTACTACTCGAATAACCAAGGTATCGATCCCATCATTATTCCCCAATCCCGTTACCCGTATCACTGGACCATTAATCATACACTTCGTGTACAAATAAGTGTACAATCACATGTCACACGGTCCATTTAATCCGGGCACGTGGACAGATGTCGATGTACCAGTTGATAGGCGACGTAAGCCGATCAGCGCGTGCAGGTTTGTTCGGCCGCAAGTGTATGCGCGGGGAAAAATGTTTTGTGTTAGTAATTTTGTTTAGTTTAGAAGATGTTTGTTTATAAAACATTTTTTTTGAATATTAATCCGATTGAAACAGTTAGGTTCATCTGACAATAATTTTATTCAATCAAAATCGTTTAAAGCATGACAAATAATTCCTGTCTTTCAGTTTAACTGAGAACGTATTTGGTTTATAAATAAAAATTATTCGTTGCGTTACTATGCATCTACAATCGCATACTTTTTAGGGCTCTGTAACTTATAATGTCAAATTAAAATCATCTATTCAAAAACTACAAAACCGAAACGAATAACGTCACACTAAACATACAAGCTTAATATAACCAACAAAAGAACTGAGCACTCGCCTGTACATTACACAACAGTCCAACGTCACTAACCCACCGACACATCTTTGACATTTAGTTGACAGTCCGATACGACAGAACTGAGTGTTTTGACACAATCGTATGTTAATGAACAGCTTCGATCTAATTAAACCATTGTACAACTAAACTCATTACGCCGTATAATGAAACGGTACATCAGTTTTAATTAGTTGTATAGAGATTTAGAGATGCATCCATTAATTTGGCCACATGTGTATCGGGTTTTGTGATTGCAAACAGAATTTTATTTAATAAATGATGGATACAAGGTTGAAATTAAGTGTTTCAATAGTTTGCGAAGAATTGAAAGTAGCAGTAAATTTGTACTCAGAATTGTTATGAGGGTTCCGTACCCGAGGGGTAACTAACGGAACCCTATTATCCCTATTATTAGGCTTAGTAGCCTCCGCTGTCTGTCTGTCAGCGGGCTGTATCTCAAGAATCGTAATAGGTAGACAGTTGATATTTTCACAGAGTTTGTATTTTGTATTGCCGCTATATCAACAAATAATAAAAATTAAATTAAATTAAACATAAACGGGGCTCCCATACAAGAAATGTACGTTTTTCGTGGTACGAAACCCTTCATGTGAGAGTCCAACTCACTCATGACCGGAATTTTTAAAATTACCTATACAATCGGTCTTATTTTAGAATGTTTGATAATCAATATGAAAATAAATCTATTTCTAAGTGTTAATTGGTATGCTTTAAATTGTTACACTTCAGTTCAAAATAAATGTGTCAGAGGCTCAGGTGAAAGTGACATTCTATCAGCTATAACAATTTATTGTTGAAAAGTAAAAATGTTTGTGATTGACCACGTGAAATTTCCGTAGCACGACGTCAAACCCTTACATTTTAGATAATTCTCATTCACATCGCAGTTACCAAAAACACTTGTAAAATCCCTATATCATCATCGTCTCGCTTCCATCGGCTACCTGCGACCCTCACCAGGTCATCGGTCCACCTTGTGGGAAGCCTTCCAACGCTGCGTCTTCCGGTACGCCATCGCCACTCCAGAACTTTTCGGCCCCATCGACCATCTGTTCTGCGAGCAAAGTTCCCACTGCCACTTCAGTTTAGCGATCCTTCGGGCTATGTCGGTAACCTTGATTTTCTTGCGGATATCATCATTCCTGATTCGATCACGCACGGAAACTCCGAGCATTGCCCTCTCCATTGCCCTTTGGGTGACTTCAAGCCTTCTAATAAGGGCCATTGTCAGCGACACTAAATCCATACGAATAAATCCCTAAATATTGATTTTCGCTGAAAAGATATAGCAACTTGAATTTGAAATACTTTTTTAGTACGAGAATTGCCCTTAAGGTCAGATCAAATAATGTATTCTTAAGTTAACCCGTATGAACAAAATACAATATGTACATTAGATCGAATGAATAATACTTAAACATGTTTCTGCGAAGTTTATGGTGGCCTAGTCGAAACCTTGGCTTAGAATACTGCAGTTCGATTCATGTAATTTTCATTCGTCTAAACAAATGCATGCAAAGGTTTTCATTATAAAGCTATAATGTCGTGGTTGAATATTATTATGCACTTTATTTGAAATATTCTGTACTTATACCTACAGCTAGTAGGCAGGTCGGTACATATAAAGGTGCAAAAGCAATTAATATCGCTTGTAAAACATGTTAATTTTGGTTTCTCTCGTGAATCCTCTTTAGGAAGTTGTCATGCCATTCGTAATTAATATTAACTGATAAACTAACTTATTTTTGTGGCTAAACTGTCGTCCGCTGCTATTGCAATAATAATAATATGCCGCCAGCTGTTACAATAATAATAATTATTATTTATTTATTTCAGACTAGGTTGTCCATATAGTGTTAGTAATACACTGAAAGTTAAAAACTACGTTAGTTATACACACATTCAAAAAACAAACTGTATTTATTATTTTCCTATGTAAATTGTATTAATAATCAAAAGAAAGAATTACATTTAAATTGAAAATTAATACACTCTAAAATTTGAATTTACATTAACAAAATTACATAATTCTTTAGCTTCGTTTATGTTCCTACTAATCTGTCAAAATTGACAGATTTTTTTTGACAGATTATTATGCGAACGTTGCTTAAAAATTAGCAGAATTGGCACCCTGGTCATTCAGAATATTTGGAATACAATTAAAAACATTACTAAAATGATGTAAAATCTCAATTGAAAATGACATAGTTTCGCGTATATCTGCAGCAAAACCTGAATAAATAAGTAATAGGATGCAAACATTAATAAATCTCAATAAAAATAAATCCTTTTCATACTTCACTTGGTAGGCAGTATAGTAGTCATGTCCGTTATTAGCATATTCATGTATTGAATGATGAATTCATTCGTCTTAAAGTACATTAATTGCGCAGAACATCGGTGTACCATCTTACCACAATACCACAACATGGAACTTATGGTTCACGATTTATTATCATCGATATAGATATGAATATTAATTGCAAAATACTAAACAGTTGGTTTAATTCAGTGATATTGAAAAACCAAAATGTATATGATACACCTATAGGCAATAAAATCGATATGTAGGTATCAACGAATGCCGTTTGTTTAGCAGAGAAATAAAAAAGAGAAAAATATCGAATTATTTATATTATCACAAAATTCAAAACATTTCAAGATGATTGTTTTGACTCGATTTGTGTTAAGTCAGAAAACTGCCAGATACCGAATGGAATTACCTTTCATCGATAACTTAATTGGAGTTAAAGTTCAGACCATTAATCAATAGGAACGCAATTTTTGAAATAGTTAACTTCAACTAACTGCTAAAATGGCAAAAAAAAATGCCCAGAAAGGCCCACCCTGAACTGTAAAACATGCGTAAAAATATGATTGCGCCACCCACCTATAACTGGCCACTTTGTATTAATCCACCATTCGAAACTTTCACGATTTTTTAATTGCCCAATACCAAAGCACTATTTGAAAACCGAACGTTCGAATCACTTCAAACGTGGATGTATCTCGACTGACAGCCGTAGAAAATACACAATTAACAGGGTATGCGTATAACCTTAATGGATTTATGTACTTATTGATGGATCAATCAAAAGTCCACTCACGCCTTCTCCGGGGCTTAATTGATAGATACGGTTAGCTAAGAGGGGCTCGCGGATTGAGAGGATACGCTTTGTTTTGCCGACCGTTTTTGTTGAGCATGTGGAGTTAGTGGCTTTTAGATTAGATTGGTTTTTGTTTAGTGAGATGATATAGTTTTGACTGTGGATTAATTAACGAAATTTATGTAATTCGTTGCTGTTTTTTGAGGATGGAAAATTTCTACAATATATTTAAATACGCAAAACGAATGCCTTGCCATAAGTGAGACGAGATATTATTTTTATTTTTTAAATTGTGCTTGACCCCTCTAAGCCGAAAGGTTCTGAGCCTTATAAGAATCAATACTTTTCACAACACTTGTATTCGTTTTCTGCTGACCATCCACATTTGTAATGATTTGTAATGTCCCAGAGTTCTTAAAAGACACGTTATTAAAACTGAAATATTAACGGAAAACCACGTTAAGCTGTAAGTCCCGGCTGACATTTTTAGATCTTTGACAGTGGTTATGGGTATTCATAAGCCAGCAAATCTAACACCAGTCTTGCCAAGTGTAATTAACTCTTTTTATTTTCCGAAAAATAATAAAATAAATTCTACTAAAACTACGAAATCGTAACCCAGAATCAATGAAACTACAAGTCCAAAATCCAACTCATATTTGCATCCAACACGAAGCAGATAAGCGAGCAATATAAAAGCCAAGTCAAGATAACATTACAGTTCGGTGTGATAGCCGTCTAAGTACCCAGTCGTTCCCACGAAGGCAAATGGCTATAAATTATAAGGATCCAATAACAGTGACTATTAAATCAGATTCCGTATGCGGAACTGATTCATATTTTAATAATATCTGCACTTTGCACTCGGGGGGCTGAGAGTTTAAATCAGAGCATTAAATGTGGACAGATAATTTAAATGGGAACACCATTTTAATTAAATAGTAGTTTAAAAGCTTGTCTTGATTTTCTGGAAATTCGAATCGAAAAGTGAAAATGAAATTGAACTATACAGAATAGCCTAAGGCTACTGTCTAGCAACTAAAATATTTGGTATCTTTAGCAGGAAATAGTTCCACGTTTATTATTAATAATAATAATAATTTAATTCAGTACAAAATTCCATATAAAATGATTAGTAAGACTAAAAACTATGTTAGTACCTTAAAACTACTTATTAATTTACCTTAAATTATAACTGACAACGTTCACACTATGCACCCTATTCCAGTGCCGCACAACAGGGCACTCCACCCTTTCTGGTATAGGGTTTAGAAGGCCATTGGGGCTGCCCCGCACACAACACATCAGAGAGGCCAATCTTTTGCGCACAATACCCCAAAAGCCATCGGTGTTGTGTTATTAAAATGTAAAAAAATAAACAAAATTAGATACCCATTGGTAGATTGGTACGTGTTTATAGGTGACATAGGTTCCATAGACTTAGATAGAATTTTCTGAACGAAATTCAAACGCGAAATTCATACCTTTTCACGTTCAAAGATATGATATTCCAAGCATTAAGTGTAATGATTGCTATCAAAGCATGGATGAACTTAGCCCAAAGCATGTATAATTATGTCAAAATATACACCCACTCAAAATATTTCACTTAACACAACTTGCTCTTGGTATTAGGCTAAGTGAAATACCACTTTCATTTCCTACTAGAGTATCATACAACCTCTCGATTACCGACCAGCCTAACCTTTGGTCTGATCTAGATCCCAGTTACATTGATCGTGTAAAAAACATGAGAAGTAACACTAATGCCTTGTCAGTCACTTTGATACGTCTGAGTTGTGACTAGTTTTTTAAGAGAGGTAGACTTTGCGAAAGTCCGTTTCGTAAGATAGTTTGTTTTAGTTTTTAGATTAGGGTTTCGTTTGATTTTAATATCGAGATTAAATGCTTTTTGTAGGTTATTCTAGACACGGTTATTGAAAATTTGGGAGAAAAAGTCTGTAGGTGTTTGTGATTAGCAAAGTGATGGTGACTATGGTAAACTCCAGATAAATTTGCAATATTTCATTGCTCTTTCCTTAATGTCTCTGCGTAGGTACCCGGACAATAAATTAAGATTCGTTTTTCATTACCACAAAATGTAAAGGATCACGATAGATATCGATTACAGAACAGCTTTATGTCATTATTTCTGTTTTCGGAATTAAGTATGTCAATGAATGTATATGGGTCAATGACCGTTATTGCATATTTATCTGGTGTCGACCATAGGTTTGTTTTAATTATATTTAATCTTTCCATTTGTGTAAGGTAAGGTTTGTCTACAGCGCCAATTTTCTTCCTTGATAACATGAAACTTAAGCCTTATAAAAAGTAATTCCGAAATTCTATTAATCTCAGGTGGAAAGAGATCGACAATCTGTGAAAAATATTTTATGAAAATATTTAAAGGTATTTTTAAATATGTTCATGAAATTCCATGATGTTTCAGGCTAAAATATGTGTGTGTCACGTTATACATATATTTTTATTATAATTATTAACTTGGAAATACTATGTTATGTAATAGTCTGAATTAAGCTGTAAATAAACAAATCATGTTAGCAGAAGGTCGTTCATAAATTAAGTGGCACACTTCAGACATTCAGGGCCATATTAATTAAAGGATGCCTCGCAAACACATTATATCCAATTAAACATAAGGATCCCGATTTATAAATTAAATATCTCATAACCTATAACGACCTAAGAGATATAAGTAATTATTAAGTCGTTGTTTAGAAATAAAGCAAGTATTAAGTCGCAATAAAACTTCATTAAACAACAATCATAATAAATAAGTCATAACTTCTGGGCTTAGAAGTTAATTTTATTGTTTTACTGTATTGCTATAAATACCGAGGTTAATCCTATTGTCAGGAACGATGATGCAAAACTTCCTGAATAACTTACAAATAGCAATAGCCAATTACACTAGTCGACTCAACCTTCCATGTAATAATCCTTTCAACCGAATTTCGGTCACGATTGCGAGTCATAACGGAGACTTGCCAAGTACGTAGAATATGCAAACCACATGCCGCAGCCGAAGAAGGTGCCGTGGGTGTCGGGCGTCGTAGGGCGATTCCCAGTCACCGTTGGCGCGGGCCTACAGACGACGAGCGATGGGTAGCTCGTCGTCTGTTACCCCACGGGCCTCAAAGAGATGTCATCATAATTAACGGAGCCCGCTAGGGCCAATGCCTACCAGGGTTGCGGAATAGTTCAATGGAGTTACCGTGGTCCTGAAACGCAAAGGGCATGTGGAGGAAGACGGGTGGGTTTTAGTCAGTATTGATGAAATGGATTTTGGATGAAATAATCACCAAATGACCTCTTCTGCTCTTGGCGGAGCGGGAGTTATTGCCAGTCTTTTACTGACTAAAACCCACCCGTGTTCCTTCAAATGTTATTTGCGTTCCAGGGCTGCAGTAATCCACTGGCACAATTTGCGCCACACGATCTGGTTTCGCATTTCGCCACGATCATTTTTGACCCACTCAAAGTTTTTTGATAAACCGTGTCAACCATCAACAATAAGTATTTAAGATGCATTTCAGAAACTCCGAAAACAAAAGACAGTCACGTTAATCCATTTCCTGAATGCTCAACCTAGAGGTCACATTCAAAAACTGAAGCATGTCATACAAATATTAAAACAAAAACAAATTCAAAAACTGCACCACAAACCATTCAAAATATCTAGTTCGCAGACATATCGCATTAACTAAACAAAAGAACTTTATTATTATAAATCAGACTGCACTATTGTTAGAAGACACGATAAATACTGAGATGTCTTATAAAGTTATAACGCAATTAAATGTTATGTCTTAATAGACCTTTATATTATGTCAACACTTTATAAGAGGTGACGGATTGGTCTCCCAGCTGTGATGATTGCGGATATAAAATTTGGCTTGTGTGTGGGTTAAGTTAAAAGATGAAGCGGGTTTTAAGTAAAATTTTGTAAGCCGAGGCCCGTACCCCACAGGGGGTGACCTTAGCGTGTAGTTTGTAAGTTTTTTATTAAGGCTATAGAAGCTTCAATATATTTATATTATGGCCGCCACAGACAAGTCCGGTTAAGCAGTTTACAACCTCCTAGGTATGCGAGCTTTAAACTGCGAGGAGCCACACAGCCAAAAAAAAAGAAGTAAAATTTTGTTTCAAAACAATTACTTTTATACTAAACTCTGCGCTAATCAGTTCTCAGTTAGTTGAAATTGCGTTCTCTTTTTAAGTGAAAGAATCTGAGTACGTGGATGTGTCTTGTGTTCTCAAAACGGTTAAGGAAAACATCATGACCATGACAAACTCGGCAAGTCCTAGAATACCACCATCGCCACTGCTTGCCGCCTGGTTTTAAACCCACCAGAATAGTATAACTTACACCTTACTTACGTCAAGCAGAGAGAAGCCCTGTCCCAGTAGTCTGAACATTAATGGTTATGTTGGTCGAGTGGTTAGTGACCCTGACTGCTATACCGGAGGTCGTGGGTTCGATTCCCACCCAGGACAAATCTTTGTGCGATGAGCATGATCATTTGTTCTGTGACTGGGTGTAATTTGTCTATAATATGTATGTATTTAGAAATATATAAGTATGTTTATCAGTTGTCTGGTTGCCATAGCACAGGCTCTGCCTAGTTTGGGATCGGATGACCGTGTGTGCTTGGTCCTAAGATCTCTTGTGGTTTAAATTTCTGATCAAACTAATTCCGCTAAATCATCGCCACTGCTTGCCGCCTGGTCTTAAACCCACCATTATCGTATAACGTAGTACGAAGCTATTAACTAATCGCCCAACACAATAGGAACGGACACAATGAGCTGGTAATCAGTAAAATGATTTAATATACGCGTCGGGCTTCATCCGCATCCAAAGAGACGAGGTGGTTTTCCGACGTCATGTTTTTGAGTAAAATTGAAGGATGTTTTATTGTGAGTTTCTCCTGAATATGTTTTTTTTGTTTGGAATTTAGCTGACTTTTTTGTACTCCTTTAACTTTTTTGTTAACGTTGTGAAATTAAAAAGTGAGTCTACATTCGGCATTTAAACAAAGTAAGATTAAGATGGGAAATCTAGAGAAAATTATGAAAAAAAAACTTAACCCTGAAAATGCAATATAATTCTACTTAACCAGTTTGTTTCCACTCCTAAACCCCTAGCTCAAAAAATGTGTTTGTATTTTCACTTTAATTGCCTTCAAAATGGTCCTTACCACTAAACTTCAGCTTCCCGCCAAATTAACCAAAACCACAGACAATCTAAACTACCAGTGACATAATTTCTTCGCTCATTTAGTCACAAAATCATTTAATCATAATTACTTCCCAGTATACGATGACCTTGCTTCCTGCTCATCAGTGACTCAAGGTCGGCTGAACAAAAGGAACTGAGCACTATGCGTAGAGTTGATGATTATCATCAGGCTTACGAATCAGTTCATTGACTATATTATGAGACTTCAAGGTGTGGGAAGATATAAGCTCTATTGTTGGTTGGTGTGACATTATTTTGATTGTGTTAAATCAAAATTATATTTAAGCTTGACAGCTTTATGGGGCAGGTTACTAAAATAACATTCTTTAATGATTATAAATACTCCCAATTAATTGTAACCGTAACGAAAGCGGCATCAAAAAACAAACAATAAAAATCTAGACATACTTGTATGACATGCCAACAGCGATAAAGGTTATCAAAAAGTCCAAAATGGGTATGACATCATCATCCTCCCAGCCTTTTCCCAACTATATTGGGGTCGGCTTCCAGTCAAACCGGATTCAGCTGAATAGGTATCAGTGTTTTACCCATTAACTGGGTAACACGGTACTCCTTGGCAAGACTTGTGTCAGATTATCTGGCTTCTGACTATCCGTAACGACTGCCATAGATCTACAAATGACAGCCGGGACCATCGGCTTAACGTGCTTTCCGAGGCACGGAGGAGTCTCGGTATGTTAAGATGGTCACCCATCCACAGACCAACCTCGGCAAGCGTTGCTTAACCTTGGATATCGACCCGTGCGGCCGTTATTGTTAAAATGGGTATGACATATGCTACCCAATTGTAACGTTAATAGGGAATATGAATGAAAAGAAATATTTATTATCCATACAGTTCCAAAAACAGGTATCATTGACGAGGGCAAAAAAGCTGCCAAGCTGAAATGGGACTGAGCGGGTCACACCAGCCACATGCATAGTGACCGCTTGGCAAAAGTCTCCACGCAATGGGTGCCAGAGCATAGACGGCGTCGCCGAGGCCGGCCCAGAAAGCGGTGGCGAGATGATGCATGCAGACAGCGAAGGCTGGTTCGAGGTTGCGCAAGAAAAGAATGTCTGGAAGGATATGGGGGAAGCCTTTGCCAAGCAGTAGGAAACAATAGGCTAAGGAAAAAAAAAACCATACAATTTATCTAAAAATATAACACTAAAAGTGTAATTAGAATCAAAATTGATCGAAAAACAAACAAGATATAACTATTTTACACAAATATATCTGTCTCTCTCGCAAAGACGCCGTTTTCTATGGCAGCTGTATAGGCGACATAGTATTTGACGTCAGAGTTTGTATCGGATTTCTCTTTCTAATTGTCTCTTTCTAATCTTTGAAGCTTTATAACTTCATCGCCGATGAAGGTATTTTAAAAATTATTTCATAATTATTTACTAGGGCTTACAAGTATTTCATTTTGCAAATAAAAAAGTGCATGTACATATATTCCCTATTCCGTTTCAGTTTGAACCTTTGACAACCGATATCGCTACTAAAAATCACTTTTCCTAATGCTTCTGATTTAGAAATTATAGACATTATTGACCTCCAACTATCGGTTCAAGCATGTTCAATTCAACCTAACAATTGAAATTATGCCAAGAAACATAATTCATACTCTCAATTTATTAATCTTTAAACAATCAAAACCAAAACCCATATGCAAAACAATACCGATCAACACACGAAAACAATAATAAATATTAAACAAAAGATTTATTTCAATATCGCGAAATAGGCGTGAAAAACAATTATAATCGAATAAGCAATGGCTGCTAGGGGGTGCTAAATAACATGCGCCGGCGCAGCGAACTGCGGTTCATTAGCTGACAGATAATTTTAATCTTCGATTAAAGCCCAGCTATCTGTCAGATTGTAACTGAGAATAATGAGCGCAAATACTTTATGGATCAACCTTGATTAGGATGAGATTGAATTTAAATATGAGTGTGGTGGTGTACTGTTGTAAATTTAACTTTGTTCCTGTGATTTAAATTGTGAATGAATTGCTGATATTTAATGAGCAGTGGCGTAGTGATAACCAAACCGGCCAAGTGCGAGTCGGACTCTCACACGAAGGGTTCTGTACCATAAACCGAAAAAAAAACACGTTTCTTGTATGAGAGCAACCTTTCGTTTGTAATTTTATTTTATGTTTAATATATTTTGTTGTAGTGGCATAAGAAATACCCATTCTGTGAAAATTTAAACTGTCTACCTATTACGGTTCTTGAGATGCCCACTGACAGACGGACGTAGGGGCGGACGGACAGTGGAGGTTTAGTTATAGGATTTCGTTAGTTACCCTTTGGGTACAGAACTCTGAAAACGTAGAAAATTGCGAAAGACTAGCGCAATCCCACACTACTTAGCATAATTTTCGGCAAAACAAAGAAAAAAAACCGGCCAAGTGCGAGTCGGACTCTTACACAAAGGATATATATATCATAAACCGAAAAAAACACGTTCCTTGTCTGGGAACCCCCTTAAGTTTTTCATTTTATTTTATTTTTATTATTTGTTGTTATAGCGGCAATAGAAACATACACTGAAAATTTCAACTGTGTCCTATTACGGTTCTTGGATACAGTCCGCCCACAGATAGACGGACGGACAGTAGGACAGCGGAGGCTTAGTAATAGGGTTCCGATGGTAACACTTTGGGTACAGAACCCTAAAAATATTTTCCATATCTGGTAAAACGTCCAAATAAACTAGAGTCCACATACAAACATTTATTAGACCGTTCAATGTGAATTTGAAGTATGCTTTTGATTTCCAGAAAACATAATAAAAATTATGTTCCGCCATCATAAGTTGCAACCTTTTGTTCACTTGAAGGACACTTTGCACCTCGGTGAATCTAAGATTTGCATCCTTCTTGCTGAGCAAAAGTTGGTTTGAATTCCCATAGTGCAATTTCATTGGGTTATAAGTCTGTAATCTCTCAGAAAGAAATATGTTTGGTGAAATATGTTGCTTTTTTGGATCTTACATTCGGTTAGAGCAATGAGCTATTTTCAAGTGCTAAAGAGGATGTATGTGTAGTGCAAAAAAAAAAGAAATTGGCTATTGTATGAGATAGAGGTGTACATGAACATACATTTTGTCAGTTTTGTTTAAGTTCACATCCAGATCCTGGACTAGCAGTCAGTTTTTGCACTACACATACATCCTCTTTAGCACTTGAAAATAGCTCATTGCTCTAACCGAATGTAAGATCAAAAAGCAACATATTTCACCAAACTCATACCGCCAGGCACTCAGTCAAGAGCTAGGTCGTCGACTCCAAACAATGGCTCTAATTAGTACTCCACTCGCACTTGCTAATTATAACGACACGTCCACACGTGTCCAGTGTCCACCCAGTGCCAGTCACCTGCTTGACCTTAACTGTGTCGCCCGTGTTGTTTGCTAGGGTTTTTTTTCTATTAACTGTCTGTGCATGGTGTTCAACTGGACGACTGGCAAAAATCTCAATTTTAATTTAGGGTGGAACTTTTTCTTGATTTGAACCGTATATTGTAACCCAAAAAGACAATGCTTGTCATTATTTTTGCTTTAGACACTCTTACTTAATGAAATTGCATTCCATTGGGGACAAACGATTGCTAAAAATTCAAAATAATGGAGATCGAAAACGTGAGATTTCGGTACAGGTAGTACATGTCATGCCATTTTGGACTTTTGACAATGATAATGGCTGACAGAATGTCTAATTCCTTTTGACTTTGCATTTGTAACCATTTTAAAACCCCTAAGCTATGGAAAACACTTCAAATAAGCGTACTGGATTTCTCCAATAATAATGACACCTACCTACTACAAAAGAGATTAGAAAACGAAAATCCCTTAGAAAATTGACAACAAAACCGACAGTGAAAACTGATCAACATTCAAAAAACATTGATTCCAATGTAACTAAATACGTAAACTTTCCCTATATATCTGGAGCAAGCACCGCTTAATATGACCTGCTCACATTCTGTACAGGCTTTGTAATCGTTTGTAAGATGTCCACTTATCGTGTCAGGGACCCGTGTTGTGTTGCTCTGACGTGTGCGAGCTTGCTGCACACATATGTTAAGAAAATGTGCTCTTTGTATGATACTTGAATCTTTTTGAGATGGTGAGCTAAAAAAAAACAATACAAAATATAAAATGGCTTTAATTTCGGAAGTCGGCGTTTTTCGTTGTTTTTCACCGACTTCCAAAATTAAAGTTATTTTTATTCTTTGTAGTGTTTTTACACTATAATCATGGCCACCTATCGTAGGTGGCCATGATTGTTTCAAAGTTGAAGGCGATGGTCAAATTATCTAGGGTGCATGTTTACATTTGGGACTCTATCAATTGGGTCATATTCTGAACCTCTGACCACTCGCACTGGGTTGCAGCGGCTTACTTGAGTCGCGTCTTTATTATAATATTAGAATAGAATAGATATTTTACGATTCTGAAAGCCTCATCTCGCGTCATTTCAGTTTCCCCTAACTAACTGAAGGAAGATTCCGCTGATCTACTTCATAAATATTACCACTAATTTGAGTACCTACCTGAGTTTGGAGGCTTAACCGAAGCATTGGTAATGCTTCGGTTAAGCCTGCAAACTATGCTAAATCTCTTACAGCTCTTGTTTTTTGCGACAACAATGACGATTAACGAAAATTAATAGCCGATATTAAGACAGCTTAAGGGCACATCTGATCTCACATTTCAATGAGTAAAATTATAAGGAGTCTACACACACATACAGGGCAACATTATCTTAATTTTATATAGGTATATTCGAACTTAATTTTTGTTTTATGTATATTTATATATAGTTATATTTTTATCATCATTATTATTTAAACAAATTTATTCTTTATTTAAATGTGAATATGCACGTTGTATGGTCGGCAACAAAGATTTATTATTGTTATTCGATGTAACAATGTTTGATGATTATCCAGGAATATCTGAAAGGTAACAAACTGGACTATAGTTAAACTTACACAAACTTAACCTATGCCCTTCAAATGTCACAAATACATGTAATATTGTATAAACCTGTGCTTGTATGTGTGGCATGCGATATGACTTGAAATTGCAGTAAGCCCTAGGGCTTGTAGATTTCTTGGCAAGGACCATTATGAGTGGACTGGGTACTGTTATAAACTTGTTCGAACGTGTGATCTGACAATTCTGGGTAATATGAAGGTCTTGGCAGATAGATTGTGAATCAATGTCGGGGGTATGTTATGTCAATGTCATGTCAGGTTTATTGATAGTAGCACTGATATTTTTTGATGATGATGGAAGTTGCATTGAAGATGTTATGTTTTGTTTCGATTCGGCCATAAAAACAGTGAAGTTAGAATTAATTGTAATGGTTTAGGTGACTATTGATTTGTGACGAAAGTAAGCGCCTTTTACCTAAATGAAAAGAAGAAAATAAAAATTAAAAATAATTAAAATAAAAAAAATAATTAATTAATAATTATTAATTTATTATTATTAAATTTTATTAAGTAATTCGTTAGTTTTTATGTAAATTTATTTTAATTGAAATTTAATGTGAATGTTGTTATGATCTAAAATGGATTGAAATAAAAATGAATTTGAATTGGAAAGTCAATTAGTGGTCGGATTGGTAGTCGCTCGACGTAAAATTCTGGAATTCGGATGCATGCGCTTAGACTGAAGCACAGTTTTGTACAGTTTAAGCAGATTAATTGCCCTGAAATTAAGTTTTCAAATAGAATATGGGTATGGAAAACAAAGCGCGAAAAGAACAGGAAAATGAGTAATCTCGGTACATGGTTATGAAGCGTAAAAAATCTTACAATAAAATTAAATCAAGGTGGAGACGACGATACGACAATAAATCAAAACACTGGCAATACTAGTTCATACGAATATGTTGTCTTTTATCACAGATTTTATGTCACTAACTGTAACAGTATGCTTGAAATATTTTGTCAGAATAGTAGTCACTATCCTTGAACAGTTAATGTTTTTTTACATTTTATGCAAGTGCAAAGTTTATTTATAATTTCGGTAAAACGATTTATAATAGTTTCAAAATATTCCTATGTGACAGTATTGCCAGCGTTTTCATTTATTGTTGCATCGATTTCTCCACATTGTATGTAACAATAAAAAAAAATTAAGTCTATTATCATTCTTAACCCAAGACAAACATCACAAACACTGCCCTATTTGTCACAATAATACCAAACACACACAAACCCAGTAAAATAAACACACACATTCAATAAATCTATGAAAATAGTACTAGGATAACATAAACATGCAGTAGTAATAAAGCTTTCTATGCACTAACATGGTATTAGAATTTATAGAGCGAACGGATGAGATAGAGGTATGGTCCTTACGAGGTAATGCGAGTGGCGTGTACTGTACCACCGATACGCTGTTGCGGTTTCTATGGACTACCCTCCGCGGTTGGTCCGAGATAGAAGCGATGAGCGATTGTTTCTCCAGGCTTTTATTAACATACTTCGTTCGTTTGTATGTCCTATTAGAAATTATATTCGTGACAATCTAAGAAGTCGGATTTGACAGCTGAGTAGAGAGGGATAGAAGATCGCTTTACTACTAAGTGCGAAAGAGATTGATTTCATGTCTCTTTCATACTTAGTAGTAAAGCAATGTATCCTGCTGTCAATTCCAACTTCTTACATTGTCACGAATATAGTTAACCATTTTTCAAGCATTTCCTGATATGCAACTATGCTTTAACTTGTCAACTTGTCACTTATGTAACTTTTTAAGGAAAAGTTTTCAAAGAACTGTTACTGCGACATTAAAGTGTCACATGTTGCACGGTGTAGAATTGACGTCAAATCTTTTTGATACATGTTTTTAATAACTTAGTTTTTCTCTGAAAAGATCTATCAGTTTAACACTCCCCAATAATATAGTGCTGAGCCGGCTCCAAGATTACCTATTTTTAATATTGTAACGTTTTTTTGAATGCTTTACATTTATTGTAGTGCACTTCATTGTATACGATTCCACATACTCGTGTATTCCACACAACCGGAATTTATTATTTTATAAATTACAGAAAAAGGTTGTTTGTGAAAGGAATGTTAAGTGCAAATAAATACAATACCTGAGGAAAAAAGGAGTATTTGCACGAACCTGCTATTAAAACACCAAAAAATCGATCGCCTCTCTTATTACTTGTACCATACAAAGCCTGATATTGGAAAATTGTCTAAATTATTAGCTGCCTTTGTAACGGCTCGCAGCGTGGGAAAACAGGCTACGTTTTCACAGGAAATTATACTTACACAATACCGAAAGCTGTTGCGGTCACTTATTATGAAAATTCGCGTGAAAATTTTTAGTAGAAAGTAAATTACTTGGACTTACTTGTAAATACATGGAAAGTCCGCTTGGTTCCCCGTTTACAAGTCTAAGCGGTTGTTCGTACATTGGAATGAATCTAGGTACCTGGTTAACTTAGAATATTTTGTAACATTTCCGTTTGCGGGTAGAGAGAGCTTTTCCCATGACTTAATATTTTGGGATTATTCCAAAGTATTATTTAATATAATATTATTATTTATATAATAATCATTTATATAAATAAATCATTCCTATTATTAAATTTACTGTTTAAAATGTCCGCATTCTTATATCAATCTGTTGAATAAACCTCCAAATCAAAATGCAAACTATGACATTTATGAGTGTTTTCAGGAACACCACTAGTTGTCACCACAGGTGACTTGACAGGTCAAGTCACCTGTCAAAAGACTTACGTTTTACGTCACCGAGGCATCAGGACGCCTCGGTGCTGCCACCTGGTGTACATAAGTTCAATCAACCCTCATTATTATTGAGATGAGATCGCCACTAGATTAACAACACCTTAATATCAGCCAAAAGGTGCTAGACAATAATCTCCTCCGTACATTTTCTTTAAATTACCACCATCCTTATTAAAATTATATATACGTAAATTCCGTTTCAGCCAACTTTATTGTACACCCACCGCCAATAACTTAGAACTAACAGCATTCCAATTCGTGTGTTTAACTAATGTCGGAAACATGCATTTTGACAGGTGCCTCCACCTGACGCTTCAGTGACCTGAGGCTCTAAACAAGTGTCATCCTATCATCGATAGCGTAGCGATGGCGAATAAAAATAATGTATGAAATTAACAAGTGCTATCGAAATGTCACGTGATGGTCCTTTACATTTTGGCATTACGACAATCGTTATCGCTGATCAAATGATAGTTTGTTTAGAGCCTCTCGTGTGTGTGATTTCAGAAAGCCCTCATTTTCGCTAAAAACGAGATCAAAAAAAAAAAAAAAATTATATTGATTTTTATATCAACAGAAAATAAACTTAACATCAACCAAAAGGTGTAAGGTGTAAGGTGTAAGGTGTGTAATTTCAGCTGTAAATCCAACTTTCTCATCTCATTTGCATTACCACCATCCTTATTTTAACGCCACCTAAGTAAATTCCGTTTCAGCTGACTTTATTCTGCACCAACCACCAATAACTCCGAACTAACAGCATTCCAATTCGTGTGTTCATATAAATTGGGCCCTTTGTTCAGTGCTCACGGAATTTTCGTTAAAATACGGAAAGTCTTCGAGAGGTGAGGACGCCTTATACATAAAATAGGTTAGGAGTTAGGGGCCTCTCCAGTTACGGCCGTAATGTATCGCGTTCCCACGATACACATGAGTCGGAGGTGTGTTGCGCTTGCGACTTGCGACTGACAACCAGCAAAGGCAATTGAAAAAAGTTGTGCACTCAATAAGTAAAAAAAACCGGCCAAGAGCGAGTCGGACTCGCGCACCAAGGGTTCCGTACCATTATCTATAAAAACGGCAAAAAATCACGTTTGTTGTATGGGAGCCCCGTTAAATATTTATTTTATTCTGTTTTTTAGTATTTGTTGTTAAAGCGGCAACAGAAATTTGAAAGCTATGTTCGCAATCGGATTTCAGTCGCGGTCTGTCAAAAATGTATGGAAATAAGGATTTTTTGCCAGATTACGACTGAGATGCAAATACAAACGTTACTTTAAAATTAGAAGAATTGGCCTTCTGGTTACTTGTTGATTACTGTCTCGCCATTATCATCCTACTCCTAGGCAAAGGCCCCATGACTTCTAGATGTTTCCATTCAGGGCTAGTATGGCCAATTTTGTTACGGATTCTGTTTAGCTATGCCTTCCATCTTTTGCGAGATTTCTCATCTTCAACACCTTCTGGTTGTATCTTGGTTATGTCAGTTCACAGCTAACGTCATAAATTTACAAAATACTATTTCAAAACTTAGTTCGTATTCAATTAAAATTACTATACAGCAGCAAAAATAATTTTTACCGGACCGAATTCTGTGAGTATAAAATGCAATAAATCCCCAGCCCCAAGCGGCACACATCAAGCACACTGCGCCGGCGCATCGCGTGCTGAACTATATTAGCTAATAAGGGATCCACTCACTCACTCCCTCATCGATTTCACTCCTTTATGCCATTCAATGAACGCCTCTCTCAAATCACAAAAGATTTCTCTTCCTTTTTAAAACGAAATATAATTGATGGGATCCCAGAGAATATGGTAATGTACCAAGTAGAATAATGAAAAGGAGGTTTTGATCTTATTATTTTAAAAACGTGACTCTTGAACATTTTAACAAAAAAAAAATACCGACTGCCGATATTAAAGTTATTTTATAATTTGTAGTGTTTTTTGTTTGGAAGTCGGTTGTATTTTTTGTAAAAAAGGTTTTTTATTTTTCACTTTTTAGTGGTGATACCCCACAACTAAGTGACATTATTCCCACGTTGAGTGATTGTACTATTTGCCGTTAAGGAGTTACTTTGTGTTCCTTCGCAGTCCAAGTCCAGACCAGCTCATATTTAAATATCTACTTTGCTTTGGTAGCTTTTACTGATTTTAAGGTGAGGAGGTCACTGGTTTATCTTTGAAGTTCACAGTGCAAATGCAATATAGCTATAACTAAACCCAATGCAAAAAGAATAATCAAGGTCGGTTAATAAACAATAAAGTTATGCCCGAATAGATAACCCCAATAACATGTTAATTCAGGTTGACTTGTTTGCATCTGCGTACCCCATCACAGCGTACAGCGTACCGGGAGCGGCCTGATGTTTTATTTTGAACTGGTGTCATCAATAAACAGACAAGACATGTTATTCCAGCAATCCCGGGAAATTTGGTATCATTTATTGAAGAATTCCGTTGCTTACCTCCGAAGCTCTTCATCAGATCTTCACCAAATTGAAATGGGGCCAGTTTGTAAAAATACTCTTCCAAACAACAAAAAAAAAAATCATCCAAATCAGAATTGGCGAAATTACTGCTGAGAAAACATTTTTCCTGGGATCCCAGCATCAGATCCTAACTTATACCTTCCATCATCAGCTCAGCAAGATGAGATGTTGATTACCAGGCACAATTATCTGAATTGAGTTAGAAGGTATATGAAAAACATTGTATGTGCCGTTAAAATTGGGGTTACCCTCGATTTCCCTAGGATCCCATCATCAGATTCTGACTTGGTGCCAATGGGATCACCTCAGGAGTATAGGTTTTCGAATAAAAAAATAATCATCAAAATCAATTCATAATTGACGGAATGGAGTGTCTCCTCTTTTTGGAAGTCGGTTAAAAATACTTTATTTCTTTTGTTGTCGTTAAAATGACTGAAAATAATAAGTTGGTACGTGTGATGGATCTCGGAAGAGATTGTATTCCGACTTTAATTTTGAGTGAAAGTTTTTTTTGTTAAATTATAAATTAATTCCGTTACTTTTTACAATTACCTACAAAAGTTTAATCTGCCTTTTTTTCTCTTCTAACGTAAAATATTTTGTGATTTTTATTATACATTTTTTATATTATTATATATTCTAATTATACTTATATATTTTGTGATACAAGCAAAAGTTGTCACATTCCATCTCAATTAATCACAATTAGTTTTAATTTTAACTTCATCAATCAATCAACAATAAAATGTTTCCTTAAACATATTTCATATCGAAAAATAACTAAAGAAAACATTAAACTTAATATACAATTGCATTTCAAGTACAAATGCTACTATTACTACCAAATAAGGAAGTATCACACGTTTCCTTAATTCATCACTGACAGTAAAATTAAAACTACAAGCTTGATCATATTAAACTGCTATGACATCATTAATGAACAGCTTTGCCTTTGCTACATAAATTTATCCAAGTACAGGACAATTTTAATCAGAAACTTCAAGTTAACAACTTAAGTGACATATTATGTTACTGCAGGCTTATGTTGAAGAATTAGAAAGTCTAGAAGCGATACTTATGAACTTTGCCTCCTGTGTGCGCTGATGTTTTTGAAAACCATATCACCTACCGCGTCCTCCATCCCGATACAACTACGCTTAATTTCATAACTTTACATTCTAATGCATGACAAATGCACGCCATTCTATATATCGCACACTTAGATCTAAACAAGGTTAACTCAAAAAAGCATTTTTTTCAGAAAAGGCGAAAAACTTATTACTGTTTCCCTGTCCACTGCAGGAGTTTCCTGTATAGATTTATGCTTTTATGTAGCTAGAAGATATAGTGTAGGAATCTTTTATTTTAATCATGTTTTGGGGCTGAAATTTTGATTTTTGTAGTTATTTCCCTATTGCTTAACGATGCATGTATATTTGTTTTGTTATTTTGAATTGAGCCCGTGTTGGTTTATTTAGCCATCTAGCGTCTAGTTGCGGAGATATGTTTAGATATGTTTTATTGGTGGGTAGGTATTGAGATAAGGAATTCGATGGTGTGCATAATATATTTTTTTTTTTTCAGTTAGCTCCTTTTAGATCTAGGTTTGCGATATGATCCTGGGCTTGTGACAAAGATCGTCGCTAGATCTACTAGATTGACAGCAACATAACTAACCAACCTTTTTACGCGGTAGATCTTGGAATCCTAAGCCCAAATAGGGGTGTCATCCTCACCACATATGTACATATGTCATTTGACACACGATCATCATAAACCAAAACAGGGTTGTCAATTTTGACACTGATCGGAAAACGCACGAACATAACTTCCCGAAACAGTATTATCTTCATCAGAACAGAATTTATGCATAACTAGCTTTTGCTCCCGGGTTCGATCCCTTCTCCAGACTCCCATCTATGTATGTTAGTACCGAAATTTTTCAAAATCGATTCTTAGATTTTAGCGTGAAAGCGTAACAATAAAACACTATCGCATTCATAATATTAGTGGTTCTGCAGAATGTTAAGTTAAATTATTCCTTTTGCGTGTCTACCACAGATTTTTATCGTCCAATCCTGACCAAGCCCTTAAGTGTAACTGTCCGACTTAAGACATTTGGAGCATTTTTTCTTATGTCGAACTGTGTAACTTAAGACACGCAAAAGGTTAAGTCGATTTGGTAACTCAGGTTAGATTGCCATGCCATCGGACATGCCGTAAAGAATAAAAATCCCGAAAAACAGAGATTATTAAGAAAATACTTAGGATGTCACTTCTATACATTAATATTCTATGGTAAAGGGCAATGTTTATTGCATCAGTATATCGGAGTAACAAGGACCATGGAGGATTCAGATGGACAGCTTAAGGTTGGAAGGTTATAGGTTAAACTGTACGGCTTAGTGGACGGCTGAGGCTAATGCGCTGTTGTGTTGATAGCTTGAATTGGCTCCTGTCATGGGGTTTTGCGTAGTGCCTAGTAGAATATTGATAACAATAATTATTTATAGGTAGTTAAGTTTACTACTGTTTTTTTTTTTTGGATTGATGGTAAATAATATTGACAGTCCCCTTTTAATACGCGCTTGTATATTATTTTTAGGGTTTCGTACCCAAAGATTAACCAACGGAACCCTATTGCTAAGCCTCCGCTGTCCGTCTGTCTGTCCGTCCGTCCATACTTCCGTTCGTCCGTCCGTCTATCTGTCAGCGGGTTGTATTTCAAGAACCGTAATAGGTAGACAGTTAAAACGTTCATAGTGTTTATTTGTATTGCCGCTGTAATAACAAATAATAAAATTTAAAATTAAAGGGAGCTCCCATACAAGAAACGCGTTTTTTTCGGTTTATGGTACGGAACCCTTAATTTTTTGGGTTTTTTATTATTTTATAAGTTAACCACTACTGTACATAAAGTTTAAGTCAATCTGAATTTTTCTATGAATCTCTTTTAACCGTTATTGTATTCATTATGTATGTATTCATTCACTGATTTGAGTAGTCAAATATGTTTTTAAACAATATTCGTACCATAAACAAATCTTTGCTCAATTCATTTAATCAAATTCAAATCATCAAACACTAATTAAGGTGACATTTAAATTATTCCGAAACTTTGATTGGCATGCAAAACAATTAATCGCCGTTTAAGAAGTAATTATCTTCATTTAAATGATTGCTAATTCTACAATTATGAAAATGAATGCATATTTCTGTGATGGAAAAGGTAATTTTAGGAGCTTATGAAATATTAATAGGAATGTGAATCTACTATTGATTTTTACGAAGAAAACGTTTAAGTGTGATTGGACGTGTTTTGATTGGCGTATTTTAACACTAGCCTGCCCGCGGTATCAGTCACTTTTTTTTTAGTATTGTCTCGCAGAAGCTATGAGGTTGTCGACTGCTTAACCGGGCTTGCCTGTGCTGGCCGTAATATAAATATTAAAGCCTTCAGCCAGGGCTTATTAAAACTTACAAACTGAGCGACTACACGCTAAGGGCACCCCCTGTGGTGTACGGGTTTCAGTCGCGTTAGTACCTATACTTTTTCTAAACGAAAGTTTTCGCTATAACCATCTCCAGGGTGCTATCTATTTCTGTACCAATAATTCATCAAAATCAGTTCAGCAATTAAGGCGTGAAAGCGTTACAAACAAACATGATCACTTTTGTATTTATAAATATTAACTAGCTTTTGCCCGCGACTTCGTACGCGCATATTGCCGTTTTTTCCCGTTCCCATAAGAATTTCGGAAAATCCTCTCTTAGTGCTCCCCTACGGAGTGTTGGGAAGCTCATGCCAAATTTTAGCTTTCTACGACCAGTAGTTTCGGTTGTGCGTCGCTGTCACTCAATCACTCAGTAACGCAAGAGTTTTATATATGTTGATAAGGATAGTTAGTAGGAAGAGCTCCTGGCTAAATAATAACAACCTCACGGATCGATCTTTAAGGTTAAGCAACGCTTGCCGAGGTTGGTCTGTGGATGGGTGACCATCTTAACATACCGAGTTTCCTCCGTGCCTCGGAAAGCACGTTAAGCCCTTGGTCCCGGCTGTCATTTGTAGATTTTTGACAGTCGTTACAGATTTTCAGAAGCCAGTAAATCTGACTGCAGTCTTGCCAACAACTACCGTGTTACCGCCGCTCCTCGTAAAATACTGGTATTCAGTTAAATCCGGTTTGACTGGGAGCTGACCCCAATATAGTTAGGAAAAGGCTAGGCAGATGATGATAAGGATAGTTAGTAGATGTTCAGAAACCATAACTACTTATTATTGCTTCAGTTAAATTTGTAAGTTGCGTTCGGGTATCACAGTCACCTATTTTAGGCCATTCCTCTACAATCTTACTAGCTTAGCCAATATAAGTGATCCACTGAACTTGACGAACGGATAACTTAACGTTATTGATAACCGGCCGTTCAGTAGATTTGTGTAAGACGTCTTTAAATGATTGCTTATAGAATGATTGCCTTAGAGTTGGGGTTTTCGCAAATTATATAATGCGTTGATCACATCATACTATACAGATTATTGAAATAAAAGGTTAGAAAGAAAGAAAAAGAAAAGAAAGAAAAAGTATATAATTGCCACGAAACGACATACCCACATACATAATTGTATAAAATCAATCAATTTGTCTGAATTCTTTTTTTCGGGTTTGGGCTCTCGGTTGACCACTATTTCACCTGATGGTAAGCGATTATGTGGTCGAAGATGGAGTACTCTTTCGAAATATGATGGGATCTACTTTTAATCTAATCGGATGCAGCTGAAGTAGATCTATAAATCAAAGATTCTACCAAATCAAAACAAAAAACAACTACATCCAACAAGGGGTTGTCCCCTTTTCCACATAGAAGCTTATGACGAAAGATATGTTGAAGTGAATATAAAATATAATGTCAAAAATTTCAAGAAAAATGATGACAATGTTAGTTTTTGTAGGCAAGTTAACCCTACTCACTCATAAATTATAAATACTCACTGACTCATGTATTATTAATTTGAAAGTAACTCTAGCTGAACGGATTCGGATGAACAAATTGGCACACGGGTAGACTAAATCAGGATATGGTCTACCCGTGTGCCAATTTACCATTTGCCAAAAGTCCAAAAGTAGTGCCTAAACAAGCACTTTTGATCACATTGACACATCCCAACAATTTTGGTCCTTCGAGCCGGATACAGGTATTTGGACGAAGAATACTTTTTATACGGGGAGTATGTTCCGTTGACATGTTTTCTGACTTCCACGCCGGTAAAGCTAGTAAGAAATAAAGAATAGTAATAAAAACAACAGATACTACACCTGGTGGTATTTTAAAACAGCTATAAGTCTGACCTTTACTATTACCCGTACTATTACTTCGATTACGATTCAAGGTGAAACCGTAACTTTAGGAAATATTCCGCATTTATGTCTAATACAATAAAAATCGTAAAATTAAATATCGATGCAAATAATCGGTAAGAATGACGATTCTACTAGGATACGAATGGGGAACGAATTTTATTCGATTATTAACTTAACTGCTTAATTGTTTTAAGTTTTATTACGTATTTATGAGTTTTTGAGTGAGGTAAAATTTAGTTTGTGACGTGTTAACTTATATCGCTGATTTTTTTTTCTTGTAAATTCTTAACTGTAGGTAGGTAGTTTATTCTAGTGGTGTCATATATACTTGATATTATAAATGTGGAACTGTCTGTCTAACACCTTTTCACGTCTTAACTGCTGAAGGGATTTGGATAAAACTTGGTACACGGGTAGACCATGTCCCGAATTAGGACATATGATACTTTTTATCTTGGTTAGGTGTCCCCTTGTAACAATATTAAATATATTACTTTCACGCGAGCTGAGCCGCTGTCAGAAGTTAGTAGGAGTATAAATCAACCTGAGAATCCAATGGACCAACGTTGGTGAACGTAAAATTGAACCGCCCCGACCTTTGCTCGAGTCAGCTCGTGCTGCTGAGCCTGGAGTTTTAAATTCTTCCCTAAATAATAATCCTAGTTCGATCCAGGCCGCCCTAAGCCGAGGCCCGTACCCCATCGGGGGTGCCCTTAGCGTGTAGTCGCTTAGTTTGTAAGTTTTTATTAAGCCCTGGCTGGAAAAAGTTGAAAAAGTTGTTCATAATGATGTGTACAATTACCACTTAAGAGAGATTACAGGTTGTATACCTGTAATATCCCTTTTTGAAAATAATAGAAAACAAGGTTGGGCAAGGGCATATAATGAATCTTTTGATTTATATGCCACTATTGTTGATGTATGTATATAGGCATTCACTGACAAAGCTAAGTACTTACTACATTAAGTTCAAAGAGGTGAAATCACAGCGATAAAATATTCAATTATCAGAACCATATTCCTATTCATTTAATTTAAATGAACACCTTTTCATGTAGGTACTTTAATGACCAGGCATTGATTTAGTATCTAAAGGGAAATCTTTGAATGTTAATATAAATTTGACGGCATATAACAGACGAATTCTCTTTATGAAGTAATTCACTCATCTGACCTTTACAACCCAGTAACTGGGTAACACGATACGCCTGGCAAGACTAGTATCAGACTTCTTGGCATCTGACTACCGTAACGCTGATAGCTACTACCTGGGAGTTTTTAAGTCAAGAGTGAATAGGTTACTTCTAGGCAAGCGTGCTCCATCTTCGACCACATCATCGCCTACCATCAGGTGAGATGGTGGTCAAACACGTGCTACCAAAAGAAAAAGAAAAAAAAAAGTCGAGACCAAACGTTTTACTTGTTTTCCGAAACGCGAAGGAATCCTGGCGTGTTAAGATGGTCACCCATCTACGAACTGATCTCGGCAAGCATTCCTTGACCTATTAGATCGACCCGTGTGCCTCTTAGTATTATGTGGGGTTTATAGTTGGTTAATTACTTTACCTTCGAAGATAGAGGCCTCATGTAATTTCTGAGTACAAAATTTATAAGTCCGTGTAAGACCTGTCGTACTGTATGGATCAGAATGTTGGGCTGTGAAAAAGACGGATGAGAATAGATTGTATGAAGCGGAGATGAGAATGTTGAGATGGATATGTGGAGTAACGAGAGTGGATAAAGTAAGTAATGAGTACATTAGAGGTAGTTTAATAGTGGCGTCAGTGACGAAAAAGTTAAAAGTGAACCGCTTGTCTAGCTAGGTATGGTATGGTATATAAGGAGGATAACTAAAGTGCTATGAATATAAATGTGGATGGATGGACAGGAAAAAGGGGGGCCCAAGAAAAGGTGGATGGATTGTGTTAGGAGTGACATGATAAAAAAGGGAGTTAGTGATAGCGTGAAGACTTACGGGACAGAATGGAAGAAAAAAACGTGTTGCACCGACCCCAAGTATACCTGGGAAAAGGGCAGGAAGGTGATGATGACTATGAGATTACTATCAGTTTATTAACTTCTTAAATTTTTCGTCCACAGGTTCGACCAGGGCAAATCAACGAAAGGCGCGAGCAAGCTGAGACGCGACCTCATAAACGCAGAGATTGCCAACCTTCGGGACCTGCTGCCTCTCCCGCCCTCCACCAGACAGCGTCTGTCGCAGCTGCAACTCATGGCCCTCGTCTGTGTGTATGTGAGGAAGTCCAACTACTTCCAGCAAGGTACGTGATGCATTTTGTACATTAACTTATTAATTTCTGGTATATCTCTGGTTTAAAATATAAAGACAACTTGATCAATAGACTATGGGGTTACGGTTACCTTCTGAAGTTTAAGATTTAGATCAGGGTTACCTGCCCAAAGGGTATTGGTTCATTGAGTTGTTAACCTGATTTACTGGTAGCAGGACAGCATACTCGAATCGGTTAGGTATGTTAACCTGCTACTAAGAAATCAGATCCGTAATACTCTTAGGTGCCATAAATTACCAATGTTTTTTTTTTGTTAATGGTCCCAGAAAAAGCCTTGCCATGGGAATGAATGAATGTCTTTATAGGTTTATCCTTTAGTAAACCTAAAGTAAGATTGACGTTCACTTCTCAAGCTTTGAAGAAAATATTATTGTTGTTTGTTCGCGTACTTCAGTTTTATTTACTTGTTTGAAATATGGTTTTAAAAAGATTTTCAGTTTTATTCTATTCCCAAACAATTAATAAACTTAAGAATGCCACTCATATATAAAACAACATTGTAACACAACCTCCGATTGGAAAACAGGTGCCCTACTATGACGTGCTAATACCAGCCAATTCCGACGATGTAAAAGGGATAGTGCTATTCGCTATGTATAGCTCCGTCTCCCTCTTAGAGCGGAATCATGATCGTTTTAAGACTTCATAGTAGGGCCCCTGATCCAGCGCGAACAGACGCAAGCAGTAACATGACATACACTGGCATCGCTAACGAAGCGTGCTTAAATTAATACGTAATATGAGCGAGCCACTCCCCGTAACGTGCTCATGCGTATCCTTCACTCACCACGTTAGGTATATACCAACATATGCATCATCTATACTAATATTATAAAGAGGAAAGATTTGCTTTTTTGTGGACCGATTCGAACATTTCTTTCAGCAATGGATACATTATCAGCGAGTAACATAGGCTATATTTATCCTACGGGAACGGGAACTACGCGGGTGAAATATACAATATGTGTGGAGATCGTGTATATGACTGTTATGTGATTTGTGCGCCTGTGGATTTGTTGAGGAAAAAGATCAGCGACGACAATAATTGTCAAAACGTCCAAAATGTGATGGATTGATATGTACTACTAATCAAATGAAAATTTGACTTTTCCAATCTTTATCGTTAAATTTAATGTCACTTTGAGTAAAGCCTCTTTTCAGAACTTAAGAACATCTCAAAATACTATTACTAACTTGTTGAAAAAAATCTTCGTTCTAAGCATGTTTCTATATAAAATCACGTAAGTATAAAAATAATTCCCAAACCCGAAGGTTACCAAAGTGTTATGTATTACGAAACTTACCTTGAATATCTCTATATTCACTTATACCATGATAGGTAACTATCGCTACGCTAACCGTTTAGAATCTCTCCTTCAAGCTTCATTTACCGCGTTAAGGCAAGGCCGAATTTCACACACGAAACACACACGCAAAAAACCTGCAAAAAAGTACTAAAAATATGCAATTACGTAAGAAGACGGAGTTCTCACGATGGAACAGTTAGGCGGCTACTGTCGGTTTAAAAAAACAATAGCGTTTCGGTTTTGATAGGAAAATTAGTCTGAATTAGCGGTCCGGGACTGGCTACCGGTCCGATGGTTATTGGTCCTAATGGTGCCTGCAGGGAATCGAACCCCAGTCGGGCTGTCACGCCCGTAGCGCACGCTAAGGCATGCCGTTCACATGGTTTTGATGCGATGGAATTTGAGACGGGACTGAGGGATTTATTTCTTTTGATGATTTAAGATTTCTTTTTTTTTAATTAATTGGCAGTTTGCCCGTTTATGCTAAGTATAATAACAGTTTGATTTTGCGAAAGTGTTTTTATTACTTTTTTTATTATTCTTGATAGGCTCACTATCTGATAGAAAGCACCCTTGCCTAGAAGTAACCTTTGCATCTTGACTTAAAGACCCCAGTTAAAATACAGGCTCCAGCAGTGAATTCCATTCCTTAGCTTGTACGCACAATGTACTTTTGAAAGTAAATAAATTCAAAAAAAAAATATTTTATTTGAATTTGAATAAAAGCTAGTGACCAAACTAAAAACTTCTATAACTTATAGCAATTTCAGTATCACCAAACAGGCAACTAGGTACTGAATATTTCATAGAAACATTTAGAATAATAAGCCAAGGAATTCAAGTTGCGTAGCTCCGAAATGACCCTCAATAAATAAGCTTTAACCTTTCGTACAATGAATTCCTATCATACGTACGTAGCTCACTGTCATGTAGGCCGACGTTGCTCACATTTCGCCGAGATTCCCCCAGGACTGCCGAGTTACCGGACTTCTTACCGAGATGGGTTTTGAGTACAACCCTATTCTGATCGTCGTTTGTTTATCCGATGTAAGGACGTCAGTTTTGATTTGAATGCTTGCAATGGTGGGTAGTTTTCAAAGTAGTATATTGGTTCGACATCTTGGAACATTGCGCAACTTTCATTTGAAAATCATGAAATTACTGATGAATAAATTGATAACTTGGTTAAATCTGTCGCTACCTAAGTTGATAGTTTATTCTTGCTATAAAAGCAGAAGTTTACATGACGTTAAGCCGTATGGAAATCAAAATTTCGACTTCTGCTTGCCAGTTCGACAAGACAGTCACATTTTATAAACTTATACCTAATAATCTGTTTTTGCAGTTTACTTCTTAAGAAACAATTTTCATAATTAGCCCGCGGTAAGTAAATTTTATGAGGAGTAAAATCGAGCGTTAACTAAAAGTGAGGCGTTTCGTTACTTTGCGCACCTTTCACTTGAGATTATGTGCTTTCATTTACCCTTTCTTTACCATAATCTACACAATAATAGTTCTTAAGGAGTAAACTCCAGTCGTAAGTGGGAGCTGACACACACACTTTTTTTTTAATGTTTGATGGGATACTTGGTATCCCAGAAGAAGCTCCCTTGCTACCTTTTTCACTATCACGTAAATGCTGCCCTACTGGCGAAAAATACCTAAATAAAATAACAAAAATAAAATAAATAAATATAAATAACATATTTATTGATAGATAAGTCCGCAAAATGTATCAACCATCTCTGTCACTTTAATATTTGCCAAAAGATTTTCATTTAATAACCAACCCGTTGATAGTTATCCGATCCAATCAAGACGTAAATCTAAAGAGTAAAAGCTCCGATAACTCTTAAAATATAATATCACCCCGGAGACATTTTATTGCATGTTCAACATTTTATTAATACAATATTATTCATTTCTGACTGAACACTTTAAACCATAGAGAAACTATAGTACTTACAACTTAATACACCACTTCTATTTTAGAATTTATGTGAATAATGATGTAGAAATAAAAGAAAAAACTAGTTCAAGGTCGAAAAGATTTCAACTTCAATTCTTCAAAATATAACTGTTTTTTTTTTAATTATTAACTTCTAAAAGTGTAAGTGCTGTCAATATATTTTTATCGATAAAATAACGATTTAGATAAAATGGAATATCTTAATTTGTCAAAGCTTTAACATTTAAACACCGATAGATTTACGATAACGGTATCGTTACGAACGTTAGTGAGATTGATTTTAATTAATCAATTTCTGGGGCATTTTGATTTGATTTATTACTTATTGCTGTATTTAGTTTAATGATATTTGAACAGCTGCATTAATTTTTATTTATTGCTGAAAAATAGGTACAGTGTAAAGCTTTTTTGTATTAACGACTATTTTTTGTTACTTTTTTTGTTTTAACTTGAGCTATTAAATGTCGAGTTTTATTTCGGTAATCGACTCAAATGACGCAATATCGATAAGTAATAATCGATAAAAAATAGGGGTCCGGGCCACTCGATAAACGTTCGATTGTCCACGGGGCGTGGGAAACGCATTTTGCATATGATTTCGCTGAGCCCGCTCCTCCATGATGCTTGACTCCTCCATAGTTTAGTCTTTGTTGTTTTATTGGTAACCGATATATGGCTAGTTATATAACAATGATACGCTATAAAAATAAACTTATCCTTGTGTATATATCGATTGTACAGAACAACAGGTTTTGTCCATACGTCGATGATTTTATTGAAATTTTATTGGTTCGGGAAAAAAGTGCGATAACAATAAATTGCGTATGGTTAACTCGTCCACTATTTTCCCACATTATTTATACAAATAGCCACAACTCGATACAGAACAGTTTTTCAGTTCATTTAAAAAACAAGCTGTAGTGTAAACTTGTAGTACATTTATTATTATAGTCTACTCGTTTCCAAACTGTAAATTAAAACTATCAGTTTTAATTTATGTGCTTACAGAACACTAAAAAGCAAAAAAAACATCACTTATTCAGCATGTAAATAATTTATCGACAAATCTCACACGTCCCCACACTATTCCCACCCGACAAACCACCGCACCATATGACTCAAGTAGCAGCGCGTAACACCAATTCAGACAATTACAATTCCCAGTCTTATAGGCCTAAATGCTGAAATTACCAGCTTACGTCCCTCGAATTATCGAGCACGCACTCCTGTGGTATTTTCTCAACAATTTTTGCATACCACCCTGGGAACTATCGATATGTGAGATCGTTTTCTTGTATTTAATTAACTTGCAGAGCTTGCGGATCGGTTATTTGCGTTTTGTTATGCCGATGTGATGCAAGGAGTCCGCTTGTAATTTTAGTGTATGAAATTGCGCGGATTCTTTTGATGTTTTGTTTGTATTGAGGGGCTGTGACTTTAGTGTATTGATTTTGTAATGAGTACTAGAGGTTTATAAAAAGGATGGATTTCATTCAAAATATTTGGCACCATTTAGGCCGAGCACAGGCTTAGAGAACTTTTAACTATTGGTTTATGACGGCATTAATGTAGTACATACCAAATTCAAACTTTTTGTCAAAAGAACATAAACAAATGAACAGTCTATGGTCGGCACCAGATCAATCAATCAAATTATTTATTTGCTTAATACAGGTAAGTATAAACAGCTGTTATAAATAAATATAAAGTACACTGTATCATAACCTAATAAATGTGCAAATATGTGTGTTATTGTTAATCTAAATCTAAACAATTATTAACATAATTACAAAATTATTATACTCAAAAATTTAAATAAACGTACAATAACGCTCATTAACTTACATACATTTCTTGACATACTTAATTCTAAAACGGAAACAATGACATAAAGCTATCCTGAATCGACATCTTTCGTGATCCTTTACTTTTTCAAAAAGAAAAACGATTCATAATATATTTTCCGGGTACCTACGCAGAGAAGTTAAGGAAAGGGCAATGCCCCGGCGTAGGTGGAAGATGGAACACCGGGGTGGTTTTAGTCAGTAAGAGTCTGACAGACCCCTCCACCCGCCCCAGGGTGGAGGATTTCCATGAGGATTTCCCCCCGAGATCAAAAAAAGGGCAATGAACTTTGTTGCAAATTCATATGGCGCATACCATATTAGCCATAATGATTCTGAACTTCCGGAAAATTGGGGATGACCTAGTGACATTTTTACTCGTGTCAATCCTATAATTTTGGACAAGAGTTCAAGGTCAGCTGAGTCGACTTAAATAATAGAACTTCAGACACTTCATCATTCTTAACTTTTAACCAACACATTACAACACTACCTTAAATCTCAATTAAAAACCTCTTCTAGTGTCTCAAGTGATTCATCACAATAGTTCAGTGCACATAATTGAACCCGTGACCTCACGATCGACGGTTACCGTACTTATTGACTGCCGATCGCTACACCCTTGGGCTATTGTTGTTTCATCTTGACCTCTGCTTTCCCACATCAAGATAATCATTGTGTATTAATATTTTCGATGTAGTTACTTTTAATTATTGGTTGTCTTAAAATGCTAAAAGCTTAAAGGAGCTCGTGGCTAAATAATAACAGCCGCACGGGTCGATCTTTAAGGTTAAGCAGCGCTTGCCGAGGTTGGTATGTGGATGGGTGACCATCTTTACATACCGAGACTCTTCCGTGCCTTGGAAAACACGCTAAGCCGTAGGTCCTGGCTGTTATTTGTAGATCATTGGCAGTCGTTACGGATAGTCAGATGCCAGAATATCTGACACCAGTCTTACCAAGGAGTACCGTGTTTCCCTGTTAATGGGTTGTGGAGGTCTGGTAGGCAGCCGCTCCACGTAAAATACTGGTATTCAGCTGAATCCGGTTTGACTGGAAGCCGACCCCAATATAATTGGGAAAAGGCTAGGCAGATGATGGTTGTCTTAAAATGTTGTCCAAAGAATTTGATAAGAGACGTCATAATGTAACGGAAATTATTTTGAGCAGTAGATATCTAGTATTTTATAACTGGTTAGGGAACAAGGATATAAAATAAAAAACAAGGATCTTAAATCCCGGGATACAATCGTCATGTTTATGATTCCGGGATTTTACAGGAGGTATTATCAACTCTATGTTACTTACTTCCACGAACATTAGGTAAATATAGTCTACCTATTCCAATCTCTGATTATTAGGTAACTTTTCGAAAAGGTTTATATCTTTGCCAAATATTAAACTCCCCAGATATCGTAATATTGTAATTTGAATTTGACCCAATAATGCAGATACTACGAAATATTCCTTTTGTTTTTTGGAGGCACAAAAAACAAGACATCTATACAGCCTCGAGCAAATGCTACTGCTACAAACATGTATGGATCGTGTACAATATGGCACGCTACAATATTTTTATACAATATTGACCACAAAGATAATTACCACACAAAAGTTATGATTACTCGATTATATGAATGAATCGTTGTAATTTTTGTGAACAAAGTGATCATTTCGTTCAAATTCATCGGTAAGGTCGTATCGAAACGAATCGCAAATTGCTGGCACATAATTTTTATTATAATTATTGCTTTGTGGAGGAATCGATTCGTGTGTGGCCCTGGCCATAGTGCCAGGGTTCTTTTGGAGTAAAGAGTACTTTGAAAATTAACGTTATGTTCATCATCAGCCGAAAGACGTCCATTGCTAGACATAAGCCTCCCCCAAAGAGCCATAGTCCCCACGCTGGGCAGGCGGGTTGGCAATCGCAGTATGACTGTTGCAATGCACAGAGAATGCTGCTGCCCATTCTCTGGGTGAGTCCCTTAGCCGCCTCTTACAACACCCACGGGAAGTGATGGGATGTTGCTATTCTTTTACGCCCGACTACATACAGAACGCTATGTTGACACAATTAAAATATATGTTTTTGTCACGTGCAATTTTGTAGATATTTTTTACACAAATTCTACACTTCAAAAACTATAAATGAGCTTGTGAGGAAGGATATTTGGATTCATGGAGGTTTGTTACTATTTCACGCAAAAACTTATAAACTGAATTGGATGAAATTTGGCAGACATACAGTTTACTATCTAAATTTACCCATATAATACTTTTATCCCGACCAAAAGTCCTCGCAAACGAAGTCGCGGACAGAAATATTCTATAAAAAACACGGAATATTTCATTTACGAGCATTAAAGTGGCTTTAATAATAAATAAAAATAATCTTTATTGCAGACCATACAAGGTCCATATTCACATTAAAAAAAAGAAGAAAAATATATATTTTTAAATTACAATCATGATAAACATATAATTTAATACAAATAAAAATGAAAAAGCCTCACCTCTTTTCTAGAACTATCTACGCTTCCAGAGAAGCAAACTTTTGATCAATGCAATCCAAACCTCTAGTAGATAATTATATTTTTATTACTCTGGAACCGAACTTCCTATAAAAGAAGTATGCACACGGCCATGCTCCTTGACACCTTAATGCATGCTACAAAATTGACTAACACAAAAAAATGCAGTTAGAATTCTTAAATAATGATTGATCGACAAGAGCATTCCAAACGGATCTCCCATTAAACGTAACCTTACTAATAACACTTTAACACTGCATTAACACGCAATGATATAAACATCGGCAGTCCTTCATCGGACCATTATATTGAGCTTCCGACAGCAAACTATAACGCTGAGATAAACGATGTTTTAATACTGCTGCGAACATGAAAACAAATCATATAAACTGCCTCTATTGTATCAATATCTATAGACGTTATTGTAAAATATGGTCGTTTTCGTGTTTGTATGTGTGATCGCGTTGTTCTTCTAAAGTACGCTATGAATTTTAGTGCGGTTTTCACCATTATTTAAAAAGCTTATTCCGAAACATTTAGCACATATATTACCATGGTCCTCTGCACTTTTGCATTTTTTTTGGGATGAACACAGTATATCATCTTCTTCTATACCATATTTGCCATGAGTTCTATAGTCACTTCTTTCAAATTAATCTCGATGTTTTTTCAAGTCGTAAAAACCGAATAAAGCAGGGGTGGGTTACCAGTGTTTAAAATTTATGTCTAATTTATGTCTAGAAAATAAACCTTCGATGACTACGTTTGCTTGGTCAGAAGTTATCAATATGCCATTGTTTTGTTGTTTATGTCATGTTTGGTTGACGTCAGTTGTGATTCGATTGGTAGTTTCTTTATGATTTGTGCCATAGACAAAGTGACATTTTATCAGCGATTAGTTAAGATAACGGTTTTCTAAAAATGTTGGGGTGAGTGACATATTAGTAGCGCTTGTAAATCCCAGATGTTTTGTTTTTTGGCAGTCGTTATCGCTGAAATAATGGTATTCGTAGTATCTGCAATATTGGGTCGAATTAAAATTACTGTACTACGACATCTGGAGAGTTTAATATTTGGCAAAGATATAAACCTTTTCGAAAAGGTACCTTATAACCAGAGATTAGAATAGGTAAACTATATTTACCTAATGTTCGTGGAAGTAAGTAACATAGAGTAGATTATACCTCCTGTGAAATCCCCGAATCATAAATGGAATCATAACAATTAAAACCCGGGATCATAAAAATGTGAACTGAACTGACTTTGAGTATAGTTACAAATTATTGATTTGAAGCATCAGAAGAAGGAAGAGTTGTGCGAAGACAAAGCTATTTAATTTAACAGTTTTAGTAGGTACGGAACTCTTAAAACATAATAAGATTCCTTAATAAAATAATTTTGTTTAAATGTATTGCAAGCGCAATAAGTAATTTGCAATTTCTTAAATCCCGGGATGCAATCGTCATGTTTATGATTCCAGGATTTTAGAGGAGGTTTTATCAACTCTATGTTACTTACTTCCACGAACATAAGGTAAACATAGTCTACCTATTCCGATCTCTGCTAATAACAGGGACACCCTTTTTTCATCGAAATATTTATAGAAAGCAACTAAAGTTGGACAAACAGACGAACAGATCTTTAAATTAATATTTTATGAGTCAACACATGAGTCTAGTTCTCATAAAATCGAACGTACAATATTTTATCTAGATTCCCGCCAGGTGGGTACTTAAAATTTATTATTATTATTACATATTAATCATTGCAAGCAAGTGTTGATGATCAAATAGGTAGTATTCGATCAGATAACAGATAACCTCCAATTTTATTGGGCATTAAACACGAGTAAATAAATATTTCTCAACATACATCAAGTTTAACATAAAAAAATGTTAGTAAATTAAAAATGGTTCCTTGATCAACGCGTAGATAATTTCATTGCATGTTTTGATTGGTGGTGTGATATTTTGATTTATTTATTAATATTATGATCTATGTTTACCACGAGAAGCTTATATGGATATAGTTATTATTTTTATTTCCGTACGGAATTAAGAAATAATAACATACTAACGGCTTTCCGTAAAAAGTTTCAAAGTAAAATGATGCAACAATCAAATGGCAAAAATCAGTACCTTTGTTAATGAACTGGCTTTATTCATCCAGTCAATATGTCATAGGATCAGGTACCTTTTATTTTTGCCATTATTCATAAACTTAAAGCTGATATTTTTCAACAATCGCTACAAGAAGACTCATATACAGGGTGTCCCAAAACTCAACGTCAAGCCGAAACGGGGTGACAGGATTGATCATAACCATCACGAGAAAAATCTGAAAAAAAATCTATCCCATGCAGTTTAAAAATTATGGGCATTTTAAGAAAAACCTAGAAATTTGATCAAACTGTACCATTTTTCGGTTATTGTGGTTATTATTTTTTATTTTTGTTCATTTGAACTTTAGAAACGTAATCCTAAATAACATTTCTAGAATCCCAATAAAAAATAATGACACAATTGCCTCAAGTTCCCGAGAATTGAGACTATTTGTTAAACTACGAATTTAAAATTTTCAAGATTCGTCGACTTTGACAGGCCCTCCTATAAAAAAAATGTACTAGAGTGCCTTGGCAAGTAGCATTAAAAGTTGGCGCATTTAATCAGAATTCTAAAATGGTACAATACTTGTTAGTTCCATACAATAGAAAAGAGTAAAAAAATTAAAACCTCAAGTAACCCGATTTTTGCTATCAGATTTTACTCAGTTAAAATGTTTTTAATTCGCACAAGCTCTAGGTAGGTTCTTAATTTTAAGGCAAAATGATGAGAGAGATGGATAATGGGTATGTTTGCCATGAGTGAGCGAGACAGATAGTGACGCCACGCATTGAGACGGAGATGCGTCGTTTAAACGAGTGCGAATGAAACAGATAGATGCTATGGCATCTATCTGTTTCATTCGCACTAGTTTCAGCCAAGCAAATGGCTACGCTACCAGTCCGACACCAACCAGTTAGTACGTTTCGCTCATTCGTCTACTGCGCACGTTCGTATTCGCTTGTGTTGATTTAGTACTGACAACTTTGGCTTCTCTTTTTGGACTTGAATCTTTGTGAATTGGACTTGTTGATAACATACCGGCAACTTTGGCTTCTCTCTGGACTTTTGTGTTGGCATCCTTTTTATCTACCATGCCTACGCGCTACACTTCACAAGAATATGCGAACATGCACCTCATTTATGGGGAATGCAGATGCAACGCAAGTGCTGCCGCTAGACTTTATCGTGAAAGATATCCAAATTTAGAGCGCGAACCTAATTATTTTACTAATTTTACTAACTTTTTTTCACTTTGGTAAAAGTGGCGTCACTATCTGTCTCGCTCACTCATGGCGAACATACCCATTATCCATCTCTCTCATCATTTTGTCTTAAAATTAAGAACCTACCTAGAGCTTGTGTGAATTAAAAACATTTTAACTGAGTAAAATGAGATAGCAAAAATCGGGTTACTTGAGGTTTTAATTTTTTTACTCTTTTCTATTGTATGGAACTAACAAGTATTGTACCATTTTAGAATTCTGATTAAATGCGCCAACTTTTAATGCCACTTGCCAAGGCACTCTAGTACATTTTTTTTATAGGAGGGCCTGTCAAAGTCGACGAATCTTGAAAATTTTAAATTCGTAGTTTAACAAATAGTCTCAATTCTCGGAAACTTGAGGCAATTGTGTCATTATTTTTTATTGGGATTCTAGAAATGTTATTTAGGATTACGTTTCCAAAGTTCAAATGAACAAAAATAAAAAAGAATAACCACAATAACCGAAAAATGGTACAGTTTGATCAAATTTCTAGGTTTTTCTTAAAATGCCCATAATTTTTAAACTGCATGGGATAGATTTTTTTTCAGATTTTTCTCGTGATGGTTATGATCAATCCTGTCACCCCGTTTCGGCTTGACGTTGAGTTTTGGGACACCCTGTATATCAAAAGGTTATCAAAAACACAAATGATTCACTTATCGCCTACAATTATAACAATAATTTTGTTATTATGATGTAAATAAATTATTATTATTATCTATTCTATAATTAAAAAAAAAAACAAGAAACCAATTTATCTCCGTTTAAATCTCGCAATTAAAGAAACCTTAGGTACCTCTGTTTAAAATCTAAGCCAATCGCGAGTAACCTACAAAGATCGAAGCTAAGGTAATCGTGATAGCTGCACATCACCGTATGATTACTGCGCGCGGACATTACCGACACATAGCACCCTAGTAACAACATTACATAATTATATTATTTATATACACATACCTTTATGTACTTATAGTCTTTCAATGTGTCATTGAGTAGAAATATTATATTATATATGTATTATCGAACTTACAGCTTAAATTACATTTTGCGCTAACATTGACGCAACCAAAAGACCAGCATTAAGTCAAAAACACCTCCAAATTAAACGATTCACTTTACTGATAATCATAATAAGAAAAAATCACCCTTATCTCTGTTTTTAAAATCTAAGCCAATCCCTACAAAGATTGCAGCTTAGGTAATCGTGATAGACGCACATCACCATATGATTACTGCGCGCGGTCCAAGGGAGCGGCAACACTGACATTTAGCGCCATATTATCAACTTAACTTAATTATATTATTTGTCTACATTAACGTTTATATGTATAATTACAACCCATCAATGTGTTTTGGATATTTTTCGATTAAAATATTTTTAGGCAGTTTCACTATTCACAAACTTGAGTTCACATTTTGCGCTAAAAGTGACGCAACTCAAACAGGATCTAGTAACCCTTTAGGATTAAATAGAAACTTATATACAATCCCTTTCCACCCATTTTTTACTTTTAAAGATTTAATTGGAGGAATTATTTTAATATTTTTAAACTATTCTAACTTTAACAAATCCTTAACCGTTACGTTAAAACCTCCTCAAAAACACAAACGATTCACTTATCTCCTTTATACCTACAGTAAAAAAATATAAAAAACCTCCTTATCTCGGTTTGAAATCTAAGATTCTAAGCCAATCCCGTGCAACCTACTAAGGTAATCGTGATAGCCGCGCATCACCGTATGATTACTGCGCGCGGACCAAGGGAGCGGCAACACCGACACTTAGCGCCCTATTATCGACATATCGCAATTGTTTGTTCGTTTGTGTTTACAATTGCACTATAATTAGAAATAATTACTGAGTAGGTAGTAAATTGTTGCGGTAGGTACTTGTTCTAGGTATGGATAGTGTAGGAACGTTTATGCTTTTGTTTTTTGTTTGGTTGTGTTAAGTTGCTTGCGGTTTGTGTGTACTCAAGTCTCGAAACGTTTTCTTTTAAAAAATAATATACCTAAGCTGACGACGCCGTTTGCTTGCGTTTGTTTTGTCATCATAATAATCTTGATTACAGACGTAATTAATATTTGAGTATTAGCAAAAGATGTATTCTAATTCAGGTTTGAATCAATTTCCAATTCGTATTTGATATCATGTTAGTAAGCTTTAGCTTTCCAAGGCCTTAAACGCCGTTGATATTTAAGCAGAGCTTTAGAAATTTTGCTCCCAAACACCTCGACATCAACTTACAAATGGGTAAAAAGTACATATAATCAATCGAATGTGTCACTTATTGCTTTGGCCCGATGACTTACCAAAATAAGACTTGCTCATATGTAGTCGATTCATAAGCCTATTTAAAAGAGTAGGAACCATAAAAGCATAGGTACATCTGAAATAGGGTTTTTGGCTAAAAAAATCAAATTAGTCCGTCAGATAGATTTCCAAAAAATATTGGACATGTATTTTTTCTTTTGTACCGTAAACAAAAAATGAAGACGTTACAGTGCGTTGAAAAATCATGTGACGTCACTTACTTGTATACTTTTTACTGGAAAGTGACGTTACAAGACCCCACTCATTATCTTTGATGCGTTTTATCTTCGTATTTTTTATTGATTTGATAAAATAGAAAATACCTACCTATCCAATTTTTTTCGATAATCTAACTGACGGACTAAATAGAATCATATTTTTTTAACCCAGGCAACATCCATATTATTAAATCTAAGGCAAAATGACAAAAAACCAAACATATTAAACAAGTAATTAAAGCACAATATAAACAACATTAACACTTAACGTTATCACTACTTAACACTACATATACATAACTACAACTAGTATATAAGCAGTACGAACGTTAATCCAATTAGTGTCTGCCGTGCTATGTCACATTACCATATCATTTGAATTTTAAAACAGGCAGAAAATTACAAGGAACCTGTTATGGGAGCAGGTGTATGGATTCTCTAATAGATATAGGTGTTGCCTAAATATAATTAGTGGGTTTGTTAGGACAAATTAGTCGTTCGCTGAAGTCTTGCAAGAACATTTTTAATAGGCGTGTGGGTAGTTTTGCGCTTGTGGAGTAAGACTTTTCTTATATCCTGCTTTATCTGTATCACACGAAATACTAGGGATAGGGAATATGCATGAAAGTAATATTTAGTGTCTATTCAGTTTATCTAAAAATATACAAAAATGTAATACTAACAGTGAAAATAGTATCAAAATTTATCTAAAAACAAACGACATATAACTTTTTTAAACAAATATATCTGTCGCTCTCGCGAAGACGCTGTTTTCTATGGCAGCTGTATAGACGACATGGTATTTGACGTCAGAGTTCGTATCGGACTTCTCTTTCTTATGGACATATTTGAAGCTTTATAACTTTATCGATGTTGAAAGTATTTTAAAAAATAATTTCATAATTGTTTACTAGAGCCTATAAGTATTTAATTTTGCAAATAAAAAAATTGCATGCATATTTCCTATTATCACTTTGCTGTCTTTTAATACTCATCTAAGTTATTTCCCTGACATTTCGGTAACGCTGTTCAATCCCTCATTAACTGATAGAATTTCACGTTTTCTGATTGAAAGAATTAGATTAAAGATTGGCTTAGGCATTGTGCATGATCATGTATTATTTGAGTCTGAGAGTTTTCGCGATTTGTATGTGGACTTTTCCATTACAAAAAAGCTTCTAAATTCATTCCCTGTCTACACGTGCGTGTTAATCGATTAAATGATTAGCTCCACAAGATCTATTGTATCCAACAAACACGCGTAATTTGCATTACACGGTATACCGTGACGCAAGTCTGTTTCTGGTCTTACACGCAGTAGGCCAACTAAGCTGCAAAGAGTTTCTTTGAAAAAAATCAGTCTTCCATTTTTTTTTCATGAGACAGCTGATTTATTTAAGTTATTTCAGGGTTTATGCTTTAGAAAAAGTTGTTTAAGAAGAATGACACTTGAAGAGGTTTATGGTAAAATAAGGTTTGATGTGCCACGAGGACACGGCAATGCACACTCTCGAGCAGTGCCCTGCCTGGGAGGCGCAGCGCCGTGTTCTGGTGGCAGAAATTGGGGAAGATCTGTCGCTGCCGGCCGTTGTCAGGGATATGATCGGCAGTGAAAGGGTATGGGTGGCGGTTGCGTCTTTTTGTGAGGACGTAATCTCGCAGAAGGAAGCGGCGGAGCGGGTCAGGGAGACAGACTCTCTCACTGACCCGATTCGTCGCAGAAGGGTAGGACGGCGCAGACGGCGAAATGCCGACTTGATGCCGCCATAAGAGGGGCCAGCGGACGATAGATCTGGGACTCTATCGTCTACGCTGCACGGTCCCTGCAGTTGTGGTGATATCCCAGTGCACCCGGATAACCGCTGAAGGCGGAGAGAGCCCGGAGGCGGATAAAGAAGAGGGAACCCAGAAGTGAGCCAAGCTGGATGGGTTGCGAATGTCATGCGTTTTCTTCGCTCAAAAAAAAAATGGAATGACGACAGACCATGCAATCATTTTCCTAACCAACCCAGTCTCATCTATGTATATAGATCATTAAAGCTGAATGGAGTATTTATAGATAAAGTTTAGAGTCCCATTATCTGTTTTGCTATGATCATATGATGGTTTCAGGTAAAAAGAAAAAAACGTTTTGAACTAGAAAATTCAAGCCAAGTCATTTCCACACCTGAATAAACCTTTTTTGAACTTACATTTTTAAATCAGTTGAAACATGAAGAAAAGCTTTTTCAAAAAACTTAATTAATTTATGAATTCTGCCTATTTTTACCTTCCTACAGAACAAAACCAGCTTCTCATTCTTACCCATAACTTCAGCGCATAGAATTTATTCTATCATTGTACTCATTTAATACGTAACATACGCAGCTATATTGCTAATGCTAAGGTGATTCACAATACAATACTGCCCCAGGCAATTTATTTCAAGAGCTATATATTTATTGCCTACCATATCTGTTAAATCTTTCATATTAATTTATTTCAATTTTGTTATTTATTAGTTTGAAATTAAAAGATTGAGTTCAGGATTTTGGCTTAATGATTTTAGAGTTTATGAAATCAATTTGTGCAAACTTTTACTTTATATAAAATAGTGGCAATCCCAACGAATTCATTTTCTTGGGTTTATTTGTTTATGGGTATTTTTTCAGATGATGATTCAAGCAGACTCATTTTCGACTGAAAGTATTAGCATCGAATAGTTTTATTCGGAACTTTAAATTTATGTAAATTCTATCACGACTGTCTTCTCTTTTGCGCAAACCTCACAATCAACTTGACAAGTCCATTACAAAACAAAGATCATCTCAATGATCAATCATTTCATCAACACACAATTTCACCTCAACTAAAAAGGCCTAACCTCAAAGCCGGTTTTGACAGGCAACGCCAGGCGGCAAGCCATACTTGTGGGTCAAGGTTCTTGGCAATCTGGGTCCTATTCATACCATACGCCCTGAGATTTATGGCAACATTTATTCACTATTATTACGTACCAACCTTACAATTGAATATTATTTTAATAAATGTTGTTACTTATTTCTTACGACTGTATTGAAACCTTGAATTGATAATGGGAATCGCTGATATGTAATTTTGTTTGAGAGTCTATAGGGATATATTGAGTGTGGATATGAAACTGGCTTACATAACCTTACATGGACCTGTATTTAATTGAATGAGTGTAGTTATTCTTATCCTGTTATTAAGATTCTTGCTTGCCAGTGCAAGACAGTTTATAATATTGTTTATTTTAGGAGATCTTGCAAAAGCTGATTATTTGCTAGGCATCAATGAAAAGTGCAGAGGAGAGAGGAGATTGCAAAAAGCAATGATATTAAAGTCCAAAGAAAATTTAACCTGTCACATTAATAAATTTACTCAGTAATAATCTCAAGCTCCTGTATTTCTTTTCATGTAGATGTCAATATTTGCAAAGACAGAAAATTGCCAATACGCATGATGATAACGCATAACGATTCATTCCTCAGTAATACTTCAAAATGCTGAGTCATAGTTCACACACGCGTCGATGATATTATGATATTTGATCAATAAATACGAAATAACGCAATTATTTGGTAGGGCCAATTTACACTGCAATAAAACCCAATATTTCGCGTGCACCCATTAACCCAGAAATAGGGTCACCTAGTCCACTTTACAACTTGACCTCCCCTAAGTGCTCCAAAACGTATTCAACCATTTACAACATTCTTAATTAAATTAATTGTCAGTTAACTATTCTAGTAACAATTAACGCCTTGGGTAAGGTCGGAAATAATAATAATATTTTTTTATTCGTATCGATTGATACAATCGATTACAACACGCGTTTAATCGATACAATAGGTGATTCGATTCGATGAAAGACGTTTGACGTCGAGTATACACGTTGAACATTAATACCTTTTTGTTTCGAGTTAAAAGTTTATCAATCAAGTATCGAAACGCATTGTTTTGAGGACCGATTCATTAGAGCTGTTCCGTTGTTCGGTAATCTGAATTGGTAGTTGAATAAGGGAGTTATATAAGTTAATTACGGATTGTGTTTTAATATTGATTTGGGTTGTGTAATTTTTTTAATGGATAAAAGTATGACTTGATTTTTCAAGTAACTGTGTTCATTATGACTAATAGTTTCTAAAGTCAAGCAACTGACTTTGTGTTATAAATTGAGAACTATTGGTTTGCCAATCTGAACTGCAGAAATAAATAAATCTATACTACCACTACTAGCATGGGCGTGCAGTAGGCTACAGTAAGGGTAGGCCAGCCCATATATAATGTACCAAAAAAAAACTCGTCACATTATTCAGGGTTAAAATCACGATAGTGACGATGCGAATTTTCGTCACTTTGAAAGTGGACGAATTTTTTTTATGGGACAGTTCGCCACACATTCCCAATCACTGCAACTCCTGAAAACACAAATCAACAGTGGCTACCACCAGAAAAAAACGCCGAGTCAATGAAGCTCGACGCGTCCCGTAGAAACGATTTAACTATCTTGGATCCCGCAACGAAATTAATCAAAAAAGCAAAGCAGGAAAAAAAAAATTTACACTTTCCTCCATTCAAGCAGGAGACAGAATTAAGCTAGGCCAATGAATATTACACCAAGGGATATTACAACTGGGTTAAGCCCAGTTGCCAAGCACCACGGATTTTTTAAGGATGTGAAATCATCAAATGACTCCGACTCTGGGCAGAGCGAAAGGGAGTATCAGACTCTTACTGACTAAAACCCATCCGTGTTCCTCCAAACGCCCTTTGCGTTCCTGAGCTGCGGTGACTCTTTCGAACGAATTCTGCAACCCTGGCAGAGATGGAACCCTAGAGACATTAATAGCTGCTTTCACGCGAACGAAGCTGTAGGAAAAAGTTATTTCAAAATAATGACGTTTATTCCACTAAATTAAATGAACTTTTAATTTCCGACCACACAAAATCTTCACGGTAATAATAATCACTCAATAACATTTCCAAACAATACAGTACTCAAAACAGAACGTCTTGTCCATCACTTACATCCATACCTGACCTTAGATTCAAGTACCGATCTCGCTTTCAATTGTTTTAATGTTAAAAAAAAAGAATATTATTTAGCTTCGGAGCAAAAGGTCACAACAACCGGTAGTGGAGATGATTTCATCAGTATTGTGCCTTCACACCGGACTTGGCTGAGACGGAACTTAGGTGACTAGGATGTGAGGTGGCGGATGTTTTTCGAGTGAGTTCAGGGGGATTTCGCTCTAAGCGGGAGACGGAGCTATATAGGGCTGCTGGCAGGTTCTTTGTAGTCTTGTACGAAAAAAACGGTCAGCTGTTCAGTAGTTTTATTGAGCAAACATAAATAAATGGGACGGTTGTTCCTGTTAATATAATAATATGTATAATATAATATCTTAATGTTTTAATATCTTGGGACAACTCGCACACGCTCACGCTCACGCTCACGCTCTCTTTATTTTTTTTGTTGATTAACAAACCAACATAATTAAGAACAACTTTTACTATGGGAACACTCATAGTAAAAGTTGTTCACAATTATGAGTACAATGATCCTTTTGTAAATTTTGCTTTAATTCTGTTACACGTTTATAGCTAGGCCTTACCACAGTTTAGATAAAAGTTAAGTGTTATTGTCAATATTTTGGTATACTGCCTCTTTAATCTTACTTACTCATTGGATCGTGGATTAACGGTATAGACATCTTAACTTCTTCATTAGGGAACTTGTTAAAATGGAGGGCAATTGTTTTTTTATCTTTTTTTTGGAGTATTTATATAGCAGGTCCCTCAGATCAAAATGTAAATTAATATAAAAAAAAACAATTAAGATTTTAAATTTTAGTCAACATATTTATACATTATTCACTTATAAAGTACCTACCGTGAAACTCAGATATTAATCAAGTAAACAACATAACTTATACAAATCGGTCATAAGTTAGAGGATGTTGAAGGCATAAAATTGTAGATCTAAGTAATGTTAGTATTGATTGATTGACGCAAGCTGGTCGTGTTTGCTTTCAATTAGAAGATCATAAGTTTACGTCCACTTGTACCAATCCATCATTTACTTAAAGACTTCAATGGATTAGTCATTTGATGCTTCATTTATAAGATGCTCTAGTATTGGTCGTCGATTTAATTTTGTTTCTGGTGAAAAGTAAATATTATGAAATATGAAATATGTATACAACACCTTCCTTATTTCAGAAATTATTTGTGGGATTCTTTGCTAGAGAATGTATTTCCCGATAGCTATTACCTGGGATATTTATGTGAAGAGTGAATAGGTTCTAGGCAAACGTGCTTTATCGTCGACCACAGAATCGCTTTTCAACACAGGTGAGATTGTGATCAAACGCCAACCTATAAATATTGAAAACATATATATGAACAAATTTTCTTTTATGCCAATAAAGTTGCCGCCCGCGGCTCCGCCCGCGTGATTGTCCAAAATTATCCCAAGAGATTAAAAGTATCCTATGTGTTATTCCAGACTATAATCTACCACTGACTTCATCAAAATCCATTCAGTAGTTTTTACGTGAAAGAGTAACAAACATCCATCCATCCATGCTTACAAACGTTCGCGTTTATAATATTAGTAGGATTTCGATTATTAAATTTAACGTCGATATTTTACTCTTTATTTCTTGTTCAGTAACAAGCAAAATGTACAGTTTTACAAAAGAAGCCCGAGAGCTAAAATATAATCTAAACGGATTAACACATAAAAGCGCCATAATCTTCTAATTCGCACTTCACAAATCATATTGCGACATTTTGTATAACATTGAATCAAACCGCATTTGTTCAGACTTGTACAGTCGATTCGTGTATACCTTCTCCCGTTCTAGTTTTTAAATTATCTTAGTCAAGACCTTTTCAAACTATACACCAAGCAGACTATTTCATATAAAACTTTTTTTTAATTTATTTATTTAATATGGTTTTGCACTTATATATTGAATCACTAGAAAACAAAGCTCAGAAAGCATAAAAGCATTAAACTTTATATTTGTAATCAAACTAAACAAACCTTTTTGATGGACTGGCGATGTTAATGAAATATCAATAAAATCTGGTTTATTTAATTTTCAGTATCACAATTTTTAGCTACTGAGTGTCATTCTGTGACATTGACTACTAAAATACTGAGACCTTTAGTTGAAATAAATATTTTTACCGTGACTGCACATTGTTGGACATCTATACATACACGACACTGTCCTGTCATTACTATTGCGAATGTAATATAATTAAAATTGATGACTTAATCATCAAGCGCGCTGTTTCAAACTATTGATGGATAGATTAATGAAAAGAAATATCATATTTCATTCATGTTTACTTCGCAATTTTTATTTGTCAATGTTGACAGCCAATCAAGACGGAATGTGCGTGATTTATTTAGAAATTAAGTACTAGTGATCAAATGTTGTGTGGTTGAATAATTTGAAGGTAACTTCAATGTTAGTCTATCATTTACACAGGGTTAAATTCAGCATTTCAAACGGTGGTCAAAAAATATTTTGGCCGTACAAAAGACATCAACGCGTTGGACTTCAACGTTATACATAGGTGCTCACAGTTGATGAAAAATATTGAAGATATTGTAATGTCCAAAATAACCTTGCAAACAACACCCATACTTATTTCATAATAAAATACCAACAGGTGGTTATATTACGTAATATCTTAATAAACAGTTAGAGTTTTCCCGAAGATACAAGGCGATTTATAAAACATATAATTATATATTTCGGAAAAAAATATTGAGTGGCATCGAGTTTCTCCACTTCACACCTCCATTTTCAACGATTGCAGCGTATTTAACGTATCTATAGATAATTTTAATAATAGATCCCATATATTAACCGCCGTCCCCGCCCAACTGTTGCTCTATCTAATTTCTAATCTAACTACAACTTAATTAATAGCCACTTGTTGAAATCGATTTCGAGTTTGATTTATAAATCGAATGACCTGTATTTACGCGGCCTATCGATTCAAATATATTATTTCTATTAAAAATAACACGTACCAAAGTATGTTCTGCTTAATTTTGTTTATTTCATGGAGCATTTACCGGAATGTTTATTTTTATTAAAAAAATCGAAATGTCAAGGGGACCAAATTATTTGTTAACATATAAAATGGTAGATCAATACGTGTGAAGATTAATTATGCTCTCAACGCGATTTGAAGTAATTAATGTTCCTTGACATAGTAACAGCAGGTTTGATTAGTGATCTTATGTTTTTTTGATAAAAAAACATACTCAATTTGTTATGTAGTTAATTAATAAAGTTCGGTAAATTAAGATATAATTATTGTTATAAACTCAGCTTATAACGTCATCGTATATCTATAGTTCGTATTATTTTTACCGTAACGGAACATGTGATTCTTTTGCTGTCTTTTTTTAAAATAATATGTATTTATTTAACTCAGTTAAAAGTCAACGACGTTCAAACAAATTATGCCTGGTTCAGACTAAACTATTGTTTTTCACAAAAACATATTTGCAATGGCTCCAAAATTGTATAAAAGTTACCTGAGCAAGTGATACTCAGCAAGAACATAAATGAATTCAAAAGAAATCTTTTTAAAATGTTTTTTCAATGATTATTGTATTTTATCATCATTTTGCAATTCATAAATAGTACATATTATTTTCAATACAATTTTGTTAATATTTGTATGCCTTCTGGTGGGACATTGTTGGGACTTTACATATTTTTTTGTAAAACATTACGTTCACAAATGAGTAATGTGAATCTTTGAAAAAAATATTTTCACGAATCAACTTATGATCCATATTCAGTCATGATATATGACTGTAGATGTTAAAATTTATGAAGTATATAATATGATTCACTACCCAAGAAATCCCAGTCTACTCTAATTACTAACAATTTCTCGCACAGTTTACGTACCCATCAAACATTCAGAGAGCCGTCAATTGTGCCTAAAGTAACGGCCCCTTCACACGAGCCTGTTGGCATGACAAGCCAATTTGTTTGACGCGTTTGAAACGTTAATTGCGACTTGGACAGCCGGTGTGAAGGTGACCTTAGGATGTGTTTAGTGTTATGTAATTTTGACAGCTGGTGTTTGTTTCATGGGTTTGTTGATTGATCTAAGTGTTGTCAACTTTGGGCAGGTTTAATATTAATTGCTGCTTAGTATATTCAACTTCACTTCATGGTAGGTAGGTGTAATATTCATCAGATTGATACATTAAGACAATCTTCGTGCAAGCTTTACTTTCGTACTTCACATTAGGTACCTACCAGAAAAATATTTGTTCATTCAAACAATAATTGCATCAAATAACAATTCTAAATTATTATTTACGTCGTTTTCTCGAATAACGAATCACTTAAAATACTGTAAAAGCAACGTTTTACAATTTTCCTGAACAATAAAGTACGTTGTGATGAAAAGTAGTTTTATAAAAAACTTTTTTTGCCAGTAAAACCGTCAACCCAAAAACGAAGCCGCATGCTTCAGTTACATTTTAAAAGTTCCGAAAAATATTCACAAGTCACCTTTTTAAGAACAAACGGGATCCATAAAGCAACTTAAATCACTGAACTTCGTCATGATTACTATGACTTCTCTTAATCGGTATGATTATTATATATCATATTTATTAGTTTATTATTTTAGCATATATATGTATTTTATTAGTATTATATATAATATTATCTGTATATTCTTTCCAAAATGTTAAAATTCAATTTTGTATCTTAATTTTATTTATTGTACACCTACCACAGTATAGTCTTTATAACACAAAGGTTGACTGGTAGAGAATGCCTTGATGCATTAAGTCCGCCCATGTACCACTATTGTACATAAAGTTTAAATAAATTAATAAACTTCTTTATCCCAACAAACAGTTATGCCAACATAGCCCACAAACTAATTAAGCCACCAGTGTCCACACCCTGGGACTGACTGACAATAGACTTACTCGGGAGCAACCCGAAAAGGCATCGCACGACTCTCCGCACCGCAACAATTTCCTCTGTAGTAATTGACTGTGGGATTTGCATAAGTGGGGTGGTACGTGGTATTAGTACGAGGATATGGTTCAGGCCCAAGTGTTCCGCCTACCACGTTTGGTAGGAGAATTATGTTGGAAAAGTTTCGTGAGACCGTTTTATAGGGCTTTGGTTGAACGTTTACTGTTTCCAGTAAAGTTTGTTTGTAAGGCTAATCAATATCCTAATATATAAATTTCATCCGTTACTGAGTGACTGGCAGATAACGCGCAGCCGAAACTACTGGTCGTAGAAAGCTGAATTTTGGCATGTGGGTTCCTTAGGGAGTGTTGGGGAGCGCTAAGGGAGGATTTCTCGAAATTCCAACGGAAACGAGAAAAAACGGGATCTGCGCGTACGAAGTCGCGGTCAAAAGCTTGTATGTTGTGCAGATTTGACGCGTTTTTTTAAGGTACAATATTTGATTATTTTTCTATTTCTTCTCTATTCAGCATAGAGACTAATTTTGATGATTTTAATCACGCTGCAGTGTATTAAAATCAAAATTGTATCCAAGGCAAAGCTTTATCCAATTAAAGAACACATGATCGATTCATCATGTTTCACAGATACATTCCAAAGAGAATTTCAATCAACTACCTTACGTATCAATGTCTTCATAGATATTATGTACACATTCTAAGGTAAGCATTACCATGTGAGCTCTTTCTTTAATGCCATTCATAAAGTAGAATCTCGGCGTAAACTTATACAAATGTGAATACTAGAAAATGAGTTAATAAGGCTTTGAATATAATATATGTTTAAGAAACTAATATTTTTCCAATAATTTCATTCACAATATTTTGATAGCGTATTTGAAGTGAAAACTTCTTTAGCGGCGTTGTGCACTTTTTGGGATGGGTACAAAATGTTAAAATCGCGTCAGTACACGTGACCTGATCGAAAATTCGTAAGACGGAGGGAAAGATCTGAAGTGTTACATTTTTTATGTAATATAAATTGTCATGTTTGTGTACGATAGCGCAATAAATGAATATTGTATTTTACCACATAAATTATAGCACTTTTATACTGATAATTAAAGCAATTCGTGCGAAATTATTCCCTAACGATTCCAAAATATCAAAAATGCACACCGTTAATGTTCAAGTTTTCACTTCTGCAACCCATTTTTTTTATCACCACAATTTTTTCCCTATACTCAGAAACGTCCAACTAACAATACCGTCACAATATAATCCACGCGACTTTATTAAAAAGCCGGATCAGTGACCAGGAGGGCAGTACCTGGGCGACAGAAATAACAGGCCCCGATTGACGCGATACATACCATTAGGAACTAACGAACATCTCAATTTAGTTAGCCACCTGCAAGTTGGCTTTAAAATAAAGCCACTTTAGTAGACTTCGGCGTTAGATGGCTTTTATTCAATGGTTAAAGGAATATTTTGTTGGTTTCATATTTTATTATGAAGTTACATCGTAACGTATTTAACTCTTTGTTGAAATGTGGCTTTTTATTTTTAAAAGTCTTTCAAAAAATATTAGCACAGTGAATAAATTTATTTAATGAAATATTTTAATTTAATTAGCCACCTGCTAGTTGGCTTTTAAATAAACTCAGCGATTGTTGCCCTTATTTAAATAACGTTCTTTTATTTAGTTTTGAAGTATTTGTGTTGCTTTCATATGTTATTATGACGATTCAAAGTTCTTTATTTAATTTTAAAGTGCTGGATTTTGCCACCCATTTTGGCTTAACCTAGAAGATTGACGCATGTGGCTGTATGATTAAGCCACGACTAAAATTGAAACCACCAAAATACAGAAAAAAAACCCAGTTATATGCACAAAAAACAAATGCATTTCACATAAGAATTGATGAGGCGGCGCGCGCGCAGGTCGCTCGGCGCTCGCTAATTAATTACGGTAACGAGTATGGCGCGGGGCACGTGCTCAGCCATTATTTATGGAGACCATAACGTCCTATTGAATGTGTGGGAATTTCAAGGGAAATGATCAGTTCATTTGCGTTAATTTCTTAGGCTGCTTAGAACTGTCCGCACTGACTCTCACTTTTAAATTGTACATACTTATTTTGAAATGTGCTAAGACTGTTACGCCATTCTTTGACTTTCATTGGTTCAGCCAAAGAACGTCGTAACCGTCTACAAGTTTTCCTTATTTTTGACATTTTGACAGTCGCCTTTGCCACGCTTTTTTTTTAAGGATGTGACTTCGAACGGCAACATTGATTTATCGGTAAACATTTGAAATTTCTACAGGGTGTGTAATCTATTGCCGCTCTAAAAACAAATACTACACATTAAATTAATATTTTAAGGGACTCCCATACAGGAAACGTGTTTTTACGGGTATTGGTACAGAATCCTTAGAGTGATAGTTTTGCACTTGGCCGGTTTTTTAAAACCCTGACTTTAATGACTGACTTTCACTCGCTTAAAAAAAACATTCTTACTAAACTTTTCGATCACAAATCATTACGTATACTTCACCAAGATACACAAATTCCTTACAAAACCTAACTTAACCCTAGAAAATACAACACTCAACTCACGTCCACAATATTTAATTACCGACACGAAGGCTTTCTGTGTTAACATTAAGTTAATGTAACGAAACTATTTGTGAGACTTCTTCGTAACGAATGTACTTCATTTAAATCTGTTAGGGAGCCATTTAACTTGACTTCATTGCCTCAAGCTAGAAGTTATTATATTGATATTAGGTGAATTTTCTTATTATCTTCAATTTTTTATGGCGTTTTATTAAGTGCTCTGCATTAATATTGTTGTTGAAGATGATTTGAATGTGTTTAAGTGATTTGTAAATTGGGTGTTTGTTAAGTGTGGTTTTAATTTATTGGTGTTTTTAAACGATTTGTTGCGTGTAATTGTGGGAATATTCTGCCATGAATTTTGTCTTTTGATTACGAATGATTTTTTTAATATTTCTGGGCTATATTGCTTTTGTTAATTTAGAATTATGTGTGCTGTCAATTTTAGCATCAAATTGAGGAAATATAAATTGTACTACAGATTTCTTATACCCGATAAATAACTCGAAGTAGTATTTTTTAATAGATACAATCACACTGCTGCTGAGCTAAGCAATTTTTTTAACATTAATATTAATGCTCGTGAAAAACATACCTTTAATCAAACACACATCTGTCAAGATCTCAACAAATCTCCAATTAGCCTCAACCTTTAACCCAGTGCTCACTGAGTTATACCTCCAATATACTTAATTTTAGCCCGAGTGGAGTCAAACTATCTGCGGGCAACATTGATGCAGTGCGCCATTTGAGACGCAATCGCACGCATTAGTGGCACTACGGAGCCATCGGTCTTGTTCATAGACATTTAGCAAGTGTTTTCTTTGAGGTTGAGTATGGAGAAGATGTAGAGCGCTAATGGTTTTCTTGTAGAACGCGTGAACGCAACTATACCTCGGTATAAAGTTTTTTTCTTATAGCTCTAGCGTAATTAAATAACGTTATTTGCACTATTATTTTATTAAATTAAGGTCTAGGTAACTCCCGCGGTCAAAACAGCTGGGTGGCCAAAAAGTGAACCACAGGGTAGGTCTAAATGATAATGATAGGTAGCTTCAATCAGTGGTGTACCTTAATACATTCACAACAAAACATACACCTTCGTAAAGTACTGTAAGATTTTTTTTAAACTGCTTACATTTTTGGTAGCCATAGTATTTTTAAACATAATCAGCCTATATATAACTTTTGCACAGCTGGGAAACAGGTCCCTCTGAAAGTGGGAATGGGCCAGTATGCGCCACGAGAGCCCAATACGGTTTTGTAAATAGTTGAGGATAAATTCAAAGGGGCGGTTATTATTTATGAAGGAACTTTGTCTTATTTAAACAGCTTATCTAATTCATACTCCAAGGCTTACCCTATCATCAGTACACGTGTACTAGATGTGAGGGAATCAGGTAATTGATCGAGTATGTTTCAATTACCTAAGTGTTTGTATTTATCAGCCAAGCCGACGAAAGTTGAAGATGTATGGCGGCAATACAAGCTGCGCACGCGTTGAAAGTCAATGGGTTTTGTGCAACCGATTTAATTAGTGATGAAATCTATTTATTGCAGGTCGTTAGCTTCTGGGTGGTGGTTATGTGAAATACTTCCTGTGAATAAGGATTTCGTCGGTTTTAAAATCAAATTTATAAAGCTTTTTAGTTCTATGATAATCTTCAATGATGAGAGATACCATAGATTTTGCGATCATTTTGATAAATGAACATTTACAATGGTTTTGTTATTTTTTTTTTTTTTTTTTTTTATTTAATATGGGTTTGCTCTTGACTCTAGTCTAGGTCATAGAAGACAGAGACAAAGTCGACGATGGAGCGAGCTTACCCAGAAGAAGCCTGTTCACTCTAATTTTGAAGAGATTAGGGTTGTATGCGTTTGGAAACACAGACGCAGGCAGAGAGTTCACAACAATAATGAACAGTAATGAATAGTTCATATAGCAGTAACGAGTGAAACTATACATGAAAACCGCATTCAAAGCCTGTAATTGACAATATTTCACAACAATAATGACTGAATTATCGAAAGCTCTTAAATGCAGTGGATTTTTTTAATTGCGTTCTGTTGTATTGGCGAAATTCGCCCTAAAATCACTAACTTGACAATGCATCACATGCCTACAGTCATTATCAATATTCCACAACAAAGCTAACAATGATTACGACAGCTCTTAAAAGCGGTTTAGATTTTCTAATTACGTTCAGTTTTACTCACGAGAATCGTCCTAAAAGAACTTACTTCAAAATGCACCAATCATCATCAGCCGAAAGACGTCCACTGCTGGACATAGGCCTCCCCAAAGGGGGGAGGGGGTTTTCCATAATCGCCACGCTTGCAATACACAAAGAATGCTGCTGCCCATTCTCTGGTGTACCTATACAAATGCATAAAAGAATATTCCAATACAATCGTCCCTTCAAACAGTTAACAAAACAAAACACAAACGTCTATCCACACCACATTTTATACTGCTCAAAGACAAAATAACTCAGCTCCCCTACCACCATTATAACCGACTATAGAAATACGTCATAAAGAACAATTTTCGCATACATATCGTAGTTCACAAGCACGTAACGGTGTGGAATGCATTATTAAAACGTAATGTATACAAACGTTCGCGGCAGGCTCTGATGTTTATCTAATGGTTCGGGAATTCTGCGCCGACGAATATCTTGTGACGACTCAGATGTGCCAATGTTGGTGCTTTGAATTATATGAGATTTTCTTTTATGTTCCATAATGAGTTTGTACTCACTTTATGTGGTTAAATTAAAAATAAATACTTTAGGTATTGCAAATAGTATATTATTGTTATGAACTTGGGGTTCGTGACAATAAAAACAGCCGATTTAATAACCAAAATTACATTTTAATTTAACAACACTAATTACAACTATAAACTCACTTATTATAAAACACAACTTGACTACTGATCACTTTAATCGCACTTGAAGATCGCTTCCGAAGTATTCGCCTGTATCGCAAATCCAATACTGACTCGGTCGCGGGATAGGCGGTCTTCATATAGGCCAGTTAATTCCAGAACTTCCTACTGTCGAACATCTGGAAAGTTCGCCTAAATACCGGTCCCGACTGACCAGATGTCGAGAACCCTAGAAAGTTCTAGCATAGAAAATACTAGAAGGTACTTGACTCTACTACTTCTGCTACTCGATACGAGATGGTGCTAATAGTAACTAATGTCGTTATATACCCGGCATTAATTCTGGCGCGTAACATTTTTATGTCACTACACTTTTGAAACGATACATTGAATAAAAAAAAATCAGATAGGCTCAAAAATATTATAATATTTTTTCATTTTTTAGCTTTATGGTCTCCAAGGAATTAATTTCGACGCGAGGATTGTAACAGCATGGGATTACGTTTGAAGTTTAGTGGATGCGGAACAGAGACAAAAGTCTCGTGAATCTCCATTGAAAAGGGAGGATCCTCCGACCGGACGGGTGTTGTGTCTAGTGGGCAACTGCCCGATAGTTGACGTTCGAGCTATTGTACATGTTGAAATGGCACGGAAAACTCCGAAACCGCGATGCAAGATTTCGTTAGTTGTTTGTCGCTGGCGGGATAGATGACGTTGCAGTTATTTTTGTTGCCGTACACCTTTCGCTTATATATTTTTTCTTGTGGCAGGTTTGATGCCGCTATAGAAGAACACAATGTATGTCGCTAGTAAAATAACTAGGAATTAGAAGCACACAAAAACTGACATTATGATATAATAGCAAAAACAGAAACCCCATTCTCTAACCAAACACCAATCAACACTGATCTAATTTATATCCACGAACCAAACAATTAAAAAACACTCGCCAACCGTACGGTGTGAGACAAGCCTCGCCATAAAACTTATCAATATTCTAATCCATCCTCCACTGAAACCCTTTTGAGATACTTTAGAAAGTGTAAATCCCTTACGTTGAGGCGGGCCCATTAGAGACGGGAATTATTCTATAGATAACTTATCGATATTCGATATAATCGGGTGGTCGCCCGCTTATTGTTTATCGATGCTTCCTGGCCGCCGGACGAGAAAGTACGGATCGATACTATCAATTAATTACGAATATTGTTTGTCTTTAAGTGTGCAATGACATCGATTTGAATTTGGAAGCTTGTGTCACAACTTTGTGATTGGCTGATTGGCTTTTTTTTTTACAGTTGTTTTTGGCATCGAATAGTCTCAATCATATTTGACATTGGCAGAATTGTCGACATCGGCATTATTGCCATAAACAAAAATAGAATAGAATAGGATACTTAATGTTTTAAAATGTTATTTAAGTGTGAAAGTTAAAATATATTATTGTTATTAGGCTTGAAATTAATGTTTTTTTTATGTTGCTAAATGACTTGCTCCAGTTTTTTTTACAACGGCGCTTAAGCTAGTTAAAATACCATTTTTATAATGTCGTAATTTTTCATGTCGAGAGAAAGGTTTCTCAATAGTTATGCGAGTGATACTGAGCGCTTGGCGAGCACAATAGTCGACATCGGGTCTCAATAGAGATGGGTATCAGCGGTGTAGAGACCGCTCCGAATTATCGATTGTTCGTATATTACTCGTACGTCGATGTTAGGGCAGATTCATATAGATGCATTCTAAATTCCTAATATATTTTCAATAGACCCATTACATGATTACTTTTTATAAGAAGTTCAGAACAAGTTTTGGCTAATGTATATTTTAAATAACCATTCGTCTGTTACATCCACGCAGAAATATAAGAATTCAAAACAATACATTACAATCGATAATTAATCACAATATTTCTAAAACTCAAACACAATCACGTAATAAAATACGTTATTTGAGCAAAAAAGTGTTGAAGCAGCCATCTTGTTTCCAGTTGACACGTTTAAACGTCAGAGTAGTAATTTTAACACCCATATTGATAATTAAAGAATATTTAATGACAAAGATGTGGCAAATTTAACCGCCCTTTTATTTTCTGGGGGAGACCTTCAAAAGGCGCCTGGACTTTTGGGGTAAAGACCAGGGACTGTGGAATTTTTACCTCACTAAAACCATCCCGGTGATCACCATCCGCACATAGAAGGGGCTCCGTTACCATTTTGATTGATGGCCGGAAAGAAGATATCTACAATTTTTTTTTAGAACTGCACATTCTATGTAACAAAACCTTTGATCCAAAAAGCACCAAATACGAAATGCAGATAATTATTTATCTGAGACAGCGAGCAATTTGAGAAAAAAATCTCGTTTTGTCAAATCCATATTAACTTTTCGCGTTCTTTAAACGCATACAAACTTTCCTCGTTCCAGTTCTGTGTGCAAGTACCCTAAACACAAACATTTCATATTGTATGTGTCGTTACAATTTCTTGTCGGAAGATTGAACGAAGGCATTATACTCATATTAACTGTTTTATCTGTAATAACGTGCAATTGTATGTATGTAGGTGTGTAACGTTTCACTAAACGATTGTACTAGACTTCATATTTGTAATAGCTTTTTGTTGGTTTACCTTTATGGCTGCAGTATAGTGTTATGATACCACAGAGTAACTTTGTGATGCTCTGACTCCATACTTAAATTTGTATTTCGAGACAACTTGAATCTAACTCCACCAACCGAAGGATCGACATTAGTTTTGTGTGATTTAAATAGATTTTTAAGTTAACGTTTGTATTAAAAAGGCCCTAGAAAAAAATACACGTTGCAATGGAATTTAACATTGTCATTTATGAGTTTGTTGTTTAAATTTGATAATTATCTTAAATTCTGAATTAAAATATTAGTCAATGTAAGCGTTTTTAACTGTTTGATTGCAAGATATTTTTTTCTTTTTTTACTCATCTTTTTTTTTTTGTTTTGTTCACAGTTTTCAAACGCTTTGACATCAACCACCAACCGTCCACCACACTCAACTTCGGATTTTCTAAGGTTAGTATATTTTACTTATTAATTACGCAGGAAGAAAATTGGTTGCCTGTTAAGTCGGTTTACGGACGATAGTTTAACGTGACAACGTCATAACAAAACATTGATGAAATTATCGCATACTTTTATGAATAAAATTGAATCGTGCAGCGCTCTCGCTCCGATCGTAACGTTACAATGAGCGTAACGTTACAATGAGTCATCCTTTTTTGTGCGTGCAGCCGGCGTTCATCGATTTATTAGACGTTACGTTGTCACGTCAAAAAACATTTTATTTACTTCCCCTTATAACTGTTAATCAAAATGTGAATAAAATGGTCGACTGTATAAACTTAACTTGTATATAGGGAGAATCCAATTTTATCTATCGTAAATTTAAACATAGTGTCCCTACGGAATCCAGACACCCGGCAGTCTGTCAGCTATGTTCCCAAAGCATATGATAGTATTTGGCAAGAGTCATTTAAAATAATTATGTTATTCATTAATGAAGCAGGAATTATTAGTCGTCATTAATAAAAGACTATTGCAAATGAAAAACACGAAATGTAAAAGAGCACTGTAATCACACGGTTCTGCCAACGTCCTTGGAAGGTTCAAACGCAAGTTGTTCCTGGTAATACGTATACCGCACCATACCGCCAGACAGACACACGCGAAACCAAACCCGCCATAACCCCTAACTTAATTAATTAAAACCTCTTCCAAACTTTGTTTCCCACGGCACGTAATTTCACATTTACAAATTCTCAGTTCTTTTCAAAGTACCCGAACCCTAGCATCTCTTTTACTCTTATGGGGGTTTGCCAAGTGAGAAAGAGCAACAAAATACATTTGAATCATTGCGTAAGGCTGTATTAGTGGGGTGTGGTCAGTGGCAACCACTCATTATGTTTAATTCTGGGGGTTTTAATCATAAGTTGGAAGCTATTTTTCATATTAGTTGGTACGTATTCATTATTAAACCTTTTTATTTGTGTGCACACTCGTATGTTCGGTAAGGTCAGATGTACTATTAATAATTGGTAACCTACTTACGTAAGCGAAATGTGGGTTCATTTGTCACATGTTTCAATATCTATCGATATATACATGATAATTATGGCCTCAACTGACCTCTCTAAATTAGCTAGAACAGCTGTTGTATTTATTGGACATTATTATGCCAGCCTGTGCCAGCCTCATTCAGGTTCTACCCGGCAATAATGTCGTTCGCCCATCTCACCGTCCCGGCCGACCAACACTTCTTTTTCCAGTCCTCGGACGCCACTCGGTCACTGCCTTACTTCACCTGTCATCACCGCGTCTTGCCAGGTATCCTGCCCAGCTCCATTTAAGCTCCGCAATTCGTTTTCCGATGTCGAAAATCTTCGTACATCTTCGGATCTCGACGTTTAATAGATCGACTCGACATACGTCTAATAGATCGAGCTCCCGATCTATTAGACACGTATTATATTATCAAGCATGGAACGCTCCATGACTCTCTGAGCAACTCTCAGGCTGTACACAGCCTCCTGCGTGAGCATCCAAGTGTTTGTGGTTCTTACTTAGACATAATCTATCTCCATTAGCTATGCCAAATTACCCTTCCACTATTTTCTATATTTATTTTCATCTTCTCGGTGAAATTTATGCAACTAGTTATTACACATCAATTAATTAATAATAATATCTTGGGACAACTCACACACGGTCATCTGCTCCCAAACTAGGCAGAGCCTGTGCTATGGCAACCAGACAACTGATAAACGTACTTATATATTTCTAAATACATACATATTATAGACAAATTACACCCAGACACAGAACAAATGATCATGCTCATCACACATAGATTTGTCCTGGGTGGGAATTCATTGAATCTTGCTCTAAATCCTTGAAATAAAAACTTATCGGACTAGTTTTAAGAGTCACTATAATGCCCGATATTCAAGTTAGGTACGCCGATTCGCGAGTAGATTGTATAAGATTAAATATTTGTATAAGATTAATATTGTATAAGATTAAATACGCGATTCATAACTCAGGTGTATCGCAGTTCAAACGGTAATGTAAATTAGAACAGTGAACACAATATGGTACCTATGTTTTCATATAGGTATGTTGTACATAAATGAGATCAATCTATTAATAAGTCTAAGATAAAGGACTAGGTTCAATGCTATGAATGTTTAAGTGCTCTTTAGCGAGACCATGAGAAAGATCAGGTAGCATAAGATTATTTAGCTTTACCATATTCTATTTAGGTCATAGTCAACGAACAAATACCTACAGAAGAAATTGAGATGAGAACACTAGGTATATTTAAACATTATATTATGTTTGGTTGTCACTAAAAATATATATTTGATTACAATGTCGAGACAGGTAACAAAGATAAATATTGTAGAAACCAGGAAACATAGAACTAAGCATCCAACGTTCTTATTATCAAAACATAATAGTCAGTCAGATGCGAATTTCAACAACAAAAATATTATAAAACAACAAATTTCGCAAATCGATTAAATAATTACGCCTATAACCGTTACATGACTGTTTTCCGCGAAAATATCGATTATCTCATGAATATTGAACAATGTAATTCAATGTTACACTTAATTATTTTATTGCTAAATAAAATAATAAATATCAGAAGTTTAAGAACTTTAAGGTTATTGCTATTTTTTGTTAGTGTTGAGAAAGATTCAGGTAGTGCCTCGCTTGCATTATTATTATGCCAATGATGGATCGAACAATAGAATTAGTAGTTAGTAGAAGGTATTTATAGGTAAGTTCCCATATACATACTTACATACATAAAGCCTCTTCTAATTTGAAGATATGTAACGGCCTGGCTGTTCGCTAAGGGTTTTGAATAGGTGCACTTTAAAATTCGTAGACATTTTCATGAAATTGCCCATTTCCAAAGCTCAATGAAGCTTCTCTCACTGAGAGGAGTTTAGTTCTAGAATATACCGGTTTTCTCAAGAATTCATCGTTTCGATAGAAAGCTTTGTTTCCATTGAAATTATACACAGGGAGATAGGTAGATAGGTACTACCAAGTAAACTAAAAATAAATAAATTCCATAACGATCGTTAAAGAATTTATGCATGTGAGTTCTGTGACGAAAATACTTGTTCTTCCTTTCTTTCTTTTTTCTAAGAACAGCCTTAAAATACTTAGGAAAGTATCTCAATTGTCCTTCACTTTCGCAGGCACTAAACGGGTTCCTGATGATGATGACACAGAACGGCAAACTACTTTACATATCGGACAACGCGGCGGAATACCTGGGACATTCTATGGTGAGCTATTTTATATTATCACCCTTAATTAAGCCAGTTGCGGACTACGAGCTAAGCTAAGTTTTTTAACTTATCTCGCTTAGGTAAGATAAATTTCTGAAGTGAAAATTTCTTTAAGCGCGTTGAGCACTTTTTGGGTAAACAAAAATCATGAAACTGGCGTCATCGTCACCGAACGCTTTCCATGAGCTATATAGTATATATGTGTACTTTTTGGGTGAACAAAAATCATGGAACTTGCGTCATCGTCACCGAACGCTTTCCATGAGCTATATAGTATATATGTGTACTTTTTGGGTGAACAAAAATCATGGAACTCGCGTCATCGTCACCGAACGCTTTCCATGAGCTATATAGTATATATGTGTACTTTTTGGGTGAACAAAAATCATGGAACTCTCGTCATCGTCACCGAACGCTTTCCATAAGCTATATAGTATATATGTGTACTTTTTGGGTGAACAAAAATCATGGAACGCGCGTCATCGTCACCGAACGCTTTAGCTTTCTCTTAGTTTTCACTTCCATCAGCAGTCCCCAAAGACTGCCCCGCATGTTTTTTTTACTTGCACAGGTAAGTTTACATACCTAATTAGCTATCTGAGCAAATCACGTGTTTTTAAAGTGCGTTCGCATCTGCATTGAAGTCAAAAACACTTCTTATTTCCCTAGATTTTGTCAAGGTTTTGACGCTGATCGTCGTCGAGATGATATAGGTATGACATATGAATTTTAAAAACGATATTTGGCCTTCAGCACAAAAGTATGGTTCTGTATGGTGTCGGACGTAAAATAATAGCACCATCCCATCTCTCCCCGTGGGTGTCGTAAGCGGCGACTAAGGGACTCACCAGAGAATGGGCAGCAGCATTCTATGAGCATTGCAACAGCTACACTGCGATCGCCAACCCGCCTGCCAAGCGTGGCGATTATGGCAAATCCCCCCCCCCCCTTTTGGGAGAGGCCTATGTCCAGCAGTGGACGCCTTTTGGTCGATGATGATAATGATGAGTGTCCATCCTATCCATTACATAGCAACACTTTTCCACTACCCTTCGCTCTAAGGAACAAGCAGATTTTAAGTTTAATTAAAAGTTTTATTTATTAAAATGTAGGTAGAAATGAACACTTAAGGTTATCAATCAAAAATAAATGTTAAAATCTGACAATATATTTAGCCTAACCTTTAAATATAGGTAGCTTTCAAAGCTTTAATTAGCCATATCTAATCTACTGTCAGTTCTTTACATTAACGATTCAGCTAATACTTTTATTGATACTAAATGTCACAGGTTCAAACTCAGTGACTATGTGTAGGTTTATCCGTAATAAAATATAATTTGAATTTGAATCTTACCTATTTTCCTCGAAGAAGATTGATTTGTTCTGTATGGTGTCGGACGTAGAAGAATAACACTATCCCATCACTTCCCGTGGGTGTCTTAAGAGGAGAATAAGGACTCACCAGAGAATGGACAGCAGCATTCTCTCTACATTGCAACAGCTACACTGCGATCGCCATCTCGCCTGCCAAGTGTGGCGATCATACTAACCCTTCCCCCTTGGGGGAGGCCTATGTCCAGCAGTGGACGTCTTTCGGCTGGTATGATGATGACGATGTTGTTTTTCCCGAAGTATTTGTCACTTATAAGGTTTCATTGTTTAGGAAGTCAGGTTATTGCAGTCCAGACATGGAAAAGCCCAATGGAAAAAACCCAAAATCACTTTCGCAACCTAAGAACCGGTTCCTAAGCTGAATTGAGTATTTGAAGTGTGAATCAAGCCCTATTTAAACGCCATTTTTTGACAGGTTTTCAGCAGCCTTGGCTCCCACAGCCAAGGCCGCTGAAAACCTTGCCTTAAATTCATTTGATGCCACCACAGGATACCCGGGTTAAGCAGTAACCAGCCTTAGAGTGCTGAAATACGAGTGGTCATCGTCAAAAAAAAAAGGCTAAAGTAGATTTTGACTAAAACTCAGCTGCAAATTTAATACAGAAATTCATAAAGATCGATCGAAGAATCCCACACTCAGCAGCAGTTTCATTTCCGACTAGACCAACTTGACCGTCAAAAATAAAATCCAAAATCAATTTACAATAAAAAACTCTATTACCATTATCCTCCAAGATCTTTCATGACATTTAAAGTCCAGCAAAATAGCTAGATATGGCAATACTTTCAATTTTTGTAACAAAGCACACTGGTGGGTCCGGATACAAATGGTGCCGTCTGACCCCAAATAGTTCCTCGTTAGCCTGCGCCGGCGCACATGAATTAATCAATATGTTTTATTGTTAACCGCGCCCTGTATACAGGTTGATTTGATTGGTTTAAAAAGTATGTGTGCTGCAGAATAGGTAGTGTTGTTTAAATGTAGCCCTTTTTCTGATAAGCAGATCTTATAGTTATGCCATTTTCAGCATTACCTAGTTTTTGGCCTAATAAATTTCAACTGTGTCATGAACAAACCCAGATTGTACTTGTTAACTGGTGAATGGAATAAATGTTTGTGCTTTTAAATAAGAATCATCATACTGCTGGCTGCCAGTCAAACCGGATTCAGATTTACGTGGAGCGGCTGCCTACCAGACCTCCACAACCCATTAACTAGGTAACACGGTACTCCTGGCAAGACTGGTGTCAGATTTTCTGGCTTCTGACTCCGTAACGTCTGCCAAAGGTCTACAAATGACAGCCGAGACCAACGGCTTAACGTGCTTTCCGAGGCACGGAATCAGAATCGTTCAAATAAGAATCGTTTAAGTATAAAATATACGGGTCTACATAAGAACCTCCTCCATTTTTCTTTCGGTCAAAAGGAGAATGAGCGCTTTTGTACAGGAGAAACAAGAATCATTTTACATGTGTATGAAAATCTAGTCATCAAAATCAAATCTCAACACACTTTTAATAGAAATTAGCAACAACCTGTACCGCAGGCATTTTGGCGGCCTCACCGTGTGAAAACTAGCTACCACACATGTATACCTAATGATAGCCAGTCAATATGTCCAAATTGTGATTAATAGGGTGTCGGCACACTATCAAAACGAATCGTAGCTTATCTAGAGATTCATATTTTTTCGCTCAAATGCATTTGTGGCTCTGTTTTGACCACTCAAAGAGGCTTGTCAGATGTCGTTACGGATTAAATGTCAAAGTAAGACACAGTAAATAGTTTATAGCCGAAAATAAATGGTACATTAACTTTGTTCGAAAGAGTCACCGCGACCCTGGAACGCAGAGGCCTTTAGAAGGAACACGGATGGGATTAGTCAGTAAGAGTCTGACACGCCCTTCCACTCCACCCAGAGTGGAAGAAGTCATAATGGCTTTGTACTTGCTTGTCTGGTTTTGAAATTCTCGTTTGTCGCAAAACTAAGAGCATAGGGATAGAGTCCTGCATTGGATCTCCGGGTAGAGAGCCTAGATATGTGCCAAATTTATGGCAATGGACACACTTCTGGGTGTTTTACGGGACTTAAACATGGCTGGGGTAAATATGATGTACTGAGGTTATAGTGGCATTTACATAGTAGCTATAGCATGACGTTTTCGATATCGAAAACGTTTAATTTTTGTCATAACGAATATTGCTATCGTGTGCCGCCGCTGATATTTTGACAGTCTCTTGTATCTTTATGTGTCATATTTTCACCTAATAATATCCGGGTAGTTATGATTTAGATTTTGTATTTAGAATCGGTTCATTTTTTAATTTGTTGCTGTCATTGTGACGTATGTTGAGGTAGATCTCGGAATTGATAAGAAGCTTACTGAGCTTAATGAATCATTATTTTATCTGTATTTTATTCTGACGTCATCGGATTACGCATAAATGCATTTTTGACCTTTGAAATATTACTGGGTTATCCAGTTAAAGTTTGATTAAGTCCTAATAACTAAGATTTTCCTCAAGTAGTATCAAATAATGAGTCATAATTGTTCCACGCGGATGATAAGCGCAAACAAGTTAATATTTTCTTCCTGTAGCCCTAGACAAAATTGTAAAAGTGCAAAATGTGTGGGATGGGCAACGTTCTATTTTGGAAGTGCAAGTCGATATTACTTTGTCTACGGTAAACACCAGATAAATGTGTAATAAAGGTCATTGACCCACATACATTTATTGAACTTCTTAATATTAAAAACAGAATAGACAAAGCTGTCCTGAATCGACTTAAGTCGTGATCCTCTAGTAATGAAAAACGTTTTATAAGTTATTGTTCGGGTATCCACGAAGGGGAAAAGGAAAGGTCAATGTACTTTATTGCAAGTTTATCTGGCGCCTACCATAGAATTATGAATCCATTAATATTTTTTAATTCATGCATTCTCAAATCTCCAAGTCTTCCTTCTTTTTCTTCCTCACTTAATCTCATTTTATGGGGTCATGTCTCCTGACTTTCTGCGTCAAGTCAAAGGATTTTGGGTTTTCGTTTCGTTCACTTGGGCTATCTTAAGGTCCCATTCAATAGAGCTTCAACAGCTCTCCAAGTCTTTCAGTATAAAATAATCTATATTTACTATAGGTTCTAATATTATAAATGCGAGAGTTTGGATGGATGGATGAATTAATGTTTGTTACTCAATGACGTCAGAACGGCTGAACGTATCTTGATAAAATTTGGCACAGAGGTAGATTATAGTCTGGAATAACACGTAGGATATCCCGGGAGTATGTTCCCTTGGGATAATCTTGGACACGCACGCGGGCGGAGCCGCAGGTGGCAGCTGGTCAGAAATACACGTAGCTATCGACACTTCCAATTTCATTTACCAACCGTTTGACCAGTGGCGACACTTAAAACAATAAATAACTCGACAACAAGTGAAAGCAGCCGGATATTAAAAATAAGAACTGAATTGCAAAATATTAATTTGACTGTGTCCCGTAATCAATAAAAATATATCATGTTATCACCACGTCCCCCGCGGGCGAGTCTAAATACAGTATCAATTATTGTGATAAACTTTTGACACTCAATTACTCTATGATGTATGATATCTAGTTTTAAAAATATACTATTTAAAACCTTGGTTGCAGCTACAGTTACTTTTCATGATCATCTGTTTTATCTTTTCCTTGCTATGTTGGAGTCGACTTCTAATCTTCAATTGTATCAGTAGTATGGCTTTCAGATAGTTGTTCCGGGTCTGGTTGTTTACGCATGTGAGTTTACATGTTTGTAAACGCAGGAGAAATTCCTAGTGTGGGGCAACTTTTTTTTTGACGTGACAACGTCTAATAAATCGATGAACGCCGTCTGCACCCACGAAAAAGGATGACTCATTGTAACGTTACGCTCATTGTAACGTTACGATCATTTCATCAATGTTTTGTTATGACGTTGTCACGTTAAACTATCGTCTGTAAACCGACTTAACAGACAACCAATTTTTTAAAGAAAGAAAAGAAATGAAAGTAATCTAACCGGATGTAGCTGAAAGCCAGTATTTTAAATACAGAGACTTCTAGTCTGATCTGATGAAGGTCGCGGGAATCCGCTGGATAGGAGACGCACAGAGCCAGTCGATGTGGCGATACTTGAGAGAAGCCTATTTCGAGGAATGGACGTTTTTCGGCTCGAATGATGATAATAACTTCTTGTCAGGCCTTCTTAACCCAGTTACTAGATGACAGGACCCCCATTGATCACACTGGCTGTCAGATTTTGAGCTCTGACGGCCCATAAAGACTCTAAATACTCTCAAAGGACTTATTAGTACAATTAACCTTTAAGAAAGTTCCATAATTGTGAGTCCATTATCGGTCCACAATCAAAGCTAATAAAGACTAAACAGTATCCGGCTTCAGAAATTTCAAGATAATCCTTAGTTCATCTTTTGACTATAACTCATCCATCGACAGAGTTCCCACGCTACACTTCTTATGAGCCAGTAATGTAACTATCGATACAGCTATTATTATCTCGGCTAAACATCAAAATTATACCTTAATTTCTTAGAGATAAGAACCAGTTTTGAACGAAATGGAGCCCACCTCCGAGCAATATTTTATTGTTATTCCGCAATTAAGATTAATGATAAGACTTAGACGCAGTAAGTACTTAATCCAAATATCTAGTTTAAAAAAATCTTCAGTACGAGCTTGATTAGAGTGGGGAGGATTCTGTAGCATTTATTTTATTTTATCTTACGGTCTCCTAATTATGATCAAAATACTATGTTTCGTTAACAAGAGACAGGTAAGACGCGACAATGCGACAACGATGTGACGATGCCATACATTTTTAATCAAACGAAGGTGCAAATTTTTAACAATTTCTATGAAAAGCGTCGCCACATCATTGACGCAGTGTTACGTTGCACCTTTTTGTAAAGAATAATTAAATATAAAAAGCAAATTAATCCCCCAAATTAATTTAGATTTAAAGGATTGGAACAATTCTATGGTAGCCAAAGCCTTAACCAAGCCAAAACTGTGCTGACAAGTTGGTATTGTTTTCAGCCGATATGAAAGGATCCAAATGATGCAATCATATCGCTTTCGTTTTCTATTTTGGAAACTGAGGACCAATAGAAATATTCGTTTTGCTTACAAGACAACATAAGCCCATAAATCTCAAACTTTATTAAAGGTTCAGCCCATACCTTACGGAACTCCATAAAACAATGCTGATATCGTAAATACGCCTATAAGATCAGATCGATGCGTAGGAGTGTCCTCTAACAGTACTCGTATTGTTTATAATTTATTATAAAATGTCAAACAAAGCGGTTGTTATCTTTCTACACTTCGATAAGGCTGCGTTTTCACTAGATATAAAGATGATTTATTAAGAAATTTTTACAAAGGTTGCAATCAACTAATCGATTGAGATAGATGTCATTGTTTTAGTATCAAAAGAGCCTGCTTCCAGTTTTTTTTTTTTATTATAAGGACTTTTACACATTGTGCATACCAATCCCATTATACCCTAACCACATTTGACTGCCAATAGATTATATAAAAATATAAATATAAAAATTTACTCCGATGCCATTAATTCAAACAGACACTTTGCTACCTTAGAATTGGGTTGCCTAAGAATAACATTGAATGTGCCAACATCCAGTCTGTTTCCAGTTGTAACTAAATAAAAGGCACTCCTACTTCTCTTTAATATCTATCCTTTGCAGAGGGTAGGAAGATTGTTTTAGGATTTGATTTTCGAATATTTGCAAAAGGTGGAAGTGCTTGCAGAACACCTAATGCTAGTCAATATTGAAAAAGCACTAAACCAGTACCTGAACCAGTACTGCAAGTCAGTTGCATACATAATTATTCCGATTCCATTATTTATTTCTTGTACCAGCCCCTGCTTTCTAGCAGAGGGTGGTTTAAGGTAAGCTTTACCTTTCATGATCGCACCTCATTATTAAGTTGTCAATACTTATCCCCAAAAAAACAAAAATGCGAAAAATGGCCAAGTTTATATCCCCAAAAATTCGGCCTATAAAAGTAGTGAGATCAATAGGCCAAGCATTTCAGAACTGCAGAATAATCCATTACTCTAACATGTGTCTAAAAATATGACCTTATGATTTTACAATCAATTAAATATAGAAAATATTTTAAAAAAATTGGTCCCCAGTCTCTCTTCAACGGTTCAACCTAATACTTTGAAACTTTCCAGTAATCTTTAACTAGGTGATAGTAATAAATGGCACAGTGGTTTCGTTAAGTTGTGATTATTACAAGCAAAGTTATGAGGGGGGTAAAAACAGGTCGAACTGTTTCGTGTAACATTACACACTGAGTGCGTTAGGCTGGAACTTGGCCAGGTGTTTACATGTTTTCTTTCTTCATATTTCATGATTTTGATTACTTTATTTTCCCATCAATATTGCCCACAATACCCATGTTACATCGACCTTGTTGCACCACAGTGAACGCACACCTTAATTGTTCCAATAAGTTAGGGCTTATTACCGTTATCAGATCATTTTGACTTTAATTGGGTACCAACGAATGGTTTTTATAATAGTTCCTTTAATATAATGAAGAGATAACCTTTAGTAATGATTGAGTATTAAATGTCAAATAAAAATTATGTTCCCTTTGTCCGTTTTACTAACGACTTAAACCATTTTGTGTTATTTATTTTCATGGTGGTCAGCAATAACGAATCAAAATTGCGAAAATTTACATGAATATTATACCTTAAAGTTTTTATACATAATGTATAGTGACCGATGACATGAGGGCACAAAGTTACATTTTGTCAACGATAATAATTATTTTCAAAGATTCCAAAATGTATGAGATTGACATGCGCTTCCAAAATGACGTTATCACTTGGCCATATACGATTGGGTAAAAGACACATAATTATGTAGCTGTACTCGTATATCTGACAATTTTTTTTTTTTTTTTTTTTTTTAAGGATGGGAAATCATCAAAATGACTTCTTCCGCTCTGGGTGGAGCGGAAGGGCGTGTCAGACTCTTACTGACTAAAACCCATCCGTGTTCCTTCTAAAGCCCTTTGCGTTCCAGGGCCGCGGTGACTCTTTCGAACAAATTCCGCAACCCTGGCAGGCTCTGGCCCTAGCGGGCCCCGTCCTCTTTGCTGACATCTCTTTGAGGCGCGCGTGAAACACAACGCGCCATCGACCCGGGCCTGGTGGTGATCGGACAGCGAGCCACCCAACGCTCGCCGTCCGCAGGCCCGCGCCTACGGTGGCCGGGGATCGCCCTGCGACTCCCGACGCCCGGGGCGTCTTCTTCTGTAGCGGCGGTTGGGACGAAGGCCTTGCCTTTCCCTCGCGCGGCCCGCCTCCTCCTTCGCTAGCATTACTGCTTCGCAGAAGGAGGTGACCGCTTCCCAAGCCTCCTCGCTCCGGACCATGGATTCAACCAGGGCCGGACGCGAGAGGTTGCCGCCGCCGATCGCCTCGACGAGGACACGGCGGTGCTCAGCCCAAGCAGGGCAGACCTCCACCGTATGCTCCACCGTGTCCTCCGGGCGATCCTCACAGTGCTGACACCCGGGCGTGTCCTCCCGCTTAATCCGAAACAGGTACCTCCCGAAACAGCCGTGTCCGGTAAGTACCTGCGTCAGGCGGAAGGTGAGGATGCCGTGGCGCCTCTCCAGCCACTCCTCAAAGAGGGGCCTTACCGCCGCAATTGTGGCGTGCCCAGCGCTGGGCTGCGATAGTCGCAGTCTCCATACCGCCATAGTATCCTGCCGGAGCTCCGTCCGCCGCGATGCAATTTGCCGTGGCAGCGGAGTTTCGCCCCGGCGAAGCACCTCCACGCGCCACGCATAAACGTGCGCGAGGGCTCTCGCCTCCAGATCCCATGGCGGTAATCCGGCAAGGAGGCTCGCCGCCTCGCCGGAGACCGTGCGGTATCCCCGAGCCAGCCGGATGGCCATGACCCTTTGAGCCGCGTTGAGCTGGCGGGCTGGTCGCCCCTTCAGCGTTAGGACCCACACAGGGGCCCCATAAAGGGCCATGGACCGCACGATCCCCGCATAGAGCCTCCGGCAGGAGGCGTTTGGACCCCCTAGATTGGGCAGGAGCCGCTTGAAAGCAGCTCCAGCACGCTCCAGTCTGGGAGCCAAACGTCGGAAGTGCTCCTCGAAGTTCCACCGGCTGTCGAGAACGAGCCCCAGATACCTGATTGTCGACCCGACGCCGATGTGAACCCCTCCTACCGTTAATTGGGATCCCGCTAGTGGCCTGTTCCGAGAACCATGAAAGCACATGGCCTCGGACTTGTGCAGGGCCACCTCGAGACCCAATTGCCGGATCCTTCCAGCGACTATCGCGACCCCGCGTGTCATTAAGTCGGCCGCCGCCTGGTGCGACCCCCCCTGTGCTAGAACCAGCGTGTCGTCAGCGTAGCAGACTACGCTGACGCCGCTAGGGAGGTCGGCACGCAGCACCCAATCGTAGCCGATGTCCCACAGGAGCGGCCCCAGAACCGATCCCTGTGGAACACCGCACGACATCTCTCGCCGGTTCCACTCTCCCCGGTGACCGGGGTAGATGACGGCCCTGTCCGTCAAATAGTCCTCGACCACGCGACGGAGGTAGGTCGGCATCCGGTGGTACCGGAGTGCCTCCCTAATGCAACTCCAGGGCAGGGAGTTAAAGGCATTGGCGATGTCAAGAGACACCGCCAAGACGACCCTGCCCCGGGACACCGCATCCCCCGTCGTGAGGGCTCTCACGCGCATGATGGCGTCCACCGTTGAGCGCCCCGTGCGGAAGCCGAACTGGTTCTCCGCCAGATTCGGCCCCACCCTCACCAGGTGCCCGACGAGGCGGTTTGCAATTACTCTTTCAAAGAGCTTGCCCACCTCGTCGAGCAGCACGATGGGCCGGTAAGCGGACGGAGAGTCCGCAGGGCGCCCAGGCTTCTTAATGAGGACCAGTTTCCCCGTCTTCCAACGAAGTGGGAACTGGCCTCTCTCCAAGCATGCGCTTAAGAACCCCCTTAGTCGAGGCCCGAGAGCCTCCAAGGCCAGGACCCAGGCTCTCCCAGGTAAGCCGTCGGGTCCTGGGGCGGTATTTTTGGCCTTCAGCCTGTTTACCGCCACTCTCAGGTCTACCTCAGTCACCTCCAGAGCGTTGTCATCGTCGTCGCCGTCGTCGGTGTGGTCCGCATCGGGCACCGCAGGTGGCGGAGCCATAGGCGGGGCAGTGTGCTCCCCTCGCGAAGGAAACAGAGTGCTCACCACGTCCTCCACCAGCTGGGGCCGGAGACTCTGCGTCAACGGGGGGGCCCAGGTGCGGAGTTTATCCCGCACCATTTTATAAGGGCGTCCCCACGGGTCCCCGTTCAGAGACTCCAGCATCTCCTTACGAGCCAGATCCCTGGCCCGCAGGATTCCCGCTTGGAGGGCGGCCTTCGCCACTCTGTATTCCTCGTACAGCTCCGCCTCCCTGGCCTGCGCATCCGGAAACCGGATGCGGAGCCTGCGATGCCTGGTGTACAGGCGCCGTGCAGCAACGCATGCCTCGCGCAGCGATGCCAGCTCCCGCGACCACCAGTACACCTGGCGGCGGGCGCGTCCTGGCCGGACCCGGGGCATTGCCACGTCACATATTTCTGACATGGTCTCCCGGAACCACTCCGCCTCGTCGTTGATGTTAGCAGGCCTGTCCGGTGGTGACACCCAGGCCTGCACGATCGAAGCTTCCAGGAGAAGCTCCCGGTCCAGCTGCTTCAGCGCCCACCGCGGACCACTCGGGGCCTCTCGGACTGGCGCGGTTGAGGTCTGGGTGGAGACGTCAAACCGGATGTACCGGTGGTCTGAATACGTCTCCACCTCCTCCATGACGCGCCAGTCGACGACACGCGGTGACAGAGCAGGGCTTGCGAACGAAATATCCACCACGGACTCACCCTGCATCCGCACACACGTGGGGACAGAACCCCGGTTGAGGACGATTAGGCCTGTCTCCAGAGCCCAGTCCTCCACCATCCTGCCCCTCGTGTCCGTATATCGGGAACCCCAAGCCAAGTGCTTGGCATTGAAGTCCCCGAGAACGAGCACGGGGAGGGTACGATACCCGGCGACGACAACAACCATCTCCCTAAGGGAGTTGTGGAACTCGGCAAGAGATCGGTTTGGAGAGAAGTAGACCCCCACTACCACAATCTCCCCAAACCGTGCTGCTACGCACCCCTGTCCTCTCCTGACACTCTCGAGGGACGGGGTACCGGCGGCGGCCGACGAAATTAGGGCCACTGAGCCGTTGAGGTCCTCCACCCAGTCATCCCTGGGCGGGACAAAGTACGGCTCAGCGACCACGGCGATGTTGATCGACCACTGCGCCATGCTCTGGAGCAACAGGTGCTGAGCGGCGGCGCAGTGGTTGATGTTCGCCTGGAGGAGGCGTAATGGGGCCGTTATTGGCATTCCATTACGACCTCCTCCCTAGCCCCTTGTGAGGGCTCCAACGCGGCATTCGCAGTTGTGGCGGCGGCGGCGGCGGCGATGGCGGTGGCGTTTGCTACGGCAGAGACGGCGGTGGCGGAGTGCTTCCTCTTGCCCCCGGTCTTGGCGGGTGGGGCGCAGGCCTTGCCCCCAGCCCAGTGATCGGCCGGCTTGCCAGCTGCCGCACATACGGAGCAGTGCGGCGTGGCGTTGCACAAGCCGGCCCTGTGACCAGGCTGACCACAGCGGAAGCAAAGACCGGTGCGGTCCACCTCCGAGGTGCAAACAGCTCCCACATGGTTGCCCACTAGGCACCGGTAGCACCTCAGAGGTCTGGGTTCCAGCAGTTTGACCTGCGCAGAAACCCAGCCCACCAGGAGCCTTCCGCCCTCTGTTATTTTCTTGGCCGCCGTCACGGGGCAGCTCACCACAGCAGTTCGCATGCCCGCGTGGTCAGGACGAATTGTACACGCCTTCACCTGCTCGGCAGAGCAACTCCCCGTCCTGACGACGGCGGCCACCACCTCTTCCTCCGTGACAGAGTCGTCCAGGCCCAGAATGCGCAAGTTTACGCACTTGGTAGGCCTGGACACCCGGGCCTCGTCTGCATTTATCGACGCTTTTAGCCTTTCGGCCAGAGCGTCAGCAGACGGGCCGCTGGCTGCACCGGGGATCTCCAGCATCCGGGCCCCAGTCAAGGTCACCTTCAGTCGTAGGCCCCCGGCGATGCCAAGCTCTCCCAGATTGACCGCCTCCTTCGCCTTCGAGAGCACGTCGCGGTACGTCACGCCCCTCTTTTCCGCGTCCGGCTGTAGTGTAATCACTACAGCTGCGGATTTCGGGGCGCGAAGCCTAGCCGCGACGCTTCTCTGCTTTTGCCGCCGCTTCCTCGCTCGCTTTTTGGCCGCCCTGGCTGCCTTGCCCGCTTTCTCTTTGCTTCCGGCCACTTGCCATCCGGCTTCGGCCGCAGAAAAATTTAAAGGCGAGGAATTTGACGGCGGTGGCGACTGTTGCACTGCGTGCGCCTTCTTCGCTTGTGCCTGTGCAGCCACCCCGCGTGTCTTCTGCTTGGCCAGTGCTGGTTTTCCCGGTGCCGACTTTGCGGGTGCCAGTTTCGCAGGTCCCTGCCGCTCGGCCCCTTGGATAGCCTTTTCGGACGACCCCGGCTTGGCAGCCACGGTGGCTGCATACGTGGCCGCCTTCTTCTGGCCCGGGGCCGTCTGGCTCGCCGCTAGCGGGGGACGCAAGACCATACCCTCCAGGGTGGTGAACCGTAACTGGAAACGCTCCTGGAAGGCAGCCAGCTCTTGCCGCACCAGAATCAGGAGCTGGTCCTCCTTAGGCACAGTCTGGCTTGGCCCGCACTTGCAACCCCCTTGAGGTGCCTCCTTTGAGCCGACTCCTCGGAGCCCGGCCAGGTCTGCTCGGAGCTTCTCATTTTCTTTTTGAAGAAGCTCCGTGGCGGCCGCTAAGCGGGCGACCTCCGCTCGCATCTTGGACATTTCGTCCGACGGGGGCCCGCTGAAGTTGGCCTCCGCTGCCGCCAGAATGGAGGCCGACGCTGCGCTTATAGCCTTGTTTTTAGAGGCCTGGGTCCTCTTCAAGGCCACATCGCGGACCGCGGCCTCCACGGCCTTCACAAAACTGACCTGGCGCTCCCTATTGGAGCCGCCGGCAGTGTCCAGCTCACCGCCGGAAGACGCCGAAAGGAGAGCCCTTCGACCGGTCACTCCAGTTTGGCGCCCCCCCTCCGCAAGCTTGACGGCTCGCTGGGCAGCCTCCTGGGAGGCGAGACCCCTCCCTCTACCTCCTTCTCGGCCCTTACCCCGCCTACTGGTGGGGATTTTTCGGGCCGAGGCTAATTCTTCGTTGGAGGACGACCCTTGGTCATCCTCCGGTCTGGGGCGCTTGCGGAAGAACTTTGAGTTCTCCGCAGCAGCCTCAAATCCCTTCCGCTTAGAGCTCGCTGAGCTGACGCTTACGCCCGATGCGGATCCTGAGTCTGAATCCGCATCTCCTCGACGAACCAGCGAGCTCTTCCTCCAAAGTTTGGATGGCGTTTTACTGCCACGCCCGCCCGACACCTTTTCAGGCGATTTAAAATTATTTTGGATCAGGTCCTCAAAGGACGCTGATCGGGAGCCTCCTCGGCTCTTGTTGCCACTGGCAGACGGAAGACAAACGTTGCCCCCCCCAGAATACGAGGGGCTTGACGCTCCCAAAGGGAGCGTGGCGGATTCTCCAGCAGCTGAGCTGCTGGTACCGCCCTGGGGTAATTCTGTTCCGGTTGTCTTGTTCATTTAATTGTTCCTTTTAAAGGGTGTGGTCCCTATCTCCCAACTTACTACACCTCCCACTACTTGCTCACTGCCCTCACAATCACGTCTGATGAGCAGACGCGTACCAGAAAGCAGTGAGCAAGATTCCTCCAATGAAATGCACACCGTCCGAAAACCTGAAAACTGCTCAAGTCTCCGAACGGTGTGCCCCTCGCGTGTGTGTGTCCCACTTTGTCTGATCTCTCACTTGGACCTTTCCGGCATGAGTACCTCTACCGGCAGAGCTCCAAGATCACTGAGACACGCAAGCCCCACCACGACGGCAACGTAGGGACACTCTCGGTGGGGAACTGACAATTACCTACCCAATTAGGCAAATTCATTATCTCTGTCGTTGCAGACTTTCATGGCATTCCGTAGATTCTACCAACCCCATAGCTAAGCTATTTTTATAATACCTGTCTAAATGAAATAGCCCAACTCAAATTTTCGACGCGGCAAAAAAGTGATGCAAAATCAAAATCAAATGTAATTTATTCCAATTAGGCTGAGTGCCAGCATTTTTTGAATGTCAAAGTTCTACATAAAGACAGTCCCGCAAAACGCTCGCCCGTCACCAGTTCCTAGTGTTATAGCTCGGAAGAAGAAGTGAATTAATTGGTTGCTAAACTCATTCGAAGATTACCGTTGTCTTAAGAGACAATTTAAGTAATTATAATCTACGCACAAACGGAACTCCCGTTGGTTTCATTTCTTAAAAAAAAAAATGACAACACAAATTAAAAGCAGGCCAACTGATGATAACGCTCAATTGACAATTGCTCAATAATTTTGCGATAATTTGAGAAACAGGGCCTTAATACCCTAAAAGGGTACTTTATACAGAAGACCTCACACAAATCTACCAAACAGTACACCACAAAATATTTTGTGCAAATTGTACAAAGCTCTTCTATAATTGATATAAAGCTTAAGCAACCGTAAGATCGAAGATTACCGTTGTCTTAAGAGACAATATAATTCCCTGCGCAATTATTCGAGGCTGAATTAATGACTTTAATTACATTATTTATGATGTCCGCTCTAGCAGGAATGTAGGTTTTTATTTTCCCGTTGCGTTTCTTAAATTGTTTTGTTGGTAGATGTATCTACATTTGAAGGAAACAAAAAGAAAGCTCAATTTAAGGGATTTTGATAATAAAAGAAAAATTTACATTTATTGAATAAGTACTAGTTGCCGCCCGCGTGATTGTCGAAAATTATCCCAAGGGAACATATTCCCGGGATAAAAATTAAAGTATCCTATGTGTTATTCCAGACTATAATCTACCACTGTGCCAAATTTCATCAAAATCCATTTAGGAGTTTTTACGTGAAAGTGTAACAAACATCCATCCATCCATACAAACTTTCGCGTTTATAATATTAGTAGGATATCAATGAACACAAAAATCTAATACTAACAAATAAACTAAACCTACATCAAACTAAAATATGGTTTCAAAAATTCATTCTCAACGCTATAAAGTGCCCAAGAGACTGGCGGCATTGCCACGTTGAACTTAGTCTCTGGCCAAAGTAAATAGATCTTGGGTCACGGGAAGTTAGAACCAGCCGTTTCGAAATTTCTTTGAATTTAAGGGATTTAGATAATTGCGAAATTAATTTTAAAACTGTTTATTTTAAAATTATGAAAAAATATATAATTCAAACCCTCAAATTTGATATGTCTCACGGTACAGTTTGAATAACTTTCTTTTTAATTTTCTAGTTTTTTAAGCCCCCGTACCTACTCAGAATTAATATATTTACGTAACACGTCCATCTTTAGCTCAGAAAAGTTCAGTAGATTCGGAGAAAATTGGATGTGACAGACGGACAGACAGAGACACCCGAGTGATCCTAAAAGGGTTCCGTTTTATATGGATGATTGGAACTCTAAAAAAGAGCCCCTTTTATATCTATAATCTATACCTACACACTGAACCATATTGACCTTACAGCCAAACGAAAGGGGCGGTACCTAACACAATCAAAGACTCCGCACCATTGAAACAAGGTCTTCCCCACAAGATAATCCCATCTCCGCATCATCACTAACCGCACACGTAGACCAGACCTCACCATAAACAATAGAAGAACGCACAATTCAATATGCAAAACAATGTAATAATAATGCTATAGACAATACTGTGTCGCTAACCACTATATCGATTTATTGATGTTCAATATTAAATACTTGAGCAAGAAAAGTAACCAGAATCCCCTGACCTTCGGCAACGAATTCTCGAACCCCTCTGTCTTCTAAAGTCTTAAAGAAATCAAGCGGCAGGGAAGGTCTTGTGAAACCGGTTATCCAAGTAAGGAATGGGTAGAACCGCGCCTAAGCCTTAGGCAATCCGGTATTTATCATTACCATTGTGTATGCGCCCTTTGTGGTTTTGAAGTACTGAAATGACTTCACACTGCGGCCAATGATATGTCGTTAATGTCAATTGCTATCGGAGATTCGAATGTTAGCAAGCAAAGTTCGTCGGTCAATATTTTGAGTGATTTATAAATGACGTTATTGAATAAATTATTTAGACATTTGTTTCTTGTGTGAATCCGGTTTCATTCTGTGATTAGTTTCCAGGGTAGGTTAATAACATCGCCTGTGTTTTGATAAATGAATCACTATAGTAAACGTCAGTAAACCTTTCGAACTTCTATAAGTCATTAAAGTGCTTATTTGTCAATTATAACTACTATTCACACTATACTTAGAGTAATTTTAATTAATTTTGCGTCAAGATATTTTATCTATGACTTTAACAATAAATTATTCCTTATACCCAATTGATTAGACGATTTGTGACCATAGGTACATATTTCTTGTTCGATAGTAATCATCTGCCTAGCCTTTTCCCAATTATATTGGGGTCGGCTAGGTACCAGTCAACCGCTACTACTTGTTTGATAATTTCAATCAGAAATTCAGAACAAATTATGATTCACAGTGACACATCACAAAACCGTATTCATTGAGAAAGAAGGACAAGGGAATTTCGAACGTCCAAAATGTTCTAAATCGACCATGTGATATTTCGGTACCGTTTCTCAGTCCCATGCATTTTGGACCATTTGAAAATCATTATCGCTAATAGGATGTCAGTTTGTTTACAGCCTTTTTTAGGATGGGAAATCATCAATTGACTCATTCCGCTCTGAGAGTGTCAGACTCTTATTGACTTAAACCCATCATTATTCCTCAGAAATGCTCTTTGCGTTCCAGGGCTGCGGTGACTCTTTCGAACAAATTCCGCAACCCTGACCTAGTCTACAGCCTTAAGGTGCTGATAGACTTGAGCTGTCACTTTGTAACAGAACATCGAGCATTCGCCGTTTTTTAAATTTGTCGAACTGAACAACGAACAGAGCCAAGCATAAAGCCAAACATCGCTACGAACATTTTCACGATCATTCTTGCGAACGCTCTAGTAAACCTCATCAAAAAATGTATTCTTCACGAAGTTTTCAAACCACACTGACAAAATTGGTCGGCACGGCAAAAAGCTCAAAGCAAAACTGTCATTTGCTAGAATGCTCGCTAGAACGCTCCTGCTTATTTTAAACACAAGAACATTCGCTAAAATGCTCATTACAAGTGAATGCTCAAGTCTATCAGCGGTTTAAGTAAGGTCGATTCCATATTAATGAGATACACGATAGCGGAGGAAAAAAAGAATTGACGATCAATACATTATTAACTTTGGTATTATCAGTGGGGTATAGAATCTTAGCCCATATTCAACAGTGACCCCATCAATCTATTATTTCATTAACTACAAACAAAGGAGCCAATCCTGGAACTAATCAAACTAATTTAAATCATATGTGTTTAGTTATTAATTTTTATATGCCCCCCGACAAGTGTCCGATCATTCGATGTTAAATGACGACTCGATTAATCAATCGAGACATGTATTCATTTGTATCGCAATTAGACTGTGTGTTTTCGTTTGTGAATCATTAATCTACATATCCGGGGGCTTGTTTGTCTGTCTGTCTTACATTTGTATGTGGCGAGTATGTTGTAAAAGGGATGGGACAAGTCGATGCATCGGATAGAGTAGGTATACCATCAGATAGGTAGGCTATTCGTTGATCAAAGATACGACTCAGTACTTACGAAAACAGCTCATGATAGATCATGACAAGCTGGAGGCATATTCTTGTCTTAATGACATTAAACAACGCAAGTGCTTATTTTCTTTTGCTACAAAATAATCTATGTAACTCATATCAGAGCCCAGATCCTTTTTTTTTCAAAATCTTCTGAACTTCTTTCGCTCTGGGTGGAGCAGAAGGGCGTGTCAGACTCTTACTGACTAAAACCCATCCGTGTTCCTTCTAAAGCCCTTTGCGTTCCAGGGCCGCGGTGACTCTCTCGAACAAATTCCGAAACCCTGGCAGGGGAGCCCAGATGATGTTTTGTTTTTTATATTTCTTGCTAAAAGCTTAAGCCAATCTTCCGTAGAAATCACTCATGTATCTGACTTAAAATATCACAAACATTTTCCCCGTAACATACCACGGGATTCCTTAAAAACTTACCACCAACCAAATACCTACTTCCTAATCCTCTCTTCCAATCCTTTATCCAAACCATAGAAATAAAACGTTTATTTAGTCGACATAGGAACATCCCTAGCAATACACTTAATGACATGCAGTGTAAATATTTTAATAGGTGTGTACGCAATGATTTATTGAATTGAAACTAGACCAGAGCTTTGAAATATATGAATAAAGATAAAATAAATAACACACATCAAGATTAGTCTATTTGTTTTTGTCCATACATGTGCAATTCAATGTTTACTGATCATAAGATTAAAATGACATACATTTAGAATTTAGTTCGACTGACTTTATCGTAGATAAAGCCTGTATTTTTAAACGATATTGCAATAATAGGTGTCGAAAGCGATTTATAACTTAACAATAGATTGTGGTAATATATTGATATATTGTTACTTTATCTCGCCTTTGGCTTATTTCTTGTAAGGCTTTATGCCGACTGTTGTTAATTTCAGAGATATCGGAGATTTATCGGAATGTATTTTCCTTGCTCGGTTTGTCGCTCATTGGTATGAGTTGGGGTCGCAATGTCGGTGTTGTGTCTGCTACTAGACAACAGCTTCTCGTAGAATGCTATACAAAACGGTTGTTACAAGGCAAGGTATACGGATTTGTAATCGAAATTTGTTAACAAAACAATACAGTGTTACGCCTTTTTTCTGGCTTAGGTTATATAGCCAAAACTAACTTCTACAAGAAAACAGAAAAGGATAATGTACTATTTACGATCAACTGTTTTAAAAACATTATTACAAAAACTAGCGTCTGCAAACCTCGAATGTAGCTGGTTTGTAACCGTAAATATTCAATATACAAACACCATAAAAGGCGTAGATTAACAACACCGATTCACACACACATATAATATCTGAACAGTAAAATCAAACTTCACAAAATCAAGATGGACTCACGGATTCACAATAACATTAATTCAAAGAAATCAATTCCAAAAATCTAATAAACGAGAACTGGAGCAATCGTTTGCTGTGTCATGATGTACTAGATAACGGTATGACCATCATTGCTATTGAAATCAATTGAAAAACGCGAAATATCGGTGATGGGTTCTAAATCGATTCCCTTGGCGATCGAATGGAACTTGATTTGGAATCTGTACTAATATTGTAAGAAGGCAAAATTGTTTGTTTGTAAAAGTTATTAAGGTAAATCTATGGAAGTGCTGATTCAGTTACCAATATTCTTTCACTGACTAGACTATCGCTGAATACAAGGCATTTACATTTAAAAAATCAAATTCAAAACATTTAAGTTTGTGGCACGTTCCAATGCGTGGATCTCTATGGAGACTTCACAGACACCAATTAGAATCAATAAATAGCAGTAAACAAACACAAATCAACAAATCTATGTAATTTATAAAATAATATAATTTCCCAATCTTTTCTAATTACTTCTTCTAGCTTACTAGACTCACTGTTATCCCGCGAAAATGAAGGGTTCCTTTTAGATTAGACACGGAAGCGAAACCGCGGGATAAGTTAGTTGTCGTATAAAATGTTGTCGTTTTTGTCGATGGAGTGAAGCAACAATAGCGCAGCAGGTATTCTATAATGGCGGGAAAGGTCGGGAGGTCGTAACCTAGTATGTTTTTTTAGGTTTTGAAAACTAGCCTTTTTAGTAAAGGTAAAGTTTTTGGGTTAGCTAGCAACACTTGCAGGAATCCTTACTAATATTATAAACGCGAAAGTTTGTATGTATGAATGTTTGTTACTCAATCACGTCAGAACGGCTGAACGGATCTTGATGAAATTTGCCACAGAGGATACCTTTGTGCCAAATTCATCAAGATCCGTTCAGCCGTTCTGACGTGATTTGACTTTTTATCCTGGGAGTATGTTCCCTTGGGATAATTTTCGACATCCACGCGGGCGGAGCCGCGGGCGACAGCTAGTAATATTATAAAACTGTCAAAGTTACTACTGCTGAAGCAGACACTGTAGTATAGTCTTAGAAGTGGAAGGTATCGTTGTATCGGACTTCGCCGTGCGTTTACTATGACAGATGCTAGTTACATATAAAACTTTAAGCTTTGTGTTTAAGATAACAAAGTATCTGCGAATATTCTGGTATTATACGATTAGCTGGACAATTCTTGTTTTATCATCATCATATATAGCCTAAAGACGTCCAATGCTGAATATAGGCCTCCGATAGAGGAATCGCCACGCTTGGCAAGCGGGTTGGCGATCTCAGTGTAGCTGTTGCAAAGGTACAGAGAATGCTGCTGCCTATTTTCTGGTGACTCCCTTAGTCACCTCTTACGACACCGACGGGAAGTGATGAGATTTTCTTGATTAGCATAATCGGTCTCATTGCTGGAACACGGGTCCTTTTTGAGAGAAGGAATGTCACATCATAGATGTGGTTTCTTCTTTGTTTTTCATTAGTACCCGCCGATTTCTGTCCAAATTTCTTTCAGTCCAATCAAAGGTTGTCTGATACATATCGCTGTCAGCGATAGGAACGTCTTTGTACCCATGGAATGAAATCTGGCCAATCTCAACCGAGAGTAGTAATTGGCGCGGGACATATTATAGTTCACAAGTGTGTGCGCAAACACAGGTGCACTCCCTCTTCCATCACTCTCATATTCCGATGGGAAGGCAACCCGAAACGGTCGGAGAGAAATCTGGCGCAAGACCAACTGCTTAATGTGCTTTCCGAGGCACGGGGGTGTCACACCACCAACATCCAAACTCCGGGCTGTCACTGGGAAATTCCTATTGAAAAAACCCAATATCACTTTTTGGCCGACCTGCGAATCGAACCCAGGACACACTCGGAAGTCGCGCTTGCGACCGTGAGACCAATGGAGCAGTCATCTATTTATCATCCCTGAAATATCCACTTCAGACCCTGACACGTTTAATACCAATCTGTCTCCCGAAATAAAACCCAGCAAAGCTTAAGCTAAAAACATAAACTCTCACTGCAACACGTCCAACTATAAGTGAAAGCAACACTAGGTACACGATACAAATAATTCAAAGCTACAAATATACATTGAATGGCCCACCGCGGCGTCGAACCCGTATTAATGTAGTAAAATAAACAGATTCTGTAAGTAATGAAGTCTCGCGGTCTGCTTATTTATTGTATTCGTTCATTGAGAGGGAAATCGCATTTGTAATATAAAATCGCTTTATTTGGTCGGTACAGTTGCTCCGGTCGGGTATGGGCGGAATTGTGTTGTGTTGTGCCTTTCCATTTGGTACCGTTTAGAGATGGCCATTAGCATTATTGAATGTTTATGGTGTAACATTAAATAACGGGGTGACAACTGAGATGATTAATAGACAAGTGTGGAAGAAGAAGAGATATTGCGCAGATCCCAAAATATTTCGGATTAAGGCAATGTCGATGAAATTTACTTTTTTGTGCAGTTGGGATCCGCTGGACGCGAGACGCACAGGCCCAGTCGATGTGGCGACACTTGAGAGAGGCCTGATGGATTTGGGATAATGGCCTGATTGTAATTATAAGGGCAAAATAATAAATTGGAATAATAAAATTGCAAGCTGATGTCGATGAAATAATTATTAGTATATTTAAATTAGTTAAAAGGTAGAAATAGGTATGAATTCACTCTTTAAACTTACATCGCGTGACAATTTATTAAAAATATAAGCCTTCACTTTCCAGGAAATAATGTTGTACTCTGAACTGAATTCGGAATTAGAAACCTTATCATCTAGCATAAACACCACGAGAGTTTACTACAACTTTCAATAAAGAAACCACAATTTACAAACATACAACCTAACCTAACGAAGTACCGAAGAAAAAAATAATGGCCGCCCCATTAATCACTATAAAAATCAAAGCAAATAACTTAAAGTGTCAGTTACATAATTCACTTACGATGAAATTTATCGCCAACCCAATGAGGTGGTTATTTCTGAGTGAATTCGTGCCGTTGAGGTTTTAGCAAATAATTTACGGTCCCCTGCCCAATAGTTTGGGATTTATTAGAGCCCACGGCTATCATATGGTGTAATCCAGAACAAGGCGATTTTACAACACAATTATTTTCTGAGATATTGTATCGGCAACGCCTGATAAATCTTTAACTTGAGCTTGTGATTCGAGACTCAAATATTTATTTACATTCAACAAACTATAAATATGTACAAGTAACAACTAAATTCTTAAACGACTAGACTAATAATCGCGATATTATGTACAAACACGTTTAAAAACAAAATAAATCATTGGGCATTAAAAAATTCATCCACATCGCTTTCAATGGCAAAAGTGCCCAGAACACTGGCAGCATTGCCGCGTTGAATGGCAATGCTGATTCTTTGGCCGAAGGAAAGCCCAACCCTCTAGTCACGTGAACAGTCTTTGTGTGGAAGAAATACAATGTAAGTATCACTTTTTCATACACATCTAATAATTGTGGTCATATTTTAACAAAGAAAGTGGCTCATTTTAGGTCTGTAAGTCATTTACCCTATTTTTTAACAGGATCCTCGTTCTTATCTTAGGAAAGTAAGTCTTAAGTCTCGGTTAGGTAGGTATATAAGACCGTATAATATGTATATAATTTCTGATAGAGTATGAATACGTATATCTTGATTAAGAAGAAAGAGAGACATTGCATTTAGCAAGGTATGCCCATACAAAATTATCGAAAAAATTTGGACAAGCATTGCAATAGCCGAAAAATTTCTTACCAAATCAATATTCCCGTTCACATAAACTCCATTCACAATCTATTTAAATTCCCATAACGCGCTACGGACCCATAGGTCTACAATTAGCGGTTCATAACTGACGTATTCGCATACATTACTGTGTTTACGTATGTTCATCACCAGAGGGCGTGGCCGCCTCCGGCAATTAGATGCAATGTGTGCGTTTAATTTCATTTCTCCGAGTATTCTGAATAGGAAAAGTTTACAATGTTGGTGGTCTACTGGTTGCTTCAGTGAATGTCATGTTAGTGGAATTTTTATTAAGGTTAAAAATGTTTTGTAATATTAAAAAAAAGTTTTTGGTTTCCACAAACAAATATTTTTCTTTCGACAAAAGTCGGGCATCTACTATCTTACCACCAAGGTATTAGCTAAATCTGTGCATGAAAACTGATTTATAAATTAGTAAATGAATTAGGATACAGACCAAAATGGTGGTTCAGGCTCTATTAATTGGCAAACAATTGGTGTACCGGAAGACGCAGTGTTGGAAGACTTCCCACAAGGTGGTGACTTTATGGTGGTCCCATGACCTGTTGAAGGCCGCAGGAATTCGCTAGATGTACTAGACGCACAGGACCGGTCGATGTGACGACACTAATGGCTAATTTACAAAGTGCGAGCTAGCGTACGAGTCAGCCTGCCGAGTAGCTGTAGTGCAGTTACTCGCATCGTTTGGCCGTATGTTTCGAGTTACTGGCATGTGCGAGTTACTTCAACATTTTTTGTTTTCACTCGCCTGCCCGCCGACAGTAATTCGCACGTAGCAGCAGCTCGGACATAACTCGCATTGTTCGGACGCGTTCGGCAGTAGCTCACCAGTGTCAGCCAGGCAGGTGCGAGTGGGACCTGTATTTTTTGTGTGTTGTAACTCGCAAGGGATTGGGCACCTACTATCACCGTGTAGACAGCTTAGGCGAGCCGAGCTACTAGCATACGAGTCGGCGATCCGAGTAACTGTTTACTGTTTAGTCCGCAGCACGCACTGTGTAAACTAGCCATACCTACGTACAGCAATGGATTTCTTTCTTCAGAAATGTTGATAATGTTTTTGAAAAAATTTATTGTAATGGCCTTCATTCAGTCAATATTATATATATAATATATTTATATTAGCAGTTGAGTTCCAATCAGATGATTCCAAATCAGAATTTTCAGACTTCAGCAACAGAAATTTCCTTTTTTTTTTAAATTTAATATGGGTTTGCTCTTGACTCTAGTCTAGGTCATAGATGACAGAGACAAAGTCGACGATGGAGCGAGCTTACCCAGAAGAAGCCTGTTCACTCTAATTTTGAAGAGATTAGGGTTGTATGCGTTCGAAAACACAGACGCAGGCAGAGAGTTCCACTCCTTTGCTATGCGCATTATAAAAGACGTTTCGAAACGTTTAGTGCGAATTGGTGGAATAGCAACAAGGTAGGGATGGTAACTTGCATTGCGTCTAGATGTCCGATGGTAGAAGGGGGCCGGTGGGATGAGGTCGTGGAGTTCCTGGACACTCTCCCCGAAGACACTCTCTCTCTTAACTCTGATGTCAGAACATACTTGAACCTCTGACATCAATACATATACTTACGTTTTAAAAATTTGTTTTTACCTAAACGATAAAAATAATCGATATTACACCCCCAATTAAAACATACCTCTCCTTCTGGGAAAGTCTATAAGAAGGGCATCGCAATTCGTAACTCTAAGCTCTATTCCAAGACAATCCCATCAAAACGAACACAAAACTGATCTCTTCATAGCCACCCAGCGAACAGCGCGGTTCACATGGACCCCCACGGGCTCTGCGCAGGCGCGTGGGCGGTGGAGCGCGCGCGCACCATTATGTCTTAACGTGGAGGCTTCGCGACAGGTGGGCGGGGCTAAGTGACGCGCCGTGACGTCACACGTCAGGGGTGCACCGGAATTTAGTTGTTGCAAAGATTTTACTGAAAATATTCTTTGTACAAAATCATACATGTAACAAGTTAAAACTGCCATGAGGGACATGGAACTCGAAGCTTGGCTTGACGAATTGCCAGAGTCACTGCCTGAACCACCTTGACCAGTGATTTGTCAACATTTAAATGGGCACTTCAATTTGTTTTTTGTTGTGGGCAAGATAGTGAGAAATAATGCCAATAAAAAGGGCTGTTTCGCTAACAATGTAAAACAAATAGTCCTCAATGCAAAAATATCACTCACTCAAATATCTATCACTCAAAGTTTTACTGGGAGAAAACTCAACGTTGGGTTAATTTCACCTTTGTAACTAACTGGGTAATATTTCATGTTTGTTGTACAATAAAGAATTAAGAGAAAAATAAGTAGTTTAGCAAATTAACTATCATCTTCTGCCAGCCCTATAACAAACGCAACACCGCAATCTAGAGAAAATTTTGCTGTGCTTTACTTTACTCGAGAAATATGATTTAATTAAAGTTATTAAAGTGGCCCTAGGTTAATTGAAATTTGTTTATCCAGAGAACACAGAGAATTATATACTGTAGTCTACAATTTTATTGACCCCATCTAACCTCAGGCCAGACTCGTCGGATGTAGCACTTAGGAAGTTATAAAATAATAATTATTGGTTATAAATTTTATCCCGAACTAGATAAACCTGTGTGTTCATTAATAATAGCTTAATTTAATGTTGGGGATACAAGTGGCTGCCTAGTAAAATGGATAAGCTATGGTCTTGTGTGCGCGCAATAATATATTGTAATAGAATTGTTATTTATTCATTTTTATTATTTTTAGCCAATTGTGTCCCACTGCAGGGCAAAGGCCTCCCTTTCTTCCTTCCATTTCTCGCGGCTTTGGGCAAGTCTGGACCAATCTGGCCGATAGGCGTCAAGTTCGTCCCGCCATCTTCGCCTGGGTCTCCCGCGATGTCGTCGGGCATTTTCTGGGACCCACATTGTGGTTGCTTCAGCCCATGAACCGTTCGACATCCGGCAGACGTGGCCGGCCCAGTCCCACTTTAGTTTGGCTGCTTTTTGTGTGACGTCGGCGATTTTTGTTTTGGAACGCAGCACTGTGTTCCTAACGTGGTCCATTAATCGGACTCCCAGAATGCTGCAGAATTCATGATCAGATTGTTTAGTATTATCGTATTTTTGTACCGTAAAAAACCACAAATTTTCCTAAATTTTGACTATTATCGGATATTGATTATAATCGAAACTTCTCTTCTTCGGAACGAGAATTGGTTTTTTTTTTCTGTTCGTATCGATACGTCTGAAGATATCCTTATGTGAGGATTCGGTTTAGAGAGAAGACATGACATGTGGCTTTTACCGGTGGTCTCAAGCTTTACTACTGACCATGATGTTCTTATTTCGATTCCCAATTTAGTTTAAGTGTTAAGGGTTTTTTAACAGGACTTTCGGCTCGTTGTTTCTTTCATCTTCTAGAACAGTCCACCTTGTGGGATACCTTCTAACACAAACAGCGTTAAAAGGCATCCTACCACTGGGGAGTGATGACTTGTTGAAGGTGACGCGGCTTCCACTTGATGCGAGACGGACGGTCGGGTCACAGTGGCGAAACTTAGGGGGTGGTCTACAAAGGCCAACCCCCTATTACTTTCTCGGTAACAGCCGAAGTCCAGATTTGACTTGTCTTGTCCAGTTAATAGCAATTGGCTCGACCCTAATACTATAAGCTTTCAACATTACAGGGAGATGGCGGTGTACTACAGCAAAACAGCTTAATCCCCTAAATTATCGACGAAATCAGCGATTGGCTCGTGAAAACTCATTCCACCAATCACAGCTTGATAACGAACTGCAGCCATGTTACTGAATTCCTCAAGTTGGAATCCTTATTTCTTTTTAAAAATCAGTAGGAAGAGCACAGATTCTCAAAGACCTAGTGTTCGTCAAACTCACACCGTACCAAACAATAGCAACAAAAGAAAGGCCTCGCGCACACGGAATGCTAATTGCGGCATCACCATCAGATCCGTCGCCGCAAAGTTAAAGCAAACGCTTTTATTTTTAAAGAGGCGTATACTTAGGGAGATTGGCTCGACATTTTCATCAGTGCACAAACCGCAGGCTGTATTATTTTAATCGCATAGCCGCCACCTTACGGCGTTTCCTATGCCTGGAATTATTTTGTGGATGAATGAGTGTACGGTCTTGGTGTTATTGTTTGAATGTCTTGGAGGATAAAACAGGAAGTGTAGAATTATGAAGCTTCACAAATCGAAAAGGTTGTTTTTTTTTTTATTTAATATGGGTTTGCTCTTGACCCTAGTCTAGGTCATAGATGACAGAGACAAAGTGGACGATGGAGCGAGCTTACCCGGGCCTGTTCACACTAATTTTGAAGCTTAAATACCTACCTGCCTTCCTAAAATATTGTATGTGAGGATTGAAGAGTATAGATCACTTATAGTAAACCTACATAAATTACTTTAAGCCTAGTAGACTGAAGTTAAAGGTAGTTCCACCGAAAAGTTTGACGAAAATTCCCCAAATCTTAGGAGAATGGAAAATAAATGAATTAGATAGGATACTTAATCACAGCTTCTTAAGCGGATAAGTAACCGGAGGGATTAAAAATATATTTTCAAACGTTCGATTCACAAATGGTTGATATTGTGGTCTTGAATTCTGTACCTACCAGGATCGGACAAATTGAACTTGGGTTTTTTACAGACAAAACAGCCCTGGGCTAGACCGAAGTGCGGTTGATGGTTTTGTTTGGTTTTAGGTTTGATATTTATTGCATGGGACTTGTGAAATGCTTCGGGAAATACCATTGTGATGACTATGTTTTTCTTTTTTTTTTACTGTTGATCGCCACTCATTTGACCACTATCTCACCTGTTGCGATGTGTGGTCGAAGGTGGAGCACGCTGGCCTAGAAGTAACCTATTCACTCTTGACTTAAACACTCCCAGGTTGTAGCTATCAAGAAACATAGACTCAGGCAGGGAATTCCACTCCTTAGCTGCACGCACAATGAATGTGTTCCCAAAACGTTTTATTCTTCTAACACTTCCCATCTTCTCCCTCAGGAGGACCTCCTAATCCACGGCGACAGCGTGTACGACGTGATCGACAAGCAAGACCAGCAGGCGGTCAGAACGGAGCTGTCGCGCGCGCCCACCGACGGCGAGGACCGCGTGTTCCTCTGTCGCATGAACGTCGCCAGGAATGCGAGGCGACAGATGCGGTTTGGGGATCAGAAAGTAAGTGGTGCTGGCTTTATTTTTGATGAATCGATTGAACATGTAGCTGTGTGAAAGGCATGAGTCCTCTCTCCCATTCCAAAATTCCGCGAATTACTGATTCGCAAGGATAATTTTTGGGGTGAAAATGTGTTTTATGACTAAGAGGCTGCATTTGCCCTGGACCTGATTAGTAGATATAAAAATAGACATAAAAATATATTTATATTATGGGACTAACGCATACTTCTTCACACTGGGAGTTTTAAGTCCCAATATTTGGGGCAATACAACGTGTAACAGAATTAACGCAATACCTCTTAAGGGATCATTGTACTCATCATTATGATCAACTTATACTACGGGACCAACACTTAAATCGCGAAAATCGCAAACTCGACAAAATGTACTGAACAGCTGTTTTTTTTTCGCGTTTTCGCGGTTGGTCCCATAGTAAAATTGTTCATAATTATGAGTACAATGACCCCTTAAGAGTTACTACGTTTATTCTGTTACACGTTGTATAAGCTGATGGTGCATGTGGTGCACGTTTTGGTTGAAGTTTGTGCTTGAAATATCCGAGTTTGTTTTTTTGGAAAAAGTTAATATCTTTTTCAATATCACTGTATACTTAGCAGCTACAGAACAAATATGACCACGTACGTCCGGAACACCCTGTATAATGTCGACATGGATTCAAGAGTAGTAAGAGTATATTAATTTATGATCAGTTGACCTCGCACTTCTGGAATTCCCTTTATTTAAGGAATCGTTTTAGACGTTTCGCTCCACCCCTCCGTTGTCCGTCAGTACGTCTGTCGTACCTATCGTTGTAATAGGTAGACAGTTTAAATTTTTACAGAGTGTGTATTTCTATTGCCGCTAAAAAAAAACAAAAAAATTAAAATAAACATACAAGAAACGTATTTTCTGGATTCTGTGGACTCTCGTGATTTTTTTTCGACTCGCACTTGGACGGTTTCAGTCTCGTGAACTTTAAATTTTGACAGCAATACTTAGCAAAAACCAAATTGAGTGTTGAAATTTTAATTAACGCAATTTGATCGTCAATCTCATGAGAGAGTTCGTTTCAATCAATTATCGTATTAAAATTGTAATGTCAGTCAAGGAGGCGCAAAGTCGGATTTGTAAGGGCTAGGTCCCACAGTAGGCGAGGAGGTCCTTGCATTACCTACTCTGCCACGCTAGGGATAAGAACAGTAAAAATATTCTGCAGTAAAACATGCTTACTGGTCTAAAACAACGACCATTTTTTTGCTGTATTTTATAAGGCATGTCCTACAAAAGATTAATTATGACTCGTTATTATACAATAATGACGAGTGTCGAAAAGTCCAAACTATATGGAATGAACATACACGACCAAAACGTTGCAACAACCCGTGAAAGGCGGAAATTATACCAAAGTATCCTATGTCCTTTCCTAAAGCCCTATCTATCTCTATTCTCAAATTCATTAAAATTGGTTCAGCGGTTAAGGCGTGAAAACGCGACATACAGACAGCTAGAGTTACATTTATTTTATTTGCATTTATGATATTATAGTATGGATTAATTTACCGTTTCTTATATGACTCACCGCAAGAGTAGAAGTATTTCACATAATTTGAGTAACAGAAAAAACAAACATTCTTTCGATTCAAACTATTTTGGCTCTGCCAATAAAATAATAGGCACACCACATTAAACAGCCAACTATAAAGTAATTATATCGCCTACACTCGAACCTGACCATAAAATATTATACACGAAATCGATGAGAGCATAATTAACAAGTATACTTTCAAAATGTTTAAGTGAATATAAAATGTACATATAAAGAGGTTACGGACACACTGACAAATTGATAGGCTTCGATACACTCGCGTTATTACAAGTAATTGAATGCTCACGCGCATGAAAGCCCGACTTTTCTTGGGTGCATGCAAATTGGACTTTATTTCTTAGAATTTAGATCACATTTTTTGGTTGGACGATTTAGTTGGTAAATGTATGGAGGTTATTTAGATATTGGCCGTTATACAAATATTTTAATATTATTTCGAATTAATAACTCAATATTTTACTGATCTTCATTGGTTTGTAACGCCAAAGTTGTTTATCTTCATCATTATTAAGTATTAAACGCCGGAAACCGTACGAAAATGTTTTTTAATACATTGATCTTATTCATATAAACCTCGGAATTGCCCTATTAAGTAACTGATTAGCAAAATTCTCTATAAATAATGTTAATTAAGAATCTTTAAGCAAAATTTTAATTCTGGTGCTTTAACAGTTTAAAGATTTGTATGAATAACACCGGATTTGAAAACTGAATAAAGGCTCCCCGTAACTGTTGCACACGATGCGTCAATGCGACACTTTTCATAAAAAATCTTGTCTATAGAGCACTTGCACCCATCCCCGCTTTGCACGGGAACTATACACAAACATTCCTCGTTTATAGTTCTTTCTATTAGTGAAACAGCATCAACGTCTGTTGCGAGGTTTAGAAGAAGTAAGCGAAAAAACCGGCATGGGCATACAGCGACCTTGTTTTATACCTTTTAGAACAATTTTTATGAAAACAGGTTGTCAAAAATTGTCGCACTGGCGCGTCACACCTCCACATATCAGGGCCGTACCCGGGACGAAAAATATACGACAAAAATACACGTCCCGGGCCCATGCCCGGGACGTGTATTTGTTACGTGGGCCATCGCAGGGGGCTACTCTCTAAGCCCGATTTCCGTAGTTTCGGGCTTAGTTAGGGCGTCTTCTAGTCCGTATCACCTAAGAACTAATCGTAAGTCCGTAGGTGATACGGAGTAGAATACGCCCGCAACTAAGCCCGAAACTACGGACTTCGGGTTTAGAGAGTAGCCCCCCCCTGACACGGACGTGAATGATGTACGGATCTGGGCCATGCCCGGGACGTGTAAGAGGTGGACCTCTTACACGTCCCGGGCATGGCCCAGATACGTACGTGTCATATAAAATGTACACAGGGATATTTTTTGAGCTCCTGACGGAACACGGATCATCCACGTCTCTGGCCCGGATACATAATATGGAGGCTGTGAAAGCCAGACTGCATGTATGTAGGTTGCAGCCAACAGTACACCCACAGCACTCCCTTAATGCAATATTAATTTCCTAATGATAGAGAGAGCCATAACTTCTCATAAAGTCAGGCATAGTATTATTTGTCATGTTAGATATGAACTACGGCCTTCTTCGACTACTCCTGATGCATCTTAATTGTCTGGTTTGGTATTATTTGCTCTGAAGTCCAACATTATGCTGTCAGTAGTGTAGGTAGAATAGCTTATTTCTTCTGTATCCGCATTTTTCTGCACTAACTTAATATTATAAAGGCATTGTGAGTTTGTTCTTGATGGTATTTTTTTTTTTTTTGGAATAAGGTTATTTAACGATTTTATGCCTAAATCTATGCTTTTTCAAATATCAGAAATACATAAATACAGATAACCCAGAAGACAAACTTTACGGCTTTCATAGGTGTCATGGGTGGTGATCGTCTTCTTAAAACAAAACTTTGGATGTATTGATTCTTATCAATTAAATTGTGAAGTCAGTTTTGACAGCTCACGGACCCTTAAGAAAGAATGAACTCGGTGTGATTTGACCCTCAGACCCAAAAACCTAAGTGCTAATAACTAGAAGCGAACTCCGAACTAGATTCTAACCAAAATTAATAATTCATCTCATAACCACATCACGATCAGTTTTTATATAAAATTAATTAGACCCATTTATACCTGCTTATATCAAGGCAGTTAGTAGACTGCTTTCGAAGTAATTATACTGTGGTCATAAACCGCTCTGATCAGTGGTAATCAGACTTATAAGATGAGCTATAACGAACGATAGTTTATTGGAACCCAGTTAACACATCGATACGTCGTGAGAAAAACGCCGAATCTTTTTGAAGAGCCCCAAGTTCCGGTGTAGGCGGAAGTCGTGTGTGTGTCTATTTAGTTGTTTTATAACTATTCTATTGCCAATTTGTAAGGATTTATGTGTCCTTAGTTTTGCGTTTGGGAAATGGATGGAGATTAATCTCTCAGGGTAGATGTCTAAGTGAGTCATCGAAACCAGCTTTGAGATTCTGGCTGTCTATTGACCGCCTCGACGTCTCTTCTTCTACTATTGTCGATGGTACAACAACTTTTTCAAGTTGGCAAACAGAACTGAACAGGCTATATTAAAATTATAAATCTAGCAATTCTCTATGATAGATTTCTGTTCTAAGCAATCGATTTGAGCGGCTAATATCACTTGCAAAATGGTAATATAACCAAAATTATTAAACCTTGCAACCACGTCTGATACTAATGAAAACTGACAACAATTTAACGTAAACTAAGCAACACCTCATTTTATAAAGAACCGCAGTGCCATTCTGAAAACGTTTCACCGTGAAAACTTAGGTGAAGTGAGCATCAAGTGAGCTGCCGGTCTATTCTGTCAAAATTTCACCGAGTAAACTTAGGTGGAGTCAGCGTGAACTGTCATTTCACCTTGTTTGCTCACCTCATGTTCACTTTACCTAAGCTTACACAGTGAGATGTTTACAGAATCACACTGCTGGCAATCCGTGCATTGTAACAAGTGAATGAGAGCTCACTTCACGCTCACTTCACCTATTTTTCACCGTCAAATATTAACAGAATACCGGCAGTCCCTCATAACCATAACTTACCTCCATCACACCTCATAACTCAATTTACTGCCAATACATTAACTAACTCAGAATAAGGGTACCGCAATAAATAAAGATTATTCTAATCCCCACACCCACCAGCTAAGTGGCCAGATACCGTAGAGAAGTAAAACACTTGAAAATAACAAATGAGAACTATCTTGGTGTTCGCTGTAGGAAATTAATATGGCGTAGCGCACGTGCGCTGGCGACCATTTGTAATTTTGTAAGTTTGTTTCCAAGTGTTGGGTGTTTGATTTGCGGGTTATTGTGCATTTATCATGGGGAATGTGTATTTGCATAGTTAAGTTGTGAAGTAAGGAGTCGGTTGGGTTGAAATTGGTAGGATATTTTAATTTTGGTAGCGATGGATCCGCTTGATGTGCAAAAGCGATGCTTGCGGGAGGCCTGTGTTACAGTGCAAGTTTTATTATGAAGTTGTTGTGTTATTTGCTTTTTCGTAAATGTAATAAACACAACATTTATATCAAATTTTCAATTATTACATAACTTAACTTCTCTTCTTCTTCTCTGTCGTTTCACTCTTGACAGAGCGGTCGTGGTCACGTCGAGGCGTCCACGTCGGTGGTAGGGGTGGACACAACTCTCCGCACGATCTCCCGCCATCTCTCCCTGTTGGCAGACTGTCTGGCGCAATCAGATACGCGGCTTCCTAGTGCGGATTTAATTTGATCAGTCCAACGCATAGGTGACCTGCCGCGCGATCTAGTTCCCTCTACTCTTCCCTGCACGACCAGTCGCTCTATGGAGTCGTTATCCCGCCTAGAGACATGACCAAAGTACTGCAGTATGCGCGACTGTACTACGGCCGACAGACGCTGCGTGATGCCTAGCTCCTGGAGGATGGACACATTTGTGCGAAACTGCGTCCACGATATCCCGAGCATTTTCCTCCAGCACCACATTTCCAGGGCATCTATCTTCCCCTTTTCCAACTCGCGCACTCTCCACGTCTCTGCCGCGTAAAGAAAAATGGGGAATACAAGAGTTCGCACGAGCCTGACTTTGGTGGCTTTGGTAGTTGCGATTCCTCCACACTTTCCTTAAATTCTCCATCGCAGTTCTGGTTATGGCCATACGCCGTTTCACCTCACCTACGCAGCCACCGTTGTTTGTAATTGAAGCCCCAAGATATACGTAGCTCTGAACCACGTCGCAGTTAGCAATCTGTGTTACTTCAGGCGAGTTGTCGTTGACGCGATCAACGATAAGTTAGCTTACTCAGAAGAATAAATGTATGCGTATGTGAGTTTACATGTTTGTGAACGCACCCACGAAATTACTATTGCAGGACTGTTTTAAAAAAAAATGGCTGATTGTCATATTCTCTATACAAAAGCTGTCAAGCTGCGCCATTTGTATTTCATAGATAAAAGTTATCTGACTATTGAAAATCGGCTATTAAATTGATTGCACCTGAATTATTAGTAACTAATTTCAGTTTCTCACGATGATAACTTGGTAGTAGATCATCAATTTTATAATTAAATCATGAATAATCTTTTCCTCTTTTTAGAAAGGCTCTTTCAACGAAGACAGCCTGTATTTCTAGTACATTGAGACATAATAACAAACTATAGGTGTTCGATAACAGCTTATCCACTCAAACTGTCCCCTAGCCCTGTTCCTTGTCCGATCTAGGACCTATTGTAGATTAATCTAGATCTATTTAAATTCTAGATTATTTATTTAAATTGGCTCTTGTATTGTTGACACGTTTTCGTATTGAGCAAAAATAGCCAATTACCGGTATTTATCACCTGAGTTGGGCGAGGTATTACTTTCCACACTACATTCGGTATTGTTGATAGTAACTAACTAGGTGCAGTATTAGAATGATACATACCTACACGAATGTTACATTATTATAATAGGACAAACTGTTTCTACACATAAAAAGCGAGAAAACGGACAATTCTTCAATGTCGATGTGTATAATCCACGAACAAATTAAAAAAAACTAGATCAAAGTCGGTTCATCTGTTTAGGAAGTACGATCTCACAGACAAGCAAACAGATGTACACGTTAAACTTAATTTATAATACCCACACCCTCTTGGTCGGTAGTTAAAAAAAGTAACTGGCCTACTACATTCACCAGGCTCTATTCACATCCAGAATTTTATTAATTAAATTATAAATGTAATAAAAATTATAACATAATACATTTAATTTATTTCCAAAATTTCCTTTTCATACAATTATTTATCATTGTTATTTAGTTCATGCATAAAAATTATTATTAATTTTTTTTTTAAATGTTTATATCACACAATTTAACATGACTAACTCTTAATTTCCGATGAACGTAATCGAGGAACTAAAAGTCACAAGACAGACCCACAATTTCCGCTAAGTTTGGGCACAACCTTACAACACGTAGGTACCTATTCTACCTATTGATTGTAGTGAAGCCTCAAGGATGACTAACATCTGTTCAGACCAAAAGGCCATCCAATGAATGAAGGATTGTACAAGTAATTCCATACTTGATGAATATCATTAAAATATGCGGCGGCGAAGCTTCAAGTTGTATTATTTAAACTGGAAAGGTTATGAGCAAGCCTTCAAGCATTTCCGATAAATACAGTACCTTTTACCGCTCAGCTAGAAAGGTAAATACATTTCTGAACATAGAGATATTTCTTGTCGTGTTTGTTTATTAGCATAATGGACTTAATTAGGAGTTTGTATAGATTGTTTGAGAAATGGCTTTTGTGGTTGTCGTTACGTCTTAGAATAGATTCTTTCTGAATTAGACGATTACATTCAGGATAAGAATGCTTGGAAGCATGCTGGTCCTGCTCCATAGGACAATCAAGAGTGTAGAGTTAATCAAACTGGTTGGCATAATGTATTTAATGATACAGATGTGTTTTTTTGTGTATTTTTTTTTTTGTAGTTTGATTTTATTTTTCTATTAATTAACTCACACACTGTACAATTTATTGTAAAACTTTTATTTCAAAAGAGTAACTATGGAGTTTCTTGTCCGTTCTTCTCCATAAGAGTCCTTCTACTCTTGTGATTGGACAGTAGAGTCGCTTTATTTTTATAAATTTTTCTTTTAACTGTAATGTTGACGTTCAAAAGTGCCTTTTAATGACTTAATTGGAATAAACGTTTTGACTTTGACTTTGAGGCTTGACGACATGAAGGGCGATAAGAATAGTCGATAAGTCAACATGTACCTAAGAGATTCTGGGGATATTTAAGACAAGAGTGACCAGGTCACTTCCAGACAAAGGTGCTCCATCTTCGACCACATCATCGCTTCCCATCAGAAGAGATTGTTTTCAAAGGAGACCATACATTACTTTAAATGTAATTGACCACGTAAATGTCGTATGCCCAAAACGTTGTCTTAAGCTACTAAAACGTTATTTTGGACGTTTTAAGTCGTTATTGCAAATAACATATCAATTACTTCGTCCCATGTACTAAGCCTTTGAGTATTTAAATATGCCATAAAGATAGGTAATAATTATTATAGGTTTGCGAAATGCTTTCTAAGACGCAAAACGCCGAACGAAATGTTTAGCCATAATAATATATATTATTATGGCTAAACATTTCGTAATATAATTTCAATCGAAAGCATTTTGTATGGGAACTTGAACAGCGCCTCTGGTGTGCGTAAATTGAACTAATTTTTAGAGCACGAACAAAAATATGTAAGTTTCGTATCGTCATCGTATCGAATACGAAACGTAACTTGAGCCGTTTGTATGAAGATAGCTAGCACGAAGGCATAAAGTGACGGATAGTATCGTAATTGTCGAAGGCTGGCTTACGAGTTTCACGAATCTTTATTCACTTTAAATTTGACAGTGAGAAAACTTTCGACGGAGTTTATTTTTAGCATAAAATTATAATTTAAGTGATTGTGTTCATATATTTTGTTAGAAAATGTTTAGATTAACAAGAAGCACCCCTCGACGTAGTGCAGTTTACTATTATCTTGCAGCGCGATTGATCGTTGAAAGTAGAAATGTACGAAGAGAAACAAGGTGAGCGATTTATTTTTTTTAACGTGAGTTTAAAGGACTGTGCGCTCTAATATTTATTATAATAATATGTTACCTTTCTATTTTATACTGAAATAATTGTCAAAAATTAAGCACTTATCTTAATTATAGTTTTTATTCAACTTTTTTTTATACATTTCATATGACTAGCGTAGAAACGTAGCTCTTTTAAACTTTACAAAAATATATTCCAAATATCCCATTGAAACACTATTAAAATCAACATATATACTTAAGACAATAAATGTAATACACTTACTTTTCCATAAATTCTATCATAATGGTGTACTGCGGGTGGCTGGTTCTCATTGTAGAAGATTAAAATAGTTCCAAACTTTTCACAATTTAAATCACAACACACAAGTTCACTTGAAAACAAAGTTGGCCTTGAATGATATTCGAGCGTCCGTCGTTCGTTTAGGAATACAGTCAAACCAAACCAACGTTTTAGTAAAAAGTTAAATTATTATACCATTTATCCAACTGATTATTAACTTTTTCTGCAGTTTCTTCGTATTGCGTCATAAATTGAACAATATTAAAGTTTTAAATGCCCTAAAATCACAAAATTTTTAATTAACTAAATACTTATCCAGTTTCTGAACGAAACATTCATTCAAAAGTAAGATCATTCGTTCTATTTTTCCCATCCTTACTTACGTTAGTATTACGTCACCAACGTTATCGTATCGAGCTCTCGATACTATTTCGAAAGTGCTTCGTGCTTCCGACTTTCGTTGTATGCCGTTATCGTATCGACAACTCGATACGTTTACGATACGAAACTTAGAAATATTCGTGCTAGGCCTACAGAAATGAATAAAATTATCATACACCAATAACTACAAAGTTCGAATTACAAAATTTATTAAACAAACATTCAGTCCCACTTTCCCTAAGCACATTAATTTGGCTGTCGACCAATCACGACCCGTGCCTTATGTTACATTACACGAATTAATATTTCTTTAGCTAGGCGGCCCGCCTATAGGCATTATAGCAGAGGTGCTCAAATTGTTGATTGCAAGAGATTTCCGAATCGGTCTCGGAGATTCCCAAAAATTTACCACTCGAAAAAAAAAACCGATATCTCCCTCATTCACCCGTCTTTTTAGGGTTCCGTACCCAAAAGGTAAAAAGGGCCCTTATTACTAAGACTCCGCTGTCCGTCCGACAGTCTGTCTGTCCGTCTGTCACCAGGCTGCATCTCATGTACCGTGATAGTTAGACAGTTGACATTTTCACAGATGATGTATTTCTGTTGCCGCTATAGTTGTTATAGCGGCAACAGAAATACATCATCTAAATACTAAAAAACAGAATATAATAAATATTTAAGGGGGCTCCCATACAGCAGACATGATTTTATTGCCGTTTTTATAGATAATGGTACGGAACCCTTCGTGCGCGAGTCCTTCTAGGAAACACTAGCTTCATCGTTCCATACATTCGTAGAATGTATCAAATACTTTAGCTAACGAAATAAATAACTTTTATCTTTTTCTATTTCACCGAGTTTGATGCGAATTTGAGTTATCGTTTTTCATTCCAAGTAGAACGATGAGTGTCGATCGCTCCAAGCCCAAACACCATCGACACCCACAACTTTGAGCACCCCTGCATTAAAGTATACGTATATTGCAGGACAGATTATTTAGAAAATAGTATGAAAGTCACGCCTACCGAGCGGTGCAAGTTTGTGTGGTCGTATGGTAATGAAGATGTGGGGAAGGGATCCTCTGTTTGTTGTTAGAGCTGGTTGAATTGTGTAGATAAAATATTTGTGTTAAATGTAATAGTACCTTAAGTGTGATTGGTGCAATTTCTAACACACATTTGGAATAGACCATAATTTTAATCCGTTTGCATTACCGTATCATAATGTGAGTTATTACATTAAAAATCTTGATCTAAGGAACGAGAATTAAACCCAGAGCCTCACTTATGACACTTGAACTTGCCACCAGAGAGCCAATTCTAATTTTCGAGCAATGTTAGCAGTCGTATCTCAGTTGCAATTTGTCGAAATTAAAGGTGTTTATGATACGGCACACAGTTGATCAATCCAATGCCAAAGTTTCCCTTCATATAAAAGTAAAATAAACTGATTAAATCATTTACAGCCTCTAACATTTCCTATTATATTTTCCCGTAAATTAGTTCTCCCCGACAACTCAATTAGGAACATACGACAATCTAGCGAAATGACTCGAAATATTATATCCGCAAGTTGTTTGACAGATTTGTAATAGCAATTGACTTAGTACATGAAATAAATACTTATACCGTTTTACGTTTAAAACGGTTTATCTGTGCCCAGCCCCAAGGCTTAACTAAATTAAGGTACTAAAATAAAATGTTACCATTTTACCTGACAGTTTACGATAACTAACTTTGTTTTGACGGTTAATTCTTACTGTATAACACAAATCATAAAGTTCAAAGTAAAAGACAGTCCCGCAGAGATATACTAAGGAAACAAACGCAATTCTAATGATAATGAGGCACTAAATAATAGTTATTTCAAACTGAATGTTTCTTAAGAAATATATCTAATAACTTGTTATTCATTCGTTGACGTACTAGGTTTAATATGAATAAATTATTGTATTGATTATAGGCGTGAAATTACTTAGCTTATACCTACGCGGGCATTGGTGTACGAAAATGAGTATGTTCTTCCTTGTCTCACTTATTTTATTATCACTAATACAAGGTGGAGACGACGATACGACAATAAATCATAACACTGGCAAAACTAGTTGATATGAATATGTTGTCTTATATCACAGATTTGATGTCACTAACTGCAAGAGACTGCTTGAAATATTTCGCCGGAATAGAAGTTTTATGCCATTAGAAAGATTATTTTAATTTCGGTGGCAGGATTATAATAGTTTCAAAATATTCCTATGAACCAGTACCTATTGCCAGGTTTTCATTTATTGTCGTATCAATGTCTCCACACACAACAATGTTTTGTTAACGTTGTGTTAGCCTTATTATCTAGGTATATTAATTCATTTTTCTCAATGAGATAGTTGCTTAGGAATTAGTTACTTTTCTGACTGGAAATACATGCAAACGTCTTCAAAAACGAAACTACAAGTTCTATACCACTTATTCCTTGAAGACACCAAACTGCTGTCATTATTCCAATTTAGCACAGCTTTCTTCTTCTGCCTTATCTTCATTTTGCAGCATGTTTTCGCTCATTTCAACCATATTATTATCAACCATATCATCCATCCATAGCTTTTCTCCGAATTACTGGCATAGAAAACATTAATGCTTTTGCACACAGTATTTATTTATTTAAACTTTATGTACATTAGTGGTACATGGGCAGACTTAATGCAGCAAAGCATTCTCTACCAGTCAACGTTTGGGTTATAAAGACAAAAAATGCAAATGTAGGCAAATCATTTTGTAGAACTTGTGACATAAAAGTCAGACACCTACACAATAAACATTAACCAGGAACCTCATTACTCTCATTACCTTATTATACACAATCAAATTTTATGCCTAACAGAGCTCCTACACATTAACCGTTTATTTCGTAACATAAACTATATAAAATACAGTTATTACGAATTACTTTATTACTAAATATACAAATGGTCCTAAGCTAGAATCAATCGAACAATACGCTGGTGCCATTACAATAAAACTTATATTTTACAGTGCTGCAAATTCTGTTTATTTCATGAGTCTCGTAGCTGAATAATTACAGCTGCACAGGTCGATCTTCCAGGTTAAGCAGCGCTTGCAGAGATCGGTTCGAATGCCTTCATACTTCGGAAAGCACACTAAGACATTGGTCCTGACTATGAGGTCGGTTCGGACGACTTTGTGCTTCGGCAAGCACGAAGCAGTTGTTCATTCAGACTGTCATTATTAGATCTTTGACAGTCGGAACAGGTAGTCAGAAGCTCAAAAACTTGACACCAATCTTTCTAGAGGGTATCGTGTCAAATCAAAATCAAATCAAAAGCTATTAATTTAAACAAAGTCAGCAGTGCCAGCACTTTATGAACTTCAACGATTACATTAAGACAGTCCGCCAAAACGCCTGCTCGTCACCACGTTAGTGTTGCCCAGTGCCTGGCTTTTAGAAGCCAGATAATAATTTAAAAAAAAAAATATATATATATTATATAATTTAATTTATTAATATTTTAAAATTTTATTTATTTATTTGTGGATGAAAAATTTATTTATTGGGTTAATTTAATTAGGGAATTTAAAGGAAATGTTTTTGTTTGACACAATTATTTTTATTTTATGACTAGTGACCCGCCCCGGCTTCGCCCGGATGTGTATTTGTTTCCAAAATTTTCTTTTATACCTTCTCCTGACAATAACAAACACAACAAAAAAATAATTAACGAAATTGGTCCAGCCGTTCACGCGTGATGCCGTGACCAAGGGAAATAGGGGTTCATTTTTATATATATATAGATTTCTATATAGATAGGTGTGTTGTCCGAATTAGTGTTGAGGTATTTTTATTATAATGTTATTGTGCAATGGGTGTGAATTATCTGAATATATGAATTTATTATTGTTATTATTACTCCGTGTAAAGTACTATTCAGCTGCACCAGGTAAGGCTTCGAGCCGACCCCAATAGTTGTGAAAAGACTAAGGAGTTTGTATTTCATGCAACTAGCCAATTCAGCGTAGTAAAGTCTGCCATTTAGCCAGCTTCGGTCCGATATCCCGAGTTAAATGGTATCAGTTGATGAAGTTAAGAAGGACGCTCGCTAATGAGGCTTATCGTCGCGTGCGATGACACGGGCGATGCCTGCGTGCGCGCATTGCTACACACCAGCTTGTTAGCGACAGGTAGCTGCTTTGATTCAGGGAATTAACGGAGGCTATGTTAATTGATAGTAGATGGATAATTTTGTATGCTAATGTTATTGTGATGGTGAGGAAAGGTGAGGAAGGGAATCGAATGAGCGATAGGTGATTGGTTAGTGCCGTTGCGTGTAATAGTAAAAACTTTTTTCAAAATAGTCTTCACTGAGAGTATTTAGTATTTCAGTTATATAAAACTAGTTTCTGCTAGCGGCTTTGCCCGCGTGAATGTCAAAAATATCTGGGACTAGTCTACCTTTGCGCCAAGTTTTATCCGAATCCGTTCAGCCGTTAAGACGTGAAGGGATGATAGACAGACAAAGTTATTTTCACATTTATTTCGAGGAGACTGGTCAAGAGGCAGTTACAAAACATCATTCAGACATTGTAAGAAAACTGAGAAAATTATTAAGTGTTAGATCGAGAACCCAGCTTGAGCAAACTTGAATACCGCAATCTCTGAGAAGAGATATTTTCCCTGTCATGGGTCACCAACAAATAAACATTATTACATTCTTACCTATGAAGCATACAATAAAATAATAAATAATTATAAAAAGAAGAAAGAATTATTATTAAATTAATGAGGAAATAATAAATGAAACGAGGAAAAAAAAATTAAGTAAAGTAAATAAGATTGAAGAAAGATTTAAATAAAAATTATTTAATTCCATTTTGTTTGTTACAATGGCATAAACCTATTTAACAGACCCTTCGCTGGTTGATTTTTTGAGATCATCTTCAAAACTGATACGTGAACGCTTTCTACTCTCTACATCAAGTTCATAAACAGTTTCCTGGTCACTTTCTACTGATTCTGCACTTATTAGGTCAACCATTTCCTCCGCATTTTTCGGACTGTTACGTTTAACTTTGGTCCTCCTAAAAGTTAGCTTGAGTATACGACAGAACGCAGCCAGAGTAATAAACAACATACCGAAAAGTATTAAACTTAATATCGAATCAATTGTTGTCCATTCTTCACCATCAAACTTCGAATCGCTATCCTTAAAAACTTTATATGATATCTCAAGTTTCTCTTCTCCCAAATGCAGCTCATCTTCCAACGAGTTGTTCATTTCCTTAGCTAACTGGTGAAATACCATCTTTCCTAGCCAATCAGCTAGGTTTGTTTTCCCAAGTTGACGTAATCTCCGTTCTACAAAAGCATGTGTTTGGCCTTTTCCTTCCCATGTTTCTTCACCGCTGTTCCATTTGGTCAGTAGCTTTATGCACGGTATGTTTTTTGGTACCTGATGCGCTGCTTCAAACAAAGCGGCTGGAAGGCTATGAGACGTAAAATATAAAGAAGCAAAGAATAGACGACATTCTGCAGCGGTCAAATGATCAGCAATGTAAACTAATTCTTTTATATTAATATCTATAGTACACTCCTTGAAAGACATCTGAAGATACAGCGCAACACATAAATATTTCATGGTTGTAAATATTATTTATGGCTAAATTCGATTAAGACCAAAATTATTATCATTTTTATCAGTTGTCAGATGTGACGTCTATAAGTCAATTTGTATTAGACCACAGATATTTATAAAGAGGATCTGAGAGATCTAAATTGTCTATGGTAATACAAGAGCAGGAGAGGAATTTCAGTTATGTTTGAAAATTGAAATGAGGGAAGCGGGGCACTGTACGGCTTATAAATAAAAGATGAGCTAGTAACTTGTATCTATGGTATTTCATACGAACAATCCACTAGACACTGATTTATATACAAGGCTTAACACTTGAGATTCTCACTGTACCGTGAAAAGCCAAATATCATTTACGTTTATTTCTTCTATTTTTTTTATAAATAAGGACTGTCTGGACTGTTTACTATGTATGTCATAATTCACTATAGATATAATAAAGTATGAAACAGAATTGGTGTAAAATGACCTGCCAGATGTTGACTGAAACTTATCAGAATAAAATAAAACAGGCCAGACAATTTAACAATGTTATAATCAATCAGTGTTGTCATCACAAAATCTAAACTACTTACTCCACATAATTACAATATTAAAGTAACTAAACTGCAATATACAAAATTACAGCATTTCCCCAGAATCGCTTGTAACTATTGAACTAAATGCGTGTTGCGCAAGCGCAGCTAATGGTCGCGAGCGCACGATACCGACATACAAGTATCGACTTTACACTATCGTACCTGTAATGGACCAAATATTTCATAAACGGATTTAAGTCGCTGGTTTTATGGGCACTTAGTAATCATTAAGGGACTAACGCTAAAATATAGTCATTATAGGAACTGAAAATAGAGATGCAAATTCCAAATTTTCGAGCCGTTTGGGGTTGAAACTCTCGGGTCTTGGGGTCCGAGTGCACATAACTTGTTTAAAGATCTTTCAAGACGCTTAGAATAGAATAGAATAGAATAGAATAGTTCTTTATTTGCTTTGAATGTAGGTACATAAAAATAAGCTTAGTTGACACTTCACGTGACCCAAGGGCTGGCTTTTACCTTGGTCAAAGAATAAGCATTGCCATACAACGTGGCAATGCCGCCAGACTTTTGGGTACACTTCCAGTCGACAGCGATGCGGATGAATTTTTTGACGCATAATTTTAGGGTTAATTTAGTTAGGAGTTTTTATTTTTATTTCTAGTGTAAATAGTTAGTTAAGTATTTATGGAATAAAGATTTAATTCCAAATGAATAGACAGAACAAAATTAAGGGACCACGATATTTATCTGTTATATGTTGAAAATGGAATGAGCAATCATATATACAAAGGCACTCAGTTAATGAAATAGCATAAGGAATCCAATGTCAATTTCGAGAAACATGCACCTAACAATGAGGAAATTAAAAAAACTAGGAAATATTTTGATTAGTCTGCCTTTATTTTTATGGCTTAAATGCATATAAATACATGAATATTTGATAACTGTTGATTTCATGACCAGGTTATATTGGGCATTTCATCCGAAATACAAAAAATGAAAACAGAAATTAAAAATGATATTTTTACAAATGGGTATAACACTATTACAGGTCAATATTGATTGGTCAGTTCAAACTAGATCAGAATAGTGTGTCCTAGGCTAATTAAAAGGATCACTCAAGAAAACCGCGCAATAATGCTATTTATAGATTCAAAAGGCAGCTTGAAAGGCTTGAAGAATAGCAATATTAGTATTATACATAATAGCACGATGATCTATTACAGAATCGTAACAATGATATCGATTGAGCTATCCAACATAATATTGAACTACATAAAGTTACTCAGAAAGAAACGCTGAATATGGTAATAATGCTAATTTCAATCTTTTTATAGTAGAGTATCCATGTTCTTTCATCAGCCTTGAAGAGTTAAGTAACGAAAATGCAAACGATGACAAAACAAAATGGAGTACTCCAATCGAATCTAGATATAGACCCAAATAAGTAATGAATAACAGTATCTTCATTAAACTCTGCTTCTCAGTGGTTCTCAACTAGTGAATATTTGGCAACTTCCATTATAATAATTCCAACTTCAATCCGTTTGAATCTATTATTTTGTTATGATAAGGGCCAGAAAATTTTTTCTTACCTAGGACAAAATCACAGCTCCATTACTCGCTTGCCAAGTAGCAAAATCTCGGCAGATCTATTTCTATTTTGCAGCCAAGACCACACGACATACAATACAATTTACATAAATTGCATCTAATATTCTTGGAACAATATCTGCGAGACAGTCGAACATCATCAAGCATTAAACAATACAGTTGTAATAGTCGACGATTGCAAGAAATGCGCTTAGAAATGATCAGAGATCATTATTGTGATGCGGAATAAGGTTAGTGCGGTGGAACCGATCGGTAGCGTCCGCAGCTGTATGTGGAGCGAGATTTCTTATTTTATTGTCATTTACATATGCCAGATCCACTACTATGTCACAATATGTAGTTATATCTATGCCTTTTAAAATCCTCTCTGCAAACTCCACCTTCTTTGTTTTTTTTTAAGTAGCCAGAGCTTTCTTTAGTAACAAGATTCGGCTGGTCCATTGCTTGTAGCGAGATTTCGTGCCGCTGCATGGCAAGAGCCAGTCTAGTCTTTTTTCCACTTCTCTATGTTCAACCAAAGCTGCCAAGGATCAAATCTTTCCTAATTTGGTTATTGTATTTTAGTCAACACTTCATACACCTACATCATATGTATGAAGAGGTTTATCAATTCTAAGTGGCTCCTTGGCCACTGCCAAAACTCTTGGTCTGACCATATTCACACATATTCAAGTATTTTTTTTGCTGTTTGAGCAGCAAAATCTGTATCATCATTATTTCCAATATTCAGTTGATTTGTTTCTCCGTCTGTACCAGGAGAGCATACATTTTAACTAGTTGCACAAGGTTCTTTTGTCATTGTATAATGATGCTCAGCGTCTGATGTTTTGTGTATCGGAATGTGCAGCGATTACTCTTAGCGCACGGATACACTGCTCTCGCAAATATTAACACATTGACCAACATTGTCTCAATCTTTAGTACGTATAGGTTTGTAACCAACTATATGGTTCTTAAACAATTTCGTTTTCGATTTAAGAAAAAAGTCTTAACCGTCTCTAAAACAAAGCAGTGTATGTAGTGATTGGAATTCTGGTACAATATGCTCTTTTAAGTGCTCATAATGGCTTGTTTAACTAATGCTAAGCCTAATATCCCTACTATGCACCAAGTAGCTGTACATAATTTCAATTGTGACCCATAAAATGAAGCTCGTGTCCTACTAATTGGATCTCAGTAATTGGCAAACTATTTCCACGAAAGTCCAACTTTGATTACGTGTCGATACATTACATCGACAGTTTAATTATCACGTAGTCGTGCACAGTTAGTCGATTAGTATGTCAATACATGTCCAGTACATCACTAACAAAATATATTTCACAAGCAACTCTTCCACAACCTTCGGTACCGGCCTTCGTAATTAAAGAAGACGATTCACAATTACCGTAGTTTATAGATGCCTCTAATTATATGTATTTGATGTTTTCTATACGGTGTGTGACGAAAGAAGGCTCATTCGAACGGTCATTATTGGAATTAATATACCTACGTGTTAGTTCACGGGGTTCCGCGTAATGATTGGTACTTGATTTTTAGTGTTCGTGAGAACATGTACAAATGATATGTCTCTGTATGTGAGCTTTTTGCCTAATACGACTCATGAGTATCATGACCATTCAAAGAATTTCTTTTGTAATTGATACGAGCGCTAATGTGTATAGAATAGTGCAATTTGTAGGCAATTATTGTTAATAAAAAGTTGTGATGTCCGTTTTTTGGTTGACCTCCGACTTCGATTTATTTTTTGTTGCTATTTGGTATTAACCGTTCCTTCCTTCTTTCGGTTCTCCTTGATAGATGAGCGGAACAGCGTCATTCCCAGACGGGGTGTGGTCGATTACCGGAACATGGCTTTTTGAATGTGGGTGCAGATATTTAGAATATGGTTTGGATTTTAACGTTATAGAGACATTAGGTACAGTTAATGTAGATTTCTGGATACTGTATGTAAAGAATAGTATGAGCCTGCTCTGCTGAACGCTTTCTGGCATTTATCCTCGAGTAACTTGTCTTTTAGTTCGTTTTTACGACGTTTGCTAGTTAGGGTCATACTAATGTCAGGTATTTCAATCCTTTCTCGCAGACCAGTCTCCTATTATTTTTATAACTATTTCACAATACAAACATTCCAATTAGAGCAATTAGTAAGTTATGCAAATCTTACGTAGTTACAATAAGTGAAACTATCATGCTAGGTAGTACATATGATTGGCCAATTAAACTATTGCTCATAACATTACGCCATTACGCAAAAACTTGAACTATGAACCGCTTCTGAGCGATTTCAAATTATAGCGGAATTAATTTTCAAAATTATAGGGTCTATGTGCAGTCAATCAAAATAGAAAGTTCGAGTGCCAACTTGATTTTGGTTAATGATGGCAATGTGTTCAAGAAGTCGTACCATACTTCATACATATCGTTTTCACACTTGTTTGAAACTCTAAAAGGCGGTGATCCATTTGCGAGAAAAACCGCCGTACGCCAACGGACACGCTATCCAAAGGTCTAAACCGCCAATGAAGCACTTAAAAGTCTGTGACTTAAAAACCGGTGGATTTGCTCGCTGGCTCTTTGTTCATGTTTAAAATTCTAAGTCCGCGGTTTCTCCTGTACAGTATACCCAAGTAACAAAGTAACTCCGTCTGGAAGCACGCCATGACTTCACCAACGACGAGAGTAGACTGGTGTATCACCAACGCGAATCGACGACCCAACAAGCCAACGATTAATACCGATAGCTCGCTGGCTTACCAATGGATCACCCACTTTATACTTATTGCAAATCATTAAGATGTGGAGACATCTACAAGACTATAACAAAGATATCTTGAGTATAAGAGTCACAAGACTAGAAGACTAATCAAAATTGGGTGACTAATGGCTGATTACGAAAATAATATAAAGGGCCTATAGTGATTTCGGCTACCCATTGGCTATACCGTCTAATAGATGGAATGGATGGATGGGATGGTTACAGATGTTTACGAATAACATGCAATGCTTCTTCACAAAGGCTCGAGTATGGAAAAGACTCGCACAGAACACTGAATCTGTAACGCAATTCCACTGTATACTCACAGTACAATATTTCAATGCCATCAAACAGATACACAGAAAATCTACCACAAAAACGCTTGTCCAACACCAGTTTACAGGATTATGCGCGACAAGCTCACAAACACACCTGGCAAGGTACAGTCAATGCAAAAACGCTGGAACATTATATCTTACTAACATAATATTCACACCAACCAGCGCAGAATAAAGTCGAACGTGGCATGTTATTTAAATTAACCTTCTCATACAGTTTATGTGAAACAGAAACATTGAGTGTGGCGTCGTTAGGGTACAGGCAGAGTTGCATTTATTTATGAAATGTAAATTCGTCTGATTGTAATAACAAAACTCGAGCCACTGCTCTCTATATTAAGATGTATTATTTGCATAGCGTATGCGAACGTGTGACCGCGTGTTTGTTACGTTTAAGCCGCTGTAACGGGCTGGCTGAAAAGTTATGACGATTATGCGCGTGTATTACTACTATAGGCATAGTTTGTGGGGTTTTTGTTTTAATTAGATCAGGGGGCAAATCTCGTTTTTTTAGGCGTATTTGCATCATAGTTGCGTCTACTCAAAAATACTGTTAATTTCCCTACATTTTGACAAGTTTGTGAAACTGATCGGCGCTAGGATGATATTATATACTTTTTAAGTATGAGAATTGGCCTACAGAAAAACACTGATTTTTATCATCAAAATGTTTGTAGTGGTACACCTATTCGGTCTTGTTGAGGAAAATCAATTTAAAATACTATTATTATTAAACTTATAACTGTCTAGTTTACTGCATATAAGACAATTGTCCAATGATGTCTATCAAATAAAGATATCTACTATAAACACAAGAAACAAACATTACATTTCAAAGCCGCCTGATCAGAATCTTGACGTCAAAACGCCAATATTTCATATTTAACTCACTAAAATTCAGCAAACGTATGACAAATATACGAATCACGAACTCTAGGATTTATCAAACACAGAACAACGGCTTGCACGAGCAACCTACATACAACCTAAAATGAATACCACAACGTTACTATATACCTTCTTTAGATGGGAAATCATCAAATGACTCCTTCCGCTCTGGGCGGAACGGAAGTGAGTGCCAGTCTCTTACCCACCCGTGTTCCTACAACGCCATTTCGACTTTTTAATGTCATTGGATAGAACTGTCTTTCTCGCGGATCAAACTGACAGTATTACACTTGGTGATCTACCGAAACTACGCCAGAATACGCCACAGCGCCAACCCTAATCTCTTCAAAATTAGAATGAACAGGCTTCTTCTGGGTAAGCTCGCTCCATCGTCGACTTTGTCTCTGTCATCCATGACCTAGACTAGAGTCAAGAGCAAACCCATCTCAAATGAAATAAAAATATAAAGCGCCTCAATTCATTTGTTAGAATAAACTAATCAGTCGCTCTACTGTAAAATTTGTCAAAATTACTTGGAACAGTATTGTTATTTAATGCCCTTTGCGTTCCAGGGCCGCGGTAACTCTTCCGAACAATTCCGCAACGTCAGTATGTACCTACCAGTAGTAAAGTACTGGAATACAATCGTCATAGAACACACATCGGTCAAGCTTTATCAATAGGATATCGAAAACAATCAATCAACGCTAATATAATAAAATACACGAACCGCACACGACAAAGATACCGATATCCAGAGGTAGGGATGGCGGAAGTTTAAAAAGTATCGATAAATGTTGTATCGGTATTTATTAAGTACTAGCTGACCCGTGCAACTTCGTCTGCGTCACATTTTTCATTGATGCTTCGCTCCTATTGGTTGTAGTGTGATGATTTATTGTTATAGCATGGATTCAATTCTATTATTTTAGAAAAAAAAACATAAAAAAATGGCAATCCTTCGAAAATTTTTAGACCGGTCCTGCTGGTGGTTTATTTTTACGGCGGTGAACTAAAACCTTTTGAGCTAGGGCGAAATGTCGATAGGTATTCAAATATCGTTTTGATACGTTCTCGATACTTTGATATTGAAATATTAAATGTTTCACGAAAACATCAACGAACAATATTTTTGATTCGATATAAAAATATCGATACATTTTCGACAAGCCTATCTATCGTGATGCGGCGCGTGCGCAAACCGTTATAAAGGATAACTTTTAAAAAAAGAAGGTGTGACGTAACGATTCGTGACTCCACACGGCGAAGCGTGACTCTTGTGACCACTTGCCGACGTTTGTTCTGTGTTTAATCGCTCTTGCCCTCAGACTCTATAGATAAACAATAGTTAACGGTTTTTACGGTTTTTCGGGTTCAACTTTGCATGTTTTTAGCACTTTTTGCCGTTAGGAAGGATGAAACTACCGATTTTGTTTATTTCCGTTGCAAAATCGTGATTTTAGCATAAAAGCTAAAATTATATTTCACCTTCAGTTCCTTTAGTTTGATTAATTGAATGTAACTAATAATCAGACAGGAAATTTGATTCGTAGATAATTTAGTTTTTGTAGTGTTATTACTCGCACATTGTTGTATTAAGCTCTGATGGCTCAAGTAGGTATGTATTAAAAACAACAATTTCATTGATTCGGCAATTGTCGTATTTTTAGGAGCGTTCGCATACCCATCGCAAGTCCCTGAGATGATATTATTTGAACGGTTTTTGAGTATGAGAATTGTCCTTCTGATAGACCCTTTGCCTAACTTGTATGGGAATACAGGTGTTATGTCGTTATGTTGTCACTCTGATTCCTTTCTCGGTGTAATTTTAAAAATTGTTACTTATTTTCTTACGTTTTTAATATGTATGTATTTATGTATATATTTTAGTATTTTGTGTTCCTTAATTTTTGTTTGTTTTTGTCACCAAGTGCAACCCCATTTCGTGTCCAGGATATCTCTATCCATTCCAGGTTGCCTGGAAGAGATCGCGGAATGCGATAAGGACGCCAATTGTATGTTTTTTAGTTTAAGATTTTCTATAAGTATTTTTAATTCGGTGTACAATAAAGTATATTTAAATTAAATAAATAAATATGTTAGATGTGTCAAGAATTTGACACTATAACAATTCTGACAAACAACAAAAGCATTCCTATAGGGACTTTACTTATAAATTTCACAATAGACTGTCAAATAATACACTCAAATAATCAAACAGTCTTAACAATGCACAACATATAAACATCAAAAGATAAAGTCAAATTCTGAAATCACAACACTGTCGCCTTTGACAATTCAATAAACGAATTACAAAGGCTGTTGCGGCGAAAATCGGAACTTATTTACTAATGAAGAAAGTACGACTACTAGCGCCATTGTCAGCAGTAACATTGTAAGGCGACACGGGTCACGAGAAGTCACGACAAAGCCTTATCTTGGTAGAAAGTGGTTCACTGTTGACTTCAAGAGTCGGTATGGTTCTGATGGATTTGGCTCTATGCAACAGATAATAAGTCACGATTGATTGTCCTATACTGTTGTGAACTTATATTATTTCGGGTTTAAGGGATAAGCGGTAGCGATAGCAGGGGAACCGAATAACCAAAATAAAAAAACATTTATTCAAATTAGGCTGAGTGCCACTTTTCGAACGTCAACGTTTAAAAAAAGACAGTCCTAAAACGCCCTCCCCCCGTCACCAATAAGTTACATTACTAGGTCGCATTAACTTTTTAGGGTTCCGTACCCAAAGGGTAACCAACGTTACGTTGGTTACCCTTTCGCTGTCCGATCGTCCGCCGGTCAGTCCCTCCGTCTGTCTGTCAGTGGATAGTGTATCTCAAGAAATCTCCGTAATAGGTAGACAGTTGAAAATTTTTACAGAGTGAATTTCTATTGCCGCTATAACAACAAATAATAAAAATGTAATTATATTTAAAATGAAAGGAGGGCCCATACAAGAAACGTGTGTTTTTTTTTTTCGTTTTATGGTGCGGAACCCTTTATGTGAGTATCCGACTAGCACTTTGCCGGTTTTTACTGAACCATGTTGCATAACTAAAACCATCTTTGAATAGGCAGAAATAGTAGAATTTGTGAGGCCTGCAGTAATCAACCAGCAGTTTAATCACGACTCCTGACAAAATTACACGTCCTGACTAAAATTAATATTCAAATCAAATTCAGGGACACACCATTACAATAGTATTTTTTCCATTTATTTCTTCTTATCTGTCTGAAACTACTTATATTAAAAAGCAATTTGGGTCTAGACATATTTTATAAAAAATAATGAAATTTTGAAAAATATGTGAGAACAGACGCCAGCACATCAAGCTACCCGAAACTGTCAAATTTTCCCAATTAAGCTCGAACCTTATGCTTTAGAGATAAAATTGAAAATCTTTTAGAGAAATTTGGCAGATTGTTGTAGGTCGATATCTGTACTAGCTTCTGCCATCGGAACGGCCGCGTGAAAGAGTCAGAAATTATTCTATGCCGTAACCAAGGCCCCGTCTATCCGTGTGCTTAGTTTCATCCAAATCCATTCAGCCGTTAAGACGTAAAGCAGTAACCAACAGACAGATAGTTCTTTTGGATTTATAATATTAGTATGGATGAGAAGTGCGAAAAGCTGTTAAGTTGCGCAACAAGCCTTATTGAGGTTTTTAAGTCTTTTCCATGTTTAAATCCTCTAACCGGTAATCGCTTATACCATACACCATCATATGTTTGGGCGTATCGTCATACGCCGATAATCTTACATCGCATCCGGCTAATCTACCGTCATATTCTGTTTTGTGGGCGTCGCGTTGACGTAACCAATCGGTTCTCGAGCACTTTTTGTTATAATCCCTTAAGTACTTGTATGTCAATTTAATTCTTTTTAATTCTAATCTGGGAATGGGATTGAGATCTTGTTTGAAGTGCGAGAAACGGGTTATTAAGTGATGCTGGGTGACGGACCTCCCGATGGATGAGTTATGTAAATGAGCTGTATTTTTAAGCTTGAACATAAATATCATGTCTCTTGTAGATTTCATAAGCTGCTCCATTGGTCTTGCGGTCGCAAGCGCGACTGCCGAACTTGGAGTCCTAGGTTCCATTCCCAGGTCGGGCAAAAAGAGTTATTGGGTTTTTCCAATAGGAATTTCTCAGTGACAGCCCGGAGTTTGGAAGCTAGTGGTGAGACACCCTCTGTCTCGGAAAGAACGTTAAGCCGTTGGTCCTGCGCCAGATCTCTCTCCGTTTTCGCATCTGGTGACTTCGCAAATTCTTCAGCCACCAAGATATTTCCTACACACTTAGCATAGCCGTCATTCAAAATTGCATTCAGAAATAATGTTGTCATACAATACTGTGCTCTATTTAAGATCATGATACCATCTGACCTACAGCCACAGACATCATTTAAATATATCTTGTTAAGTAGATTAAAGTTTTTACACAACGATACAATGATATTTTGTATCTATATATTGTTTCCTGACGTATTCATAGTGACGACTGATGTTTTGTAACTTCAGAGCTTTTTGCGAAAGTTCTGTTATTGTTAATATTGAGAAGTCAGTATTGATGACAGCGCGACAATTGACATTTAGGAAGAAGAGAACATGTTCCTACCACAAGTAACATGGAATTAGGACAGGAATATGATGGCAGATGGTTAATAATGATGAACAATTGGAATTAGTTTAAGCAAAAGTAATTCAAGATCTTACATGACAATGGCCGATTGTTATAATCAGCTAATATGTCTTGTATCTCACGTGTCACGTGTATCTATCTTGTAACTCCTCCTTTTCCCACGTGGTCCTACCTTGAAACTTTGCGTTCAAGACTTCAAAACGAGCCCTACAAAAAATCCATTTATTTATATCCTCGACGTTTTTCAATATCCAAAACTCACAAGTCCTTTCCAAATCAATTAAAACTAAAACCATTAATCACAACCTCACACGGCGCATCAAATTCCCATCCCATCTCGATTCGACTTCACAAAATCGATACTATGAATACGATAGTTCAATACACAACAATAAAATATCGTTCAAGGTTGCTCAAATCCGGATCGAAGATCGCGTCAGTGAGCGGCTGAACTGTGAACTATTGTGTGGAACTTATCCATTGTAGTTAAAAGTTTAAAGAATGTCATAGTACCACGCCCAACAACTGGTGAACGGGTGGGTCACAGTGGTAAAAAGCTTTTTAGAGGCCTTGATGTTACGAGATAGTTTTAGTGATAGTGATATTGTTTTGTATGAATGTGCGTGTAGTAACTTGGATTAACACGTGTGTTATTTCAATCACATCTCAGAGAAGTACGAATAAAAGTGTTACATTCCGTTTTTTTTTTTTTGTGAGTGGCTTCTCGCAGTTCATCCTATAAGGTTGTCGACTGCTTAACCGGGCTTGCCTGTGGTGGCCTTAATATAATATTAAAGCCTCCAGCCAGGGCTTATAAAAAACTTACAAACTAAGCGACTACACGCTAAGGGCACCCCCTGTGGGGTACGGGCCTCGGCTTAGGGCGTCGCTGGGGAGAGGACAGCTAGGGACGGGCTGGATCGAACTGGGTGTTACATTTCGTGCAAAGATATTTTTAGTAAGATTTTTGGCCATGCTTGAAAGGTCCAAAGACATGTTTACTCGGCAGTGTCCAAAGTTGCACATCTAGCTTTGACCCCCGACTTTTAGATCTTCCCTTAGAACTAAATTGCAACTAGATTATATCGCTTGTTATTGATTATGAGATGGAGTCCAGTGCAGTCATTTTGATATAAGGTGATGATATACCGTCGCTATAGTGTGAATTTGAACTAAGTAAGGACCTTGAACTTACAGTTTTCTTGCGAGACGTTTCTGATTCATCATCTTCATCATCCGACTTTGCGCACTGCTGAGTCTATACTCAGCAGTGGGCAAAGTCAGATGATGAAGACGCGGCGATTGGGAGAAGGAAAGAGAGGCCTATGCCTCTCTTTCCTTCTCCCAATCGCCTCGTTCCTGTGCTACTTTCATACAGGTTCAACCCGCAATGACAACAGTGTCATCTGCCATCTCCCATCGGACTACCGACAATTTTTCTTCAAGTTCTCATTTCTGATTATCTGAAGTCTAATTTTCACTTCTCTCTCACCTTCTTAAAACAGACACCTAATCTATATATTCTTTTAATTTTCTAGGTAATACTAGTCCGCGGCCACTACGTGTCGTACCTGCCACTGTGCAGCCGCAACGAGCCAGTGTTCCTGGCGGTGTGCACGCCTCTGGCCATGCCCGAGACGCGCGAGTGTGTGGTGCACGGCGCCACCAACGTCTTCACCACTGTGCACGCCATGGACATGAAGATACTGCATATTGATACCAAGTAAGTAGGATAACTACTACACTAACTAAACTTAAATCAACGCTTCTGCTGACGAGAAGCAGCTAATTTCAGCATCATCAAAACTAGTTCAGTACCAACGCTCTTACAGCATCCAAAACTCCATATTCTCCAAAAATCTTTAAACCTTAAAAAGCATACAAAGTTGGCAGGTTCACAGAAACATTCCTGCAGGACACAGGAATCAGCTTTATGGAAAACACAGAACCACTCGTGGCGATGCTTCAGGGATGCTTATTGTAGCGGCATCAATGCCGCCACAAGAAAAAAGCAACGAAGCAAATATACATCGCAACAAAAAGAACCGCAGCGCCATCTACAACTCAACAAAATCCTGCATCGCGCAAGTGAAGTTTACATTGCGATTTGAATGTATACAACAGTCCGAATATCAACTATCGGGCAGTTGCCCACCAGACACAACAACCGTCTGGTTCGGAGGATCCTCCCCTTTTCAATGGAGGTATGCGGGACTTTACTCTCTGTACCGCATACCTCCAAACTGGTGACCCTCGACATTGAACGTCAGCGCAGCCTTCGTGCAACTACCTCAGAGTGACGTCATCATCACTTCCCATCGTGACCTCAAGCTTTCGAGCAGCGAGTCATACAGCCAGCCAGTACCCACGGCTTCTACGGGTATCCTGACCACCAGAATGCAGCTGACGCGCATTCCTGGTCAGCATCCTCAGCCTCTCATCATCCTCAACCTCATCAGCGACCTTGGCAAGCACACTGCACCTTCGGCCAGTCACATGAAGAGCCACGAAGAACCTCTCCTGGTCGACCCCAAGCAGTCACGTCAATACGTCGCACAGCTCCGACCCACTGGAGCCAGCAGCACCACTCCGACTCACTGGAGCCTACAGCATCATCCCGACTCACTGGGATGACATCACCCCGACTCACTGGGGCACCGCATACAGTTCCGACTCACCGCGAACTCTGCGACTTCCGGTTCCGACCCACTGGAACCAACCTTCCACTGGCCTGGCAAGCATCTCAAGATGTATGAACGACTCATCCACTATCGACCTCCGGTCTCAGGAGGGGAGTGATGTAGCGGCATCAATGCCGCCACAAGAAAAAAGCAACGAAGCAAATATACATCGCAACAAAAAGAACCGCAGCGCCATCTACAACTCAACAAAATCCTGCATCGCGCAAGTGAAGTTTACATTGCGATTTGAATGTATACAACAGTCCGAATATCAACTATCGGGCAGTTGCCCACCAGACACAACAACCGTCTGGTTCGGAGGATCCTCCCCTTTTCAATGGAGGTATGCGGGACTTTACTCTCTGTACCGCATACCTCCAAACTTATGATCAGCAGTGGACGTCTTTCGTCTGAAATTATGGCCTAAACAATAAGGACTGATTGATACTGCAACGCTAGTTTTCATTCCCAAAATGCTATCTCAGCATCGTAACGTAGTTGATAGTAAGAGACTTTAGAACCTAACTCGAATAGAAGAAGTTGAAACTGAATAATACACTGCAAAATGCTACAGAGACAAGACAATATAATAGTCCGACAAAATCAAGTACTGTCGCACAAACGCGATCTAGATTTACATGAACTACAACAAACAAACACCCCACTGGTTCAAGGCTTTACAAACAATAAACAATACGCTATGTGTAACTGTCACAGGACTACTGTCCATCAAAGGCTGAAATGTATGACAACATCTCTATTGAGCTTGCTTCATATTCATGCATGTCGTCAGTTCGTCACCGACATTCAATGGCACGAAATAATAAGACGAGTTGAAATATATGCAATGGTAAAGAGATGAGTCGCACTCGACATTCAAGTACAAATAATCTGACGGTTTTTTATGCAGCTGTCGCCTTGTAATGTGGAATTTATACGTAGAGAATAACGTTGTTGAAAGGGTGTTGGCTCTGAATGGTCAATGTCATTGATATAGTCCTCAGAAGTGTCATTTGCATTAGCTGCAGCATTCGATCTTTGATCATGTTTCAGTATTGTCATTTATAATTTCTTTTGTATTATTGGATCTTGGATATATATTTGTTTTATTAGTTTCATCTTCAATGAGATATAAGGACATAATCAAAATTTCAATTATATTTTCAGTTAAATTAAGATCACTAATATCTTGAAGGAATCTACGTTCTCTGTTCAATTGTTTCCCACGTTTGAGCTTTCTGCCTACTTGCCTGCCCTTATAAGTACTCAGCCCAGCCAATAGCAACATAATTAATATCTAATTTATTCAAATGCTCAAGCCATCGGGCCTTTCATTGCACTATATTTCCGTGTCTGGTGTTGAAATGTAAACACGGCTGTCACCTGCTCGGAAGCAGACAGACTTTGCATACAATGCCAAAGTTACAAGCTCCCGTGAAACTCTGGATTAGTGCGGAGAACACACTGGTTTATCTTTAAGATCTTATGTTAGTTTCCAGAAGTGATATAGAAAATCTTGAGTAACCAAAAATACCTAAAGATATTGCGCTTCTTGTTCTTTTCAAGTCGATAGCTAACTCCTGAAATTATTGAGGCCTAGTTAGTGGCTACGTTAATTGCAACATCGGTGGCATTAATAAAATAAAGTTCAGGTATTGTGACAAAAATATAAAAGCAAATAGCTAAGAGAAACTGTTACCATTTGAAAAATCAACTACATTTCACATCCCAATAAGAGTGAATCCAGCACATTTATCGATAGATCCTCCTGCAAACAATGCTACCATCAACAATACTGATGATAAAAATATACAAGAAACATAATAAATAGATAAAGATGTAAGTCAGTAAACTCGTTTAAAAAAGAATGAATTTTGTAGTCATTTACATATGAGACTCAACTAAAAACAACACACAACATCTGTAAACCTATCAAAGATAAATGTAATATTATTTATTTACAACTATTTGCAGTCAACATTTCCAATAATTTAACTTGATTTAAACATAAAATACAAACGGATTTAACATAAATGATACCAAGAATGACGCCATACAGTGTCTCCCTATTAATTAACAGACAAGTCGATATGTACGACACATTTAAAATCATAGGTTATTTTTAAGCGTACACACACGAAGCTACAGAAGTTGGAGAAAACTTGTTAAACATTATTAGGTTATCGACAAGCCGGCCCTCCATAGCTGCATGCTGAGCTATGGCCTAAAAAGCTATCTTAACCGTAGCTGAGAAAAAGGTACAATAATACATGATCCAAGAAAGTCAGCAAAAATGACCACCAACACAGATAAACACATGATGTCCAGAAGTCTGCAAACTGCGAACTATCGGGCTTGAGAAGGCAGACATTAAAGAAACTATAGGATTGAGCGTATTGCCAAAGAAAGATTATTGTTTCGCAGATTGCAAAGTGGAATGCAATTTAGATTTTGGAGCTCCCTCGCATATACTGAAGATTTCTTACAAAGATGAAGAGGCCCAGGAAATTTTCATTGAAAAAAAAAATATTTTGGGTCGACTTGACCATCTCAATTAGAACGCACTTTTGAATCTTTAGCTTATAATTACGATTATTATATCGAACGACCTGTTTCGTCACCAGTGAAGCCCTACCTTATAATGATCTATGATTTATATGTTAAGCGGATCACGCACGACCATATGTCACAAAGTCTATAATGTTCTATTGCATCTGGTAGTCGTAAACATTATTGTTCTGTCTTTTGCGACATTATGCGGGTTTCAATGAGCCCTACGTCACATAGATGCAAATATTTAGTTGTTTAGTTTATGAGTTGTTGCCGTGCGCTTAGCGGGTGATTTTAATATTGATTATTAATATTATAATGATGTGAAGTTTGTTGGCTTTGTGTAGGACGATTGAGTTATTCTTGCTGGTATTATTTTTATTTTCTTCTTTGTATTGAGATCTTGTTGTATTGTTGATGCTACTAGAATTTGTATTTTGTAATAAATTAATAATCACATTATTCTAAAAAATCTAATGATTGGTTAATTACTTGGAAGGCTTCCGTATTCAATTACCGTATTGACCTGTAGACTTTAAAGTGACCTTCCTTGACAAGCTGTTTTTTCTAAGAATATATTTTGGTTGTAAATTGGTACTCACATTAAAATATCCCATAAATTTAATGTCCAGCAGTATACGTTAGACTAGTAGTAATATTCTCGATCAGCGACACCGATGGTCAAAAAGATGGATGGTCTGAGTTCGTTTCGGTGTTTCTTCTCAGGATAGTCAGCTAGAAAACACCGGCCTCATCTACCTTAAAATGACCAAAATAGATTGACGTGTAAAAGTGTAATGTTTAACCTACTTACAAAATAAATGTCCAAATACCAAATTCATGTGGTCAACTCCTTAGGCTCAATTTACACTAAAACGCACGCATGCGCTTTTTCGATCTTCGAATTTTCGGACGCGTTCGTCTTTTTTTTGAGGTTAGAAATGTGTGTACTAAATTGCAAAGATAAAAGTCACTGAGCTATGCACATTTCTGCGTCAACATGCTTTAACTCTTATCTACTTTGACACCCGCAATGGTCGATAGAATGTCACTTTATTTAGAACCTCTTTATAGACTATTTGATTAATAGCTTATCCGTGACTTGTAACATCTTCTCTAATTTACAGGTTGCCAAAAAAAACATTTTCTCATTCTACGTCCACACATACAACAATAATCCGTTTAAAATTATTTGATTGATTGTTTATTCATCTAAAGCGGCCTTTGATATTAAAGTCATAATATTGTTCTTTAAATCCCTATCAAACCTACTCTTAAATTATTGAACAGTTAAATGACATGATTATTTATAATTCATTGAGATTTCCAATGAATTTAAAAGGTTAAGAGTCGTTACTTGTACCAGTTTACTTATAGGCAGATATTTGAATAATTGAGTATTTATTATGAGTAATGAGGTCCTGCTAAATGTTACAATTTGAGAATAGGTTGACATATGGAATTGTTAGGGTTCCTTAACAGTTCTGTGGAACATTTGAGATCCCCACATCATCCTCTAAGATCGGTAACACAGTATGTTAACAGTTTTATATAACCATGTACTGTAGGGGCAGGGCAGGCATATTGATCGCAAAACAGATAGTCGTGGAGTTGAAAAGTTCTACAAGACGAAGCGTTGGAAGGCTTCCCACAAAGTAGACTGATGACCGAAGACAGGTCGATCTTGCAACAATTGATAAAGACCAGGATATGCATCTGTTGACGTCTTTCTGCTGAAATGTTGATAATGATGTAGGCACAGTAGGATGATGTTCTAGTATCTGATGTTTAACGTGGTTTTACAGAATAAAGAAGCACGTAGAATGGTGATAGAGTAAAGTTTAAACCGAACACAAGTATTTTCAGACCAAAAACATAATGTAAATAAAAGAAGCAATATTTTTTTCTTGAGAGCAATCGCTTCGAAACAATCGACTTTTACTTTCGTGACACTTATTAATGCAAATCAAAGACTTATTTATTCCTAATTACGCCATTATCAAAACATTGTATCTATTGCCGTTTTCAAAAATGACAGTCGCAAAATCGTATTTAAGATAAATATAATGAGTTAATAAAACCACTCTAAAGTATTGCCAATGACCCACATACTGTGTAGAAAACTCTTAACTTGAAGCATTTAATAGCTAAAGATAAATGCAAATATTAGTGTTATATCGATTACAATCGCTTTATCAGCTAATCAAATAATTGTTAACTCTTACTGTGTGGCGTTAAGGTCGATATTATTTGAATAGGGATATTGAAACAGCTGGTTTAAAGACACCAGACAATCCACTTATGATTTTGAAGAGATTTACGTTAGTTAAGTAAGCAAATTGTAATGTGTATGAGCCAATCGCTACTGTTGCTTTGAGTGTACTTAAGGTCAAGTTTATAGACCTAAACAAAAACCAATATTGCAGTTTTTTTTAATAGATAGGAAATTTAAATAAAGGCTTGGCATATTGGCTTGACTTCACAAAAGTAACAATGTCCTTAAATTAACTGCACTTTTGAAAATTGATGACAGTACTAAAGGAAATGGTGACGGGCGGGCATTTTGGGGGACTGTTTTTTATGTAAAATTGACGTTCAAAAAGTGCTGGCTCTCAGCCTAATTTGAATATAAGACTTTAAAAATTAGATTTTAATTTTAAATTAAATTACACTACAGTCACTCATAAAACAAAGAGAAAATAGAATAGAACTATATAACCTACAAATTGAACGATAAGTAAAATCATTTAAAAATAATTGTTATAATTAATCCTAAGGTCGTAGTTAAATGTATCATCATCTTGTAAAAAACGACAAAGACCACCACCGGCCTTAAAACAATTAAAAAACACAATAAACAAATACCCAAAATTACCAAATCAAGAACGATTAAAAGTAAAATTAATATGAACTTGAAAAACAAACACAATCTGTTGGGGTCATCTGAACCATCAATCATTTGAACCTTGAAAAACTACAATGCTTCATTGGGTACTGTTCCATAATGTTTGCATAATAGCCAGAAACACTGGTCTGATTTCTAAATAATTATTGTCTATGTTATTAGTCTTTAGTCTCTGGTTCTTTGCCTTGAAACTAAGCTAGTGTTAATAAGATGCTTTTTAATTGAACTAAATCTAATTTGATGTTTACGAAACCTTACATTTACTACTATCGAAATTCATGTTGTTTTTTTTAAGTTCATTAGTGTTACACATTTTACGATGTTCAATTACGAATTAATCAAACAAATTGAGAACTGGATCATTAAAAGGACTTGAAATCATGCAATATTGCATACGAATTAGTTTAATTAATTAACTTATCGCAATCCATCGCTCTATGTACATGATACATTCTCACAAATTTATCTTATACTTGAATTTGCGCAACACGGAGATCCGGGTTCGTACGTCCAATATAGTATTTAGTCAGGCCGATGGACAACCAAATCCGGACAAAGATACCTAGGTACTATTGATAAAAAAATACCAAGTCCATGAAATTATTATCTATCCAAGTCTATTCGTTATTAAATTGATAGTAAAATCGACGTTGTAGAAAAAACTTGCCAAGTTGATAATAGGGTCATATTTTTAAGAAAACGATTTATCGTGTTTTATCATTTATATACGATCAAGGAAAGATCCAAGCTCTGTGTTCACTGGTATTTTCAAAAGACACATGTCAGAGTCATAGACCATTCTGTAATTCTGAAATGCTTGGCCTATTATTGATCTTACTACTTTTATATGCCGAATTTTTGGGATAGGAACTTGGCCTTTTTTATATTTTTGTTTTTTGGGGTATACTGTTTTACAAGAAATAGCTGCTTAAGGTAGCCATGACCCATTGGTCATGGCTACTTGAAGTAGCTATTTCTTAAACAGCGATTGGGCATTCCCAATCGTCCTCTATAAGTCGGAAGAATATAAATCCCTATTAGGTACGTGTGTTTACAGTAAGACTTCTCGGCATCACCGAACCAACGATGCCAAAGTTAGAGGAATTGTGCAATAGAGATATTTCCCTTAATTATACATATTTAGTCCTCAACTTAATGTATCCAAAATATTGTACGCGTATTCTGTTTTATCAAATCAATAAAAATTTAAACTAAGAAAAACATCACCACCACCACCATCACCAGAGCTACACTGTGATCGCCAACCCGCCTGCCAAGCGTAGCGATTATGGCAGCCTCTCCCTTTGGGGGAGGTCAAAATTCAGCAGCGTGACTTGTAAAAGTGATCACTTTTTACGAAGATGTGACGTCACGCGAAGTTTCGACGCACTGTTTCGTCTTCAGTTTTTGTTTGGGTGGCTAAAGAGAAATACGTATCCAATATTTTTAATGATCTAACTGGCGAATTAAATAGTTTTTTTTACCCTATTTTAATTACTCGTCTCAGTAACTGAAGCAATCCATATCAAGAGGTATTAGAATGTTAAGTTCAATACTTATCGTATGTCTTCTGTTTGTCCAGTAGCGAATGGCATCTGGGCTGGGAGAGAAGTTCACTGCACGGCGTCAGCTGGTACCATCTGCTACATCCTGACTGCTGCAAGGAGGCGCAAAGCAAACATCGGTTAAGTGAGTATTCTTTTGTTTTTGGCTGGGTTATCATCAAATGACTTCTCGCGCTCTAAGCAAAGCTAGACAGGACTTGGCTTTCGCATTGCCATTGACATGGCTAGACAGGGCATTTAAAGAAAGTCAGTAATTGTGTGACACTTCCTCCCGCTCTAAGCAGAGCTGGAGGGAGTGTCACACGATTACTGACTTCAAATGCCCCGTGCGTTCCTGGTCTGCAGTAACTCTTGCGAACAATTCCGCAACAAGAGAATTCTCTAGTTTCGGTTTCTCATTCAACTTTTCTGTCGCAAGTCTGTTGGAAGATTTCTGTTGAAATAAGCAGTACCTACCTTTGTCCTTTTGTATATTCATGTTTTTTTCTGTTATTATCTGTTATGTGGGTACATTAACGAATAATATGTTGAAAAGCATCATCTTCGCATAACCTTTTCTCAAAACGACTGCTAAATGTTTGGTCGCTTGTCTTTCAGTCTCTCTAGACTAGATCCGGGTGAATATTAAAATGTTGTTTGGAGCGACACCTGACCTCCACAATCCAATTATTGGGCAATTCGTACTGATAGTTTAAGGTTAAGTTGGGCTAGTTTTCAGAAAGTTGACTACCTATAATGTAGGTACCTATTTCGGGTTTGATATTTTAGCGCAGGGTTCAGATGGTTTTACGCCAACCTCCTGTCGTCACCTTGATTTGTAAAAAAAAACGATTGTCGATGGGCTGTATGCTTGGGGGAGTCCTATTCCATTAGTGGACCAGAAATTAAGAATTACATTTATATTGACAAACTTACTGAGAGAACGATACACAAAAATAAAATCAAAGCAGATAATATTTCTATTCGATTGGAAATATTATTTATTTTTTGGACCCTAAGGTTGGCTAGTAGAGACGTACGTATGTAGTTGTACCCTAAGGTGCCTTGTTACATAAACTCCGCCTATGTACCACTACTGTACAAGTGTACATACAATTTAAATAAATAAGTAGTTTATACGACACAACCACTGTTTAATTTATAAATAGGTACCATTTCTTGAAGAACCTAAACAACGTTACAAACTTATGTAACTCAACATAAAAAAAACTTTAATAATCATAACATTTAGATACAAACAGTGCTCCTAACGTAATTCCATAACACAACTCGTGCGCAGGCCGGACCCGTCAATCTCGCAGTAAACTGCACGCCTTAATAGATCTCTAAACGAGTGCGCATGCGTCCATTGTTTGTGATTAATGATGTAGCATCTCTATGTCCTGGTGGACGAAAAGCGTGGGAACTTTTATTGTTTCTAAGAGCGTTAAAAATTGGGTTCAGAACGGCGAAATTTTCGACATGATTTCTGCAAAATTGTAAGTGAATTTTATTCAAGATTATTAAAAGAAGTTGGCTATAATATAGGATCTTAAGTGATGTGATGCGTTTTATGGATTGCTCGGTATAACTACGTTTCTGTTTTGAGTGTTTGATACTTCATTAAAGGTTAAATAATTGGAGAATAACCCATTGTAGCTAAGGGTCCTGATCTACATGAACCTAGATCCCTTGGCTAAAAAATCGCTTAGTAGATGAATAGCGGTCTTGAATGAACTCAATCTATCTCGTGAGCCGTTGCTTTCTCAGTTTCTTTCTGGCAGCACAGCTCAAAGACTGTGCTAAATATTTAAGTGGGTTCAAACAAAACGAATGTCGCAAAAAGATGACAATCAACTATCGAGTACATCTCGCACGATCGCTCGATAACCTACGACAACACAAAAGCGTTTAACGCAAACTTATCTGCGACAACACACGTTGGAGAAAGTCGACGACTTGACGCGACGCGACGTGACCATCTTGTGTGAACCTTCCCTTACGTGAGCGATTATATCGACTAAATCGAGCACTCGACTAAATATTACTAAACAAATCCCAACTCTATATCCCCAGCATAATGTTCCGTTTTCAAAATCTTGCTCAAAACTCGTGACTTCGCGCTTGACGCAAACTTGGTAAATCCAAAATTGGAACACTTTCGGAGGATTCGCGCTAAGATGTTCATAAGTCAAATGTCAGGCAAATAGAGGATGCTGCGGCAATAAACTATCGACGAGTAATGAAGTACATGACGTAAAAGTTATTCAAATGCAAATAGACCATAAAATCATTCCGAACACGGATATCATCCATCGAATGTTTGAATATTTTCTTAATGAAAATGGTAATTTATTATTAAAATATATGTAGATTTCCACAATCATTAGAATTTGAACTGAAACTGATCAAACGTTCAAAACATCAGTCGTCTGAAATGCGGAGCTCATAACTTACGTGTCGAACATTTAATCTAAATCTACGCCTATTTCTAGTTAGAATGAGAATTAATTACTACAATTTACATTCATATCATTATGTCATTCGTTAAGGTGCGCGTAGGCAGAGCTCTGAATACAGCTCACAAATCAAGCCCACTTTAGCCAAACATACCGGTATAAACATACTGGCAGTTTGCCGACCTACAATCGTAGCTTCGTCAATCTCTTCCTCTAAAACCAACAGTCGAGATTGCACAAATGATCGGCTGGCATTAACCCTCATTACTCTCCTGCAAACGTAAATTCTTAGTTCGAAATATGAAATAATTCAGCTGTCACGTAGACATAAGACGTATATTCGAATGACGGATTCGATTTATGAAGTTTGTCGGATCGGAATCGTACTTGGCAATGCATTGCAGTCGAGTCATCATTCGAATGATTCGATAATCGGTAATGACAAGGACGGTTCTCTGCTTGTGCGGTGACCTTTGGAAATTATATTGGGTTTGGTTTAGCGGTAACTGCTTTGATTGCGTTTTATTATTAGTTTTTGTTATTGATATCTACTACAAGTACAGAGATTATTGTTGCCTTGCCAATATTAATTTTCAAAGAGTTTTTTGTCAGATAGCTAAATTAAAAGACCTGCTTGAACTTTTCTTTGGTCTTTTGTATAAGTGTTTGGTTCCAAGCGCGACTGCACGGGGTCCTGGTCCAGGCCGGGCAAAAAGTGTCATTGCGTTTTCCATAAGGAATATCTCTGTGACAGCCCGGAGTTTGGAAGTTAGAGCACGTTAAGCCGTACCGTTGGTCCTGCACCACCAGATCTGTATCCGGTCGCACAAGCACGTGTGCATTATAATATATCCCGTGCCGATGACTGATCTCCTATGAGATTGGTGGCCATGGCCGAAATTGGTCAGGAGTACTATTAGGCTGCGATTCCACCACAGATATACCTACGAGGATGCGTAGCGAGGGATGTGTTTGTTAAGAACCAATAGAATCGCTTGCGCTGAGCAAGGCTAGATAAATCCTTATCCCTCGCTACGCAACCTCGCACATCTGTGGTGGAAACGCAGCCTAAATGTAGTAGTTTCATCCGGAACTATGCTACCATTGTTCAATATATCATGAGCAAAATGTCCTATACCGACATACTAAATCAAAATAAACAAACAGTGGCTATATAATTGCCAACGTAATGACCCATGATTTACAGCTTAGTCAAGAATACATCAATTGCTTGCTTAACTGTCTTAAAAGGCCAATTCATATGTTTTACGAGGAATTCAGAATGCTTTATAACTATTAATATCACTTCGTGAAACGTTTATTACATCGGGTTATTATATTAGCCTATCAGGACGGTTTGCACCAGCCAACGTTATCTTTTTAACTCCGAGTTTTTGCTAATAGGATCTTATAAAACAAATCCTATTTATAACTATTATAAATGCAAAAGTTTGTATGTTTGTTACTCAATCACGCCAGAACGGCTAAACGGATCTGGATGAAATCTGGCACAAAGATAGATTATAGTCTAGAATAGAACATTGGTTTTTTATTGTTGGGATAATTGCCGACATTCGCGCGGGGAAAAACACAGACAGAAGCTAGTATTTCATACATAATTTGCCCGTATCACGGACCGAGCTCCTCTTCCACTGGCATCTAAAAAATTGTGTCGGATAATGTACAGTTTTAAACTCTCCAAACCTGAACCAAATTATATTATTGCTAAGTTTATTGCAGTTATCATAAATGACATGTCCCGTAGAGGCGAGACAATATTTCTATAGAATATTGTTCCGTCCTGTAAAGTTAGGCGATTCTTTTAGGTACAAAGAGTTAATTCCTTTTCAACCATGGCTTAAGAATCGAATCAACACAGTTGGTGTCAATGCCTATTCTTCGTTATGATTCGAATTATAAGATAGAATAGGGATGTTGCCTGGGTAAAAAATATGATTCTATTTAGTCCGTCAGTTAGATTATCGAAATATATTGGACACGTATTTTTTATTTAACCAAATTAATAAAAAATTACGAAGATTAAACGCATCAAAAATGTGGGGGCTTGTAACGTCACTTTCCAGTAAAAACTGTACTCGGTAAGTGACGTAACACGAGTTTTAACGCCCTGTTTCGTCTTCATTTTTTGTTTACGTGACAAAAGAAAAAATTTGTGTCCAATATTTTTTGGTTATCTATCTGACGGACGAATTAGATTGTTTTAATCAAATACCCTATTTTGTTAAGCTCATATTCGATTTGCTCAGTCGGAATTCTTGAAAACTCTATGGAGCTCAATAATTTCGCTTTTTCTTACTTTTGCGACTCTGTGTAGGTTAGATTCAAATCTTTTTAGTCCGTACTTAGATTACCGAAAAACATTCGACACGTATTTTGAAGACTACGCATTGCGTTGAAATTTTTCTCCAGATTCCTGAACTTTGGTGCGTTGAATCTTTGTTTAAGTTAAAACGACAAAAACGACGTGACCAAAAGTTTTGATAATCTAACTAACGAAAAATATCCTACTATACTACTTCCTACTGGATGGATGGATGGATGGATGTTTGTTACTCTTTCCCGCAAAAACTACTAGAACGGATTTTGATGAAATTTGGCACAGTGGTCGATTACAGTCTGGAATAACACATAGAATACTTTTTATCCCGGGAATATGTTCCCTTGGGATAATTTTCCACAATCACGCGGGCGGAGCCGCGGGCGGCAACTAGTAGAATCATATTTTGTTCATAGATACATATATAATTGAATATTTAAACTCCTACAATATTCTTTCCACTAAGATTATCTCGAGCCATATTAAGCATTTATTGCCATTCTTTGTCGCAGCTCATAGACAATTTATTACTTATTGCAATCAGATACAAACGTCTTGGGTTCAATTAATTGTCATAGAGTAAGCGTAGATACTGTCCCTTGAAATATTTCATTTACATAATATTGCTTTTAATTTATTATTAGTGACTGTCGATGGTGTAAGGACAGCGAAGACTTGATTGCAAGGAAAAACAGTGTCTGATTAATTTATAAAAGTGTTGGTACAGATGTTATTTTGTTTTTGAAGTGAAAACCTCTTTAGGCGTGTTGAGCACTTTTTGGGTGAACAAAAATCTTGCATCGTCATAATCATAATAATTTATTTTAATTCAGACAACCATTGATCCTTAACAATTACATTCTTTATGTATACTGTGTATATATGTGCTTTTTAGGTGAACAAAAATCATGGAACTCGCATCATAGTCACCGAACGCTTTAGCTTAGTTTTTAGCTTAGTTTTCACTTCTATCGGCAAAATATCTGTAAGGAATAGATTATATTCATAGATTATAGTCTAGAATAGAACATTGGTTTTTTATTGTTGGGATAATTGCCGACATTCGCGCGGGGAAAAACACAGACAGAAGCTAGTATTTCATACATAATTTGCCCGTATCACGGACCGAGCTCCTCTTCCACTGGCATCTAAAAAATTGTGTCGGATAATGTACAGTTTTAAACTCTCCAAACCTGAACCAAATTATATTATTGCTAAGTTTATTGCAGTTATCATAAATGACATGTCCCGTAGAGGCGAGACAATATTTCTATAGAATATTGTTCCGTCCTGTAAAGTTAGGCGAAAGTTTTAGCTTAGTTTTCACTTCTATCGGCAGTCCCAAAAGACTGCCCCGCATGTTTTTTTTGTTTTTTATACCCAAATGAAAAAAAAAGTACTTAGACTATGTAGGTTGTTCCATGTGTGTGGTCTTATTTAAGTGTGATATTGGGTATAGCTAAAAATACTGACTCCAAAGTTCCGAACATATAACTAACTTTTCAAGCAGTTTGTTTCAGTTGATGGTATATCAATCACAGATGTCACCACTGCTGCCACTGCAACTGCATTAGACGGCTTGAAAAGTGATTTGTTTGGAACTTTTTATTCAGTTTATGTGGTCGGTTTTTGCAAAAAACTAATTATTTTTTTGTTTTGCCATTGTTTCCTTAATCAAATCAATATCAGCTACCTAACATCACCCTTAAATATGACCACGCACTTCTGAGACACCCTGTATAATAAGTATGTTGCTTAAAAAATCTTTGAAACCAACCGGTTACCGGCTACCCGCGACCCTCACCAGGTCATCGGTCCACCTTGTGAGAGGCCTTCCAACGCTACGTCTTTCGGTAAGCGGTCGCCACTCCAGAACTTTTCGGTTCCATCGACCATCCGTTCTGCGAGCAATGTGCCCTGTCCACTGCCACTTCAATTTGGCGATCCTTCGGGCTATGTCGGTAATCGTTGCGCACGTACAACTCCCTGATTACAAGGTCTTTGAAACCAATATCACCACGCGAAGGTAGATCTGTTTAAATGTTTAATTAGAACTCTATGTACTTAATTATTGTAAGTTATTACTACGGTTTCCCCAGCAGAATTATGTCCTGCGTAAAAACACACTCAATAAATATTATTATGTAAGGATGTGACAATCCCAACACGGATTCAGTAGAGGCTTGAATTAATTACTTTAATAAATAAGTAATAAATTAATATTAATATGTCTATTATACCGTTAGTCTCGTAAGTTAAGTGCCGGACGTTAGACAGTAAATCACATGGGAAAATTTAAAGGGTGTTTTCGATTTGTAGCGGTCGAATTTGAAATTATTGGCATTATTTAAGTGGCTGTGGGCAGGAGGAGTCGAAAGGTTCTGGAGTAGCGACCGGGTTCTGCGAGACGAAGCTTGGAAAGACTCCCACAAGGTAGACCGATGACCGGATGAACGCCCACACAGGACCAGATGTGGTGACTCTTGGGGGAGACCAATATCCAACAGAGGACGTCCTTCGGTCGAAATGATGATGAACGATTAATATAATATTCTATTATACCGTTAGTCTCGTCTGTTGAATTACCAGACCTTAGGCAGTAAATCATATGGGGAACTCTAAAGGATGCTCTCGATTGATAACGGTTGAATTTGAAATCGTTATCAATATTTTAGGATAATAATAGTAAACGAATACCTTGGTAATTTCAATGCATGAAAGAATTAATGAGAATATAAATATGACAAACGATAAAAAAAACTAAAAATATCTGAAGTAGAACTAGATACTTTGAAACTTTGGAAATACGAAATATTCTAAAGCTAACAAAAAGATTTTTGATGTAGGAAAATAATTTTGAAGAAAACAAAAAAAATAATTAAAAACAAATATTAGAAAAGCACTCGTTAATGATTTTAAAATTAAATGTTAGGAATTCACATTTCGAAATAACTTGGATAACTTTAGAAATAAAAAGGAATTCTAAAACATCCTGTAGTTACAAACTAACAATTAACACCTATATCTGTATTTCCTTTGCTTGTTTGACTTAGTAATTTATGTAAAAATAATAAACACTATTAATATTATCGTTATTATAATAGGAACTCTTATTATAGACCACTCTAGTATATTTTAGGAGTATCTAGATTTTATATTTGAATAAATGTCCCACGGGTTGATAAATATTCCAAGTACTATAATCAAATTAAAATCGATTTCCAAATAGGGTACATTTATGTTAATTAAACCACAAATATTAATATTGTTTGTTTACGATATCTAGAATGAAACATACCTACAGAATGATTTTAAATAAATCTCTAAAGGTGATTTTAGGTCTTAAGAATATAAGTAAATATTTTGTAATATGGAAGCAACCTTGAAATCGCGAAAAAGAAGTAAGCTGTTGCCTACACTTTGCACCAATGTTCTGAATAGCTAATTTTTAGGGTTCCGTACGTCCCATTTAAAAAATAGAACCCCCATAGGATCACTTGTGTGTCTGTCTGTCACAGCCATTCTGCTCCTAGTATACTGAACCGATTCAGTTGAAATTTGGTACACTTGTGAGCTTCAGTGACCTAAACACAGACGTGTAACAGATATTATTTTCACAGATTAAATGTCGCCTTTATAAATACCTAGGTTGTAAAAGTAGCTTGAAAACTTACGAGTGAGCATTGAGGCTTCACAAGTATGTAAATTATTTCCTGCTCTTCAAATTTCAATATATTAAAATTGATATAAGCAATCTATAATTAACAATTAATTATAATTGTAGCAAAAAGGTAAAGCTAGTTAACGTAACTCTATCTTAAATTCATCTATTTAAGTCGATCGTGTCCAAATTAATAACGACCATTTGTATTACAGAACTATAAAAAGGGCTCGGCGATTAAATACCAATAAATAATCACCGATACTTACAATCGTTTAGTAATAAATAATAATCTCGAATAACTTTATAAGGGAAAGCTGTTCAAACATAATAAAACGTTGCAGTAACTATAAACAAATAAAACTAACTAGAGGTGATCACAGTTCGTATTAGCGTCGTTAGGTATCGATAAACACACCAAATGGATTTCGTAAACATCGGTCATACGAATCGAGAATCGATTTATCTCCGAATTGATCGACAAACAAACGAGTATACCATTTATGACGATTCGACGGACGCAAGAATCGGATACCTTTTACGGCGATTCGTATGATCGGCCGGACCATTCCTGGCTCATGTAAATTACTATCATAACATCATTGTCAAAGTCAAACACCTTGTATAATCGAGGACTGCAGTCAAGGAAATTCCAACTCTATCTGCCTGCAATAAAATTAAGTTTGAAATGTGATTGGAGTTGTCTTGTTACTAAACGGAAGTGTTAAATAGTGTTAGCCGCACCTCGATAATCTTTAAATTAACGACGTTCTAATTTTAGGGCTATTCAATTATAACTATTCACACTGAGATTGTGTTTGTCTATTTGTCATTTGATTTGTTACAGTTTTATGAATGAAATGAATGATTCTTCCTGCTGCCGAAAGAATACACTAGAGATTTCTTTATGTAGACTAGTACCTAGTTTAGGCTACATATAACATTTCTCGGGTCGCCAAGGCTTGACAACAATAATATATAAGGTCCCATCAAAATAGATGTACAAACTGTTATAAATCATTCAGACCACCAACATAAGGACATAGGTAAAAAAATAGTAGATATTTACAAGAACGAAAAAAACAGCGAAATTAATACACTAAAATGTTGGCAATTTATTATTTTAGGTCAAAAATATTTTTTTTTTAATCAATGTTTGTTTTTGCTTGGATATCTTTGATTAAATTTTAATAAAGCGCTTTGTTAGTATTTGTCCACCTTATTTAATGGGACTATTTTGAAAAATAAAGAATGTTGTTAATAATCATTAGGTACTTGATGATTTTTATTTCATTCGAGATTGATCTGTCACTACGCGAATCTGTCTTTATCTGATCTTGTCTTTTTGCGACACCTGGCATTATGCGTTTCTGACAATTCGCTAATCTGCCATTTTGTTCATCGTCCAAACCCCTTATATAACATACACCACGCCTATTTCCGCCGAAGGGTTAGGCAGATATGGAATACCTATATATAAGGAAAGGTTATACATACCTATGTCGCCGTGTACCTATAGAAGATAAACCCACATCTTGCCAATTTTATTTAAGTCGTATGCAACAAAGGGCAAGTCTATTGCCATCAACCGGACACAAAACAAAACCCAATAAGAACGTACGATTTCGGACCATATTTGACTGTTGCATTTTTTACCACTAAACTTTGCGAACAATGTATTATTATTGTTGCTTTGATAAATGTAGCCTAAGGTTTTGTTTACTACAAGTACACATATCAAAACCGGCCAAGTGCAAGTTGGACTTGCACACGATGGGTTCCGTACCATAAGCCGAAAAAAACATGTTTTTTGTATTGGGCCCCCTTTTGTTTTTTTATTTTATTTGTTGTTATAGCGGCAACAGAAATAGGTAGGTACATCATCTGTGAAAATTTCAACGATCTAGCTATCACGGTTCATGAGCCTATTCAGCCTGGTGACAGACAGACAGACAAACAGTGGAGTCTTGGTACTAGAGTCCCGTTTTTACCCTTTGGGCCGTACCCAATATACCGCCGTATCCATAGGTACATAGCCGTAAAAAATATGTAAAGTAGGTAGGTACAGTATTGTCAGACAAAAAAGGTTAACAAGGTATTTAATTATCGAAGTGATGAGTCCAAATAAAAAATGTGCTATAAACAGAACACACAAGATGATGGAAACAAAAAATGACACCCACTTGAATCCTTTGTAATGGTGCGTACTATCAAAATTCAAGAACCCAGTGATTTATTATTAGATGATCAAAACAAATTTGGGTACCTACGTTTTCTGTACAATTTCATTCTTCCTTTGTTAATTTAGCCCACATCTTTAGACTTTTAGTTACGAATGCAACTGCCAGTCTTCGGATCTAGTTTCGATCCGCGGGGCGGGCATTATTGTTATTAACTTAGCAGAGCTCCGCTATTAACGCGATTTGGTGTGTGTACCGCGACTGGGTGTTACGAATAGATCAGGAAGCAGGATGGTCCCCGGTTCCCTACCTATGTTGCGGAATTTGTTCGAAAGAGTCACCGCGGCCCTGGAACGTAAAGGGCTTTAGAAGGAACACGGATGGGTTTTAATCAGTAAGAGTCTGACACGCCCTCCCGCTCCACCCAGAGCGGAAGAAGTCATTTGATGATTTCCCATCCATAAAAAAGGAAAAAAAAGGGTTCTACTTATAAGTTACTTATAATTACTTACCAAATATACATATTATAGTTCTTGTTCGATTCAAATATGATGTAAACTTGTTCTAATAAGAATTGAGTTAATTTTAATAATTGAATTTATGTTCGATGGAACTAGATTTACTTTTAACAGTCTTATTTATTTTTTTAAAAGAACTATTAACTCTTTTCTTCATAGTGGTCATCATGTTAGATCCTTATCCTATATTTAATAAGACCTTAAATGTACCATGTTTACAAATAAAAATATTCTTATTCTTATAAACAGCACGCCGCTTCTCGAACTGACGACGATGCTGACCATTAGCGCCCTCTATCTCTCTTTCTTTTCGGGGAAAACATGTGTAATCTGTCACCATCATCATCCTCTTGGCTCTTGGCGTGTCTATTTCTGCCATACATCTTCATTTTGAATCTGCAGTTCTAATTCTTGCAGTTATTTCAATAAATGGTTCTAAGTCTTGAATAAAAATCTTTCTTTTCCAACAGTAACACAATCGGAACAAGAACGGTCCTGCATTGCACTACTGAGGCTGCAGCGTCGCTCGGGCCAGTTCCTCTGGGTCCACGCTGTTCTGCAGCTCAAAGACAACCTGGAAAACTCGCAGAGACCCGTGATCGTGTGTACTAACCAGGTGTTGAGGTAAGTAGTTGTGTTTAATACAATCATTTTTATTATCTACTAGTTGCCGCCCGCGGCTCCGCCCGCGTGATTGTCGAAAACTATCCTAAGGGAACATATTCCCGGGATAAAAAGTATCCTATGTGTTATTCCAGACTATAATCTACCTCTGTGCCAAATTTCATCAAAATCCATTCAGTAGTTTTTACGTGAAAGAGTAACAAACATCCATACATACATCCATACTTACAAACTTTCGCCTTTATAATAGTAGTAGGATGAAATTGCCGTTTTATTAAACGAGCAACTTTGAACTATAACCTCGGTTTTTTTTAATATGGCAATATTACCTTGAGAGAAAACAAACCCCACAGACAGTAAGAAATACTTAACTGATTTTGTAGGAGGAATAACATGCTCATTAAGTTTATTTAAATTTAAAATTCCAAGTCCAACCGAAGTTCACATAGTTTAAAATGACCCGAAAAAAAACGGCAACTTTAAAGTGAATACATGATAAAATTATTTGCAGTAGTTATCAGAAGATTAAGGATAAAGTGAATGATGCTCATACATGAATCGCTTTTTCATTCTTACTTTTCTGGGATGTGGAGGTCATAAAGCAGTCGCTTCACGTAAAATACAGGTATTCAGATGAATCCAACAAGACTGGAAGACGACCCCAATGTAGTTGGGAAAAGACAATGCAGATAATTACCTACTAATAAATTAACCTATATATTAATCTGAGTATGAATGCTTCAAAAATAACGAAGTTGAAACATCAAAATTAAAAATATATGCTTTTTATTAAATACATAATTTAATACTTACACTTAAATAAAATAAAAATGAAATAACTAAAAATAGTCTAAAATATGGCGTCGAAAAAATTCGTCCGCATCGCTGGCCACTGGTAAAGTACCCAAAAGGCTGGCAGCATTGCCACGTTGTATGGCAATCCTTATGCAAATTAAAATAATTATAATAATAAAATGATGATTTCTCATCCAGGCTATTTGCTAGCAGTACGTAAAAAAACTTATTCAAAAACGTCATGCGTTCATCATAAGCACAAATAAATCATCCAGATTAGCTCACAAATTTAACTCAAGCACTCAACCACACATTTGATGTAATAACCCTATTCTCTGGGCCCATAACCTAAGGTACTACACCACTAAATTATCCCTCAACTCACAAACATTCTCCATAATAGCCCGTCTACATAGGATCTCTGATTGCCCACTAATACGTCAAAACGAGCGGCATTGCCCGATCAAGGGTGAAATCACTTCATTGGCCGTCCTGCGCAGGCGCAATTATTGTGTGCACTAACGTCAAATGGATAGTTTATAACGATGAAGCAGAATGATCACAATATGACGTAGGAGTAGTTTTTATTTGAAATTAATGTTAATAAAGTTCCAAGAAAATCTACCTATTCAATTAGGGACGATCAAATAAGCAGGTTTTTAGAAACTATACCTACCCAAAGTAAAACCAAGATATTTTCCCATAGGGCAGCTTATTTGTAATATGTAAGTCAACTTCTTAGTCCAATGGGTGAGGCCACAGCAATCATTTGACTTATTATCCTTTAATATTTCTGCAAGCAATTTATCTACATTATTTCACTTCAAAATTACAAATAATTACTGTTTCAATCACAAAAGCGCATAACAGTTATTATTTTCAACTAAAGATCAAATTACATGTCTAATTATTAAATATATTTCCCAAATGTACGCAAAATACTACCATGATGTTATTATAATATATCAATAAACGTCGAAAGCTCAAGTAAATGCGAAACGTTGAATAAATTCCGTACTAAAGTAACAAACACCATATTGCGCGGTAATAAATAAAGCACTTTAAATCACATTTAATGTTCTCGGAGTAACACAAATAATTCTATCGCCGAATCGTAGCTCAAATTATGTGGACAGAGAGTAGTAAGTAAATGGAATGACAACCTTTGCGGAAACAGCAAATTCTTTTATACTCTCTTAAGTGACCAAAGCCGTTACTCATCACTATGGAAATGGAAATTATATATTTTTCAACGCTGTTATTTTATGCTTAATTTCGTTGCGAGATCCAAGACAGTTGTTCGTTTCTCCGGGACTTTTCGAGCTTCATTGACGCGGTCTTTTTCTGGTGGTCGCCACTGTTGATTCTGGATTTCAGGAGTTGCAGAGTTTGGGAATGTGTAGCGGCCTTGTTTCAATAAAAAAAAACCATCACTACACTAAAGATCATACTGCTGCTTACAGACAGTTTAACACCAATGGCTATCACGTTCGGTTCTAAAACATTCAAATCATGATCAGATGATAACTATCTTGGCAACCGAACTGAATTCTGTATGTTTTGGACCCTTGTACCGACTAAGAACTATGGGTATTCGAGAGAAATCTTTTCATGTGCAATGAGTACCAAAGTCGTGAATTGTAATGGCCTTTTTGAAAAGCTCTGAAGCGTTTGCGCACCCAGCGTAGACTGCTCCAAACACAACTTGGGTTTTATAGACCCGTCGGATATTCAATGTTAGTGCGGTGTCCTGCAGTTCCTTTATATTTGATTCACACGAAACGTACATTCCATTTTCACACTACTCTGTGATGTATAGAGTAGCTACATTCAAGTCAATATAATGGATTGTATTTAGATCTTCGATCAAAGATTTAGGTAGGTACTCAAGAGTATCATAAAAGAAGTAGGTAATTACACAAAATGTCTCTTACGTTACCAGAAAGTTGTTAATTAAGCAGCACTTTCAGCTGCAATCAGCATTTTTTAACAGGTTATCGTAGTTCATTTGTTTTATTTCTGTAGAGCAAGATTTTCGAATAAAATACATAAGGACCGTTACACAGATACTGTAGTATTGGTAACTATTTACTCGAAATATCTATCATGCAGTTTACCAAAAATGCAAGCACTTTGGATTCTGAAAGACCTCAAGTTGGCGTTGTCGTTGCTCCAGTTTTGTCAGAGCCGACAACACTGGATAGAATAACCTGGCGCAGAATACTGAGGATATCGGACCCAAATAATGGGAACAGGAAAGGACAAGGCATTTGAAGACTTTGGCATCTAAAGCCTATTCTCTCTTCCTACTTTCTTATTATACTTAAATACAGTCTTATCAACCCACACATCAAATTAAACCTTACCATCACAAAACAATATCATGTAAACCAATACTAAACGGCATGATATTTATCGTCAAGTTACCAGCGCTCAAGCAACAACCAATTATGTTTACGGCTGTGCGGTCCGGACCGGTAATTATGAATTAAACCATAATTGAAGATAATTTTACAAGGTATTTTGTTTGCGTTCATCTCGACAACATTTTTAAAATTCCAAGATGCAACGTGCAATATTTCCTTTTATAGGATGTGCTGAAGTGGCAAATAAATCTGATGCTGGTATGACTAGTACAAGATACATATCTCCATAAATAAATGCTTCTTTAATGCCAGTTGAGGCTGTTGAAGTGGGTGTATAGCCTAGAATAGGTTATTACAGCATTTCCTATGCCATGGCTTTGTTTTAAATCATATTGATCGTATAGATATCATGCTTGTTAAGCAGTCCCAACAATCTTGAAACTGAACCACAAATTGTTATGAAACAACTTAAGGAACCGTCTACCTATCTCTTAAAAATGAGTTCACAGACTTGCCCGCGACTGCAAAATACCAACACGACAGAAACACTAAAAACAAACGAACAAGATAATAAAAGCTCCCTGGAACAATAACTCCAAGTGTATCTGAAAGTCTTAAGCTAAAGCTCGCGAGCTAATTGAGCCCAAAGCCACACTATTAACCGGACCGATAATTCTGCCGGCCCACGGTGCGCCGACTTTGAAAAATTACGGTCATAACTTAACGCGGTCACTTACAGACTTCCCTATTGAGATATCAATACTAGATGACGTCGTACGACGTACGCCTCTCGCGTAAACACGGCCCGTACTATTGTTGGGGAAAACTCGAATTTGTTGCTAAAGAACAGGTAAGAAATAAGAAGAAATTCTGGCGGCAAAAACGTGTCAAAAATCCAAAATGGCCGCTTTCTCTGCAAAAAGACGTTACATTTGAAATTCCAAAAATCGTTACAGCATATTAGAAACGATCTTCGTAACCAAGTTGCCAATTAATGTAAATATTAACTTACACAGTCATGTTTTCTAAATAAGAAGACAATCCATTTTATAGACTGCTCATGAGTCAAGCATAACTTTTCTATGCCTCGTTAATTGACGTTAATAGTCACAATCATAGCCTAGCAATTTTAGAAGGCCAATTATGTTTCATTTTGTTTACTTGTCTTGATTGGAATAGCCTACATTTGGCTTACACTCTTCTAATGATATGCTACGTAATCATTTTCATTCAGAGCATTCGTTATTCTTTCTATTCTTTGGTGTTTTGCTCTCGTGTCGACATTCCAAGCTGTGTCATGGTAGGCAATGGTACAGTTTGGAAACACAGCTATAATAAATTCAGTTTAACGATCACACATGCTCAAGCGACGGTTCGCAAGCAACGAATACCGAGACAACTTTCGCTGAATGTTTTCTGATCTCTCTAATCAGTGACTCGGTGCAGGCGTTGCTTTTGATCTCCCATACTTATTTTCTAAGCTGTATTGCGAATATTTATCTGTTCTGTTCTATGCAATCGAGTGTTAAAACTCGATCGAACATCTAGAGTTCGTAGTGAAGCTTCACAGAGAATAAATATTGTAAGGGGGTGATTTATAGAGCCGGGGCGAGCCTCGCAAGCCGATCGGCCGGCCGATGTTACTATCGGGATGGCTTGAAATATGCCTGCAAAGGGCTATTGTTGTGATGTGAGAAACGGTGTTTAACAAGCGCCGGGTTTGATCGATGGACCCGACGGATACAACCGTCTATATTTTATAGCACAAAAATACACGAAAACTGCTGCTAATTTTGTAAATTTGCTCGAGATGTATGGCTGGATTGGTATGAGTGAACTTTAGTGTAGAAAGTCATTTTGGAAGATTGATTCTTTTCGAAATTCTTGAGTTATGATTAGAGCCATCAATCAGTTCTAAAATTGTAGATAAGCGGTCCTAAGAATGCCATAAGAAGCCTGCGACTGTTCGAACAGATTCTGCGACGATGCGAAAGATTTCCCTAGGAGCTACTTCCTTATTCAATGGCGCATACCATTAAAGGCGTAATTAAGATAACGTCTGACTTAACACTTTCCTAAACATTAAATTCAACACCATTCACAATCCGGATTAGGCATCTAGATAATAATCGGCGCGAACAAAGTCATTATGGCTCGGCCTACAGTGACAAGACCGATTCATATTAGTCCTGGTAGGCGCTATTTAGATAGTAAATCTAAATTAATTTGAATGGGCGAGTGGGTGACAGTCCAGCTGACCTAAACAATCAGGCACAAAGGGCGGTGGCGCAGTCCTTAGCCACTTAGGTCTTGAAGGGAGTGGTGCATGTCATAAGCAGACATTTAGGCGATAATAACACCTGAAGACCATTTACCGTTTAGAGCACGAATTATGTACGTTAGTACGTAGTTACCTCAAAATGCAAGTTATGAAACTTTAAGAGCTTTGGCTCTTAGGCAATTAGTTAGACGGGTAAACAAATTGGACTTAAGTAGGCTTACTTAGGTCTAACATTTGTAAACTTAAATATCGGTTCATACATTATGGTTGTGTTACTAAACTATTGAAAGTAAAAAGATAATTCTTTGTGCTTTTCCATACTTTGAGCACTTATCTTATAGGCAAAATAAGCACATACACATGCTTAATAAGCATAATCGTTAAAAAACGGAGTTTGGAAATTATTAAATTCTTAGAAAAAGGGCCGTACCAAAGAGATTTTGCCTATCTAGCTCAATATTGTTGTCAGTTGTCCCCTCTTTTAAATTTAGAACCTTTGTTTACAATAGATCTTTAGAATTCCTTGTTCAAATTATACGAACGCTTTATTTCACAAATTGCACCAAAAGTCGTCCGGTGGTGGCTATAAATCCGCTGTGCTCACAAGCTCAGTTGCATTGTTCGCGGGATTGCGTCATTTGTCACGTTTCTGCGCTGATGCTCTTGCGCAACCTACTCATGTTACTTCGTGCTCTCCACTGACAAATACTGTTGCTTTTAATAATGAGCCCGGCTTACGTGAATAACTGATTTAATGGCGTCCCGAGCTTTACTTTTACCAGCCATTTTATCGGCAACGAAAACATTTCACGGGTATTCATAGTGACTCAAGATTTCTTTAGTATATTTCTTGCAACAAAAAATCATGTTACTATTCCAGGTTTAATTGGTTCATTACTTTTAGGCATAAAAACATGCTGCGTAAGAGGCAAGTGACGCTTTTTTTTAAGAAGACACGTCTCATCGCGGTGTTATCAATAAAGAACCGTTGTAGGTAGTTGTTTAGAAACTTTAAGAGTATCAAAAAAGAAATATCTGTGTTGAAAGTGTATGAGCAAGTAATTTAATGCTTGTTTATACACACCTATGGCATGTACAAGTGATACGGTGAACGACAACAAATTGTCAACATGTCGACCGCCTACGTCATGTCGACGAGATTTATGCGTTCAGGCTGCGCGGACGCACAAATTGGCGGGAAACTGAGAACATGGACGGATACGTTGATTTCCAACATTCCATTAACTCGGTTATGCATAACAAGCACCGGATTATGTAGACAATATAAAAAGTCTAACTAGAATGCTTGAACCTTGAAAATTATCTTTAAAGTATCTTGGTTAAATAGGATCTACGACATTTTATAGACGTTGGCAGATTTACATTAATATAATTAACTAAATACGTGTTCAAACTTATGATGCTAAGGAGCACGTAGGTAAATCATTTCGGATTTCTGACTACACGTACTTTACCTAAAAGGAAGACAACCGACTACTGTCCTCTGTAATTTAAAAATAAAAAGGCGCGCTTTTGGTGCTCGTTTTTTTTTCTTAGCATCAGAGTCAAGTTACTATCCTACAACGTATCCCCGACAAACAAGAAGGTACTAATTCATCACTACACCATTTCAAATGGAGCGTTTAAAAAAGGAAGTTCCAAAACAAAATAACTTATTACACAAATGAGCATAAAATTAATGGCAACTGATGTGCATAACTTACCTACTGTTTCTGCGATACCAAGTTCAGTAAGGCTTTTAACATAAATAAAATGTTAGCACATGCTAGCTATAAATCACTAAAGGTCTTAAAGGTCAAGTTTATTAATGCAGAACGCATGTAAACATAGGAATAACGTTTTATCCCGACGCCATTTTGGATCTGAAGCCTTCACCACAGTATCTCTTTCTCTACAGTGAATGTAATAGCGATTTGTCGCCGTCCGACACATATCTACACTTTGATGTACTGTCGTCGTCAACTCTACGGTTGAATTTCTGAGGACTGATTTATTGTAAATTATTTTTAAATATTAACGGTTTTTACATTATCACAGTATATGGGTTATCTAAACTGTTTACAAAGGTAGTCAGAATTCTAAAAATGCAATTTTCAATGGCTCTGTTTGATGAACACCGACGGGCACCGATTTTGACTAGGTACATAGACAAAGGATGTCTATTCCTGGAGTAATTGAGTCTTATATCTATCCCAGAAAACTTGAAACATTAGAAAATACATAACCGACATTTATGTAGTTTCCCAAGCAAAACTAATCAATTTGTAAAACAGCATAACACTCTATCCTCATAATTTCATCCAGTCAAACAGCAAAAGCTAAATAGTGTGTTGTCAGTCCAATAAACTTGGTCCGGCATTATTTAATGAGGCACACAACTAATTATAAATCTATATTTTATCGCCATCAACTAAGCCACCCAACATGCATTGAATATGTATGTTTTAGCAATTCGGTCTCACACTATTATTTCTTTCAAGCATTTTCTACCCACCTGTACCGATGTAGGTCCAGGGCTGAGTCCAACTATGTGACATTTCCCTGCATCCACTATCTTAAAGGTCGCAAACACAAACGCTAAGTGAACTCGCGCGAAAGGTTACATTAAGTACAAATTCAATACTGTGTATTCACCTTGCCTTACCCGAACAGTCATTACATGTCGTTTGTTTAAATGTTCCTCATTTTGTCGACAATCGGAGATGTGTGACGTAGATAACAGACGTATGTATCATTTGTTAACCAGTAACGAACATGAGGTTGTTAACTAACTTTATTGGCAATACGTTTATCTTACTACGAGACGACGATTGTAGATAAAAACAATTTAATTGTTCAACAAAAGAACGTTGATTTGGTTTGTCAAAGCATTTCCAAAGTGCTGGATAAAGAATGTTAACTTCCCTCAGTAGAAAACGCTTTTATAATGGAAGCGATAAAATTCTCGCCGCTCGAAAATGCGGGCCTTTTATCGGAAAATCTCAGACAGCAAACTCTATTTCAAGTATTTGTGAGAAGGCCGCTGAACAACAGTGACTTGTTAAACACATTACAAGTCTAATATACTGTCGTTATCTGCGATTAGTGTAATGGAACATAGCCTAAACTACTTCGATACATAATTGATAGGCGGTCGTAACGCATGGCGAAACGAATCCCACTAAATATAAACATTAAACTTTAGTACTCCTCTTTACTATTCTAGTAATGGCTAAAGCTTGTAACAATGTCGTAGAGACTAACGTGAATTCTTTCCAGTTATATGCAATCACCATTTAAAAGTTATTTTAATTGTTTGCGTACCTCATAACTTACGATCTATTTCGAGTTCAAGGTTTCTTGCGATTGAACAAGCTATTCTACTCAGATAAATATTGATGGTAGATGCAAGGGGAATATTTTATTAACCATTAGCAAAATACCTACGGACAATAATCTTTTATTATTTTTCGACTTTTGTTAAGGATTAGGAAAATTCTAGTCAAAACTTACCAACTTTATTTTATTCTAACATAGATTTTGTTGTCAACAGTGAACAGGAAGCAGCAGTAATGAAAGCCAATCCTTGGCTCTACCACTACTACGCAGTACAGTCCAAGTTGCACTACGGACTGGCTTACGAAGCAGCAACGAGGATGTATGGGCCTCCACCCCCCGATATACAAGTCTACCCTCCTACGATGCAGTACACGCCAACGCCGCCCGTCTGCATCAATGGCAACCAGCCAGTCATGATGCCGAACCCTGGCATACAGCCTCACATACCACACGTCCCACCACACATAGCACCCATGCACTACGCCTACGAAAGGACAGACAACGGACCCGTCGATTATTCAGTCTCGCTGCAGGAAAATAGGTAAGATATTCTACTTTCCGATTTGATGGTCAACAATTGTTAATTATGCTAATGGAATTAAACTGTTCATGGCCATAACCCGATTAATTTCAAATTGTCAGTCCATCTAACAACATAGTGTTTCAAGTATCAGGTATGACCTAGAAATGATCTTGCTAATTGCACTATGACCTCATGCTGTCCATCAAATATGTCGTTTTAGGAATGCGCGTATAATTTAGTTTCATCTTGAAATTAGTTTGCTTGATTAACTGTGACGATCTTGTGTAGTTAGTCCGATTGAAATTCCACATGTGTAACTTTAGTTTCCTATTTCAGGTACCACAATATACGGATAGAGGATACGAGGATCCAGCCCAATGCTAAACGGAAAGGAAAGAGTATAGACGACAAATCAAATACCCCAATAACAAATATGTCACCTCGATGCACACCTTCAACTATCACATCAGGAGGAGATACACTTATAGCAGTTTCAACAGGGTCGATTGCCAGTAGAAGACCGGGATCCAAAAACTTTAACATAACAGAAACAGAAATGGTTGACCAATGGAACCCAAGTCCCACGTGGTCAGAATCAGCGCTACAAAAGGTGCCTGACGTCTGTCACCAAGACCTGAGTCCTTACGTGACGACGACGCCTCCTACGCCGTCCGGGACACCTACAGCCTACACCCACAACTACAGTCACACCTTCGTGTTCGACTGGTCACCAGAGCAATATGTTCCTCATACTAACAATAGATGTAACACAATAACCACAGAAAGTTCCTATCAACAGACGTGGAATAGGAGTCAAAGGACAACGTTCGCTAACAGCGCGGAGAACTCGGTAGATGAAAACTCGAATCCTAATAGATTAAGTTTACCAATGAGGGTCAGTAATCCACCGCCAGCGTATAATGCATCTAGGGAAGACGTACTTAGAAGGCAAATTGGTAAGTTACTGCATTTGAATTGAATGAGAATTTTAGTTATCGTATCTACCTACTGTTGGAACCAATATTTCGTATCTTAAGATAGTTGGAATCTGTTTCGAAGTGCAGAGATTGTAGATACATAAATAAAGCAAGATAAATGCGCAGCAGCAATGCGTCTGCACTACCTGCACCAGATAAAACATCAGAATAAAATATATTAACGTTCCCTTTTTCTTATTGTTCTAGATCGACCACATTCAGATTCACCGGATGCCAAAAAGCCTGCGTTATAACTGTGGCTTAATTCCATGTAATTTCTTTGAATAGTTAAATAATAATTTGTTACCCTGTAATAATAAATTTTATTAATTATAGAAAAAGCTCTGGAACTCTCCTGTGATCTTTGTGTTTAATTATTTTTTTGTATAATTTATAGATTAATTACTAATTTGTACATAAATATTTTTCGTCCTGGATTCTGTACAAAATACTAGCGCGTAGATTATTATTGTTCACATTCAATGTGATTTGTTTGTGTATACGAAATGTATTATTTTTGTAAATATTTATAGGTAGTCCACTAGTTTGGTAAATCGATGCCGTCCATTTTCCTAGCCCCTTTTATTTCCAGTGCTATTCATAAATTCTGTGCAGACGCAATATTGCTTCTGGTACAGTTCAACTACGAGGTTGCAAGTCCCTATTGAATAAAACAATAGCTAGTCTGGTTTTAGTTCGTCGCTCTAATTTCTCTTTCTGCCTTTTAATATAAAAAGTTAATAAAAGCAACTAGCGACTTAAACAAATGCTGAAGTTTCTAAAGCGAGTTTCGTTTCGAATTGTTTTTGCCCATCTCTAGTTTTCAAAGTAATCAATCAAACCCTCTTCTATATTCAATCAAATACTAATTGATTTGATGGTTTAATTTGTGTCTTATTTCGCTGAACGGTTTTTTAATGCGCCAAAACACAAATTAACTTTAGTTCCTTTGTCCACTAGTTTGCGAGCATTCCTCTCCGAACAATTTCTATTTCCGTCCAGTATTGGAACTCATAGAATTAAGAATATTGTACAAAATAGTCGTAAGTGTGTAAAATACGAAGCAGGGACAACTATTTGTAACAGGAGAAGTGCCTAGTATTAATTTATGACCACTATTTTGTTGATTGCGTTTTGCAAAGTAAAGATTATTATGACCTTGGACATTTTGTTTGATTTTTCCTTCTAACAGATCAAGGATTTGAAGAAATAAATAAAAGTTTGAATTCAATATTTGATTTTATTTTACACATAAGCTATAATATAATAATGACAATTTAAATTGATCTCACAGTAAGTATATAAATTCAAATTAATCAGGTCTGAGGCGCATATTCCTCATAAGACATAGATCTCTAGCAGTATCTTTTCGTCCATAAGGGGTCGATAAATCATACAAACGCAGGATCAAACTTATATTGAAACCATCGGGAAGACATTTTATAAGTGTTGGTACAAGCTCACTTGGCATTTTCTGCAAGACTAATGGCGCTCTATCGTGTCCACATTGCACGACATAAACGAGAAACTGTAGAATAAAATCAGTTTGCGGCGTAACGTCGCCATTTTTTCCAGCCAATTGGGAGAAAGACGTGTACAGTGTATCTAGGGCCGTTAGTAAAGGCTCTTTCAATGTGATCCCAGAAACACTATGTCCTTGTGAATAGTACATGCTGTCGGAAGAGTTGTCATTCAACCTCCGCACTTTATTGGATGTACACATTTCTATGTCTTCAGAATCGTCGTGACGACGCTTTCTAGATATCTGCCCTTTGGTCAAGTTGCTGTATTCTAGAGCAGCGTAAACGCAATAAACCGACAGTTTCGCTAACACAGCACATTGCGGTTCAACAAGATCCTCACACAGTTTGGCATTGTACAAGTATTGCGGTAAGACGTGAAGTAACAAAGCCTCAGTGCATTTCTCAATATCCAGATGAAACATAGCAAGAACTATGTCGATTGACCTATCAAGATCTTCCTGATAACGGAATTTCAGGGTTTCTTTGACTAAGTTTGTGACGAACCAAATAGGCCCAGTTGTATTCAGAAGACTTTCTATAGTATGTGTAGCATCAATGTGTAGGTAGCCTCTCGATTTTATGTCTTCCCAAACTGTTTGCAATTGTTCCAGAATGGGCTGCCTTGATATAATGTTATGCGTTAATGCTAAGGCTTTGGATTTTGGCACCGAAGGCGGATGAATATCATACTGCATCTTTCTGATAATTTGACACATCAAAACAGTTCTTTCTTTGAAATTCTCGATTTGTGTCAACTCAACTTCACTGGCGGGTACCAAAAACTGCTGCACCATGTTGATAGGTTTCAAAAATGCATCTTGATGCACAACATTTATGTAAGAACACAACCAAACAGAGGCACAAACAGCCAGTGATGCCATTTTCTGTCTCAATGAATCCAACATACACTTGACATCTGCAGCCGAAAGAGAACCTTGTTCCCAAGCAAATAGGATTTCTTTTATCACTCCACTGACATTCATACAAAGATCGTGGGGTTTGATGTTTGTGTTTTTAAAATCAAATTCTGGAGCACTCAAATGATTGATGAATATTTCCACCAGTTGAGGATCACATTTTTGGAGAATCTGATCAGGAGATTTATGTACTCCCTGATACACCATACATTCTTTCACCCATTTTTCAAAAAATGAGTCCCCATTTTCATCAAGGACGGCATCGGCGCCATAATCTTGTACAATTGAGCACAGAATCAAAAATGAAATATCAAAAATGTAAACTTTTGACTGCGGAGCTCCCTTCTCATTGGCAGCAAGCAGAGCAAATTCATTGAATTTTATCAATCTAGAGACAAACAGTTTCAACTTCCCTTCAACAGTGGCAACTGCTAGGATTGTATCCAACGTTGTCCCACCAACTACAATTTGACAAAGCATAGCATACAAAGACTCCTGAGTCTTATGAAAATCACCTCCCATTGTTTTCAAGATACCAGCTAAAGTTGGTTCAGCTCTTGTGATGAATGATGGAACTGATCCTTGAAGCCCGGTTGGCTCCAACTTTTGTAGTTTGACATCCTTATGTTCCCGCTTCTGTTTGAAGTATGCCAGGTGACTTTCTGACACTACATTCAACTTCACCAGAGGCTCTAGCAGAGATATAACACTGTTGCAAGAGTTCTTTGTGTCAACAACATCTAGTAGCGGAGTTGACTGCAGCAGTTTCTCAAATGCCTCAGCAATCTCGATGGAGTATTCACTATCTTTAGCAGTGGTACCACACATATTGTGCAAATAGTGAATGACTTGAGGTATTTTGAGGAAAGTAAAGGCAGCCCACAATGACTGCTTTGTGGCATCCTTGCTTGAATCATTAAGAGAAATAAAACATGCTCTAATCAGTTCGCAATACAGTCTTGATAGAGGGTATCCTTTGATTCTCTGTACCATGAGAAGCTGGTTGGATAGCTGTTGCATATTAGCACTAGGGTTAGATAGCACATTAACAGCTATTAACGCTTGCAAACAATGAGTTACAGGCTCTGCTTTATTGTTCAACGGAGCTATTTTATCAATATCCATATTGCAAATCTTCTGTAAAGTCTCATGGATAGTGACGGGAGCCTTGAATTGAGTATTCATCATCATAAATGCTGTGATCTCCTGGCACTTCTTCGTCACCTCACTATACTCATTTGGGTCATTCTGTTTGGCTAAATAGAACATAGCAAGCAGGAAATCAGCATTCATGATAGAATTCAACAGTGTTGTTGATTTTTCCAGCAGTTCTTGACTTTGAACAGGATTTGGTGATGGGTACTTGCTGAGACTGTAATGGTACACTTGGAGTAGCCATAGAATTATTGACGACACAGCCAACGATAACACTTCCTCTTCCATTTTCCCACGACATGTAATACCATCGAGAACGCCTTCCAAAAACTCTAGGAGGCTCATAACACAATGAGGTTTATGAAATGCATCAAATTTCGCGATTCTCTGCAACACGGCTGCATATGACACAAGATGAGATGCCAAAGAATGTTTCAAATAAGATATTACTAACTGGTTTGCTCCACATCCAACCATTGCTTGCTGGAGTATGCAGTCTGCTAGGTTATACAGGTCGCCACTGACGCCTCTTGGGAGTATGGTCTTGATGTTGATGCCCCATTGTATGTCCGTCCATCGTTCCCTCCAGGCTTTGAGGATAAGAGCCTTCAACGAGCTAGTTTTACTCGTCACTTTGGACGCGTCCATCTTCACCATATTTCTTCAGTAGCTCAAGAAAAACATAAGAATTTGGCTTTAATAACGATAGTGCACTGACATGTCCATGTATTATCCACTTATTTATTCATGTTTTAGGTAAATTCATTTAATCACACAATATCTATTTTGACCGCAACCAAGCAACGTCAAGCTGAGTAAGTTTACCATTACATATTTCACAACAACCAACAATTCTAGATTATTTTATTGACTGAGCATAGAACTAGTTGTTTTAACCAATCATAACGTAGCACAAAGTTCATGGAGAACAAGCTTGCGCTGTATTTCGTTTGGTTGTTGCTTCCATGACGGATGTTTATATAAATCTGTGACTGGTGTTTTTTGTAATTTTTTGTTTATTTTGGAAGTTTTTATTAATAAATTCAAAAACATGTATTTAGTTTCAATTCCAACAGAAAAAAAATGTTTTTGTCCCATTTAAACTAGAGCTTTGAACAGCTGACGTTTATCAGAAAACATGAGAATCGAAACGTAACGTCAAAACTAAAAACACCCCTCGTGTCGTTGTTTTGTTTACAAACTTTGTAGACTATAAAAATAACAAATTAAGATGAGTTTCAGGAATTATAAAGATAAAATTGAAGAGGGAGATACAGCTATCCTGTATCTAAGTAATAACCTGTACGCAATAGACGTACGGCCTGAAATGAAAAACAAAAAGGGTGAATTGATAGAAAATGTGTATCAAACTCCTTTTGGCGCTCTAAAAGTGAAAACTCTTATCGGAGCTGAATATGGTTCCCGGGTGAGTCTTAAAATAACATTAATATAACATACGACACTAGGACAGCGAAAATGTTGTGCGAAACTTCAAGAAAAATAAACTTCTAACCTCAATACCATAATAATAACCTGTTAACCAATTACCCCTTGTGGTGTCCTTGTGCATTATACAATAATATTTATACCAAGTGGCTCATATTTAGAAGCAATAAGTACTATGGCCTATATGAATAAGAAATGTAAAATACAAACTTAAAACTTGAAACCCAATACCATAGTCACTTTTTTCTTTTAATAAATACCCTCTCTGGCCTGTTTCTTACTTAGTTATTAAAATATGAATTAATAACAAAGTTAGCACTGCCATGTGGTGTGTATTATTGGGGGTTATCATAAGATAGTGCATCTGACTAACAGTCCATGTTTTTTTTTTTGTTTTTGCAAGAAGGTAAATTAATAAATTTCAATTTTTAATTTCGTCTTGAACCATGTTGCACTATTAAAAGCACTTTGGTTTTTCTTAGGTGGAACTATCAAAAGGCTGGGGTCATGTGTTACAACCAACCCCCGAGCTGTGGTCATTGACCCTGCCTCACCGCACACAGATTATCTACACTCCTGATATTAGTATGATCCTGCTACAACTTGACTTGGTACCTGGCTCTGTTGTTATAGAAGCTGGTAAGTTAATAAAATAAAAAATAATAATATAACAAAAGGCAGGTAGGTAGGAAATCATTGAATTTATTATTTAGTTATAAGGAAAATATTAAGTCCCCTTCTTCTCACCTACATACAGGTGATTGTTTTAAGTGTGTCGATGGCCAAATCCTAAACTATGAGGAATAGCTAAAAACAATGAAAAGAGTCATGAGATGATGCAGTTTTAGTTTTCATCAAAATCAAGCTTGAGACTCATTTCATTTTTTTTTCGTTATTCCTCTTGATTTTGACATCCCAAACACTTGAAAAATTCATTTTGAATATAAAATTTTGCTATGCCAGACATGATCCATAAAGTAGTATAGGTAAGTACCTACATTATGGATTGCTATAAAGGTTTGAGATTTAAGCTAGTCTGTTTGTTAAACCTCAAACTTACTATAGATCTATTTTCCATTACAACTGTTTATTTTCCAAAGGATGATAAACATGATTATTTGTTTGATTCCTTGCAATGTGCGGTAAAAACCTCTTCCATCATCTTCACATTTTTTTTGTGTCGAAGAAAATGCATTGGCAGACAAAAGAAAACAGGCTAATGATATTTTAGAGCCAGCAGGAAAAAACAGAAAATTAACTGGACTACTTTAACAAAACTTTTCATAACTTATGCATTATTTATTAATATATTTAATTCAGGTACTGGCAGTGGTTCCCTAACCCATGCCCTAATACGCAGAGTGAGACCACATGGTCATGTCCACACATTTGACTTCCATGAACACAGGAGTAAGGTGGCACAGGAGGAGTTTACGGAACATGGATTAGCTGATTTTGTTACTGTGAGTATATGCAAAACATTATTTACTTTAAAGATTTATCAAATTTTATTTTATTAGCCTGTTCTGTATGGTCGGACGTAAAAGAATAGCACCATAACTTCCCGTGGGTGTCGTAAGAGGCGACTACGGGACTCACCCGAGAATGGGCAGCAGCATTCTCTGTGCATTGCAACAGCTACAATGCGATCGCCTACCAAGCGTGGCGATAAGGCAAATCCCCCTTTGAGGGAGGCCTATGTCCAGCAGTCTTGGCTGATATGATGATGATGATTTAATTAGCCTATATTTTATCCCACAGTTTGTCAAAGGCCAAGTCTCCCTTTTCCACAGTTTATGCTAGTATGGGCCAGTCCTTCCGGTGGGAGTCGAGTTTGTCCCTGATCAAAAAGCTATAAGTAGGTAATTTGACTGCCAAAATAAAGCTTGTTATGAAAAATAAAATATTTTGTGATCTTGCATTCTTGCATCCTTCCAACAGAGCCCTTCAAAGTTAATCAGTGGTGCCACATCATGAACACACTTCAATTATTGTAATTTAAACCTTACGTCAATATTCATAAAACTCACATTTATCTTGAATGAATTGGCTTAGCCCGGCTAAAGCATCTTCTAATATTGTAGGCGAAACACCGAGATGTCCTGTCTGATGGTTTTGGTGAGGAGCTGAATGGTAAAGCTGATGCAGTATTCCTGGACCTGCCCAGTCCTTGGATTGGTGTGCCTCATGCATTAGATGCTATTAAGGATCAAGGTTAGTCAATACTTCAATAGCTATTTTTTTTAAGGAGGAGATTCTCAATTCAGTTGTTTGTTTTTTCTTGTATGTTTGTTACCTCATAACTCCGTCATTTACGACCCAATTTGAAAAACTCTTTTTTTATGTAAAAGGATACTTCGTACCTACTTTCCGATTGGTCCCAAAAAAATTTCACCAAAATCGGTTCAGTAGTTTTGTTTTTACATCAAAATAGTTGAAAAAAATGTCATCCAAGTAAACGAAATTGCGTATTTTGCTTTCCTGTGTCTTTCCAGTAGTATTAATAGGTGTACCTATACCTACCATTAAAAAGTGAAAAATTACAACCTTTTTACAAAAAAAAAACAACTGACTTCCAAATAAAAAAAACACTACAAAGTTTTAAAGAACTTTTTTTTTGTTAAAAGTTTTTGTTCTTAAATATTTCGGTGATAGATTCGTTTATTTTTGTGGGTTTTAACCAAATATAATGTGATAATCTAACTAACCGCTCGGTACGTAGCTATGTAGGAACAAGCTACCCGGAATAAAGGCATTTAATCATCTTTCCACTGCTCACACAGCCTTCTAGGGATAGGTAGATACGTGAAAGAATGTTGCCATTGAATTGACTACTCAGCACACTGTATAGTGTATAAACCAACAGCTTATTCGACTGTACGAAGCTTTTGACATGGCAGCGTCCGGAATCACCCAACACCGACCGACACTTATTTTTTCGCTCGTTTCGACCATAGAACAATACATTGCGCCGGCTAAAATTGAAGTGATCTGCGTCCCTGACCGTCACCGTGTGCGCCTTTGTCTGGCCCGACTGATTTTTAAGGTAGCAGTAAAAACAAAGCAGTATTGACAATGATACTCATGCCTATTCAATCCGCACATACTCCCCTTTACTTCCAAGCCACAAAACCATTAAGATTCCAGCATCGACAGATCTAGTCCTCTATTTGTATAGAACGGACACAAGATCAAACAATTTATAAATGGTTACTACGATAAACGATAAGAAATCGTTTGTATGTAAGCGGAAAACTGCAGAGATCCTTATAAATCGACAAATAGATAGCAATCTGATTCCACCGTGTCGATTATTCAGATCCCCTTGTAAGTTATTCGAGTCTATTCATTACTCTGGATAGTAGTGAACCAGATAACGTATTCTCAATCGATACATCGATTTGTGTCGATTTGAAAGTAGTTGAACTCCTACCATTGTGTAGGGCTGTCAGTTAAAGCATTCAAAAGCTTTGAATCTACCTAACTGGTAACTTCCTAGATCTTGATAGGCCCTCTAGGCAAAACTTCTTGAACATAATGATCAAGCTCTACTTTAACACTAGATAATGACAAGATCTCAACACGATTTACACAGCTACTACATTCAAGTCTACCCCAAAGTGTAAGACCTTCACATGCGCTTTGCAGAGTTCAATGAAGATATACTACCCTGGAACGCAAAGGGCATTTGAAGGGAAGGGAACACCAGCGGGTAGTCAGTAATATCTAACACTCTCCCTCCCGCCCCTCCCAGAGTGGGAAACGTCATTTGATAATTTACCATCTACAAAAAGAAGTAGACGGTTAAGATCTCTTCACGGAGCTTTCAATTGAAACTTTATTTTACATAATATCAAAACTTTTAAACCACTCCATAAATATGTTTACATTCATCACATACGCAGCCCTAAATTCATTAGTCTAATTGGTACATAGCGGTTATAACATAAGTAAGCGTTAGATACGCATCGCGAGCGATCCGGGCGACAAACTACACAATAACTGAGCTTATCCTTGAGAATGCTTTTAGCTGTCCATTGTCAACGGTTTTGGAGACACTGCTTGATCAATAGACCAATTTGGGCGACTGGGTTTTTAGTGAGGCTTTTATTTTGGCCAGTTGTGTAATAGATAGTAAAAGCTTAGGTATTTGGTCGCACAATTTTTAATATTAGAGTATTACGAAGTAGTCACATACTAAATAATTGTCATACTAGGCTCTGGCTCAACAGATGTAATGTGGCTTTAAGATCTCGATCTAGACGTGGTTTTAACTGGATGAGTAGGCACGTATGGCCTTGATTTCCATTCAGTAATAAGTAAAGTAATAAACCATTTCCGATAGGAAACTATGACAGGCGACTGTTTTCTCGGCGGAAATAGATCTCTTATCCTAAGATGTTTTACCTAGTTCAACACAGAATTGCAAGTGGTACCGGCTGAGTCTAATGCTTTTAGCTGTCAATTGACAACGGTAGGAGACACTGCTTGATCAGTAGACCAATTTAGGCGGCGGGGTTTAAGTGGGCTTTTTATTTTTGCCAGTTGTGTAATAGTACAGCGGTGGATATTACAAAGGAGACACACACTAGCTAGATAATAAGAGACTGCCTGGACCCGTGGCTAACCAGAAGTAATATGGCATAGGTACGTATGGCCTTGATTTTAATTCAGTAAAGAAACAATTCCGATTTTCCGAAAGTGAACTGTAACAGGGAACTATTTTCGGCCTGCTGCTTTTGCTAAAACCTTTGGTGGGTAGTAGTAGTCATATAGAGACATGCGGAACCGAGAGTAAAGTCCCTCAAACCTCCATTAAAAAGGGAGGATCCTCCGACCAGACGGTTTTTGTGTCTGGTGGGCAACTGCCCGATAGTGGATATTCGGACTGTTGTATATGTTTAAATCGCACGGAGAGCTTTGCTTGCGCGATGCAGGATTTCGTTGGTAGTTCATCGCTGACAGGATAGATGGCGCTGCGGTTCTTTTTGTTGCCGTACAAATTTCGTTTCTTAGTTTTTCATGTGGATTTTGGCATTGATGCCGTTACAGTCACACTCAAATAAGTGACAGACTAATCTGTGTCAAACCAGATTATCAACAGTTCATCTGTTTTGTCAGTCTGCACTCTACATACAACAGTATCTAGAGTGCTTTTATAACTGGTCCACAGCTTTTCAGTTCAGTTTGAATTCCGACAGAAAACTGCAATAGGCAAACTTCTTCTTCTTCGCGTCGCTGGTACGAAAGTATTTTTAAATTTGTGTGCCCCAAAACATTGGTACTTCCATGGCATCGTTGGTGGTATCACAGGTTCTGCTGCATGTTTTGGGGCACAGAGGGCAAGATAAGAGGTAGAGCATGGTTTGTGACTCGGCTCCATATCCACACCCTGCAGCTGATCCGTCACGGTAGCCCCACTTTGCAAGGTTCGAATTACACCTGCCTATTTGCGTTCTGAGGCGGTTCAGGGATTTCCAAGAAGACCAAGGAAGGTTAGACCCTGCGGGAAGATGTTCGCTTGGTGGTAAATAGTCCATGTTTGGGGGAGAAGTGTCCTGCCACAGTTTACAGCGGGCGTCAGCTGGGTTTCCTGACAGCGAGACTACCGATTTGAGGAAGCTGTGACTGCTAATCAGTCTTTGAGTTTGTAGTTGTGTAGGCAAACTGTTACCAGCAATGCAATAAATCTCAGACCCAGCGGTAGGTAGGATAGTATGTTCTGATTGGTCAAAAATCAAAACGATTCATATTTGAGTAAATAACAATGAGTCAAGGTTTCTGTGCCTTTCTTCTCCTCCTTAGGTCCTTACGCCACTAAAAGAACGATTTGCCACAGCAGATTGGTACCATAAATACACGATGTGCACCGCATATACTTAATCACCCCATACATAAATACATACATACCCTCCTATCATTACTCACAGTAATCACATCCAATATACTTTAGTAACTTAATCTACCTTTCTCTCAAAACGTACGGCCCTTTATTTTCCTAAATTAGTCTGATGAGCCCATCCATAGACTTCCTTACGCTATTATATGCTCAATAATGGCTAATGCTCTTAATAGGCATATTTCAAACTTGTTACGGACTATGTAGATAGTTATATGTTGCGCATTAGATATATAAATGAGCAATATGTGGCTGATGTAATGTGGATTGGGTAAGGGAATTATTATGATATATTTTGCTAACACTTGCGCTGCTCCGCTTAGCACTGGGATAACGGTCTAGGGCAAGGCACTGGCTAACTACCATGACAACTGTGTACAAAAGAGTTTTCAAATAAATTATCATAACTTAGAAAGAAGAAAGAAAAAGAGTTTATTTGCAAACATGACGCATACCAAAAAAACAAAAGTTATGCAAGTTGGGAAGATATGCGTCACATTCACGCAAAACTTCTTATGGTCTAAGATCCCAAAGCCGCCAGTCCTTACTAATTTTCTCAGTAACAAAATGAGTGGTTTAGAGTAGTGTTAGTATGGCAAATACGTAGACGAAATGCTAAATAGTACTACTTTGAGATTCTATGCAACGGGCACTTAACTTATTACTTGTGGAGATGTAATTGGTGTTCAAGAGTCAGCCTGCCATATTATAAATCGGGTCACTAAAATGTGATAGCTGCTTCGTGTTTAAAAAAGATCCCCGATAGTTCAGAACTAACTAGGTCTTCTACCATCATCATCTTCTTGCCTGCCCTTATCCCATGTTACTTGGGGTCGGCGCAACACGTATTTTCTTCCATTCTGTCCTGTCAGCCGTCACGCTATCACTAACTCCCTTTTCTTTAATATCACTCCTAACACAATCCATCCATCTTTTCTTTGGCCTCTCTCTCCCTGTCCATCCATCCACATTTATATTCATAACTCTTTTAGTTACGTGCATTTCATCCCTCCTCTTTACATGACCATACCAAGATAAGCGGTTCCCTTTTAACTTTTCCGTTACAGGCGCCACTTTTAAGCTACCTCTAATGAACTCATTCCTCACTTTATCCATTCTCGATACTCCACACATCCATCTCAACATTTAGGTCTTCTACCGATTTTATAAAATGCGGATACATAAATTAAAATGCGTTATGAAAATGAATTTTTGGTGATAAATAAAATAGCACAATGTTAGAAAAATCATGACATCAAAGACTTGGATGTTGTTTTTTGTTAAAAATCGACTCCCCCATACATTTTTGTGCGCATACTTAGACAAAATGTACTGAACAGCTGATCTTTTTTCGCGATTTCGGGGTTGTTCCCATAGTAAAAGTTGTTCATAATGATGAGTACAATGACCCCATAAGTGGTGTTGCGTTTATTCTGTTACACGTTGTATAATGCGTCATTTACTACAATAAGCTACAATAATCCCGCTTTGCCCCAAATTGCTACGAAAGTTAACTCAAAGAGACATTGTCACCACTAAATATTTCAAGCCCAATCGAAACCTTTCAACATCTCGTCTAAGACCCCGTAACTAACCGACTTTCGGTTCAAATTCTAAGTTGTATACCTTTATTTATTACACGTCGTTCGCTGTCCAAATATGTCCTATTAATAAATGGTCAGCCGTTCCGAGATGTCTGTAACAATAGCTATAACAAATGTATGAGAAATGTAACAACTATTCTCTTACAACGCTGGAACAAAGTTTGAGTAAAAGATTGTATGAGGAGGTACTGTTGTGTGTTGAAGGGACTCGTCAGAAAGTATCATGCGCTGACATTTGTCATAATTATCTGCACATCAACGTTTCGGCTATCGGTTTCGGTTTGATCCGGAGTTTTTGGCTGATTTTTTGCGATGTTTCTTAGGATGTTACCACACCAATTGATCGATCGTCGATCGATGGTAGAATGGATTAGTCGACGTCGATCGATAGTTTCTACTACACCATTCAATCGATCGTCGATCGATGGTAGAATGGATTAGTCGACGTCGATCAATAGTTTCTACTTCTTTCTTCGATCAGCCAAAGCTATCCACACCAATCGATCAACGTCGATCGATGGCATCGATTTGCGGTCGATCAATTGTTTATCGCCCGGTATCCGTCGATCAGCCAAAACTACCACACCATTCGATCGATCGGTGTAGTAACAACCTTTGTATGTAGTCATATCCTTGAAAGCTTTATTTTCTACACGATGAGTCTCCAAAAATATATCGGTTGGTATCGGAATTATAAATTAGTTACCTTTTTGTTCAGCCAATAAATGCCCACAGCTAGGCAAACCTACCCCAAATCTTTCCGGGTATTCTTTTCCTGGGCCACTTCGAACAAGTCCTTGTCAAATACAAAAACAATTACTTAAAGTTGTTAATCACTCAGCAAACCAATTAAATTGGAATAAGGACAAGAGAATGATAACAAATCGGTTAGCAATCATAAGTAAGAAAGTTCCATCAGACACAAATCTCTTAGGAATATTTCTTATTAAAAGAATATGAAACAAGAACAAACAGCTCTACAACCAATAAACACAACACTTTATAAAACGGCAGGAATCCGAGTAAATACCTGAGAAATACGTTCAACAAGAACACTTTCACATAAAAACCTTTTTTCGCATAAACCCAAGATACACTTAACCACCTATTTAAGCACTGCAATCTGAACATTGAAACAGTTACAAATGTGTGGCTGCGAAGCATGACTCATATCCGAGCAAGAAATCCCTCTCCCATGGTGGTCTTCAAGGGAACGAACGAAAGTCTAATAAGACAAGCCTTTTGCTCAGCTGTCTGGTCTAGGACATTATCTGTTGGTGAAAAATAGTGGCCTTTGTGGTATTACTTGAAAGCAAAGCGCGCACGATGGCGGAAAGTGACCTGTGCTTTAAAAATTGTGGCTGTGTGTTTGTGTTTCGAGTTTAAGTGGTTTATAATTGAGTGTGTTTTAATGTTGGCTGTGATATGTTGAGATTATTGTAGGTAGGCACTTTAGCATGAGTGGTTTCTGTTGCATAGAGTAAGTTGAATTGAAACGATCAAAGTTAGCACAATTTTTTCGTCAGAAGTAAATTATTTTTTTTCTGTTTTTTTTTTTTATTTCGCTGCTTCATTTGCAGCGTTGCTTTGCTTAAACCAAATCGATTGTCACTTCGTCAGTAAGTTTGTTGCTTAAAGACTCCTTGACAGATTTACGGGTATGCAGGCTGCTATTCATTCAAAAACAGGTATTTTCAGTTTGTCTGCTATATTGTCTCAACTTTCAAAGCTGCCGGCACAATAGCTATATCTGCACCAATTAACAAACTAAAACAAACTTTAATCTAATCTTAGCCGCATACCGATTGATTAATATGCGTTTGTATCGAATACTAATCGATTCTAAAGGTTTAGGTTGAACCGGGTTCAACCATGACCTTATTAAGTGTTGATTGAATTATTGTTCGACGTTATCTATAAATATGTTCCGTTGATTCTTATGTTTGTAGTGACTAAGGAATCCACCTGTGCATTGATGATGTCATAGTTTACAAAGTTGGGGTAGCAGAGGTTAATCCGTGATCGCTGATTGCTGAGAACTAGGTATGCTTAACAGTTAGTCCGTTTCGTATTGAATGATTTTGAATGATGATTCCTGTTCAAGAATAAGGTTGTCTCGCATCTTACTCATCATCCTCTTCGTAGTCTTTCCTTTTCCAAATTATCTTGGGGTCGGTTTCCAGTCTACCTGGATGCAGCTGAATACCAGTATTTCACGTATACTCGTGTGTTCTGTGGACGTTAATCACGTGTATTCAAGAAAAGGCTTAGACAGCATCCTCTCACCTTTCTATGCACTCTCGACATTCTCTTCGGATTATCAAAGATGCTCGGCAAACGTAACACTTAGCTCAGTCCTGGCTTTTACATTCATTTTCGCCTGTTTTCAGTCTTTTGAGAAGTGTTTATCCAATGATACTCTGTTAGAAGCACATTAGTGTTTGATACCAAAGTATATATTCCCATAATTATATCAATGTAAAGGATATCTATTTTTTTTTTCGTTTCTGATCTTGATGAGCCTTATTTTGTCTTCGATCTTGCCTGATAGTCAACGATTGTGAGATCTACAATTTCCATGTAAATGTCGAAGATGAATACTCTATTAAAGATGAGCTTATTGAAGTACTTGGTAAATAACTAGGAAGCAAGTACCATCCAAGTAATTTGTACCTTGACATTACCTGAGAAAATACTAGGAATACAGAAGATGCAACGATAAACACGTTGTTAATGTAATTAAAGGTTTCCTAGTTGTTACTGACACTCGTATGTCATGTGACGTCACTCGTGTAGTTACTAGTGCTTCCGCGTGGTTCAATAGTAGGTAGAAGGATGTAGTTTATTGCTTTGTTTTTAGATATAGGCGAAACTAGAGCGATAAATAAGCATTCCTGAAGAGACGACTGACGATGAAGGATAACAGTTAAGCAAACCTAGATATTTTCAAAACGCACTCCTAGTTTGAGCAAAAGTACTTAGGTAAAGAATGACCTACTTATTAGAAAATAAAATATCTAATATATTCAGAATATTTGCCGAAGCAACACGACAGATTTGCATCTTCCACTTACTCAAAACTTAGGTAAAGGATCTATTAGAAAATAAAATATCTAATATTCTCAAAAATTATTGCCCAAGCAACACGACAGATTTGCATCTTCCTCTTACTCAAAACTTACGTAAAGGATCTATTAGAAAGTAAAACATCTAATATTTTCAGAATTTTTGCCGAAGCAGCACGACAGATTTGCATCTTCCACTGACTCAAAACTTAGGTAAAGGATCTATTAAAAAGTAAAATATCTAATATTTTCAGAATTTTTGCCGAAGCAACACGACAGATTTGCATCTCCCGCTTACACAAAAGTTGAGAACAGATACCTAGGTAGAACGCATGTAGGTATTTTACAGAAACTAGGTGCTCCTAAAACCAAAACAATATTGATTTCTCACGCACTTTGACATATCAATGAATCATCAAATATTCCAAAAACCAGTTTCCATTTATATGTATATTATGCGGCGAACAGGCAGTTAATAAACAGGGGAACAAATCTTATCGTATCACTCGTGATAAATTTATTTGCTGACAAGTTTCATTTGCTAAACCAACTCTACTGATAACGATCAAGGAACGAACAGTGCACACTTCATTCAGTCATTTACTGATAAAACTGACATACCTTTTGGAGGCCTACTACGACCAATCAACACGAATTAGTAGAGCTGTCAAACGAAATCAAAATGGCCGTCCTCGACCAATTAGAAAAAAGACAGTTGAATCGCGTTTCGCGTTCCAAATTCGAATCAAATGCGATCTGTGATAGAACCTGACTTAATTTTATAACTATGAACCAATAAATTCAATAGAACCTAATTTCGAGTCCAATCTTGTGACCAAATTCATAGTATGCCCCCTGAACTTCAATCAAATTCATATGGCGCGATATAGATCTTATATCCTTGTTACTTTCCTACCAGACGTGTTGTACAAGAAATAACTGTGTGACATAACTTGTCCCCTTAGGCGTTGCTCACACAATGCCTTTTGACAACCTCATAAATTGTAACCGCACTAACAAACTACAACTCTACGTCACACGACACAAGATTGAAACTTGAGTGACGGACCATTTTCGAAACGAAATATTAGATTGGCGCGTGCCTCAAAACACCAACTTATACATGCTGTTGGTAAAGTATATTCGGCAATAAATTCGTTTGGTATATAGGTGTTGTTTTATAGCAAAGGTAAGTTGGTAAACAGTTGCGCCACTAAATCAAATTGCAGTCAATTAAGATAAAGCGGCGGGACCGACAGCCATGGACAATAGACCATATGACTAATACAGCGTTTTGTTTGGCTAACTGAATTACAACTTAGCGGGTTGTAGTGAATAGAATTCCTATTAATATTAGAGGCGTTATGTATTGGACGACGGGCACAGTTTGTATACCTTGAAGGTATATTTTTGTTCCGTCCAAAGCTAATGTGACTAAGTCGTTTTTTACTGTTTTTTTTTTTGAAAGTTTTTTACTTCACGTTGAATTGTACCCGAGCTTATAATGTTCACCTACACAAGTCCAGACTTTTTTACAGCCTATTATAACAACAAAAAACTTAGAACCCAACTGGCTATTGGTAATTCCTGGCTACAGCCTAGAATAATACCTTAAAGCAATCCTTAAGCTGTAATATCCATCCAGGGTTGTGGAATTGATCGAAATAGTAACCGCGGCCCTGGAACGCGAAGGGCATATCAAGAAACACGTTTGGGTTTTGGTCAGTAAGAGTCTGAAACTCCCTCCCGCTCCGCGCAAAGCGGGAGAAGTCATTTCATGAATTCCTATCCAGAAAAAAAGCGATAGTGTCCATAGTATTGAAATTAACTGTCAATCAACTATGAGCACCTTTTGACTAACTCAGCACAGTTAGTGGATTCATCATTGTTTGACCTCATTAAAGTATTTATGATGAATGTAGCATTCCTAAAACCCATCTAGAAATATACCTTAATAGAACATAAACTTTGGTTGAGAGGATGATGTCGTTGCCAGTTGCGATTATTTAAAAAATAATTCCTTTCAATATTAATCCCCTAACTCGAGTCATCTTTTGAATTCATATTTATCTAGGTTTATGTTGATTAACATTTAAAAAGATTTACTGCAGGCTGTTATGCACCATTTTCTATTCAACTTTACTATCTTTATAGTCTCTTACATCACGTTGCTTATTAGAATTTATTAAACCATAACTAGCTTCTGCCGACGTCTTCCCCTGCGTTAAATTATCCCAAAAAAACGTGCTCCCGGGATAAAAAAAAATGTCCTAGGTCCTTCTCGAAAGTACAAGCTGTCTCAACACTAAAATTCATCAAAATTGGCTCTGCGGTTTAGGCGTGACAACGTAAGAAACGAATAGACAGAGTAACTTTTACAGTACCTTTCTTCCTAAACTCGAAAATTATCCCTAGGGAACAAAATCCCGGGATAAAAAGTACCCTATGTCCTATTACAGGACATGGTCTACCCGTGTACCGAATTCTATCCAAATCAGTTCAGCCGTTAAGAGGAAACCAACAGACAAACAGACAGTTCCTGTCACATTCATAATATTAGTATAGATTTGCATCTGAATAACTTGTACGTCGTACTTATACTTGTACGTCGTAATTATTGGCCCATTCGTTTTCATTATTAGATGTATTTTAGGTACATAGGTGTAAACTAGCCCGCAATAAACTTTATACCCAGTTCGCATTAGGGCAATGTTGTCAGTGCTGCAGAAAACATGCCATAAATTGGTTTATACACAAATTGCGCAATAACTTTACATCGTAGGTGTTTTGTACAGCAGTTGTACAATTTTAAGGGGCTCTGTCATTGTGTTGGAATTTGCAACAATTAACTAATGGATATAATACCTAGGTAAACAAGGCCAAAAGTATCTTCTAAATCTTGAAAATTTGTGATATTTTTGCTTGCCTGCATTGTCTCGAGTTTTTTTTTCTTTCGACAACCTCCGCATTTTTCTCGGCGATTTCCATCCCCGTAAATTCATTCACTCAAGAAAATACTTTTAGGGTTGATTTACATTAGTCAGAAAACTTTTATGTAACGAATAAAAATGGCGGTTAGACAGCCTGAAACACAGGTTTAAAGTAACCTAGATCGGGCGAATCGCTATATAACATTGCAATTCCGAACCACCGTTAATCACATGTTTAATAAAAATATCTTAGTTTTAGTTTATTTTTAGGCACTATAATTGTATGGAAAATATTATTACTGTTGACCAAATGTACACTTTTGTAGACGTTTTTATTTGAATAAATTATTATTATTATTATATGTCAAAGCGCCATATTTATTCGTCAGGTAAGTTATCTGACAGTTGAAAAATCAGTATTTATTGCAATCTTCAACATTTTCTTGTTTTTTTTTTTGTATCTAGAAAAAACTAGAACACATCACTTAGGTACAAAATTATATTAACCTCAAAGTTACAAAGTTACACTAATTTCCCGTGATTATTATATCTACTGATTTGGGCGTCATAACTCTGCAGTCATAAACCACTAAAGTCCTATAATAATACCGGCTTATAAAAGCAAATAATAATAGAACCTAATTTGCACTACCCGAAAATGGTTGTATCACACCTAATCTTATCTTATTATACTACTAAACAATTATTACGCTATTAAAATTAAATGATAATAGTCGCACGGATGCCGTCCGCTGATTGGTCAGTAAATGGGGCCATAAATCTAGCATCTAATATTATAATCTAGCATACTTGAACTAATATTGTAAAGGGGTAAAATTGTGTGTTTGTTCGTTGATATGTTTGTAAACCTAATCTCTGGAGGAATTGCACCCTATTGCGTTACGTTTCGAAGACTTTAAAATAAACTACTTAGTCCTTTGCTTCATAAGTGCTTGATGTCGTAAATGACGCAATGAATGTTGTTGAATGATCGACATTGTGAACACTCTTATTAATTGTACATTACAGGATTAGCCAAGTTGACAATCTACAATTCATAACATTATCGCTTGATTTCTGAATTAAGAACTTGCATTGCTGAACCTCTTTTTTAGCATCAATATCAAAAGCTGTCGGCATCAATGTGGGGTTTGACACGTTCTGAATTCGAAATACTCAATTCTGAAACCAGCCCTATGTCCCTAATAGAAATCTACATTACCACTGCATGTCGTAGGCTACTTTTTGAAGTTCTTATGGGAGGGTAAACCGCTTCGTAACGTAACGCGTTACAGCGCCAGTCTTTGTTGCTTCCCTTTCTCTCATGCATACGGCAGCGCTAGGCAGGCTCTTCCTCTCTCACTCTTACCCACAGCGCTAGTCGTATTTCGGACAGACGCTTCCCATATTGAATAGTTCAACTTAGATTAGTTTAAGTTATCACTTCTGTCGGGCGTCCCGAGACGCACACGTTTTTTATCCAGTAAAACGGCACGGTTTCTTTAAGCAAGGCTACACAAGCGAAGTCACGGGAAAAATTAAATAGGTAAATAATATAAGGTCGGATTGGCACGCAATGTTGACATGTTAATTCTCGTTCATTTAAATATCATAAAGACAATATATATTGTCTGTCTGTCGGCTTGTGTGCTATTCAGTTTCATGTACTTGCATTGATAATAATTATGTTGTTAAATATGATACAGTTTATGGTTAGAAATATGGAATGTTAGGAATTAGACCCACACCCTGTGTATTGTTTCCAAAAGTTCGTCTTGTGGAGGGCCCTTGTTTGAACGGGCTGATTTGTAGTCTCGTAATACACATTATTACACATACATTTGAAAGATATTTCTACATCGGCTGTATTTTATGGTATCTTATTTTAAATAACTGATTTACTTTATCAAGAAAAAAACACTGTATTTTGTATGACAGGATATTCTAGTGCAGATACTAGTCTCCCACAAAGAAATAATTATTTAACTACTTCATCATCATATTAGCCGAAAGAGGTCCACTGCTGGACATAGGCCTCCCCCAAGAGTCGCCACAACAGCCGGTCCCGTGCGTCTCGCATTGCATCCATCGGCTACCCGCGACCCTCACCTTGCGTTGGGTGGTTGGTTGTATCTATTTATATTACCTATGTTATTTCGTAAGGCAATTTTGTGGAATAGGAAATAAATATTTACATTTTTTATATTGTTGCACTGCTGGGCAAAGATTCCCCAAAACATTTCCAATGTCTTTAGTGTTTTCCTTCTTCGGCCAATCCAATAGGAACGAGTCCAACTTGTCACGCCAGGGTTTGTTAGATCTGCCTCTATCGATCAGCTTCTCATCAATATTAACACCCAAGACTGATACCGCCAGTCACTTATCATCAATTAAAACAATTTTAATAGTATAACTATGAATACCATATTTATATGATGGAGGTCTTAGGATTTTTGGAGTACTGTAGGTGTAAATATGTATTTGCAAGAATTTACTAATTATTACCAGTGGTAACTTTCCTACGCCTTACTTTTTCAACGCCCATGTAACAATCAAATCATATAACTACCAAATTATGTCCATCATGTTCATACACTTTTCAACTCACTAAATCAACTTTAATATTAACATTATTCACACGTAGAATGCGCACAACACGTCTATACATAGGGCCCATAGAGCTCTCTGAAACTGGTCTCGAATGTGGATCAAAGCACAATGTCAACAGCTGGGCGAACTTTAAGCTTTACATGTACAAACTTGCTTTAGGTTTATAAACGAGGGAAATAGTTTGTTTTAGGTTTCTGTTCTGTTAATTATTTAGTATGTATTTTAGTGAAGTTAAGAATTCGGACTTGAAAATATGGAGTAATATTTATTTGAGGCAGGAAAGGCAAACGAGAAAAACAAAATGAAAGAGCGACAAAAATGTCATCTCTATTCCTCTGTGAGAAAGAGACTGAGCTGTACAGGACGAATAGCACTATCTTTGTTTCACAACGGATTGCTACTGACAATGTGACGTCATAATAGAAGGACTGTGCGTGCATGACTGAAAAGGCTGCTATCTCAGCATATGCTTCGATATTTAAAAAAACATACGATTGGGCCCGCTGTGATGCCCGATGAGTTCCTTACGTGAATAAGTTTGGCTTAAATCATAGTAATATTAGTAACATGTGTTTAATTTTTTCGTTAGTTATCATCATCTTTGGCTACTTTTTAACTTACATAAAAAAAAAACCATCGCTGCTGGATATAGATCTCCTCCCTTCTCTACTTCTCTGTACCATGCGAGTCCCATCCAGGTTTTCCAGACCTATTCATCACCATTTTTTAACAGTATATTATACTGAAAGTGCTTGAATTTTCTGGGTTTACCCTTATTTCGAATAAAATTATGCATTGTAAACCTGCAAACAAACAATTACTTAACAAAGGCCTTATCAGACCCGGCTTTAAAGTCTACTCAAGCCCTTATCACAAAGCTAGCTAACCAACCGTGAAAATACCAATTAAATTGCTACAAATAACAACAATATATCCGCCATTTCCTCTTAACAAATTATTCCCCAATTTACGTACAAAATACAATTTTAAAGTTGCAAACGACAGCCGTGAAACGAGATAATAGGCTTTAACTTACTTAATTAATTCTTGCTAGGTATTGCCACCACAAATTAAAATTTAATATACATTATTTTGATTTATATTCAGTAATGACATTGCGAATAGTTATAATAGTATGGTTTGTAATTGGTGTGGGCAATCACCACGCCTACCAAGCCTTGTATGGGCTAGCCTAAACACTAGGCGCGGTGTCGACGATTTTAAAATTAATCTGCTGGTCATAAAATTGATGGCAACACTGTATAATTAGTGTCAAACGACGAGATTTTGGTAGAGTTGTTGGCGCGTTACTAGCCCGAATTCACACCTAGGTGTTACTAAAAATGTGCAGAAAAATTGTAGATATGAGTAAGTCAGTCTTCAGGTGTTTAATTAACTATTACCTGAAGAATATATTTTAGTTTTATAAATGTTCAATGCAACATCTGTCAAACCGGAAATACATATTTATTCCTCAAATAAAAGTTATCTGACTGTAGAAAAATCTAGCTTTAATAACTTGTGCCTATTGGCCATCGACACGGTTGTTCCTATTTAGTCATATTTTTTCCAGATTTGATCACCCTAAGAAATTCTTCCTTGAAAGTAAGAAGCAGTTTCATCTCTTCAGCTAGGTTTTCGCGCGACGTTTCTCAGAATGCGCTTCACCAAACTCAGGGTTGTTCACGAGCGTTCTACCTCCTTGTGAGGAAACATTAACTATTATCCATGTTTATGTTACAACCGATGGCCATCCTGACTATAAACATGAATTCTAGTAAATAATAGCCTCAGTTTCACTAAATACTGAATCCTCCCACATAACTTTAGCACTAAAGTCAATCCTCTGATCTATGCAACATCTCGTTTACTAATTAGCTATCGCAATAATGATCTATGGCCAGGTTTTGATGGCTATAGTGCACTTGTAAAGTTTCGTGTTTATGCCTTCAAAATTAGAAGGTAAATACATATTTCGAAACTTTATCAATGAAATGTCAAATGACGCTTTTATATTAAATTCAAAAGTTTGTATGTTCCTTCTACTACCTCCTCCTCTTCTTCTTCCTTGTACTTAATTGCTGATCTGATTTTGTCAAAAATTGACACAGAGCTTAAGCAGGACCCTTATAAGAATATAGGCTACTTTTTACCCCTTTAAATAAGGTAGTTTTTAAGAAGAGCTTTAAATGTTACGAAAGTGATCAATGCAGGCAATGCAAGCTCCTTAAGTAGCTTCTAGTCGAAATATAATCCATCTTGTTTGTTCATTAATTGAATTTTGTCTTCTTCATCACCAGTTTACCAGAAAATGTAATTAGTAGTAAATTGTTAAATATTTATGTGCAATATAAATAATGGGTATAAAGTTAAATCGATTATCTAAAATTATTCGCTTTGCCTTCAATAGGAAACATAACTTCTGAAAGTTCGGGCTGGCAATTAATTTTACTCAAGTAAAGTTCAAGCACTAACGCGAAGTCACTTTGATGGAGATCCATCAAAGTGACTTCGCGTTAGTGCTTGAACTTTACTTTACGAGTGGAGATCCACTCGTACTTAGTCGGCATGACAACTAAAAACATCCTTAATGTAAATGAATAACAGGCTATACCATACAGTCAATTTGACGATGCGAGGTGAGTCGAATTGGAGGACATGACTTGGACTGTAGAAGTCCGAGTCCTACTGCTCAAGAACAGCTTCGTTCAAAGACAAAAAAGTATGACTGATACCTCTTTGTACTTCTCTTAAAGTAACAGAGTTGTCTTTCGCGTCTTTTACTTCAAAACGTTTATTTTCAAGGAAAGGCTCACTAACTAAAATTAATAAGTTAAATACGAAATTAAGTCAGACATTAGGCGTGCCTTTCTCTCTGACCCCTTACCTTGACTCGCCGCGCCCTGCGGCTTGCATTCCGGTCACACGTCACAGCCGCGCACTATATTTGTTTTCTATAGATTACATTGTTATAATTATCTGGTGTTGGTAGTACACTTCTGATTGAGGCCTCTGGCTTAATTTGGCGTCAATGTTGGTATGAGTTATGTAGATTCAGTGGCGTGATATGGTACTTGTATTTGGTGGTGATCGAGATTTTTGTTGTTTCGAGTGGTGGTTATATAACAATTCGGGTGATTTATTTAAATTTATATTTCATTACGAAAGCTAGAAAGGCATAGAAAACGTTTCTTCATTAGATTCCATTTTGTTTTCAGACATTTTACGAAGGTATGCGCAAAAAGCACGAACAAAATTTTGTTTGATAATGAAGGAAATTGTTAATCACAAGAAGAACGGCCATATTTATCAAATCATAATATAGTTTCAGTTTTCGTTTACTTAAACTTTTTTTCTGCAAAATCGTCACTTTTTTTGTCTGACATGAGTTTGCTCTTGACTCTTGTCTAGCTCATAGATTACCCCAACTGTATGTTTTTATAGAGGCAACAATATTTTGTACCTTGACAGTTCTAACCACTAAATACGAGTATGGGCCATCCATCTTAGAGCTGGTAGATACCTAATTGAAGGTTTCTAGCGGTTACCAAAGCCTGAAAGTAATTGTATAACAAAAAAAAATCCTTCAAGCTCATGAACTTTTCTTTCTTGACCAGAGTACAGTCTTCGTTGATTTTAACTGCGCTGAGTCCAGACATTAAGGGAATGAGCACTTAATATCTTTGCACTCTGACATAACGACTCCTTTAATGACTCGGTCATCTAGGAGAGGTCCCCCTACGCAACTTCCACTGGGGGGTCTATCGACCTGATCTGGCAAGTACCCACGCAACCAGCTTCATACAATTCAAATTACCGATCATAATCTATCATTTTGCATACAATTATGAAACGCAATCAATATTTGACGTTTTACATAACATTTAATTGAAAAAAAGAACTTACAGTTGATCTAATCAAAGCTTTAATTAATTAGCTTAGCGTCTAAATGATTGGCTATTGGCAGTTTTCTTGTCATGTTATTAAACGTTTTTAATGAACAATCGAATGACTAGATACCCGGTTTGATATCCTATCGAATCAGATCTAACTGGCCAGCCTGAAAGCGTGATATCTAAATCAAATAAATTAACAACTACAAACAAGCTTCAAGCCGGATACATAATTTAAAAATAATAAATCAGTTTTTAATCAAACTTCATTAGTGGTGTTATTTGTATTTTGTTATAGCGTTTCTGTTGCACGAGATACAATTTCGAAATTAAAGGACACAATCCATTGCTGCGTTTGTGCGAAACAAATATAAAGACTGGTGTAGAAAACCTGCAATGGGATTCGCGATATGAATTTTCATGATTCGAATTCGAACGCACAGCCACGCTTGGGTCACGTTGAAATGATTTAGTTTCAATATTCACAAACGTCGGTGTAAACGCTGCTGTCGACCACCGCTTAATTTATACCGATTGGCCCTTGTTTATTATTACTGCTTATGTAATAAACCCAGTGATTTTGCAAGAGAATTTATTTTAATGCTAAGCTATGCGTAAGCGTTAATATATGGGTATTTTTCTCGTTAAAACATAACGACCTTTGTCTGTTAAGTTATAATGGTTGAACTGATTGACTGACCGATTGACTAGCAAGGATACGTCATGTGTCTCGTTAGTTAAATTGCCGGTCAATTATGTGATAAAAACGCAATGCTCTTACCAGGATGTGGACGACAATGTCTATTATTAACTTTAATAAAAACTGTATTATTTAAAATCGATGAATTATATCTGATTGCTTCGTTGTAGGATTTAACATATTGTCATGTATCTGGAGAATAAATTACAATAGACTCAAGGTTTCTCCGCTAACTTCATCTAGACCATGCAAATGATTTTGAATTTGATACGGTTTTCAATAAAAACCGATAAACGAGGAAGGAAGGTTCGTTCATGTCACCGGAAAATAGCAAACGCCGTAAGATTGTTAAATATCGCGTGAAATTGTAAACTATTTTTTCTTGATATATCGGGAACTATTGAATTTGGATGAAATTTATTGTATACAAAACCTTTTTTTTTTCAGAATATATCGAGAAATTGCAATCTAAAAAAGATTTATTACAATCTTACGGGGTCTGCAATTTTCCAGTGACATTTATATGTCATAGCCAAATAGCTTAATAGAATTGATTACTCTTTATTATGTTCACCATATAAGTTACAGAAAATATAGATGAAGAAGAAAATTACACAGAGTGACACAACGGGCGGCCTTATCGCTAAAACCTTTTTGTTTTTCTTAATTAGCCGTTTAATTGCTTGCCTAGTCTTTTTATTTAACTGCGACTTAAGTGACATCTTTGGTTCAATATCGTTGACATGCCCTTGCATCTTATGTCGCTGATTAAACGGTGCAGTTTAATGAAAAGGCTAGGCTTTTAATGAAACGTCTGATTAAACTTTTTGGCTGCGACATATGCAACGTATTCCTTTTGATATCCCATAACTTTATACTATATGTAAAAGTAATTAAAAAGACCGAGGTCAAATTGTCCAAAAATACATAGTTTCGAAGATAATACTGCAACTAGACTCTCGATGTTTGTATCTAAGTTTGATTGAAAAGTACGAGTAAATAATTTTCATTTAAATCAATCATTTATGTTTAATCTAAGAATGTCATATTTCACGTAAGGGATTTTTTTTATAAATAATCGTGACTTTGTCGAATTATTTTATATGAGAAATGAAAAATAATTCATTTGCCAGCTGATTTTGACATGGTCTCATTGATACCCTAGAGTTAAGGGATATCAAAAGGAACACTTTGTATAATTTGCATCCGTGTGAAACCGGGGCGGCTCGCTAATTGACGACAAAACAAAAAAAAATGCATCTTCACTCGGAAGACAAACCTAATAAAGCCTGCTTCAATGCGTGTATAAAAAATCACCTACTCATAAGTCCTGCAGATTAACGCATAAAACTAAAATTTTATTATGTGCCACGACTAATGGTTCGCATTAAAATCATTTATGTGTGCAATTAATACGCTAAGCTGGATGTTTCCTTACGTAGTTCTAGCCCTTAGGCGGTGAGCCCGCGGTGTTCTATGGCAAATGGGTTAAGACACGCTACACCCATTCTTGTGTACTAAGCGTTATTTGTATGAGAACTTTGCTGTATTATGGACTAGATTCTACCAACTATTACGACCGCGTAAATTTTTGGAACTGTTTCAATCTATCCTTCTCTTAGAACTTATCTATCACTGTAAGATAATACTATAAGAAGAGAGAAGATATAAAAAAAGTTGAAAATTAAGGTAAATTCTTACTTACAAGTTCGCGAAAATCTAAATTTGCTCATATCTTTTTATCGTTTTTACTCAGGACCTTGATTTTTATACACTTAACAGGGACTATAGACCTCAGTATCTGGTATAAATTTCAACTTGCTAGGTCCACCCGTTCCTGAGTAAATCGGTGGTGACACACGGACAGACAGACGGACACGAGAGTGATCTTCTAAGGGTAACTCTTTTTATCTTTTGAGGTACGGAACCCTAAAAAAAAACAGAACTACAGAATTACTTTGGCATTTAAAATATTAGTATGAATTCAAGAACCAAAGTATTTTATCTTTCCAATAAACCGAAATAGTTTCAGAAATTACGAGCACAATTTTATTAAGATTTTACATTAACACAGAATGGGTACTAAATATTTTATTGCTCCACAATTCAAGGAAAAGCTTGTTTATCTAATTCTATTTATTACAATTTAAACTTGAATTTATTATGCAATTTGTCTAGATATGTAATTAATGAACATAAATTACAGCTATGGGCCATGCGATTAGTTAAACTGTTTAGTAATCATATGAATTCCGACAAAAAAGGGTGTCTAGCCTTTGAACGAATACCACTGCGTCTTTTTATCTTAAAGGTATGAACACATCAATAAACATTGCCTAGATGCATGCCAGCCTCCGAAATAGAACGCTCGACGCGAAGTCAGTCGGTGCGTTCCGTGTAGATGTGTACGCACCCTAATATATTGTGGCAATATAGCTCCAAGCTAAATAATAAAACATGCATCTATCCTGTTCGGTACTTTAAGTATTGTTTATCACGAGAGGCATATTAGTAGCCAAATGCCTTCACACATTACTAATTCCACTGTTTACAGGCTAAACTGTTCCTTACATGTTTTGGCTGGATTTAAGATAAACATGTTTACATTTTCTTAGATGTAACTTCCTACCTAATGTCTCACTTTACTACATGATGAAACTTGCCTCACGCAATGTCTTGAAACTCTCTTAACAACATCATATTATTGGCTCTTCATTACTCCACCGTAAGTGGCTTCTAAACGGCCCCTAATACCACATTTCGAGCGTCCTACTAATTCATGTTGTACCGAGCAACTGTCAATTACCAACAATGTAGTATTATCCAACCTTCTCTCTTATCTCTGTATCGTAGTAAATGTCGCCAGCGAAATACTGTTCGTTTGTTGAACTCCTTAATTATCAGCCGATGGGATGTATTGCATCCTTTAAGGCTTAATTACGTACGCTAAAGGTTCCCGCTAAACGCGATTGACGCAGTTTCTATGGCTATCCGCGAATGCGTGCGACTATCGATTAGACTCAGTAATTCGAGCAATAATTCCCTATTGAACTGTTACCTCGGCTAGTTAAATGAGTTTATATCTCTGCCTAGAACGTTCCCACTTGTTTGCGTTTAAGTTTCATACTTTATAATACAGCCTCAATAAATGGGGTTTTAGAAGCTCTTTATGTTTGAGAATTGTCTGAGAATCGCTATTTATTCCGACGCTGCTCTATATTACATATAATATAATTATACTTGGACATTTATTCGTTTATAGGTTTTAAGTGCCTATTATGAACTGAATCAAATGCAGATTAAAGCAGACCCGCTTTACTTGACCCGTGAGTTAAACGGAAACATTTTATAATAAACATTAATCTGACTTGAAAGCTTGGGTACAATAAATATTTGCGTGCATAAACTTGTAAAACAATGTCAGTATTTAACGGTTGTGGTTCATCGAAAATGTATGCAAATTGCAAACTTGTCGAATTAGCATCGTTCTCATACGTTGTGGCATCATCCCCGTAACGGGGACGCTTGTCTAACGTCGCATAATAACACGTCCGCTCGCACCGCCGACCGTTGCGCGACTAATCAATTAGCGTGCCGCGTGATGTCTTCATCAGCCGCCTGGGGGCGTAACGCCCTGCGCTTGCGCACCTAACATAGCTTTTGAGCTTTCCGCGCCAATATGGTGCTTCTATTGTAATTTCATGCGCTCGTGAAAATATTGCATAATATGTGAGATGGTCTTACTTAAATGTTATTAGAGTAGAGTAACTTACTGTAAAGATTTTCTAACAATTTCAATGTGAATCTTTAGAAGTATTCCTCTCAGTCTCAAGACGTCCAGATGAAAAATAAAGTTGCTAATACATTTAAAAAATCAAAACATTTGGATGAAAGTGAAAGAAGATATAGGTAGTGAACCGCGTGTAATTTCATACGAACGTTATGGAACTTCTGAAACAATAAATCACACACTTACAAAACACCCTAATGACAACGCAGAAGAATCTCAAGACTCAGCATGTTGCAGCCAGTCAACAAAGGCCTCCCAGTGACAAATACCAGCCATTGAACCACAGCCCGAACAAAAACAAGTCTAAGTCCACCTGTGAGTGTTAGGGTTCGCGCGTGGGAACCCTTCCCTAATTACCCAGGTCCAGATAACGAGTCTAATTCGCGAGCTGCGTGCGCCGCGCCTTCTCTCACGCACGCATTGTCTTCAGTAATTGCCAACCCTGTTCAATTTGTTGCTTCTCCGCGCTGTGATTCCTTTAAGTGGCTACACTCAATTGCTAAATAAATCGTATGCGTACTTATGTGGCCAAACCGATACTATTTCTCATACATTGTTAAATGTTAATAAGATGGAATGCTCGTGAACGTGGATATGGGCTAAATAAGCTGATTTATTGGCGGTGTTTGAGCCAGATTAGATATTATTTATAAGATTAACCTTTTCACTGTACGTGTTGTGAAATCGGTGGTATGTAATTTAAACGAGGCATCGTTCTTGTATTGTTGAAACGAGCAAAGTTATTGTTATCTGAATTTTTCTTTTCTTCCGTATCGGTTACTGTGCATTTAGCAATCGTTAAGATAAGTCGCACCTTTGCAGAGGATCAATTAAAATAGGATTGGTTCGAGTTGGTGTTATTTCCCACACTTTCTATTTATCACGTAATTGTTTTAATCACTTGATAATTTTACGTCTCTAGATACCATGTTCCTCTAGCCTATCGATTACTGAACCCATAAATTCCACCTCTTTGTAGATTATACTGTCCACTATGTCCAACAGCTATTATTTCAATGTACCAAATCAAGTAAACCAATTAAATCTGGGTGATCGGACAAATACACCCATTACAAGTTTTGCGTATCACTTGACTTAATTGCTGTAGGAGTCGATATTGGAATTTCCTCAGTAAACCAGTATTTAACTAAATCCTAGTAATAATCAATTAAAAACACATCTATTCGGCATAAATCATACAAGCCGCTGAAGCAAAACATAGGAAATAAATTAAATAAGCATTTCCAAAATAGGCCACGAATAAATTTAAATATTGGAAAACTGGAACTTAAATCAAACGTACTTGGCGCGTAAACGCAGCTGCCATTATTAATTTGAATCGAGAACATCGGTGAATAAATCGATTCGCGAGGCGAGTAAAGTGAATCGATTCAATTCGTGCCGAGAGTTTTTAATAAGGCATCCATTAAATTGACGAACGTGTGAATGAGTTTTATTGCCTTATCGGTCCATAAGTGAGGCGGAGGCATTGGCACGTCCTCTAATGATTTACTACCAGTTGCAGACCAACGTAGGCGTGTAGAGCTTAGAAAAGATATGTAATGTTGTGTTTATTAATATTCATTTCACACTAGTTCGAGAATATTGTGTGTCGATGATGTTTTTAGTATGGAAGTATTCGTGTTCTTGTCCGTTTGTGGTAATTTGTTCAGAGACCGTGTCTCCTAATGGTCTATTTAATATTTATTAGTGTTAAGATTTATAGCAACTGACACATTAACCTTGATTTATAGAACTGGTACATGCACTGTTTCAATTGAAAGTGCCTTTAATTATATTTTTTTAATAAAATAAACAGTGAAAACTACATACAAGTAAAATCTTAGTTATTGGACTTGTTACCAATATCGTCCAAACTGACAAACATGATACACTAGATCCCCGCCGTTCTGTATGGTGTCGGACGTAAAAGAATAGCACCATCCCATCACTTCCCGTGGGTGGCGTAAGGACTCATCAGAGAATGGGCAGAAGCATTCTCTAGACAATGCAACAGCTACAATGTGCGATCGCCAACCCGCCTGCCAAGCGTGGCGATTATGGAACCCGGGGGAGGTTCCATAATCGCCCTTTCGCCGTTCATTTGGAGGAGGCCCGTGTCCAGCAGTGGACTTCTTTCGGCTGATATGATGACTAGATCCCCAGGTCTCAATTGAGAATTAGAGGTTAAGAACTTTTGAAAGCTTTGGCATGAATGTAGATTTTAAATAGTACACAACATAACTCCACAATTCAGAAACCAAGTGTTTAGACTCATTTTATTGGAATTAGGCTTCAGACTGGCTAGGGTCTGAAAAGATTATGTGTAAGTATGTTGCATAAAGGCAACTAAGCCTTTATGCAACATACTTACACATAATCTTTTCAGAATTAAATTCATACACCAAATATAGACCCGTAGCCCCAAGACCAGTTCCTGTTTTCACACAAGCGAAGCCATCGAACTCCCCAATGAAAAAAACAAAACGCAACTTTTCTAATTACATCACCCCCGTTTAAGCGCACACGCACATTCTCCATTCATTGCGTATAATCGTATAAGGTAGCGACATGTCGCCGCGACACGCGACACGGGCGCGCGCTGTCGCGTTGTCGCCTTGTCGCTACCGTACACTGCGTACGCGCACCTTGATATATGGCCGAGTTTTAGTGTGGTTAGAAGCGTGTGTTTGGCTGGGTAATTTAAGCTGCTTAACATAAGAGTTTACCTGTAAACTAGACTTGAAGACACTAATTAGAAAATAATTTTTTTTTTTTAAGAATGCTTTGTCATAATATGTTAAGTTGTGAGGTTTTGAGATCCTCCTCGTCATTTCAGAGCGAAAACAAAAGTTGAATGTAGAATAGTATTCAAAGATTCAGTTATCATACTTCTTATTCGTGTTGCTGACATTACAGTAACTCAGATTTACGAGTAGTTGGCCTAAAATGTGGCAAATTTTATCGCCGATGATCACTTTGGCTGCATGTTTTAGGGCTCTAACGCCAGGATAGTAGCTGTAGCATAGTTTGCAACTTAGGACGTCATCCACATTCTGTTGGCGTTCCGTCCAGGTAGTCCATTTTGCGAGGGCCAGTTGTCTAACTGAAGGCTGGTATCTCTTCCACTCTGTCTTTATGATAAATGTGGCAACAAAGCTTTTATTTTAAAATCATGAAATATATTGGATTTCTGGTGATGTTTCTATTAATTACGCTGACAATCACCTCCTACACCCAATAAACTTCAGTTTTTCCGCAAAAAACTTTCGCAGACCAACATTCAAACGATATTGATGAGAGCATACAGATTTCCAGAAATAAATAGCGCAGTATTTATAAGGTTAAAGCAACCAGAGATCCGGCGTACGATTGCAATTCTTGTATCACTTGTAAAATACTTTATTGCTATAGTAGGCGGGACGAGAAGTGACCGCTGAACACCTTTGGCATTTATGACCAGTATTTTAACCCATTATTTCTAATATGAAATTACTTCCAACCATTGGTATGCGATTTGTCGCAGATATGGTAAACAGGTGTCCTAGATTTTGTGCTGTATCTTAACTTTGACACTTTGTAGATTAATTATTTGTTTTGTAGCTAGAGGTTAATTACATTGTGGATATTTACATACAATGAAATCAGTGACACGAAATCGCTAGCCACGGACATTATAGACGGAGGTATAAACTAATTGTTTCATATTTATATTAGCAATTCACTTGACAGGCATTGTGGTTATGACAAGATCCGTAATAACCCTTCGCCAGGTTTCTAGGACGTTTGTAGATCCCTTCTATGTTTAAGCTAAGTTACTTCCGTGTTTAGAGTTTATTAAGTGCCTGGTATTTTCGACCGTATTTGCAAAAAAAGAGATTCTTTGTGTACTGTGACCATTTAATTAGCTTTGTCTTGTTCTCCTTTTCTATTTGATGATGTCCCTTACATAGTTTTCGCCTAATAGGTTGCCACGTTTATAGCGGCATCAGTGACATTTATTCGGTCTACAATGGTGCAAGGACATTTGGGGCACTTCAGTGGGCCATATTTTTTTCGGGGTCACTGCCCACACATTTGGTGTCAAGCGGGTCAGTAAAATCCTATTTTGCCAACTTACAACGGCCTACTTGGGTTCTCAACCGAGTGAGTGCTTTCTATAGGTATAGTTAACTGCATGGCTGCTTCGGGAGGTTCTTGTGTCGCATAGGCAGGGAGCCGGACGCTCGATGCCACCACTGCGTCGACTGTCGGGAGGACACGGCGCGGCATACGCTTGCAGAGTGTGCAGCTTGGGAGGAGCCGCGCCGTGCCCTCATCTCTGTTGTAGGCGGTGACCTCTCGCTGCCGGCCGTAGTCCATGCTATGGTCGGCGGTGAGGAGTCCTGGGACGCGGTGGTCTCCTTCTGCGAGACAGTTATCGCGCAGAAGGAGGCTGCGGAAAGGGAGAGGGAGATCACAACCGCTCTCCCTGCCCGCAACAGGCGCATCGGGCGTTGGAGGAGGGCTTACGCTGCCCTCTTCCGGCCCCCCTAACTGGGTCCAGGGGCGGCGGACTTGGGGATGTCCGTCGCCCCCCACTCATCCGGACCCGAGGTGGCGGCGCGTGGTGTTCCCGTGCGCCCCTCTTTGACGTAGCGATGGGAGTCAAACACCTCACTCCCCTCGCCGACGCGAGGTGGCCCGCAGAGGCGGGCCGGCACCAGCCGGGGATTGCGGATGTCGCATACGTTCCCGTGATCCCCGGCGTAGGTGGGAGATGGAACACCGGGGTGGTTTTAGTCAGTAAGAGTCTGACAGACCCCTCCACCCGCCCCAGGGTGGAGGATTTCCATGAGGATTTCCCCCCGAGATCAAAAAAAAAAAAAAAAAAAAAAAAAAAGGTATAGTTAACTACAGTTCAGAGGGCCTACCACGAATGTTTTGACGTACAGTATGTAGACGTTACAGTATCGCTGACGTAAGTGAATTTTGAATATAAAAAACTACAATCCCGTAGTATTTTGGTTTAAATTAAAGCGACATGTACAATTTGTATCATACAAGAATATGAATATCCAATATCCAATTCAAATTAATATTACATATTTGCGAAACGAGTATTATAGAAATAGTAAAATTTTATGTTACGTTACTATACGTCAAAAATATTCGTTCTAGGCCCTCTGTTCAGTTTTCTTCTGAAACTGAACATCTACGACAAAACTATTGTAACGAACACTCATCTGAAAGTACTAGGGGTACATGAGTGGGACAGAGTTAGCGTTTGGTTCGTTTTGGTATTTATAGCAGCGCCTCCCCGTTAGCTTTATCTATATCGCGGCGGTGCGCTATGCGGCTATCGTGCGCCGAGCCATCGCAGATACATACGAACTGAATTTTGGTGCGAATTACGACGTTTATAAATGCTTTTTCAGATTCTGGATTTGATAGTTTTATTTGAATCTTGCGTGTTATATGGAGTAGCTCGATGTTTTAGTGCTAGAACACTTGACTTCAGGGATTTTCCGTGTTCATTTGAATCCTCCGACCGTCTTTAAACTCAGTTCTGCTTCAGCTGCTGCTCAATAATAATAATTCTTTGTTTTCGGACAACAATGGATCAGCGTGTTAGTATACAATATTGTAATTTATAACTAGTGTTAGTAGTTAAAATCCAGTTGTGAAGAAGACATAATAAATAGTATTGTGTAAAGGATATTCCCAAACTAATGTTTGGTGATTGTCCTTCTCACAAAACTTTTAATAATCAGAGAGTCGATACTCTCCGCCACAGTTTTTAGTATGCTGTTGCCACTCGCCCGCAACCTTGACAATAACAAAAACACCAAACAGAACACCAGTAAACATGGTAATTGCAAAACTCTTACCTCCTCCATCTACTTGATTCTCATACCATCTTGCTTAGCCAACAGCCTGTAAAAGATAATTTTAGACGGTAAAGTAAAATTAAGTCTCAGGTACGGATCCATGGTTGCAAGCAAGACATTGAAAGGCCAAATGAGCGGTACACTTCTTAGACTTTACCTTACGTTGTCGATGCAGTAATTGACCGAAAACCTCTTAAGCATGAGTCATTCCCATTGACCCCCAAAGCAATCTTGCCTCAATCAGTGTCATTAACAGGCCGATTGGTGGTCATTATATTCAACTAGATACTTCTGCATAACCATAGCACAAAAGATATAAATATTTTTGAAATTATTAAAATAATTAAAACAGAACTGTCGATCGATAGTGCATATGATGATGATGCTGATAATGATAAAATAAATATTGGATCAAAAAAAATATATTTCACCGCGTATTCAAAAGCAGTGCGGAAAAAAAAATTGAACCTGAAAGTAATATTAATTATTGCCCTCCAGAGAATTGGTCAGTGTGTGTCGTACTCGCGAGCTAATGATACACTGATTAACAATATTCGGGGCAGATAGCAGTGAGTTACTCGCGGGGGGCGGGGCGAGGGACCGCCGCGATGTTAGATTGCGCTCGCGCCGATTTATGCCAGCCTCTCCGTATTAACTGATATCGCCCACTAAATATGCCATTATTATATGCGAAACAAATAATGCTCTCTCACATTTACGATCCCGATTGCGCTTTTTCTTATTTATTGCTGAGAATGGAATTTGAAGGCGGTTAAGATAATAACAATATTTTGTATTACATCTTTCGGATTGGTGCTCCTGATTGTGTTGCTGTCAAATCTAAGTACCAGTTTAACTGACAGATGTAAACTTAAACGCTTGTAATGCTAATCAGAAAGTGGAAGACGAATTTGAAAAATTAAATATTAATATTTGAAAAAAGGCCACAGACATAGAAGCTACCACAGCTGAGTTTAGAATCATCGTCGAAAGAGATCCACTGCTGGGTATAGGTCTTCCCCAAGGATCGTCAAATCGGCCGGACCTATAACCACGTCTCGCATCCAGCTGAGTCCCGCCGCTTTCACACAGCTGAGTTAGATAATGACAAAGCAACGTATCAAAACGAGGAAACTAAAAAAACTATGACTCAGCTTTTAACACTGCCTTCAAAACTTCAGTATTACCAAACAGTAAATCTCAAACTTTAAGACTAGAAACTCAAGAAAAACGATCATAGAGAAGCGACCTATGGAATTAATACAGTCAAGATGTTATTGCGCTGATAGCAAATTGGAATTCTATTATAGTCTAGCATGAATTCTGTTACTTATTTTCTTATCCGCCATCGTACAATTGCATAGCACTTAGCATTTCATATTGTAACTTTACTGAGTGAAGCATTCACTGTTTTTGTTTATAATTTCTCTTTAAGCTTTGATGGTAGCTTTTGTTGTTGTTCTCGTTTATCTCGTCTCTTATACGATTTCCTTTAAAACTCTGTGGTATCCTATAGTTTTACACCATCATACTCTTTGTTATGTACACGGTTGATATTACGGCAAATTGTTTTTTTTTAATTCGATTTTGTAAGAGTCACTGCCAATCATAAGTACCTGTCTGACAATCACGCATTAACCTCGCAAGTGACAAGCTAAGATTCTTATTAATTAGTCATTTGTCATCTTTCTTTCGTTTAACTATCCTTATCTGATTCTTGTATGCTCGCAGACAAATATTATCACACATTAATCCTGAAAACGATTCGCTAATTATGTCGCATTCTCGTAGATTGGCTATCAGTCCTATCACAAATGTCCCACCCTTTGTTAAAAACGGAATAAAGCCAATTTATAAATTCGTCTCCAACACGAACATCATTAATTATGTTGCTGGCTGGGTGGCTGAGAAAAACTTACTCCACTCATTTCGCTATCAATACCATCGTGTATTGTCCCTTTTGCTCCTCCAATTGTATCATCGTTTTGCTTAACTGCTTCGTGACTTATGTCTTTTTCTGCTGTTTTTAGTTTTAAACCTTGTGTGCTTTTATGCAGAGTTGAATTTGCGATGTCAGGTTTGCTAAATTTAACTTTTTCGGAAATGAACCAATATTAGCGTCCCTTTCTATTGTTTTGTTCGCCAGCCTCCCCGGCGTTAATGGTGTTATCTGGACCCTCGAACGCAGGCACCTCTCCGTATATTTCTTTATCTTGTCCACTCTGTTGGCGGTTACCAACATTTTGTTTTTTATTCATTTGCTAATTTCGAAAATGAGAAGGCGTTCGCGATCACATCTTCCAGTGATCGTAGATTTAGGCTTGCGCGCATTAATAAAATTAACGAATGTTTTTTAAATTAATTGAACGCATCGTACTTGGAATTTCATTATCCGCCATCGGATGCCTTCTTGGTATTAGTCGTTAAAAATGTAAATTGTATTTGATTATATTTTGTTTCATCCACTTAGAAGTTCTGTCTTGGTTGATGCTTGAGACCCATCAAGAGGTGAGTCATCGATGAGAAGTAGATGTGCAAAACAACATGTTCTAATCACCATCATTCAGCCATAATAATACGACCTGCAATCTATAATTTAACATACGTGTTTCATTATCATTACCGTTATTACAACTTAACCTCAAAACTAGGTGGCTTTACAATCCTTTACGGCTGTATCTTACAATGTTAAGAATAAATGAATATCATATTGCAAACAAACATGACAGAACAATCCTTACCACTTCCCATGATTGTTTACATTAAATTACAACATTGGGTTTATAGGTGGTATGTTGATAATAGTACGAGTTGTCGGCGCGCGCGCAGCCTCAGGCGGGGGCGGGGCCGACGCATGCGCGGGCCACCCCGGCGACGACGCCCCATGCCGCACAGGCGAAACACCTCGCCTATGTACGAATTGTTGGAAAAATATCTGGGATACAATACTTGGATAGCCGTGAAAATCAAGAAAAACTGTAGGCCTGGGGCTCCTTGCAAATGCTTTGAAGTGCTCAATGTTGTACGTATGATGTTGGCTTAGAGTCGTATCATTTGTAATATTCAAGAGACGTGGCATTAGATGATATTCTTAAAAGATCTTCGGAAATTGGGCTAGATTTTACAAACTTTAGGTTTTTTCGTATCAGTCTGAAAGAGCTGTACTTTATAAAGAATCTTTCTTTCTTTGCAATCACGTGCTAAACGATCCAAAGTCAAAGTTGATTCAAAAACAAAACTCAATAAAAAATAACAAAGAAGCGAAACTAAAACTTCAGCTGAATTTCCTAAATTCAGCTGAAGTTTTAGTTTCGCTTCTTTTGTCCACCATTACATAAAAAAGTAACCACAGCTCACCATTACCCAACAAAGCGACGCACTATCGACGTAGCTTAATTCCAATCGGATCATTGAAAGAACAATACGGTATGCGCACGAGTGGATTGCGAGGCGACCTCATTACGCGCTGGCTACACATGTGATTTCACCGCGGTATCTTTACTAATACATCAATGGCTTGTCCAGTATTGTTAGTGACGCGACGCCCGGCTATTGTGATGTGTTTCTCTGCTTCTTCGAGGGTAGTGATGGGATTGTGTAATTGATGTGGAGAAAATGTCAAGAAACTTGTGACATTGCATCGTCATTTACAACGTAACAAAATCTTGCTTCGGTTAGTAAAAGGTTTATACTTAGAGGGTGTACAGCTGTAATACCCTATTAGAAAACTAGCTGTTGTCCGTGACTTCGTACACGCATATCCCGTTTTTTCCTGTTTCCGTAGGAATTACCCGTTCCCGCATAGCCTAGCCCTATGAACGTGGCTATTATATACAAAAAGAATTTTCAAAATCGGTTCAGTAGAAAAAATCCAGAGATTACCCCCTACATGCAAACTTACAAACTTTACCTCTTTATAATATTAGTATATTTCAAAACCAGTCGAATCTGCCGCTGCATTTCCTGAATGGTATATTGTAGAAGAAAGTGAAGTGTATATGTACATATATTCAGACCTGGATACGAAAAGTCCTTCACGGAACATGTCTACACGTATTGCAGAAGTGCAGCCATCAATTTAACAAAAAATAATTGTACTGTGAATCTCTTTTTCAGTCTCTGTCACACAATTCCTAATCTGCACTGCTTACTAATATACACCACAAAGACTATCGATATGCAGAGTACAAGGAACATCACTAAAACCAGCCAGTGAATGGGGATACTTACGAGTATCGCACAAAGCCCTTGTTACGTAACGCATATTGTAGCAGTCTCCCAGGTTTAGACTTGTGTCGATAACTTCAGTTCTAGACTTGACATTTAGATCGCTTCACATCTCTGTCTATAGTATTTACGATGGTACAAATTACTGCTTTCAATGCTCTAGTTTGAGTGCAGTGTTTAGAGGCTCTATTCTGTCTCTTCATTATGCATCAATTTTGTCTTGGTGTAGTGTTTTGTTTTGACTTAGGCTAGTTATTATTTTAGACCTGAGTCATCTCTACTTCTCAGTACTCATTTTTTATTATAAATTGTTAACACTCCTCCCAAAGATAACAGAATTTTAGAAAAACCTGGTTCAAGCAATGGTTTTTTTTATATCATTTTCTTTCTACCTTAAACCCTTTGCTTAAGGCATTTTACAGGTATATTCATGAGTAGCTTTTTTATACTGTCCGAGTGATTATTTCTTATATACGCTGGATCTGCAGCCAAAAACGTCATGTGAAACAACTGACTCTAAAATATTCAATCCTAATTTGACTTGGAACGCACATTTTTTAAATGAAATAGTTATTTAGGGTTTCGAACGCCCGAATGAAAAAACAGGATTGTCTGTTGTCTGTCCGTCTGCCACAGTATTTTTTTTAGATATCAATATTTATCTATCACACTTTATCAAAATAAATTAATCCTTCATAGTTTAAAACCAAATCACACCCACGAATTTAATTCAAAATTAGATTTCATAATCATCTAGTTAAACCGCCTCGGGGCAGTAATTAGTTAAGAAACAAAAGGGTCGTTACTAAGCGGCAGTGACACTGCTGCCCGCCTCACCAATTTATCAATTAGGTGACATAGCTATGTCTTGACCCTAAGGGCCTTACATTGTTTTACGAGACCCGATTCATAATATCTTTATCCTAATTCTGGTTCTAAAATGGCTGGACTGTTAATGTTTATGTGTAACTGTAAAGGGTAGTTAGTAGGGCTGCCATGTGGCTGCAGACCCCACGAGCTTATTACACTGTACGATTTATGTCGAATCATTTGAACCATTTTGCGGACCCAAAATGGAAGCTCAATGTGGACGCTAGACTTAAACCGAATAGCTGAGTTGAAATGGATATCCATGATTTCGCAGATTTAAAACTACCAAAAGTCTTCAATTTCCAACTTGAAAATCTTTGCGATAAAAAAAAATATATACAAAATAGCCAGAGGAATCATTTGCTTCTTCATATATTTTCTTATTCCCTTACCTTTCCGTATTTTTTTTTAATTTTTAAGAGTGGGAAATTATCAAATGACTTCTTCCGCTCTGGGTGGAGCGAAAGGGCGTGACAAACTCTTAATGACTAAAACCTATCCGTGTTCCTTCTACAGCCCTTCAAAATGTTTCGATCTAGTATCTGTTATCCACTCCATCGACACGTCCTTATCTACTATACCCCATCAACCTAATAAATTGCCCAAACCCGCAAACAATGTCACTAACCCAAAATTGGCTATCAAACTAGCTGCCCAAATTCTAAATAGTTAAACAATTACTTAACCAACGGCGGTGTACTAAGCAACAGTGACAAGCCCGTCCTCAGCAATCTGTCAATTAGGCGACATTCCTGTGCCCTGACCCACAGGCTGCGCAAGCGCACCGAGGATGACTAACGGCTGTGTTCACTTCACCCTTTACCTTGCTGTACCTTACGTAGACTGGTATTAAACTTGGTGTATGGCTGTTTTGCAGCTTGTTTATATTCAGCTTTGTTGCTATGATTATTTCTGTCTGTGTTTGTTTTTATCTTGGCGTTTTTCCATGTCCGTGAAGTCGTTCATATGATGCAATGTTTTGTTCAGATGACTCTAGCTAGCTGCTTAAATGTACTGACAGTGCTAAAGTTAAAATTAGTTCGTTTCTGTCGCTTCGGAGTACGTAAGGATTGTAGGAGATGGTGTTCTGTATTTTCTACCTACCGCAATATAAAAGAGCGTGAATTTTGTTTGTATTTTCGCTTCGTTCTATAGTTGATATCACACTTCTCAACTCGATTTAGTATTTCTCACAAAAGGACCATAAAAGTTCATTTAAATAAAGGGCAGCCGGTTCCACAACAAATGTTCGACAATCTAGGTATCCCAGGTGCCAGGTGCAGTAAAAAGGTTAACGAGCGTAAAGTTATTTTCCAATAAATCTCAATACAATCTCTAACATTTCCCACGATAAAACTGAAATCCTGACAGCCCTACCGACGAAATCTTAGAAGACATTAACTTTCAAATGCCCACTAAATACTAATAAGATAAACAGCCTTCATTTATCTACAAACAACTAATCAAATCGTCATCAGTGATTAATTAAGTTTAATTGAACACTTGGAATCATGTAACTAAGATAACTCGATACTCGGGCCTCGCGCTATCGAGTCGAGTCGAGTCGAAGCCACTACGTGACTCGCGATGCATTAAGATAGTGTATTACATATTTCACCACCTATACGACCTCAGCTAGGAACCTTTGCAGTGACAGTTTGCAGGCGAAGCCACAAAAATGTTGAAAGTAAAAATGTTGCGAAAATGTTATGAGATTTGGATCTCTGTAGAGCGTGTGAAAGATCTTATTTTTTGACAGACGTTTGCCTTTCCTTGGCATTATTTTCTAATGTCTTTTTTGACATGGCACGTGGTTTTGAATTTCTGATCGTTAGTATAATATTTCTCCTTTAAGCTTCAATTAAGGTTTGCAATGTAAACTATTGCCATTTTTCCATTCCACACAGTGTGGCGTAGTGTGTCAAGGCTTGAAGATTATCCTCTATAATGGCTTCATTACGTCCCACTAAGCGTCTCTAACTGCATTATGTTAATAGAGCGGGTTATACCAGCCAGGCACGCGATACACATTTTAAAAATGGAACAATTTTAAATTCGCCCCCCGCGGAGAAGCGCCCGGGCCGCTCAGATTGGCAGAGTGAGTGACGTCCGCTGTCCTTATTGGTCGATAAGATTTGACAGATAAGAGTAAGCGGGCCACATAAAAGACGATGTGTCTCTTCCTGAGCATTTTGGACTTGTAAAAATTTCAAAACGGTATCGCGGTAACAAAAAGGGTACATTATCTTGCTCTGGAGCCGGTCATCTCGTATCTATCACATGGGAATGAAAACATCTGTCGACATTTTGTTATGTCTGGACTTTTTTACGTGCGCGCGCTTTATGAAGTGGTAGGACGTCTTGGTTTTATTTGGATTGTGTAACAGCGAGGTCGATCGCCCCTGCTCCGTTTCAAACATTGTAATAAGCCCGAACGGGTCCTGACGTGGTACGAGGGATCCCTCTGGACATTATCGAGTCCTACCATTGTGATTCGAGTTAACACAATATGGAGATGTCTGATAGCGTAGCATACGATGCGACTCCGTCATTGCTATCTTATATCTACGATGCACTATTGAATGTTAACCGTTATGAGGTCATTGGAATATTTCAAGTTAGGATGTGTCTGAACAACATTTTAAAACGTGCTTTCAGTACTCTGAGCATCAAAATGTAATAGTAGACTTCGTTCAAAACAAACAATAAAATCGAGTAATTATTTGTGTACTACCACACCCAGAAAGCTACTATGTGATAAACTTTAAAGCTTTACAACATCATTAATACTAGGATCCATATTGAAAGGTGCATTCCATCTATAAGTATCAGCTTCATCATCAGTATATTTCACTCCCAAATATGTTCAATATGATTGTATATGTCACTGGAAAATTGCAAACGCCGTTAGATTGTTGTTGTTGTTGTTTGAATACCCTAACCCATAATCATGTTCATGCAGATCCCATGAGACTTGGGATCGGTGCGCCATGTTTTCTTATTCCATTCTCTTCTGTCAACCATCGCTCTATCATACACTCCCGTTTCTTTCAAGTCCTTCCTTACAGAATCCATGCATCGTTTCTTTAGCCTTCCTCTCCTCTGCAATATTTATTTTCATCACCCGCCAACACTAGGTCAAAAATAATCCAGATTCTTAACCAATGAATATTTCTTGTTACAGGTGGAAGATTCTGCTCGTTCTCTCCTTGCATCGAGCAAGTCCAGCGAACATGCTTAGCGCTGCAAGAGTATGGTTTCCAAGAGATATCCACCATGGAAGTACTGCAGACTGAAATCAAAATCACTAGGAGGACCGTGCCAGTGAGAGATCTGTCGTTCCTGAAACAAAAGGTAAGATTAGGACTTGCTGTACTGGAGGCCCCGTACTCATAAATTCTTTATTTTTTATATTTTTATTTTTTTATTTTTGACTGGCCTGTTGGTCGAGTGGTTAGTGACCCTGGCTGCTAAATCGGAGGTCGTGGGTTCGATTCCCACCCAGGACAAATCTTTGTGTGATGAGCATGATCATTTTTTCTATGTCTGGGTGTAATTTGTATAATATGTATGTATTTAGAAATATATAAGTATGTTTATCAGTTGTCTGGTTGCCATAGCACAGGCTCTGCCTAGTTTGGGATCGGATGACCGTGTGTGAGTTGTCCCAAGATATCAAAAAGATATATACTTACTTGGTGTACATTGTCCTCTCATACCGATTAACACTGTACCATGGAAACGTTGTAAAAATCAATCCAGCTTTTAAAAAAGTAGCCAAGGAGTTTCTTGCTAGTTCTCCATAGGAAAAAAACAATTACGACCAGGCAATAGCTTCTAACGTTTATTAAGTGCCCAAGTTAATCTATATGAAATAAAACAGTTAGTTTTTTTTTTCAATTTTATAGACTTAAAAAAGATTTGAAAAATGAGTCAGGGTGGAAAATCAGCTGTCTGTGTTCTGTGTGTGTTTGATTTCATATCTAGCTTTATTTGCATGAAAAACACACGCACACCTTTTTTAATTTATTGCTCTTGAACACTAGAATATAATAGAAAACATTTATTCGACTCAGACACAACACAACAGCAACAAACACATAGTAAAACATAATGAAACGTAATAATGATATAGAAAATAGTGCTGAGTGTGCCCATACCGAAAGGGTTACCATCTCAGCATTTGCTGGGCGTCAGACACCCAGCTTTGGTTTTCAGATGGCACCCTGCAGTGACACACACTAAAACTCAACTCGAAAGTTTAAGTGAACACTGCCTCACTTTATGTCAAACTAACGCCAAATAAACTTGACTGGCCTCTCCCGTACAAAAGACATCAACGACCAGTTTTATCTCATCCGGGCTATGCAAGTTCCAGTAAACTTTCCTTGTGAATGTGACCTATCAGTGATTGCGACGAAATAGATAATGTGACGAATGGGAATCAGATCAGATTGTGTGTAATAATAATGAAGTTAATCCTCATCCGGAGACAGTGAAACAGATCAGCATTACAAATGGAACAGTCACAAAAAACAATAACCAAACATGACACAAACCTCTACTGCTGAGACACGGGCCTTCTTTCTGTAAGTCACCCGTAATCCGCAAAGGTTAACTCTTAACTGATAGAAATGCCTTGTAGCATTAAGAGTGTTACCAAACCAATCCATCGGTAGTCGATCGATGGTAGAATGAATTAGTTGACATCGATCAATAATAATATCTTCGGACAACTCACACACGGTCATCCGATCCCAAACTAAGCAGAGCCAGTGCTATGGCAACCAGACAACTGATAAACGTACTTATATATTTCCAAACACATACATATTATAGACTAATTACACCCTTACCAACACCAATCGATCGATCGATGGTAGAATGAATAAGTCGACGTCGATCGATAGTTTCTACTTCTTTCTTCGATCAACCAAAACTACCACACCAATCGATCGACGATCGATCGGTGATCGTAGTGACACCCTAAGTCCGCCTATACACAAACTTGATACGTAAAGTTTAAATAAATAACCTAATCTAATTAAAACAAACCTCAGTTAAAATATTCAAGCAAACAAAACATATCTCAGTGCTATCTCCGATCAGCTCTTAATTTACTAATGGCCAGATCTGGGCCATTCCACTGACCTAACCTGACACATTACTTGACTGACTTACGACTCTTCAACACACGCCGGGGATCGATCAGGGCTAACGAGGAGGTAATTGACAGTATCACTTGGGGGCCGAGTAGCCTACTGTGTGTACTTGGTACCGGTTTAAGGCTGTTCTAATAATTGTGTGGTGATCTTGGGGAATGATTTTGATTGTGTTTTGGAGGAAAAAGTAAATTTTGGTTGAGCTTTAAGCTGGGTTCACATTAGTGAGTTGTGTCGTGTTGAGTGCCGTTTGACGCAGTTTATTGGCTTCAAAACTCGTTGTGATATGACGTAGGCCTGAACAGATTCGCTTGATTGCTCTATATGGCGCCACGACACTAGACGACACAGTAATGTGCCCGTAGCTTTAGACTCTCGACAAAGGGACAGTCTATCAGCATTTATGAAAAACACAATATGATATGCAATATTTAATATTTACGGGGTCAATACACTCTGACATTTCGATTGTCGTCGCTGATAAAATATGAGAATTCGAAAGTATCTAACGCTCATCCCGTTTGTAAGAAAAAAAAAAAGGATGTTTTTTTGCACTCTTTGCGATAACATCCTGTCTTATTTCAATGCCTTAAATTCACACTGTTACTGACATTACTTGGACCCTGCTGAATTAGAAGGTGTAGGAATAAAACTAGTAAATATAGATTACGCGGAGCGATATATTTTTAGTATTACAATCTGTCAAGGAGAGTCATGGAACCACTAGCGCCACGAGAGGCAATAAAAGTAACTTATTATATTTTTTAGTCTTGGATACTGGGGATTACAGCCATTCTTTTTTCAACAAAAAGTTTTATTAATGAGCGATTCATTAATGGAAAGACCTTGAACGAGGCCGCAAAACAATTGCCCTCATTATTTTCAACTCCACAAGACTTTATTACATAATCAGGCATTCAATTTTAGGCCAATAGGAATGGTCTTTTAAAATGGAACGTTCCTTAAATGGTAGCACGTCCTAAATTGAATGGGGCGCGGATATGAATGGGGTTAGTGCGGATACGGAGCCGATTCGGCGGATAATTGGACCTATGCGGATCCGTGAAACGCGTAATGCTGAGTAAATGCGGTCATAAGTCTTAATAGTTGGGCATTGAAGCAAGCGATTTCGCAGTAATCCGAAAATAGATAATCATCGGAGATCGAAGATCTACATTTTTAAATATATGTTTTTATAAAAACTGTTATTATTATTATTATAATCATTGCAAAAATAATTTGACCTCTACGTGTGGCTTTTAAAGAACCAAAAGACTGCTTTATCGGGCTCTAGAATGATCAAATCGAACCTATTACTGCTGTAATTGTATTTTTATGTGCAAAAACTTAACTAGAGCTTGCTTCAGTGTTGCCATGAGAGTTATTTTAGGCCAAACTACACTTTAGCAAGAAACTCTAAACTATTTATTTATTTTACCATTTATGTACGCACAGAGAAACAGTACAGATACACGACCACACGTCGAGATACCGAGTACAAATACAGAAATATGTAGTTTTTCAGTTCCTAGTGACCCATGGAAATACGCTTTCTGCATTTGCATTTGGAGTTGTGGCCAAAATTGCGTAACAGTCGGTAACATAATTTTATATTACATTTCCATTCTAATTACCAAATGCCCTATGTTCTTAAGCCCTTAAGAGGCTGGCAATCGCTCGCCATCACACTACCGATGAATCTGGCTGATTTCCAAGCCCCTGATAAATCCCAGACTGACGTAGATTGAAGCTGCAGAAAGTTGAAGTGGATGGGGTACTAAACCGCCCATCACAGTGAATAGTGCCCGTGTTTCGAATTAAATGGAAGTAACTTAGGTAAACTCATTGATTGATTGATGTAAATTGATTGCCTCCAAGCAATATATGTGAGAATATTTTACAATTTCCTTGAATCACCTGGTTATATGGGAGTTATAGCTATCGTATTTACTTACGAAGTGAACAAGACCTTTAGAGCATTAGTTATTTCTGTTTAAAGACGGGTTATAGGCCAGATTCGGATGGAGACAGATTATATCGTTGCTCTTGTGAGCCCTTGTCCCAAAGTCATCATTCTAACGTAATTTCCGCATACAATCTTTACAAGTTACAGATTTTGAAACTATAAATACTAGGTTAAGCCCGGGGCGTTAATGTAGACTTTCGCATAAAAAGTAGCCCATTCCGTCTCAAGGGTATCATCTATCTCTGTACCAAATTTCATCAAAATCGGTTCAGCGATTTAGGCGTGAAAGCGTAACAAACAAACAAACTCACTTTCGCATTTGTAATATTTGTTAGTATAAGAGAAATATTGTAAGAATTGTACAATTAAACCTAAAATCGCCAGGGTTTGCCAAAAATCTCCATCTACTTTTTTAACACTTTTAAAGATGATCAACTACATTCCCTATCCAATTCTGCAGGTCAAAAAGACCCCACCTGCAAAATCTTTTCACAATGATGACTTGATCCAACAAACGCATAGTATTTCATCCCAGGTGTCTCACAATCAGATAGGCTAGCTTCAGCAGCGCGATTGTCTCTTTGTTAGTCATCATGCCTGTCGGCGGTTGTCACCCGCCTGCTGCAGGGTATGCGCGGAGAATTTCGACACAAAATAAGCGAGGAAAGAAGGCCCACTGCAGAAGCTCAAGTAGTAGTACAAGTTCTTCATTTGAATCGAGGTTGCCATAGTTGTCCACGTCATCAGCCTTTAGCAGTTTTGCAGTCCACTGGAGGACCTCATAGGCCGCCTCAATCGCACGCTATTTAGGGTGATCCTCAGCTTCAGCTGCATTAAATCAATGAGATTGTGATGCCACACTACACCTGCACCATTGAGGACCTAATAAATGCCACCGATGCTACTATAAATGTGGCCACCTCCTGAGCACAAACTATTTAAGGATCACCATCGTCTCAAGAAGAAGAAGAAGGTAGTCCTGATCAGCTGCTCTTCCTTCGGCAAATCTTCTCATAATTTTCGGCACTAAGCTAAAACGGAACTATAGGCACCCTTTGAAGCCTTCTGTTTAGGCAGACAAAAAACCAAGAAGAATATGCAAACATTCTTCTTGTTTGTTTTGTTTGTAGGTAACAAGGCCTTCTAAATACTTGCGAATTGACTAAGAGAGTTTGCCACAAAGTCTGGTGGTAGCTCTGTATGGTCTTCCGGAAAATAATCCACTACCATTTTCGTATCGGGCCTTCTGAGTACTTTATGTATTAAGTTTATTCAACAATTGCACTATCGCTGATCGTAACCTGAATAGAATACGACTGTTTGGAATTGAGATACTTGACGTTGACACCATATGATTTGACTCTGAAATTGTAGGTTTTGCATCTTAAACCTTAGGAATATTAGTTTTATGATAGCAGTACATTTTGTTGGTGTTTGTTTGTAATGTGTTTAAGGATGTTTTTCTTGTCAATATTTATTTGAAACTAGCTTTGCCCGCTGTTTAGATCACGAAAAGTAACCTTTAACCGTCTCCAGGGTCCCATGTATCATCATCATATCAGATGAAAGACGCCTACTGCTGGGCATAGGCCTCCCCAACAACCAGTCCTGTGCGTCTCGCATCCATCGGCTACCCGCGACCCTCCCCAGGTCATTGGTCCAACGCTGCGTCTTCCGGAACGCTTCCAGAACTTTTCAACCTCATCGACCATCTGTTTTGCGCGCAATGTGCTCTGCCGAGCGAGGTGTTGCTAGCAAAGGCCCATTTATCTCAGTACCAAGATCATCAAAATCGGTTCAGCAATTTAAGCGTAAGAAATAAACAAAGTCACTTTATGTATAGGATACCAGCAGGAGTCTTGCCAGTGGCTTCGCCCGCGTGAAAGTCAGAACTCAAACCAAGAGAACCTGCTCCCGGATCACCGCCATAAAAAGTGGCCTATGTCCATATCTAGGAGATATTCCATCCTTGTGCCAATTTTTATTGAAATCTGTTCAGCCATTGAGACGTGAAAAAATCCAGAGTTACTTTCTCATTTATAATATTAAGGATAGATTCAGCTCTTTGATATGTTGTACCATTATCATTCCTAGGGAAATAGAGCCAGGTGCACTAATTTGTGATAATTTCTTCAGGTGGTTCTTTTCTGTTATAACTAAATAATGTTCATGGTTATTCAGAAAATAACAATGCCTTCTGACTAATCACTCGTTCCTGAAATTCTCAGGTAATCTCTCAATAGTTATTGATTTGACATAATTATCAATTTCATGGAATTCATTTCATGACTGAGTGTTCAATTCGCAACGTGTCAAGATATCGACCCAATAGCACAATCAAAGAGATAAAATCCGGCTAAGAATATCTCCGAATTCAGAAACATAATCAAAGTTCATTGGCAGAGATAAAGTGTTTTAGTGTTGAAGTAGACTTTCTAGTTTATACTTTTATTTTTTGTTTTTCTAATTCTTGTATTATTTAATTAAAACCAAACTAAGCTTAAGTCCATTAGCGCAAGGTCCGTAACACGTAAAGCATGAAAATTGCTGTACTAACGCTTTTAACATAAATTTTATATCAATTTTAAATAATACGTAGGAAAAACTTCTGACGTGAAAAACTAGCAAAGGAATATGTCTGTTACTGCTCTTGTAATAAAGGTTATTGTGGTGTGTAGTGATGTGCCTCGTATCGGCGACATATCGGGCTGCGTTCGGAAACGTCACGCGCGCCGTTTGTCGCGGGCGGTCACGTTTCGCAAACGGTAGCCAAGTGCTGTCGATACGACATGTTTACTATTATCGATTATCGATAAAACTCACAACTGGCCGGCTATAATGCTTCAATTTAACTATTGCCGCTTTTAATGTAGAACAGAGTGACAGAATTATGAATCGTAAAACCTTTTTATGCTTCAACGCCTACTTAGTACCAGAAAATGGAAATTATATCGCTACCCTGTTATCAGATATGCAAAACATAGTGTCAAAATGACTCAACTAGGAGATAACAAGTTCAGTGACTTGAGCACGATACTAGATAAACAGCATAATTTGTACTTTATAATGTCCACGCTAACAGTTCTGTCGCATTAGCATTCATCGAAAGCTCACATGACACTTCCAAAAAATCTGCAAGAGATTGAAGTTTATCGATAAAATTCTTGACTCGCGGCACATGCCTAACAACAAAGGCTCAGCATCCGTGGGAAAATCAGCAGGGCTTTTTAAAATCTAGCTAAAAGCAGCCCGGGTATGCCCATAGTCATATATTAAGACTGCATTACTAGATTACTTAGCTTGGATCTTATGGTGTTTTCCTATTTGGGCTAAGCTGATTTACAGCCTCCGTGGTACATTGGCGGCGTAATGACGATGGTTTCGTTGATGCATATCATTGATCTACAGTTCTCGTGTGTATGAATATGTATGCAACGGCTCAAGTCTTAGATTATTAAATTGTTGGTCGTATATAAATGCACTGAAGACGACCTGTGTTACGTGTTAGAGGTCAAGGAATTGTTGTGTAGTATACACAGAGCTATAAAAAGTATATCCTAGTAATTATGAAATATTAAATTGAAGAATTTTATTCACTAAAACATCCCTGGTGTCACGCAACTGGCACGCTTTTAGATCTATGAGAAAAGATTCCATTAAGATACAACTTCCATAACTTTATCCACTTAGATCTTGGCACACCTTTTTCCTTTCTACCAATAATAGTATAAATGTACTATTTATAAGAACATAAATTCTCCAACAATACCCGGATAAACCCTATCAAAATAAACTAAAAATTTCATAAATCACCTCGCAACATTTATTTCAATGAGCCGCAATTTCTACAGCTTTTAAATCATTGGCTGCCAGACAGCTGGTCGCCGTAATCCCTTCTGTTTATAAATCCCCTTAAATCTTAAGCAAGGTATCTGATAAAGTCGAAAGTAGCCAATCTCGCACAATTGAGTGGCTAGACATTGATAAATTGCCAAACTGGATCTTGTTAGTCGCTGCGGTATTTAGTATTCATAAATTTTCGTAAACGCATGCCGCTAATATATTTTCTATTCTACGAATAACACACGTGCGTTTAAGTGGGCTTAGTTTGCTTAAATGTCAAGTGATTCAGGCTTTGTAGCCTTCGGTTTGATTTACTTTGGACTTTGTTCTGCTTTTGTGATGTTTGTTTTGATTCTCATTTGTTAATCCTGTTCAAATGTTATGACTGTGTTTGTTTGGCTTCTGTGCAAATTCGTTTCGTCAACTCTTCAGTCAATAACTTGATATCTTGTATATGATTGAACTCATTGTAATGTTACCAACGTGGTTCATCCCATTGTGCTCGTCTTCATCGATAGTGATATCTTTACTCTCAGTTTCTACAGCGGAGGTATTTCTTCTTTCAAAGTTCAAAGTGCGCTGACACGACTCAAGATCGCGTGTGCACGTTCAAATTCGTTTACATACGATGAACAAGATTAATAAGTTTGCCTTTAGGCTTCATAATTAAATTAGCCATCGTAATTATGATCATATAACCTTATCGTACAGAGCTACTGAAATGCCTTTTTTATGCATATTCATCAAACAATTTTTGATATTGGAAGAATTGTCGACATTGGCAATACTTTCCAATGAAAAATATAAAAAAAACAGTCGTGCTTTCCTATCACTTCAAGAAAATAAAGTTGTGCCATTTCAGCAGACTCCAGCAAGGGCTAAACTCTCGGTACATGTTCGCTACTCCACAGAAACCCCTGTTTAATATGACTATTAACTCACAAAACTTGCCATGACTGCCATCCTGACGACAACAGTCCTTGTGCTCGCATATTTGCGACCCTAATAAGGCCCACCTGAGCCGTTTATGCCAAACGAGAGCGGGACCTCCGCCGCAAATCAACGAGCTCCTAATAGCGCTGTCACCATTATACGACCATTATAGAACGGGAGGCTTGTTCCACTGTAGTGTATGAGGGGCGTTATGTGTGCCTAATGTGGCCTTATTCTGTGTGCGAGGCCTTAATCTAGGCTGGATTTTAAAAGGTTTTAGAAAGTGTTGTTTGGGTTGAGTGCGTCTGGTTTGTATTTATTGACTGTAATGTGGTTTCCATTAAAGTTTCGCAATCACTGCTGCGTGAGATGCGTTTTCTCCATCTGGTTCGCTTTAAGGAACTAGTCGATAGCTCTATTAAAAATTCTGGACTACAATTCAGGGTTTATTACTTACATTATTATCAAAACAACGACATGGCTTCAGCTCTGCACCTGACGAATTCAAAAGATATCATTTCTCTAAAACTATTTACTTTCAAATTCAATAGATGATAAACCACAACCAAAATAAATCTCACACTTCAAAACATTCCCTTATTACAATATAAACAAGCGTCTGTCCTAATTTAGATAAAGCATTATTGGCCGAAATGATTTATTTGTCCATGCAGCTGTGCTCACAAAAGCAAGCCTTCATTCCCACATCACTTACCGATATGACTGATCACAGTTTCGTCTTATTATCTTCAGCCCCATAGATCTTTGTATTGTGTTTTTCTTGTCTTAATAATATTCTAATGTTGCTTTTCAATCTTGATTGAATAATTGGTGTGGACAACCTAATGTCTTGATCTTAGTTATAATTCGAAATTTATTTAAATTATATGCAAATAAGGTGATACCTGAATTTAACATTGTCTGACTAATTCTAAGACTAACTTGTTTATTTGTCCAAATAACTAAACATATTTTGTTAACGCCTACAAGGAAATCTTGTATTAATTATCATTTAAGAACGTTGCAACTGTTGCGCACGCTACATTTTGAAGCAATTTCAATACTAGTGTATTTCATGACCACGATCACAATTTATTATTATTAATTGAACAAGTAAAATAATACATAAAATTATAAAGCCTCAATTTCAAAATTACGGCATCTTGACTAAAGATGCTGCGAATAGTTGTTACAGCGATTAGTCGAATACCGATTAATCGCCCTATCCTGTGACGAATAGTCGAATACTCGCCATTACTACTCGACACAAAAAAGGAATAAAAAGAATAGTTACACGGTGTATAATTCAAAAACGGCTCTTTGCCCCGCATAGCAGAATAACTATTACAACATTGAAAAAATTAAAGAGGCACAAATTGTACAAGAATCATTTTCGAATACAACGCCATTTCTTATAGGTACGTGACAAAAACAAAACACGGCAAAAATGTATGTAGAGGCGGTACGAAGTTCGCCGGGACCTCTAGTTTTAAACAAGCCAAAGCAGTACGTCAATGAGACTAGTTTTTGCAGTTAGAGACAAACAATGAAACACAAGCCAAGCCAGTTCTATAAGAGAAAAATACACACAGCGCAAGTTAAAACTCCGTACATAATACCATCTGTTATCTCTTAATTCATGTTGTAAGGACCCTTCAGAAATTGAACAGCTCAAATAGTCAATAGACCTCAAGATTGGTGAGGAGATAAAGAGGCGAACTGACGGTATCTTAGCGACTGTCAAGTCAAGAGTACGTAGGTACGTACCGCACAATCGAATAGCATCATGTTGTCATTCTTGTGGTGAATAAAAAAACATTCGAGTTGAATTGTAGGCTTGATTGTGATATTACCTTGATGATGTTTGTGTTAGAAAGCTGTATGTTTAGAAATTAACCTTTTACACTGCCGACAAAATATAAAGTATTTGATGAAAAACCTTGATCTTTTAAAAATACTAAAAGATCTAGTATTACAATATTTTCTTACAATTTTTGTAATAAAATTGGTTGATTTACACTAGGACTCGGTTCTCTACTAAGCTACAAACTACAATACAGCACCTCAACTGAAAAACAGACAGTTAAAGAACCAAGTCAAACTAATCATCTACATAAACAGCCAAATCAAATTCAATCATTCCACACAAATCCCACTCAATACCCACTTAAATAAATAATCCTACATTAAACAACGTTCCTAACAATTAATCCATAGAACCATTAAGCACAACTATAAATCGCTTTTAATTTCACGGTCCAATCTAAACCGGGGCTCGGCGCGTGCGACTCGATACGATCTAATCGCGCGATCGGGACGCGACTCATTGTCGCTGTCGCAGCCAGCGCGTGTCCAAACATTGTCCCCTGTAGCACACCGCGATTGCGACTTGATTTCGTGAATGCTAATAGAAATTGGTTTGATGAGTGAGAATTTGATTATAATTGTGTGATGTTGATTGATTGAGAGATCTAGAGATTATTGCTGTGTTGATGTAATCGCTGTTTTCTGCATTTCAATAGTGTATCGAACTGGGAGCCGGATATGCAAAGCTACATTGTATTGACTTTGATGAATTTCAATCGTTTGGTTGTCCACAACTACACACAACCTATGCAAAGTTGACCTAGATCTGAAATTCGCTAAAATTTTGACTGATTTTAATAGTGATTTCATATTTTGATACAGTTTAATTTTTTTTTAAACGGCTAAAGTTGTAAGTGCAATTTATAAATGTGATGGATGATGTATTGATGATGTAATTTTGTAACAAATAGAAACGCATTTGGTAGTGACTTTGCCGAACTAATATTTCAAGAATGATAGACGAAGATCAAGTGAGATAAAGAAATCGGAAATCGATAAAAAATCTTTCTCTCATTATTAACCTCCGCCGTCAGCGTCCCTTTTGATTGTAACATTGAGTTTGTTAATAACATTATTAACAATCAAACAAAATTAAAACTAACAGCAAGCTATGTCAATGGAGGGTTAAATAATTACGGATCTACATTTAATCTTACAGTAGTCATTATGAAAATCGCGCCCGCATTCAATGTTAAGATATTATCTCGGCTAAATGAAATCCAATTAATCGATGATTTACAAGTGCTGGAAAATAATAAACTGCACCAGGTAGAATGCTAGATATTGAATGATATCATGACTATTTTGATCCTGACTGATAACTATCTAAAATCCTGGGTCAATAAGTCATTAGCCGTTTGTCATACAGGCTATAATTTTTATAGTTTCAAATTCATTGTTTTTGCAATATCACCTAATCCGTACGTGTCAACAGAACCAATCATTATGTTACTTCATACAGCTTATGCATCTTTGTTAACAAGCAACAGTATTGTACAACGCTAGCTAAAGATCTACACATGCAAATCAAAGAACAAAGGAGATTTAGGGCAGTGTAACACGATCCTCTCTATATTGTTGGCGCATGTGACGCAACGTATCTGTCGCACGCGCAGCCAAGATGGCGGCGTGATCGAGGGCCGACAGCCGTGGCGAAAGGATGCGCTTGCGCCGTGAAATCGCTCGTTACGGCTCTTGTGTTAAAACTTATACACCACACTACACAACTCCAAATTATTTCATTAAAAGCCAAAATTGAACCAACTGTATATCGATCGTGGAATGTTAATTCAGAATTTTAGAATTTCAAATCATTGAATTCACATTCCGATAGTGACGGGGTTAGAGGTGTCTCGTAAAGCAATGGACAGATTCTGTGATAAACATCTATCGTTAGCTAGGTCGTGCTTGTTAGTGAGACGAAAAACTTTACTGCTATATATTGATATTTGTAACAACGGAGCTGTAATTGAATTTAGATTTATCTGCAGAAACAGAATTTAGAATACAACTAATTATAGCAATGCAAGTGACTAAATAAGGTCTTCTTCAGAATCCAATGCTGAAAAAGGAAATTAAGCAACGGATTAATAGGAGATGCTTCAACTGAAGTATTAAATCGTCTTTGACACAGCTAACCCGATTCCCAAGGAGATCCAGATCAGCCCTAAAGATTGAGTCTGAAATATGAAACGCTAGTAAGCGTTCTTTGCCAACAACAGTTACCCAATCGAAGCCTACACTAACTCAATCCATTCCCAGAACACAAATAACCTTTACTTAGTCCTTATCCTCTCTGATAGTATCAAAGAACAAACGCCCTATATAAGAGCATACACTGGCAAATGTCCATAGGACTCCAACACGGCTGTACCGTTACACGCGGCAATCTATAAATCCCAACTTGACAAAATAATAGGCTAGTCGATAGTTCCTCGCTATTAACGCCCAGCAAGATATATTGAATCTACTCTTCTCAATCAGATACCTTAATAGAAGCTGCAGCTTCGTAATAGAAAGTAAACTACCTTAATGTTACTGTAGTGGTCTGTTAAAATCGCTGTCACACAAATCTTTGGACACTTGTAATATAGTGTAATTGCCCGTCGGGATTGAGTTGGATTGTGTTTCGAATAGGAGATAATTACTATGAATATAACGTAGATCAGCAATCAGTCTGCTATTAGAAGTAATAGAGGCAATATCCTTTCATTGTTTTTGAATTAGTTGTTTATAGGACAAGTCTGGGTTCAGTAGTGAGCTAATTTGATTGATGCTTCAAAAGGACTTTTATTTAGTAACGATAAAAGGCATTTTCTATCAAGTTTCCGTTACAGTTTTCAGGTTCGTACGTTATTGTCGGCAGTTTTCACATTATACCAAGTATGTAGTCTAACATTTTTAACCTCTGCCATGTTATTGCTTCACAACCCATAGTTGACTGCTAAAGAATGCCTAGGGCATTCCTTAAATCCGCCTTTGAACCTACATATTTGCATGAAGTCTAAATAAATAAATAAATGGATTTATTTATTTATATTATTTGTTTTTACCCGCAGCCGCTGAGTGCATACGAGTATATTTAAAGCAAGTGCAACATTCACAAAATATATTATCCACTGCCGTAACATATTCTATCCCGTCTGTCGCCTTGATTATACGACCCACATCATTATTTTACGACAGGCAAATCACCACAAATTTTGTACTGGCTAAATAATTAAAAGCATCCCCATGTCTTCGTGTAATTTAAATGTTACGACCTACATATATTGCGTTAAGATTGAATGTAAAACACATGTCCATTGCACGCTCATAACTTGGACATTTACGCCCGACATAACAGTTATTATTTATAGATGAAATATTTATATCTCCATCGTTTATTTCGGTAATATATTCGTTTTCATCATTTACTAGCAATTGACTGCATATCATTCGGTAATTTATACTCCATATGCAAATAAGTGAACTTTTGGATTTATAAGCTATGAAATTCATTCAAGCTGCGTGAGACCTAAATTATGGGGCTAGTGTATAAATTAATCGGATGGTAAACTAGTATAACTACCACATAACTTATGCTTACGTATGAATTCCAAATCTCACACACATCAACAAATATCTGCTATTTGCAGAGACTAACATGTAAAAAATGGAAAAGTACAGCTAAAAATTGCAAGCAATCCTTTCTTCAATCCAGCTAAAAACTCCAAATTAGCACGTTTTTCTTTTAAATAATCGTGTCTCTAATGTCTTAGAAAAGTGTCCATTTTAGAACGTCTTCTTGTCCAGGTACAATTTCTAAAATCCCTAAGACATCCAATTTCTCTTATATCTGCTTGCTACTGTACATAATTTGGTAGTATTCTTTATGAGAACTACATACGGCAAAGTGTTGCCTATCTCTCTATTTGAGTGTCTGTGAAAATACCTGCGTAGTATTTATTGGTCGTCCATGTAATACAAACATGTGAGATGTGGTGTGCGTTGTACTGGCTTGTATCTACGTGTGGAATGGACGTCTACATCAATGACACGCGACACGGAATCAAACGCTATACGTTGTTCTAAAGCGTTGTTTATACTGCTACTTTTTTTTTGAAATATCTGGAAATCTAGCTGTAGATATATGATTCGCTATATTTGTATTGTTCTTCTGTTTTTCAAAATCATTGTACTTTTGTGTATATTATACTTGTGGCGACTATGATTAAGTTTGTGTATATTAACTATGAACGTCTGAATGCACGCCAAGTGGTGACGGTGGCTCACGCCATGATATCAAAACAAACTACTCCTGTTGCGTAATAAAAGGTCAATATTAAACCCAAACCATCAACATAGCAAGAACCATCTTCCTGATGTCGTTAAAAGCCAATAGCAGTATCATCAAGTAGAACGACAAAATAAAATACGATACCAAATACAGCTGTGACATTAACTCCTTCACTGACATTACTGATTATACCGCGGTCACAAATCTGACCGTAATTGTCAAGTCAGGGGGCAATATAAACCTGCCTTTACGTAGTACAACGCTCGGAAATGTGAATGTCAAGGTACGCTATGTGAGACAAATCTGTGTATTTGAGTGCGGAAATCGATTCTATATGTTCCAACATCTCGATATTGCAAGAATTCTTATTACGACAAATTGTTATGTTAGAGTATATATTTAGATTTAACGTCATTCCGTTTTCCGTGATTTTTAGACAGCCAAATACACATGTCCTTTCAGATGTTAATATGAATGAAGAATTTAACATTAGAAAATATAATCATAACTTTGTAATGGCCTGTGGATACAGTTTCGAATTTCTTAGGCATTTGTATCTTGATAAGCACAAATGATTTATATACGCAATAGTACCCACAGGCCAGGAAGTATCAGTGACAAGATTATGAGAAACGTTATAGCACTGCTCCTTAACTCATCTTCACTTGATTACTGAAATGCTACAAGTGAAGGCGATTACATCACCGTCGATCGCAATCACAGCATTGTACAAGAATATTTATGAGATGATCCTTAAGTTATGGTTCTAACTATGCTTATAGACCGTTCAGACAAGCTGAACTGGAGCAAGAACCTAATTATCATAGAAACGGCAAAAAATATCTCCACCACAGCGAATCTTAGATTACTTTCAGACATTGGAATGTACGAGTATTATAAGCCTACAAACTTTTTCATAAACAGTAAATTTGCCGTTTAAGGTGCACTTGCAATGGCCATGTGCAATTAAAATCACGGAAAATATTGGACAAGGCGGAGCAAAAAAGAAATGAGGAACAATAATCCATTGATGCTCGTCTGGTTAAAATTGCCTCGCCTTAGACCACTATCTCACCTGATGGTAAGTGATGTTGTGACCGACGATGGAGGACACTTGCTTAGAAGTAACCTATTCACTTATGACTTAAAGACCCCTAAGTTGTAGCTATCAGCAGGGAAATCCGCTCCTTAGCTGTACGCACAATGAAAATATGATCTGTTTCCCGCTTCTAACGATATCGTCCCGTCGCGCTTTTAGAACGTCTAAAAGCTCGACGGGATTATTTTCGTTCTGTTACATATAACAGAACGAATATAATCCCGTCGAGCTTTTACGAGCGAGACCAAAATATGAGTATAGATCATAATCTATACTCATATTTTGGTCTAATCACCCCTTAACACGTAACTATTGTGTAAATGATTAACGTATAGTGTGAATCGTGCATCATTTGGCACGCTCGTATTTATTTATGCCACTGGTTAGTGAACGTTTGACTCAATTTACTGCTTAATCTGATTCACTAAGGATGATACGTAGTGATATATCGTTTTGCTTACACAATTTTATGGGTATGAGTTGCCGCAATTTCAATTGTTGCTTGCAGGTTCGTAGTTTCGAAATACACTGAAAAGTTTAAACGCAGAACACTTACTGCAAATTAGTAAATGTTTTCTTTTGCTTGTATTTAATTCAACAAGCATTGATATAAATGACCCAAAGCGACCTAGCAAGCCAATTTAGTGCATTATTGCAACGCACTGAAGCGACCACTACATAATCGACGCACTAAATAATCACATACACATAACAACCAATGTCGAATGTCGAAACAAAAATACATGATGGTATTCCAACCACAGAACCGCATTAACAATTTGCTTAGCGTTACCCAACTAAATAACTCAATACAGTGTGACAACGTAGCATCGTTTGACAGCGCACTTGTGGATTTCGGCTCGCTAGCTCTCATTTGCGATGTGAATTTACGAGGTAATGCCGTGGCAGGCGGGATAGAGTCGTCAGTCCCATGTAGTGCAACGCTAGGCTATAAATTAGCGCTCGGAGAGGTGTGTTCCCACGAACGCTAAACCGTATCAAGATGGTGGTGCGCGCAACAACGCCGCTCCAAGCCCGCTCGAAACGGGGACACGGGCGAAATGCTTTATTTTCCCCGCGATTTATTTTCTCTATGTGACATTTTGTTACGTTTTGTTAGCTGTCACTCGCTCACACTTGCAGCGTTCATTGTTTCAATTTATGCAACAGCGGTTTCAGTGTTTGTTTGCGGATTATTGAGACATTTCGTTATGCTGTGTTGTAATGTTAACTCAAGTTATTAGTCCCATCTTGCTTCTACTGGCTTATCCTCCCAAGTCCCAACCTTTCAGTGTAGTAAATCTTTTCAAAGCTTTTGAAACGATATCGAGGATTTAACTCCTACAAAAGCAATTGCTGAAAAGCGTTGTTTGCTCAAGCTCAGTTTACCGTTTTGAATAAAATCCAAACTAAAACAATTAAACTGAACATTCCAGCGCCACACGAACACCATTCACCTTGAGCTCATTGAAATTAATTAATTGAATAAATATGATTAAGCACCACATCCGTAATTGTGATCGATCGTGTGTCCCCCGTCCAAACAATGGTACTCGTGGGTTTGACCGGATAGAAATTACACAGTCGCTATTAATATCCTTGGATCACGATATGAAAGTGGACGGTGATTTGACGAGATGACAAAGCTTTGAAGGGGCTGACACCGCGCACCAGTGGGCGTGTGATGTTGTATAATCGGGTGTTGAAAGATTGGGCTACCACTCTTTGGACTTAATAATGTCTTTGTTAATAATTTCCGAACAATTTCTATTGGGCCAGTTCAATCTTTGTAGGTTGAAGCTTGCATACTCAAAAGCTTAAGTAACATAATCTAGCCATGTCCAATAGGAAGGTTGAACACACAGCAGATTCTGATGCTGTGCAAAATATTTAAATAGTTAATACGTATAAAGTTATAAAACATAAAATTTGATGAAGTTGTATTAATGAAATTTGAAGAACACTAGAGTTAAGCTGAAATACCAGATGTAAACCACCATTGAAGCTTAGACTGATCAATAGTCCCAGAAAATCAGAACAGGATACGAATTTCCACATCGTTAATGGCTAATATATCAAGTATTAGCAGAACTATATCAGTATCGACTGTCTCATTGTTCTAACCCAAGTTAAAGTTAAGCCACTTCTCATAGGTAGCGGGTGACCCAAAACTGGCGGGACCGTCAGTTCGTGACCCGGCCTGACCCCGATCTAGTAACCGCTCCGTACCCATTGTCTCTTGGATTCGGGGATGGTGTAATTTATAAACTGTTTCATTCAGGTGTCCAAATGAAATAGTTGACAAGAATATAAGATTCCAAGGCAGACCTAGAATCCATAAACAGAAACAAAAAAATGTATGTTTTTGACAGTAATGACAAGAACAAAATATTGTGGAAAAGAAAGATAAAGAAGGTTGACCCTTCTGGGATTGATGTATCTATCCTCCTGTGGGTCGAACTGTTGGAAAGATAGCGACAATTTGAAATCATTATTCAATTCAAATAACATTTTATAATCAAATTGTACATTTGCAAAATCAAAATTCCCAAACTAGACAACTTCAATTGGACTATCAAAATTATATTCCCCTAGGGGCGCTTTCAGCAATCCTCAAATCGCGCTATTCTTTCACTAATTTTTAGGAATCTTAGAATGAGTTTCTCCTTGATGATGAATATTAATGTAAATGTTTCTTCATCGTTTGCGTCATACATACCTAAATGGCTGGCATTTGCCCCATTTCGTATCATTGAGTGGCCCTTAAAAGTTTAATGACTTTATCTAAAACAGTTTATTGAAAAGTTAAATAGCAATTAATAAACTATTACAAATGACGTGGGTGTAAGGAATGTAGTTATTTTACAATAAAATAAAACTTTGAGATAATGTTTTTACTACCACTCACTGAGAGCCGTTTATAACAAATAAAGCTATTATTATTTGTAGGTAACTGTACTTTAAATGAGCTTTAAAATATTTATTTGTGTTGTAAATTGCTCAATCATATCACCTACTTTCGATTCGGGTAGGTTTCTTTTAAGAATCTCGACAGCTTTCAGAGTACCAACTTGTTTGTTGCTGTTGTGTTGTCTAGAATGAACAATCATGATAGTTAGTTGATATTGATAACAGGTTTTCTATTCTTTAGCTTCTTTGCTTATAGCTTCTAGTATTTGCTGTTTGAACGATATTTTATTTGCTGTTTCTACGTCCATCATTACCGTTTATTTTTCGATAGTATTATTGGTAACTTTTGTATTTCCTAGCCTGATCCGATATTTAATCATAGTAAAGAGAATATAATTATATAAGAGGTTGATCAGTTAAATCTCTTTAACTTTTTCAACGTATCGATTCACTTAAAGAGCCATATTTTGCCTTCAGTCTAGCTCAGCTCTTGCCCAATCATCTAGAATTAATTAGTTTGTCCCCTAAATACTGAAGCTTATAACTTGCAGTAGTACCGATAGCACCATCATTCGGATAAGTCTCGTATCAGTAATTGAAATGTGTCGCTCTGACACTACTCATGCATAAGAACATTGCACAAGCATTAAAAAATTACGAAATAACTCTATGCATTTTACTTGTGCAAGTCCATAGCTAATCTTTTAAGAGTGTTAACAATAATTAGCCATATAGCCTGACGGCCACACCTGAAGTTATTCTTTGCAAAATAAATAAATTTAAAATATTTTGTAAGTAAGAAGTATGAATGTGTAGGATTAAATTTTCTTGGAGATAATGCAGATGTATGGCATGTTTCATGATGATAATCAATTCATGATTTTATACGTTTTGATAATATTTTATGGTGGATAAAGTTTCACGGGCATTTGACTTTATAAAATCGCATACGTTTTGACACAACTTGTACTCTGCGGTTTCTTGACAAAAATGTATTCCTCAAATTATGAAATTTTATGTTAACCATTTAAGACAAAAAATAGGTGTACCGACCACGACGTCAACTCGAAGATACAATAACTATAACAATAATATTTTTAATTATTTTTTGCATTCACATGTCAGTTGATTAAGATGTTTTTAATAGATTGCGAATGCGAACGTTGCTTGAAAATTTATAGAAATGGCCCTAAGATCTTTCAAAACAAATCAATTAAGCATTTATTGCAACAAATCAACACCATTGTTCTGAACCATTTGAATTACATGGCTTCAATCACAATCGTATAAAACAAGAGATGGTTGCACAACCAGTAAATGATCTCATTTGGGAGCCATTGTCTTGACCCGTAGGTACTGGTCCAGATTAATGATTGGTGACCGATTCCGTTGAAGGATGAAGATTGGTATCGGTATCGATATTAAGATTACAATGGTCTTTGGCTATCGTAAGATTTGTTACGAATTGTAAAACTCTCTGTTGAGTGTGATTGTCTTTTGTTTTAATGTTTTCTCTTTTGTTATTTGATGGAAATGAGTTTGAATATTAAGTGGTTTACTATTTGATGAAAATGCTTGTTCAACCTTTTGAACGCCAGAGCATAAACGCATCGGCGTGCTCCCGACGCCAAGCCACAAATGCGCCGTAGTTTTTGTCACATATTTGCGACGTTTGGCGTACAAGGCACGTGCTTGCTTGTCATGTATACTTGACAATGGCGTTCAAAAGGTTAAAATGCGGACCATACACGTTAAGTAATTTGATCAAACAGGCTGGTTTAAACTGTTTGATGAAATAGAAATTTCATAGTACTTCATGGCATTTTTTATCAAATTTTCCTACAGACATTCGTGGCAATTTTATAAAACTGTTTCAACCAGCCTCTTTGATCAAATTACTTGAACATGTTTGGCCAACATAACATCTTCTTCTTCATTCTTAATGTTCTTTGTAAATTGTATATGTCCAAAGTTATTTCCTCTACTCGACTCGACTTTAACTCAGCCTAATAAAATTGACAGTCACAGTTTTCTATTTAATGAATAAGGGAAATAATTCGAAGGGTTTTTCGCTGTCATGGCGACTGAATCAGTTGGTGTGAGTAATTCTCGTTCAAAGGACTTAAATTAATATTTCAAAAGGCTTTGCTTTTTGATGAATATGTTTATTTGCTTCATCTTCTTCATCATCGTAATCCGTAGATAATATTGCTTTAGCCATTTAATTCAAGGACCAAAAACATTACAGCTTCCAATTCAAAAGAAGACGATACAAAAAAATATTTTATCTTAACAAACTAGATTATTCCATTACAAAAGTATTTAACAATAGTCTGGATTCGACACCCTTTTAAACGCGAGCATCCACAATGAACCACAGACTATTATGAGTGTTTTCGGAGTAATAAAGACATAACCGCCACGCTTCACTGTCAACAAATTGCAGAAAAAGTCATTCTAAAACCGTTCTAGGAAGTCAATTGGCTTGTCAAAATAGACTTTCCAAAAAACACAATTGGCTTGCTATTTCGCACAAAAATAACAAACAATAAATATTCTTTAAATAGAGAAATGAACGTCGTGATTGCACGGTTATCAAAACAAAAGGATTGGTTGTAATGTCATGGTGTTCAGGGGAATCTTATGGCTTTTTGTGGGGTTTCTATGAAAGGGGGAGGTAACAGTGGATGTTCATTGAAGAGCTGGAGGGAGGGAGGAGGAACCGTGATCACTGGACCGCGTCGGGTCACGCCACAGCTGCCGACCGACGACCTGGCTTGTTTCCATTGGAATTGACGAATCTCAGCGTATTTCTAGTATCGGTAGACTAGATGATAACGCTCATTATCACGTGGTAGGTAAAGATAAGTGTATTAAAAAAATGCGATAGTTAAGGTGATATGGAATAGTGTAATAGAGGCCGACAACAGCACGTGCTCTATTTCTCGTCACAAAGACGCCACCTGGCGGATTATTTCGGAACTAAAATTCAATGTTCTTGGAAAAATATCATTGCACCAGTAAAATTAAACTCAGAAATAACATTTGACTTGAAGAAATTGTAATTCATCGTCTCTAACGATCTAACAAGCATAATAAAATGCAAGAAATCTCTTGTAAGTCGGATATATCTTGTGCCGGACGTCAATGGACACCACCCGACTATCCGACCTCCGACACGGAAGGTAGAAGCGTCACGACCCGACAAAAAATCACCACAATACAAGTTCGTGACCGACACTGTCCCATTCACAACACTCTGAGAAAAGCCTACGTGCAACTATTTTCGCAGCCGAAATGCATTCGATGCGCCACAAATAGCCTTTGTCACTACCGACAATTAAAAAAGTAAAAATCATTGACTTTTATTAGTTTTGTTTTATTCTTTTTTCTATTTAAATTTATTCATGCAAAAAATACGTTCTAATTATGCCGTTATTATCAAGCTTTTCGATTTTGTAGCATTGCGCTCTTTGTTTGTTAGAAACTACGTTAAATGACGTCATAAAAAATATGTGAGTAAGCAAAAAAATATTATGTAACAAAATCTACAAATTAAATGTGTTTTTACATAAAATATTTCCAAAAAATAATTACCAACAAAGTACTTCGGCGCAAAAGTTGAAACCCTACCTCGATAGATGGCGTTGGGATCGAGTTAGATCGCGCTATGGTTTCGTTACCGCGATTTGGTTGGGGTCGGGCCGAAAATCTTCTCAGGCTAACTTTGCGCAGAGGCAATATCGTAACCAATGAGGTTAATCCGAGGTGCGATTATTGCTAGTTGAAAACTTTACCAATACCCCGCCGTGTGGACGTGAAATACCGTCCGCGTTGGCAATTTTTGAATGGCCGTAATTGGCCTGAGAATTCTTTCAATGTATCGCGACATACACAGAGGAGCCGGGCTCTGGGTAGAGAAATTATTTCATTTCACGGCCAAATTTTATCTGTGTAGCACACAACACTTACATGCTCCAAGTGTTTTGGATGCTATTTGTTTGATGAATAATATTAAGAATGGTTTACAAAAAATATATATATATTTTTAAATAATAATATTAAAATATTTATTCGGAATACTGCATAACGGCTGTATTGTTTAGAGTCACTATACTTTATCTCTAAACGTTTTTAAAAGATTATTCATTCTGCCCATGTCATCTTCAAACGGAGGACTATTTAAATACATTACAAGCAGGCCTAAAGCTAGAATATTACTAACAATAAAATGAAACAAAATTAATATGCATTATACGACTCCTCCCCAACTTACCGATTAATTCCAAACTTCAATAAATATATTTTTTGTACATAATCATTAACTCGTAACTTAGACACATGAATGACTTATTAATCAAGTTGGCTGCTTGTAATATCGCGGGTCCTGCATTAGGCATCATTTATCTGCCTGTCTGCGTAAACTGCATACGGCTCTCCTAACATGTTGAAATTGTATCCATTAAAATAATTGTTGTTAACGTAACCTGTGGAATGATTGTGTGCAGCCTTGCGGTTTCAGGCGAAGAATAGGACATACATTGTGTCTTAGCATAGCTAATGCTCTCATTTCTGTGTCTATGTCTCAAGTTAGCCTGTTTTGGTTAAGATAGATGCTGGCTCTTGATAGTTGGAAAAATAAGTCGTCAAAAATCATAGGTACAAATTATTAATATTCATTTTACCACGCCCCGTCGCGTCGCCCCTATATATTAAGTGAAATAATTTGCCTCCGCTGGTAATACCTTGTACATTTTAGTAGTATAATAATGTTATTCAAGGTGTATGCTATACGAAATATCCTAAGACTTTTACTTGAAAAGAGTAACTGTGGATTGCTTCTACATAAGAACCTTTGCTAATGGACAACTAGCGTCACTTTTTCAACAGTAAATCTTGTCGTTCATAACCTAGTGCCTTTCAATGCTCCTATTAAACAAAGTTGCTCATTACAGCACTTGCCTATAAAACAACACATGCCAAATGTCAATTACCTCTGCATTTAAACACAGATCTGTCACGAAAAAAAGGGCTCTTTAAAACATTGATAACCTTTAATCATACTTGTAACATAATCTGGGCTTTTAAAACAAATTACCGTCACTAAAAGGATTAAAAATCGATACAAATATTCGGGCGGATTACGTTTCGATCCAGATTTTATACTCATGATTTGACATTCATACCCGGTGAAAGCGCTCGCTTATTACCAATCGATTCAGACGATAATCGATCTTTCGGTTCGCATAATCGCATTAGCACCACGGGGGGTCTTGCCGTACGCGTGCCATTGCACTTCGTTTAGTGTTAAAACCAGCCATATCTACGAACTTTTATTTCGCAATAGATTCCTTATCTGCCTTGTTCAGAATTTCAGCTCAAGGCTCGGTTTACTTTACCTTATACTAATTAGCTTTCAACTTCTCGTGTACAAAGTGACAGCTTATTTGTTATCTGAACGGAAATATTGGGCAATGTTTTGTCTGCTCACTGCGTTACGAAACATGGAATCAATCAAAGCTGTACTTATCGAAATTAAAGGACGTTGCAGCCACGATCTTTGCGAGATGAATCGTTCAGCGTTTAAAATCAGAGTATATAATATTAATTGCGTATCCTTGCGTGTCCGGGCACCCATTACGTCATTTAAGATTCAAAATTGAGTGATAAGTCGTAGGTATTATGTATTAAGTATAAATGTGGGTATTAAAATGTCGCGTAATTCTAACGTTGTGTTGTGAGTCATTATGGGCAAATGAGTGATTTAGGTGGTTGAGTGGTGTGATAAAATATGTGACGGCTCCGGCGGCCGGTCCGTGGCGTGCGAGGAATGTCAGTCGGGAGCCGACGCCGTACGAACACGGTGACGATAATCAGATGCAATGGATGCGTGAAATTACTCGAGTCGGACCGCAGGATTATTTTGGATATCGTTTTTGAGATATTTGCAAAGGTAATCGAAACAGTAGCGCTTTAAAAGCTGGACGAAATTGAGAATCCGCAGTCAATCCCTTTTAAAAAATGCGTTATGACTTTGGACAGATATCTACGGCCTTAAATGGTACATTGATTTTTTATGATAGAACAACTTATCTGTCGGGAGTGGATCGACGAATTTGTAAGCAAACAAATGTGGAATAGGTATCGTTTTTATGGATTCTACTATGATGAGCATGATAGCTGAAGCAAACTTGAAAAAGGCAATAATCCTTTTCTTATCTGACTTTTATTTCCCAAGTGGAGATACAATCCATAGACTGACAGTTGTAAAGACAGCCAATAATTAAACTCTAGCCATGAACTATATCAATAGCTCATACATATTCAAGATCCCGGAGAACCCATACAAATATAAATCTCAGCGTATGATAGCGCGGGCGGTATCGGGCGTGATTCATACGCTCTCATTATTGACAGATGGCAGCGTAATAGCTCGATTGATTTACGATACTGCTCGATTTAATCGTTGCGTAATCGAGTATCGAATATCGAGTATCGGTATCGATAGTCTTGACGCGATTGTATCGTCCTTTTATCGAATAAAACAGGCGTCTCGCTGTGGCAATGGTAAGTGATGATGCTTTTGAGTTGCGGTTTGTGTGTTTGAATAAGTGTGGATAGATTTGAATGTGTTATTCCTGATGTAGGATTGAGCTTTTCATTTAACAGGGAGATAGGCTTCGCCACGCTACCGCTGATAGAATGTCATTTATCTTTCCTAAACATAGCCAAGATATGCTTTGCCAAAATTGCACTCTATCACTCTACCTGGCTTTAATTATCCAATTATCGCAGACACTCTTAGCTAGATAAAATTTTACTCTTCCAGCTATAGCTTTTGTCAAAACCACTGCGCTATCAAAATGTTACGTGATCAATTCCAAACATTTTGGCATTTGTCTATCACCAATTGAATATCACTTTGTCCGGAACTCCAGCTGTCTCCTTTGCATATTCACGTTCTACCTCTAAGGACTCTTCAAGTGTCACCAGTTCGGTAACAATCACCAAAAGATACATATTAAATTAGTCCACAGTCCACACCTGCTTTTCAAAAAGTTAATTTCCAAAAAAAGGCTTTCTTTACAATCCATCTCGTTGTCAAGTCATACTAATTGTAACAAAGTGTAAGGACAAATGCTCGGTACCCGTCGGTACAGGTGGCGGTCGCGTGTGGACTATCAGCAGGCTACCGACGCTTTTTACCATATCTACGACAAGGGACAAGCCGTATTTGTTACTTGACTATCAAATTCCACACGCACTTCATAATGTGGATGGTAATTTATATGAATTTTAAGTTTAATGTGTTGACCATTATTTATTAATTTATTATCAGGTATTACTGTATGTGAGTTATCTATAACTCTTCGCTTTAATTGCATCTGGTAAGCAAACTCTTATTTGAGAAGTGTGTTTGTCGATCAGATCTATGTTAGAAGATAAGCTAAATTTTATGGTTTTACTCCTTCAACCCTTATACTTCTGACTTTTCTGGACTAGCTGCCTCTCTTTCTTACGTATAAACAAGACCAACCAACGTCTAAAAAGTTAGTTGAAAACTGTACCGAAAAACATTTAGGGAGAGTGTGATTTTTCACTTTCTACAGAAAACTTTTAATGGCTCTACTAGTCTCCCGAAGTTAAACCTAAGGTTTCATTAAAATTGGTTCATTAATTTCCAAGAATAAGGACTCGACGAGTTTGTATCAAATACCGTGAGGAGTTAAAGCTCCTAACTCATTCCATTCTTCTTTGATCTGCCATCACATCCAGGTTATATACAATTGCTTCTATGTCATCTACAAGCGCATCATCTCCTACTATCCATCTCATCCTACCCCCTTCTCAAACAACCTCAACTTTCCTCAATTCTCGTCCCAGGAATCCTACTACAGCATTTTATTTCTCATCTCTCCGTCCGAGATGAACGTCTAAATCTGCGTCCCGTCCGTTTGTCACCGCGGCGACAGGTAACATGCCCTGCCGATAACACTTCTTGTATATTGTAACCGTTTTGGCAGCTCGGTGACGTTTTATCGATGTTTCTTTTACGGTTGAGTTTATTTGCATATCGTATTTCTGGGTATTTTGTTGCAGTTGATTTTTTGGTTTTGTTTCGTGTGTAAGGTTTGTAGTAAACTGCTTCGGCTGGGACGCGTCAAGAGGAAAGTGAGAACGGATAACTTTATTCGTGTCACTTGTTGTTGTAAGTTTCTTATTGCAGTATTTGCAGTAGAGCATTCCCTTTGGATCGAAAGTTCTCTCTGATCATTATTCTACAATCGAAAGCAATAAATCCTAAGTATTGTAAGACAATTTAAAATTGCATTCTGCTTTACCTTTTAAGGTCTTTTTAAGCTCTCATTTAAACAGCCATTCCGAAGCACTTAATAAACGATTTAGTTTTTCTTTTTTGTACATTTATCTTCGATAACTTCGCAAATAGTGTATCTATTATAGTTCAAACACATCGGCGTAAGGTCTTCGACACGAGACCACATTCGGCACGGGCCAACCGGCCAGTAATTATTTTAAGTGTCAATAAATAATAAAGTCGGCCGCGCGCCGTTGAGTGCCCGTCCATCTCTCTTATCTCAATTCTTAATGCGCCTCTTTGCTCGTTATTCTTTTTTCAAAACCTTTTTATTTCCTTTTTCGTTTATGTCATCCAGTGGAGAGGTTAAATTCTGTGTTGACAGCATGAAGGTTTTATGTTTTAATCTGGGCTTTATGGGCGTTTAATCGCTTGTATTAGAAAGAGTACGTCGTCGTTTATTTCTTGTTATAAAAGCTTATCTATTTTATGTTCGCTGATGGAGGTAAACCGAATGTGTGTTATTATATTTTAATATATTCAAATTCAAAGTAAAGCGTGGCTGTTGGTTTAACTGTCGAGTAATAAAACTTAGGTAAGATACGGTTGACTAAAATTAACAATGCGATCTAAATAAAGTTGATATAATAAATCAAAATGTAACAAGTGGACATGGTTTTGTTGTGTTTGGGAACACAGCGGTCCATCGATCACGGCGCGTTCGACTCTGGATTTATGTTACGTAATTGCGGTGCGTGTGCGCAACTTATGCGCACAACGAGCGATGCCTTCGACATTATGTTGTTTTTCAACGGTTAATGTCTTGATATCTCTGTTAATGTGGCAGCGAAGTGCAAGTTTATTATTATTCGCATTGAGTAATTCCTTAACACTTTCAATAAGTTTAATGCAAATGTTACCGTGTGTAAATAGCGAGTCAAATGAAGTATCTACCATACCATTTATTACCGATGCTCCAATCAGCTTCATGTTTTGTCTATTTATTCATGCTTTTGTGTTAAGTTTTGAAGTAAAAACACACAAGTTTGAGAAGAGGCCAAGGTCAGTAGACGAAGTTCAGTTGTGGTTAGAGCCAGCCGGGCCGGGGTTAGATTAGTGTAATCTTCGCCACAACTCTGTCAAGGTTTCCAATTATGAGTTTACACTTACGTGGTCATTACAACTATTCAGTCCTAGACTTTGAGCAAATATTTGAATAAATGTATTTTTTGTTTCTGAACGATTGATTGTCTTCTTTGCAATTTGCAACCTCTTCATTGCTTTCTTCATCATCATTTCTGCCTATCCTAAATGTCACCACATCGAACGGTCCCGTGCGTCTCACAGTTTGTGGATTCCCGCAGCTGTCACCTGGTCATCGTTCCTTCTTGAGGAAGTCCTTCCAACGCTGCGTCTTTCGGTACGCGGTCGCCATTCCAGACCGTTTTGGCTTAATCGACCCCTGAAGTCATCTTCCCTAGGTCGACCTTATCTCTCTTGAGATAAGGTCGACCTAGGGAAGATGACTACGTACGGATTCAAAGTTTAAATAGTTTTTAGAAATGTACTGTGTAATGTGGTTGTCCGTTTGTTTTGCTACATTTCTAAAGCTGTTTTCTGTTCAGCATCAAATATTTACGATATAACTAGGTTATTAGGACATATTTGTCATTTTTCGTGCACACATTTTTCGTTTCCGATCACCGAAGTCCGAACTTTGGCCTTTTTGAATAAGTTTCATATATTTCTCTCTAGTCACTTCCTTTGACGCCGATCATTCGGTCTCCTAAACACAAGTTGTATGAAACACTGACGTCATACTCACACAGCGGTCTAAACAAAGCAAGGGTGCAGCCAGCGAGCAAGTTTAGTAATCTGGCTAATGAGAGGGGACATCTCTGGCGCTGCGCGTCTCTGTGATTAGCGCGCCGCGTGGCGCCACCGCAAGCGCCTTGTCATTTCACCGGTACCTGGTCTGGGTAGACGGGCGCAGCTGTGGAAGAAGGTTCTAGCGTATTAGCGATTTTTAATTTTATGGAGGTAGTTATGTTATGAGGTTAATAGCTGGATGGCCTAATACCGCTTGGCCACAGTGACATAACTGAAGGTGTTGAACGAGCAAAACATAGGACTCAAAACTGAGAAGTACCAATAGAAATATAAAAAACTTCATCATTAATTTCATTTTTTTTCTTCTCTCATTTCGTGTGCAATCGTGTGTGTAATAAAGGTTTATTTATATGTATTAGTTTATTATTGTTTAAGATTATTTTGTTTATTGTATCTATGGGGCTCAGTAGCCTGATAATAAAATGATTATTATTATTATATCTATGGAAGTACCTAATCTATATTAAAAAATCCCCCAGCCGTTGGTGACTATATTCAGTTTATTGATTGATCAGGTTTTCTGCAATCGCACGTCAATTTTAAATCGTAATCTGCAATGTCTTTATACAAACTGAAAACGATAATGATGATGTCATACTTCTCTCATAATCATTTAGCCTAGTGACATTCACTACAGGCCTGCACATTTACTTAAAATTAAAACTCAAATATTCAGCAACATCATGATGATTGATATTAGAGTTTCCATTTTCGCAATCCTCATATTCCACATAACTATCATATGCGACTAAGTCGGTCGTCTGCCAAGTCCTGATTACGAAAGGCGTTTTTCGGTGGGCATTGTCGGTGTCGCTAAATCTAAACGCGACTGCATCTAAATCCAGCTCCCTATAATCCTTTTGTTTCGTATTTTCACTTGATGCTAACTGTTACTTTGCGAATGTTGCGATAGTCAATGTTTGTGGTGTTACCTATAGTTTTAGAGCAACAGGTGAATATAGCGTAAGTCACGAATAGCCAGATTGGATTCAAAACACTGAGATATGTGATCCCATAGTATGAAAAGAAGATAGCGATAAAAGTAGGATGAGAAAGTTATTGTGACTGGAAAACGGTAAAATACTACGATGATGTCAAAGTCAACGCATTTATTTCAAATAAACCATTAACAGGTACTTCTGAATTGTCAAAGCCAGTCCGTCAAAAACATGAATCTATTTACACGTTCCAAAGCGTAGATCTCTATGGAGAAGGACGTGCAAGAAACTCCACGGACATTCTTTTAAAACATTTCATATTTACAAAAATCCTGGTTACATTAGCCTTGATGCTTCTGTTTATGAGAACAATTTAAAAAAAGGTTACAATATCAAATATAAAAATGAGCCAGTGGCAACTAAGGGATGACCAGTCTCCACTGACTGCGCCCGTTCACGAACATGATGTTCCTTCCTATAACGACCCAAAATAAACTACATAGAATAAGAGTCATTATCATCATACCAGCCGAAAGACGTCCACTGCTGGACATAGGCCTCCCCAAAGCGTGGTGAGGGGAGGTGGCTTAATCGCCACGCTTGGCAGGCGAGTTGGCGATCGCAGTGTAGCTGTTGCAATGTACAGAGAATGCTGCTGCCCTTTCTCTTGTGAGTTCCTTAGTCGCCACTTACGACACCCAGAGGAAGGGACAGTAGTGATGCTGGGTGAGCTGGGCTTTTTAAATGTTGAAAAAATGGTTATAATCGAACGATACCTTTATCATAGTAGGGAGTCATCTACGGAATTACGATATTTTTCTTCAAAAATGCTACCCTTTGCCAACAGAAACATGGAATCCGTTTAATTACTTTCGCGTGTCTAAAAACAATTTTACCAAAATGCATCTACAAAAATATTCAATTCTCAGACCTCGAAATAATCGATTCCAATTATTCGTATAAAAATAATATCTTCATTGAGTTTCGTTGTCTACGCCAATTACTGTCCTAGTTTGATGTTGCACAACGTTTTTGTAATTTATATAATTATTCTTACAAGTTTACGCTATTAGTGTTGAATCTAAATGTCTGTGAATCATCCATATTTGCGTGAATCAAGATTTCATGCAGGTGTATTTAGTCTCAGTAGCCAGGCATCACGCTCTGAAAAAAGGAATCAGTTTATTTATTCACTACGGCTTGCTTTTCTGTAATTATCAGAATTTAATTTAGGTATCCTACTAAGCCACTTCCACCAGCATTTGATTTTGTCGGAGATCTAAGAATATTGTCGCCTACTTTTCCTCCTGCAAACTCACTTTTGTCATCATCATCGTCAATTTTAGCGGAAAGACATCCTGTGCTGGACATAGAGCTCCCCCAAGTGTCTACTTCGGCCGGTCCTGTGCTTCTCGCATCCAGTGGATTACAGCGGCCCAGGTCTTAAGCCACTTCGCCACTTTTCGACCCTATCATCGACGATCTGTTTTGCGTCCATGAAAAATCATATCGAGGAATCTTTTAACGCGCGCTTTTGGTAACGTTTGTAATCTTTGCTCTGAAACCAAATAAACATCAAACACACATTCATCTACCTGACACAGCTTTTACGCCACTCTTATAGATATGTACCCTGGTATGCGTGTGTAATCGATTCTCAGTAAAATAAATACAGTCGGTAACTACGAATAGTGATAGCGATGCTTGAAGGACGAGATGCAGCGAGCCCCGGGCCGTGTCATCGGTAATTATGCCCGCGCCCTGACCCCTTCCAGTACCGTCGTGAACATAGGCTTTACAATTATTATTATTTTATTCTGATTTACGTATTTTCATGTATAAAGTTGTGTAAGTGAATATGTGTAACTGATGGTATATACTTTCATGAAGCATCATCCTAAATCCTAATGTCACGTATAGTTCGTCTTTTAATTGTATTCAGTGACTTGACAGTTCAAAGACAATTTTTTTATAGTGTATATCGTGAAGTTATAAGTAATTTGTTTGTTTGATTTTGTTTGTGTTCTTACACCATTTCACTATCTTTTTTTTTTGTCAAAATCTGAATTGTCAAGTTACTGAATACAATTAAAAGTCGAACTATAATAAAAATGAAAATAATGTAGGTTTTGTTTGATGGATACCTATCCAACCTGACTTATGTACCTGCCTTAAATTCCTGGATTCGCTGCGAAGCTCAAGTCTATTATTTAGGATTGCTACAGCAATTGTTACAGTCGATTATTTGGGTGTCAGTGATTCTCGTTTGAATTCGTTTTGATTCATGTCGTGGATCGAGCAGGATTCGATAACTATATCATAAAGCCTTCGGGAGTCATAACCGGGTTGTGGACTTGTGGAAATCAAATAGGCAGTCGCTCTAAAAATACTGCAATTGAGTTACATCCAGTCACAGTAGAAGCGGACCCCAAAAACGTCGCGAAAAGGCCGGACGACCTACTCACGCCAGAAGATAGGTACAAAACTATAAGCTTGCACATTACTCATCGAGTGTACCTCACCATCGAGCACGTAAAGTGGCAGCAGCTAATAGCGCACGTCATACACGTCTGCCGACGCTGTTAGCGGCTGATGATGAGGTGGCGTCATACTCCGTTTAGCAGGGTCCTAGTCAACCTTTGACCAGGATCGCCAGTTGAACTGTGACCGAACGAACCACTTAAATATGTGTGTATTAGCTTTAAGGTGAAGGGAATCAATTTCATAATACCTTAGCTATGAAATTTTAAAGGAGTCGCAGATTTTAAGATACTGGCGTTGTCTTAGTGTAAGTAGTGATTATGGAAAAAGTAGTACGTAGTACCCACATTGCCTGCGGACGGCGAGCGTTGGGTGGCTCGCTGTCCGACGTCGCGGAATTTGTTCGAAAGAGTCGCCGCATTTATATCTCAAAAAATAGGGCACCTAGCGAACATCTGTTTTGTCCCAAATTAGGTAAATCGCTAATTTTCGCAATGCGTCGCCAAATGTAGCCAAGCTGGGGAGATTCTCTCCAGATCGGCCACCTATAAACCCTTATATCTTTTAAACCAGTGACCGACAGATTCTGATATTTGGCGACTGATTCCGACTAATTGGCGACAAAATATGGGAGAAAACAGATCTTCGCTAGGTGCCCTAGTTTTTGAGATATAAATGTGGCCAAGTTGTGGAGACTCTCTCCAGATCGTCCACCTATAAACCCTTATGTTTTTTGAACCAGTGACCGACAAATTCTGATATTTGGCGACAAATTTCGACTAACTAGTGATTATTTTTTTGTCTTTGCAAAATTAAAATCCCTGATGGTGGCCAAGCTAGTGTCAGTCACACATTTTATACGAGTCTAACATCATCATATTATACGGGCCCATCTAGCACGTCTAGTTCTAATAGCCAGTCTCACCGTCCATCAACTCACGCGCATCAGGCTATGATGAGGTGACGTCATAAACTTTAAATAGACTTGCCGCAAATGAGTGATGTGCGTAATTACCTGTTTAACTTATTTTTGTATTTATTAGGCAGTTTCCAAGTTTTTTGAGACTTGGTTGTCCTTGGCAGCTTTATTATATTTCTCTTATTTAGCCATTCTGCAATGCCTCATCTTTTTTATTTGTTAACGAGGCGTTTGAGCAATTACTTTTGTATTGTAACCGACTTGTTTCTAAAGCTGTTTGATTAAACAGTTTCGCTGGCATATTCGTAATGCTGTCCCACTGCATGGCAAATGTGTTCATACAGAGAAAGGAGATAAACAAAAAAACATTTATTTGATACATGATACACAAAAAAAATGCACAGGGATCACACGAGTAATAATGACCGCGCTTATTCAAGGCAATTGTTTCAAATTCAACAATTTCAGACCTACATTAACTTTCATGTTTCCTCACGACGTTTCTTCTTAATTCTATTTAGTCCGTTACTTCCTATCGAAATAAAATATTGGATACGTATTTTTTATTGTAACAAATCAATAAAAAAGTACGAAGATAAACTGCATCAAAGGGAAGATGTGGGGGCTTGTAACGACCCTTTCCAGTAAAAAGTGGACTGGTAAGTGACGTCATACGAGTTTCCAACGCACTGTATCGTCTTGATTTTTTGTTAATGTGTGAAAAGTAAAAATACGTGTCCTTTATTATTTGGAAATTTATCTGACGGACTAATTAGATTTTTTAGTCAAATACCCTATTCGTCTTCCACAGAGCTCAACATCCCCCGTGGAAGAGAAGCCGAGCAGTGAGACAAGCTACGTTGTAGGCACCTGGCCGCAGAGCACCCCCGGTCACACTGGGTACCTCACCGTCGCCACGCAGCCTCCGTATGCTCGCAGTAAGTATTTATACTTGTTTAATAAATCCAAAACAAAAATTAATTGATGGTATAAGAGTAACACCAGCTAATAACTATCCTCGAAAAGGAAGGATCCTCCGACCGACGGGTGTTGTGTCTGTCGGGCCCTATGATTGTTGTCGGGCGGTTGTTTATGTTTTAACTGCGTGGAGAACTTTAATACCGCGTTACAGATTCTGAGTGACGTCAGGTATTTTGTGTGGCTCAGATGCCGCTTCATCCTCTTCCCATACAGAAAAGGAACCAGCGAGAATCGCAACGCTTACTAGGGGCGGGTTGGCGATTTCAGACTATTTCAAATAAGTCCCAAGTTTTCTCACGATGTTCTCCTTCAATGATGTCAGCAATGACACAGTTAAACTTAGTAAGTACCAGGATTCGAATCCACATCCTTCTTCATCACATACACCACTGGGCCATAAATTGACCATGTGTTAATTTTGTACCTACAATGGTTACGAATGGAAAAAAAATGAAAGGAAATTCATCCAGGACCAATTCCAAACAGTGAGTGGTTACAAGTGTAGCATCGGCTTACTTTTGTATCCTGTTACAGGTAAAGCAAAGAAAACTAAACCAGAAATCGATGACGACAAGAGTTCTTCAGAAAACGGTGACAAGATGGTTATTGACGAAACTGTATGATAAATTGACGTTATCTTTATTATTAATTTTGCATAAATTAATTGAAAACGACTCCCATTTTACAAGCTTTTATTTAACTTGCAATATATGTATGTATGTTGTAACTGTGTTTGTTAGGGTGGACTCTTGCAACTCAATTTTGAAGCAGATATCTTCAACCGATTGAGCTGAATTTCTTTTTTGTTATAATTTTGGGCTATAATTACTGCAAACATATATTCGGGACTGCCTTGTTGGTCTTGTGGTCGCAAACGCTACTTGTGAGTATGAGTTCCCGAGTTCGATTCCCGGGTCGGGAAGTGGATTGGGTGCTTCGATCTAGAATATCTCGATAGTTTCTTGAAGTCTGCCCGGTTGAGGGCAATGAGCTCGCCCTTATTATATGGGTCTTAAACATAACTGGCAAAATAAGGGTGTACAAAAAAGGTCCACATCTGCCCAACCCTCGGGGATTAGAAGCATGATGTTAATGTTCGGAACCTTAACCAATTTTGTAAAGGGAGCGGTTCTCCCGGGGTGACACCCGGCCGTTCGTTTATATTTTTTTCGTCACCAGGACAGCTAGACAACATGTCTTTCAATAATGCAGCGCACAGTTTTGTAGTCGGAAATAGAAAATAAACAAGTTTTTTACTATGTTAATATACTTTATTGAACCAAAAGCTTTTAAAATAGGTACAATGATTGGCAACTTAGAGCTAAATAAATATAAATTCCTGATAATAAAAGAGCTAAATGTAATTGACTTGCAAAATCATAACCTTTTCTTTTTTAGTAGTTGGTTAAAAGTAACTTAAAATCTAAAATAATTCAGCACTATTATAAAATTAGTTTAAAAACCAGCTTGTAGGAAAAGGTTAATTAACACTCAAATAAGTGTAAATGGAAGCATGAAAGTAATATTATTCTTTATCTATAAAAATTTGGCATATTGGATCTTGTCGCCACACATATGATATGAACGGAATGGAAACCGAATCATTATTTTACATATTGTAACAAAACATTAAAAGCCAGTAGGTCTACATACATAAATAAACTCAAGCCTTCTTGCCCATGGGGTAAGCAGAAAAAACGCCAGAGTCAGAACCCACGTGCTGCGATCCATATTTGACACTAAATAAGGTGAAAAGTCTGTTTAATTAAAATATAAATAAGTTCGGGAAGCCTATGGTAAAATAATCCCATCTCCATTCCATTCTAATCTGCTAAAAATCGTCATAATTTAAAACTGTTTTAAGGAACTATCACAGGACTGTTGATTTCCATATAATTTCATTCGTTAAAAACGTTAATTTTCTAAATATACGAGTATTTCATATTTTTTCTTTATTTTCTACGAATATTTTAATTTAAATCGTATAAGTATTTAAGATTTTTACTTTAGGATACTTTGTCCCCTTATTCATAAACATATTTGATAGTCTTTTATTTCAAATTGAAATTAAGTGATATTTTCTGGCTTTTTTATGCAATTCATCATATCAGCCAATTGCCGTCCACTGCCGCCAACCATCCCGGTCCTGAGCGGTCCGCATCCATCCGCTGCCAGCCACCTTCTTCAAATCATCGATCCATCGTGCCGCAGGGCGTCCCACACTACGTTTGCCAATACGCGGTCTCCACTCTACCACATGTCTGCTCCATCGACCCTCTGTCCGTCTACAGACATGGCCGGCCCACTTCCACTTCAGCATGCTCATTCTACGCGCAATGTCGGTGACTTTAGTTCTCTGGCGAATGACTTCGTTGCGAATTCTATCCACCAGAGAAATCCCGAGCATTGCTCTCTCCATTGCACGCTGAGCAACCTTGAATTTGTGGACCAGGCCTATGGTGAGTGTCCACGTTTCGGCTCCGTAAGTCATTACGGGAAGGACGCACTGGTTAAAGACCCTGGTCTTAAGGGATTGTGGGATCGACGATTCAAAGATACCACGTATCTTCCCGAAGGCCGCACGCCGATTTATGCATTTACATGTGCTAAAATCGTACGGTCGTCAAATGATTATGTTAGAATTGTAATTTGGGACCTATTTGCAAGGTCTGGATAATTTTACGAATAAAGGGGATTAATATCAAGATATACCGAGATCGCTAGGCATCTCTCTATTCTATATTATTGTTCTAAAATGTATTATAAGACATACAATAGATTACTTGAACCTACTACAATGAGGAGTTATGTAAATAAATATAAAATATTTCTTTAGATATATCAGTTTAGTATTCGCAGGGAAATGCTTCAATAACTTAGTTATGGAATGGTTAACATTAAAGTCAGCGTATTATCAAATTGTGCATACTTCATTCTCCACGTCATTTCTAGTAAAATATATTGCTATATAATGTATTTTACATTGGATTGGATGGAACAGAAGTTACGATTTGTATTTTAGGGGTTATTTATATAATGCCCAATCCATTTTCAGTGTATAAAAAAAAATATGCATTATGCAGTATTGATCAGTTACATTAATGCTAGGTTTTTTTTTTATAGTTACTATTTTAATAATAAAACATCCTCATTCGCACAATTTTACCGTATTAATAAATACGGCAGCTGGTCTTACTGGTAAGTTAGTTTTGTATCGCTTATTGCGATGTTTATTAATTAGAAGTAGTACTGGGGCATCATGCATTGCCATACTTCATCTAAAGCTGGCACTTACTTGGCATATTTGTCAAAATATTCACGTCACGTGTGCAATACAAAATATGCTTTAAGACTTTCGAAATAAGGTTATTTTGTGCACAAGTGACGATAATATTTTGACAATTACGCTAACGGCCGGTTTAATAACGTATCTGCCTTTAACTAACTGTAAATTTAGCTTCCAACAGTAGCTGAAACTTCATGTTTGAAAGGCAAACATGACGTTTCAGCTACTGTTGTAGCAAATTTGACAGTTGGTCAAAGGTAGACACATTACGTATGTAAAGTGCCAGCAATAAAGGCAACCGAAACCGCTACGGTTACGGCACTCATAGGGCAAATTCCACCATTAAAATTGAATGCGATCAAGCCATATAAACCCAATTTAACAGCTGTCAGTAGAGAAAGTTACAGACATTTATTAAACTCGGTTTAGGATGTCCTGATTATGTTCAGTTTCGTTGGTGAAATTTAACCTATGATCGTATTTATTTTCTAGAGATCATCTTGCGTCCTTATTAAAATCAAAATATTCTATTGACAGTCGCGTTTTGACTCCGGCCTTTTACGGTACCTTGTCCTCAGAACAACTGTCAGGATATGGTCATTAATTAAAACAGAACTTATACTTAGTAAGTCTACATAAGTAAATAATAAGACATGACAAATACACATAAAAGACAACAAATACATACGAAGTCTTTGCGTAAAATAAATATTTGCCCGTTTTCAATTCTCTATTCTTACCACTGGGCTTATGTATCTCATAATATTAAAATACTCTAATTTTCCACTCCGGTCCACCCAATTTGATCCTTTATTACACGACTGCCCAAAAAAGGAGTGTTATTACATTAAGGGGTCACTTTTATTTGGCGGATCTTTTGATATAGGAGGTGGACTTATTAGGCTTCATTTTGATATGGTCATAAAATTTGTATGACTCACACAAGTTAACACAAACAATAGATTTTATGTAATGAACTTTGAGCGCTACATCACACATGAAACGTCATGTAGCACTCACACGTCCATGTTTATAAGGTCCGATTTTTTCAATCGTCAAATACTAAATATCTGAGAAATATAAATAGCTATTTGTATTGAAAATATATCAACCTATCATAGTTATTTTCGGAAAAAAGATAACTGAGTATTGAAAAGTCAGCCAATTAATTGCCGAAAAACAGTTAGAAAAATTACAATGTTTGCCTTATTTATCGTAGTCATATCATAGAATTGACTATTTTATTGTGTGGCTGATTTAAAGTTGACTTAAGTTAGGTTAAAAGTGGCCAACCATTATGCGAAATGTCCGACCACTTCATGAAATGACCAATTCAACTATTTGGCTACGACATTGTCATGATTCACACAATATGATCTTTTTCCATACGTAATCTAGCTTCCATAGAGTTTACCTAAAATCGCTGAAGTCTGTCTTCAGCTGTATGGTCGGTTTAGCGGGCTTGGCGTCGAACAGTGGACGTTGTGAAGCAGCAGCACGACCAGCCCGCGTGCTCGCTTGGTTCGCCTTCAACGCGTTCTCGAGCTTGTTGCGCAGCTCCGACGATTGTTGCATCATTGTTTTGAATTCCTGGAAAATAATTGTGATAGAATATAGTAATTCAGATCAGTATTCAGTTTTATTTTTAGTAGTCAGTCAGATCAGTATTTTCTCTCCAATATAGACGTAAGGAAGTAAGACACTTGATCAACACGCGAGCAACATCTGTTTTGCTCGAGCACTAAAGAGTTGCCTTGGTGTCGAGGTTTGGGTCTTTGAATGAGTGAACGACAAAGCTTTCTCTCTCTTTAGTCAAAACACCGATTTTACTATTGAGTGTGTGACTGCTTGGACAAATTTTTGAACGAGCCATTCTGTTGTTTCTTGGGTGTACCGACTTGGCTGGACCGGACCCCCCGGTGCTGGCCGCAAGTTGGTTCCGCGTAAACTAGGGCCCGGCTGGTACATGCCATCTCGAATGTATGGCCATTCCGACCCTGGGTGTACTTTGCTTTTCTCACAAGAGTCATTTTTGTTTTGGAATTTAATGACCTTGCTTTTAGATCAAGTCTTTAATTTGATTAATTCAGTCACTTTAAACTAAAAGTTCGTTTTGCATTAGAATGCGGATCTAATATATTTTAATGCTTTAGCAGATTATTATTTGGCAGCAAAAATACCTAGTCAGCCTTCTCGAAGAGTTTACCGTTATCGCGCCTGTTTCTATGAATATTCCACATAGTGTCTAGTATAATGAAGACAATTGAAATACAAAACTACACCAATTTAACATCACAATATCCACTAGGAATCAATTTTGTGAAAAATAAAAACGTTTGCTAAAATCCTGCCAAAACTCCAGCAGCAGTAAACACCTTCGCAAGTAAATGAATTGATAACTGTCTTACTAAGACCATTCATGGCAACTCTTGAAATTGCACATACAGCACTGTTTTATATTTATATCTGATGAGGAGTTTTTGGCGGGATTTTGACGAGTGAAGTCTTTCGGCTATTTTAATCATTCGTAAATTGATTCCTAGTGGATATTGTGATGTAAATTGGTGTATGTGTTATTGGTGGAGCTGAGAATTTTATTTTAGTATTGACTACCTCACTGGAAACTTGCCGAGAAGGCCGAATCGATACATTTGTTACCAGATACTCCTAAAACCATTACAATGTGTTACATCCGCATTCTAATGCAAAACACAAAAAATAAAGGACGTAAGACTAGGCAATATGGTCAAAAGACTATAGCCTTCCCTTCGGGGTAAAATAAAAAAAAACTGATGAAAGTAGCACATACCTGTGGGTGCTTAGGTCCGACCTTGGTGAGCCAGTGCAGCGCGAACTCGTGCAGCGCGCGCACGTGTGGTGCGGCGCGCTGCAGCTCTGTGCCCTCGCGCAGGTACGAGATCACGATGGGCACTAGTAGCCACAGCATCTTGATACCTGGAACGAGAAATAATGGCCATCACTACAAAATAGAAAACAATTAAATCATTTTTAGACATTAATTCAGCGTAACATTGTGATACGAAATAAGTCACTCAGCATCTATAATAATATTTGAACAAATCGCATCTAGGAAAGGATTTTTAGAAGTCTTACGTTACCTTTAGGTCCCTCCTCTGCAGCGTATAAAATTAAAATTGAACGATTAGTTTATGTTATTTACATTTATACAGTGCAGTCTAACTACACAGCTAGTTGAGTCAAGAACAAAACCATCGCTTTAATATAATTTTAATCTATATTGTGCCAAAAATAAATTTTAAACTAAATTGAAACCCTAGACTCCACACTATCTGTTTTAAAAACATTTTTTAGGCTAGGAAGTACATGGATGCAGTTTTCAAATGATCAAACCGGTATAGTTGTCAATATTTTGTCAACGTTCCAATAGCCAGTGACAATTGAACATTAGAGTAAACCAGTCGGTGGATTTATGTTGTGATTACGGTATCTCCATCAAGCAACAACATGACATTAAATTGTATGACAAACTCACGCGCTGAATCCGGCGCCGCATTGACCAGCTCGTCGAGAGCCGCGAAGGCCGCGATAGCCGCCCGCGTGTGCGACATGTCGGCGGGGCGGCGAGCGGCCGCTGCGCGCGCGGTGACGATGGCGGCCAGGCCGCGCGCCCACCACGACACGCACGCCGGCGCCGCGCTGCTCGACCACACCGAGCGCAGCACGGAGCAGCACGACGAGAAGATCTGGGGAAAAACAAACGGCTAATGATTCCGAAACTTCATCATACCGCTCTATGGCAAAACGACCTACCACCCTCTCCCCCTTATAAATGTTGGGCAAATGCATAACAGATAGTAATGTACGATTGTGCGGTAGCCGAAGGCGTATTTTGCAATGTGTTAAGGGAAATTGAAGCAATTGCGGAATTGTTAAATATCATTTTTGCATGAAAATTCAGACCTGGACACACGAAGTGGTAACTAGTCGGCTTCCATGAAAATATGATATTTAACTACTTCATTGTCGCTTCAATTATTTTCAATGCTTCGGTGTAGATGCAAATCAAACGTACTTATTGTCTAAGAACTGACATGCATACAAATGTACTTATAAAGATATCCTAAAATTATTTTTATTAGTACTACCTAATAGCATGTTAGGGGTCTGTTCGTACCTCATTATCATTGGTCTCCAGGCACTGCCGGAAGTGGTTGATGCAAGGGTAGTGCAGCGGCGGCGCGGGAGTGGCTCTGTTGAGCACCACGGCCATGCCGCGCGCGCCTATCACCGGCTCGATGCGCTGCTCTGGCTCGTCTGGAAGAAAGGTGGTGAATAATAGTAAAATAAAGGTACTTAATTCCATTGCAGTAATAGATATGTCATAATATTTGAATGTTGTTCAAGATAAAACATACGCATAGAAAAATAACACATATAAAAGCACCTAACGCGTTTAAAATCGCTATCGAATGTATAGTGGTTGGAGCAACGATAACAAGCTGGTCGATTCTGTAAACATATCGAAGTGAAGGCTTGGGTGAAGTGATCACCGAGGTGAGCTGTCAATCCATATAATCAAGATGGAATAACAGCTCACTCCGTGATCACGTAACATCTTGATTGTATGGATTGACAGCTCACCTCGTGATCACTTCACCCAAGCCTTCACTTCGACATGTTTACAGAATCGACCGGCAGGTGCGGTGTTTAATACACCCAGTTCGATTTTATGTAAGCTATTTTCCTCGCCAAGAGAAGGATTATTCCTTACCACTCTTGACCCTCTCCACTAGTTTGGCGAGCGCGCTCTGCAACAGTTGCGCGTGCTGTTGCTTGGTGTGTTCGTGCACCCTCACTACGCGGCACTCGGAAGCTCGTTGCAGCAACACTACTCCTGCTTCCGCGGCCGCGCCTTCGCCTTTACTTTCGCGGAGGATTTCCGTTGCAAGGTACAGGATTGTTGGCAGGATTGACATGGCGCCTGTAACATAAATAATGAAAGTTGAAGGAACCATTAAAAAGCGTAGATATTATGTTTGCATCCAACTGTACCCATAAGGTTAGCAGCGCATTCAGAAACCGCTTAGTTTAGGCAATTGCACTTGCTATCAGACGTATAATTGCGAGTTCTGGCGTGTACGCATAATAAAATTTTGCTCATAATTTCTTAACTTACCTTGAGGACTTGTCAGCGACGGCAGCTCAGACATGGCCGATAGACTCTTCACCAACAAAGTATCTCCATGCACGCCCAATCCTTTAGGTACCCCAATGACCCCCACAGCACCGCCATGCTTCTTCGGCGACAAGGCCGGGAGTCTTCGAACCAGGAGACACAGACATGCCTCTAGACAAGCGAAGACCACGGACTTGCCAGGTGGTAGGTCACCCGTGGGACCTCCCTCCCCTAGTGTGTGGACTACTTCGAGTACTGATTGGGGTGTGGAGCCGTCTGTGGCTTCGTTTGGTGCTAGTTCTGTACAACAAACGAAAAAATAGGATAAAGCAGAGAAAAAATCGTGTCCAAACGACTTCGCAAATACTAACAACTTCGAAACGTTCAATAAGCACAGTTTAGATGTATAATCTTAATCTGTGGCTAAATAGACTTTGCCCAATTGCCTCTGTAGCCAGTTGTAGTGTAGGAAGTTTTTTTTATAGTTGATAGCGCCTTTCACGTAGCAATTGCAATGAGGTACGTGCGCAGTCGGTATTATTATAGCAATATAGTTTTTTTTTAAATAAATGATATTACCCAAAGATTTTCTCAAATATTCTCCCGCTTTATCATTAAATAATATTACCAGTGCCAGTTATGAAGCCCAAAGAGAATAAGTAATGTTTTCATACCTTTGATCTTAGCCTGCATGTTCGCATGCAGTTGCTCCCTGGCGCCATCTATGACTAGTTTGAGCACGTCAGCGGCTAGGAGTAACGCCTCAATGCTCTCCTGCGTGAGGCCGGTTCGGTGGATGATTTGGCACAGCTCAATAGCGAGCGATCTGAAAATTATATCATTTTTAAAATACAATATCGTTTAACGAAACATACGAAGAAACGATTTTAGAATTGCATTTTATACGCGCATTTCCAACTAAATACTTCAATTTAGAAGCTTTGCACAAATTAGGGTTTAATTTGTGCGTACCGGCGAAAAAACGAACGTTTAACCGGTCGTAAGAAACATCTGATTTTTTTTGCACAAAGATCTGCTAGAATATAATTATTTTGAGATCTACAAATACATAAGGGTAGCGCCTTGCCTTAGGGTTAAGTTGTAGACACATAGGTTACATACCTGTCTTTCAGTAACCGGGCTCTATTCTCTGGAGCATCGAGAAGTGTGACCAGAGACAATAGCACCGAGATGATATTCTCGTCAGTCATGTCCCGTTGCGCACAAAGGGCTTCAGTACAAATACCTAGAAAAAACACATGTTTGATAACGAACAAGGAACGAGGAAGGAAAAAAATTACAAATCGGAAGGTTTAGTATCAATTTCTTACCGAACAATAGATGGAATCTCTCATCAACAGGTTCGAAAAACTCAAAGTTGCCGTTTTCTGTCTTCGTGGATCTGTTGTCTAATGCACCTTCGGATTTATCCGCTGAAATAAATAATGATCACTTTTAGGAAACAAAAATCTTATAGGCAGCAAGGGGGGGAATATCGTTGAGCATCTATATGAACTGAACACAGGATATAAGTCATAATATCTTGTTTTTCTTATCGCTTATCACCAGGGATAAATAATCATGAGCATCTCACTTCTTTTCGACGCTAGTTTAAATACAATCACATATTGTGTACCCGCTGTCAGCCAACGACACATACGAAGACACACAGCAAAAAAACAAACAAATTATTAACGACATTAAAATTTATAAACATTCTCATCAACACACAGTTTTTTTGTAGTCCTGTCTAGAGGCTCTATCTTTTATAAAGGCCGCCAGAGACAAGTCCGGTTAAGCAAGCGACAACCTAAGGTTGCCCTGCGAAAGGTCACTCATAAAAAAATAAAGTTAGATGTGGGCCGACTCACCCGTAGCATTGTCAGTGTGCGGCTGCGCGATGTCGGCGTTGAACCTGAGCGAGGCGGCGTACAGCAGCGAGGGCCAGGCGCGCGCGTAGTGCTGGCGCGACGCCTCCGCCGTCTCCGCCGAGTAGAAGGCGCCGCCGCCGTGCGGGAGCTGAGACGCGAACTCTGTCACCAAACATTACTACCCATTTACTATATCGGACAAGAAAGTAAAAGGAGAGTATGTGTGATGGAGATGTGTCCAACACCCTTACTCTCCTTTCAGGTTCCTTAGAGAAGACCCTCGCGTCCTGTAAGGTTTACGCGACACTGCTAACATATCGTCTGTTTAATAAGCATTATAAAGTTAGGCAAGGAGGTATTCTAGAACAATAGCTTGTATGTATGGACACACACATGAATAATCCAGGGTTGGTTCTTCACACAGAATGTAAAGCTTCATGTAAAGCTATCTATCGCAAAGCCTCAATTTTGTTAGGCTATTATGCTCCGCTCAATAAATTTTTCTTATACCTACCTAAAGATTCTTCTAGATACCTAACGGTCCGTCAATAGAAAAGCATTTGTGCGGGGTGAATAGTTAAAACAGATTTCAATATCTTCAGATGAGGAAAAATTACCATTAGTATTTTTTTTTTTAATTTACTATGGTTTTACTCTTGATTCTAGTCTAGGTCATAGATGACAGAGCAGGCACTTAAAAGCACTTACCAGGTGGCAAACTTAAGAGCGCATGATCTTTCAACGCCGCGATCCAGTTCTCTCCCAAACTCTCCAACTCAGGTTCCACCAGCTTCAGCAGACTCTCCCCTTTGGACTCAAATTCTCCATACTCCTCATCTTCAGGGGTCTGCGGTTCCGCATTGTCGATCTGATTGTTGTTCTGCAGCAACTGGTTGCGCCACTTGGCCAGTTCTGCGCGGTTGTTGAAGGGTTTCGTGTCCAGTTGCTTGACGTAGCTACCGGGGGCGCTGCCGTTACTTACCATTGCTACTATGTAGACCTATAAGTTGAGACGTAACATTTTTAATTCTTACTTTTTATTGCACTTAAAAACATAGAAATATAAACACAACTGGACAACTTATGTGCATTGGCGAGCTTAACTCAGAATTAGGTTTTTTAACTGCAAAACTCAGTGCGATAGAGAGATTATTTTATGTTATTTAATGCAGAAACAAATGATATTATTATGAACTAAGTCATTGACGGATTAAATCCAAAAAATCTTTTTCTGATTTTTTTTCGTTGACTACGTACGTACGAAAGCAAATTTAAACATTTAAACAATTTTACTTACCTCAGCCCACGCTTTCAAAATGGATAGCTTCTCCAGTGTTGCCATACTCTCGTTGTAAATTAACGTGGTGTTGCCTTTAGTGTTTAACTTATCCAAACTAGAGACTAGCAGTTGGTGTACTCTGAAATCAAATATAAGCCATTAATAATAAGTGCCAGTATTATAACTAATTATACCAATACATTATTTTTTTAAACATTCGGTTTTTAAAAATACCAAAAATACAAGTGTTTGACAAAATTCGACACTATGAGGTCAAAGATACTCGAAGAAATCTCGGGCCCGATTTTGATGAAAACTTAAACTGCATAATTGGATTTTTGAAAAATCATTGGATCGGATACCAATCATTTCAAGGCCACAACACGAGTTCAAATTAGATAAGAATACTCTTAAAGTACGAACCTCCTCAGATCGTTGATATCCCTCGCAACCCCGCATCCAATCCATGCCGAACATACGTCACAGGCCGCTGCCGTTACATGAGACGCTGTGTCGCCTGCAAATGCGGGACGAACTGCTGCACCCACCTGGACACACAAGGGTATTATTAGGGGATTATCCTGGGTAACAATTGGGATGTTTAGGTAGGGGATTGAATAAAGACTAACAGTGCATCGAACTGAAAAGAATGCCAAAAACTTCATCACATATTATTCATACTATACTGTCCCACTGCTGGGTAAAGGCCTCCCCCAAACCTTTCCAAGTATTCTTTTCCCTTACCGTCTCGAACTATTCCTTGCAGTAGGTGTGTAGGTCTAATACCGTACTCTATACTAACCAATATTAATAAAAAATAATGAAAAATTGGCTCTTGTAAGAATAGTGCGACCAAGTAAAAAGCTGAAAGTGACACCTTCAAGTCATATGGAACGGACGGAATTCAAATTTTTCCTCGACGTGTGATTTTGCGTAAATGAATCTGAACCTTTAGGATGTCTTTAAAAAAATCATGGTCTCTTATGTTTAGAAGTATTTGTAATTAAAAAATAAATGAGGTAGGTATTGTAAAGAGGATATCCTTGTCTGCAGGTCTCTGGCAGACAAGATAGCCTTTGGAAGCGTCAGGTGAAAACTAAAAGAATTTGAAATACGAATGTGAAAATATGTTTTGTTTTTTATCAAAGACTCTGGTTCCAACGTTCGCTAAAGGCAGATGCCAAAATATATTTAAAGTTATAAATCTCCAATATCGTTTTCATTTATTATAACAATCACAATAAGTAACACTAGCGGAGTCCCTGGTGTTACAAATGGTGGAGGGCCAAACCCGCGTGTGCAAGGTGTGACATTGCACGAAGAAACCCCCATGGAGTAAAAGCATCGCTAATGAATGCGAGGTTTTGATAATTGAGTCAGGCGCTGACCCGACGCCTGGAGTAAAGCTAAGTGGTTTTTATATTATGAGAAAAGATTGTGAAACGTCAATATGTTAATGTTTACCGGCATAGACCGAGTTTGTTTTGAAGATTTTTTAGTAGACTTTAGATTCATCGCCACCGACGGTGAATGGCCAGAGAGCGATTACGCGCTCATATTAGGCGCATTTTTGCAAAGCGCAGCAAAACATTTTTATAACTACACATACCATGAAGGTATTGATTTTGATGTGTTGTGTGATAAAATTAGAAACGAATTCCCCTGCAAATGCATGTCATGTAAACAACGTGCACAAAAGGCATCTTATGTTGAAACGACGACCGCCGTTGCATTCGAAAAATGCGAACGACCAGATTTTATAGATGTTGAGAATAATACACCCTTATATTCTAGCGTGATGACGAACGTCAACCATGATGACCATGATGATGAGTGTGACGATGATGAGCAGAGCTGTGGAGAAAGCAGCCTACTCCATGATAATGTACATTTGACGGATGAAGATGATTTGACGGATGAAGATAAGGAAGCGGGTGTGTCCATTCCAATATTTAATTATAATCTGATTCCAGAGAAGCAAGAGAAACTGTTGTCGGAACCTCTACGTAATCCCGACAACAACACCAATGCTTGCATTGAAGTGGATCGCGTGTTTGAGGATAAGGTAGTCGAAGAATCCGTTGTATTGCAGACCGAACCGAAGGAGATGGTCCAATACGAGGTTCAATTCCCCATGGAGTCCATGGATTTGGATGAATCGGTCATTTTAGTAGACTCAGCCGTTGAGCCAAATGGTTGTCAAACAATAATTTCGAGTAATTTGATTTTATTCGATGGGGACAGCACGAACACCCATACCACACAAACAAATATGTCTTTGAATACTAATATCAAATTTTCTCTTCATGCTCGAACTAAAATATATAAGATAAGGGTAAGAAGAAAGACACGGAAGTATTCCACACATATTTATACACATAAACTAAAGTCATTTTCTTCAAATCATACAAAATATTCCACGGATGATTGGATAAAACAGTCACTTGTATATAAATGTAAATTTTGGAAATGTTTTAGAAAGAAATTCGAAACAATTTTATATAATTACAAAGTCAGGAAACGTAATATTTTGAGAATTTTATAACTGTTTGAGTTTCCACTTTTTATACTAGGTAGATCTAATATGTTAGATATTTTTCCAGATTTCTGCTGATCTCTTAGCATTATATTTTATTAAGTTCGACAGTGTCGACACACAAATAATTTTATTATTTAATTTCATTCATAGGTTGTCATAAAATGAAAAATAATATGTCATGTTGTGCTATAGTTAATATAAAAAGCACAGGTTGAACAGAATTCCATGTATGTAAGTGATGATTTATACTTCTAGGCGACAGACAGTTAGGAGTATCAAACTACGTAGGTTGTATATGGGCCTTTTAAAAAATATTTGTTTGTATCCGAAACTATCATCGGATGAGTTTCAAGTTCATGTAAATAGATACATTGATTAATGTAAACAAACCATTATTTTAGTGTTTTTTGTTAAATAGTTTATTAATCAGTTTATTCTTTTTCATGTGGATACTGAAAATGGACTCGTACGTGCGTGAGGGACGCAGCCGGCCGAGGAAGAGAAGGTCACTTGTTCAAAGATGAAGACAGAATGTTATGGTCAGATAGGTTGAAGTTACTCCAGTTTGAAAAATATAAGTTAACTATAGGGAACTATGGCCCATCCTGAAGAGAGGGGAGTAAGAGGGCGCCATGGAGGTTGATGCCAACTCTGCTTACGGGGCATAGCCTTTCGCAGAGGGTGACTAGTTGTCACCATTGGTTCAACTGATATTGGTGACCCACAGTTCTTAGTTTAATGTCAATTAATGTATATTTGATTTTCTTTGTTATGTGCGGATCGCTGGAGTAGGTTCAAGAGTTAGGTATATTTATATTAGTATGACCTTCTTTTTCTCTGACTCGGTAGCGTCCGAGGAATTTAAAGTTATAATATTATAAATTATAGATATAAATCCCATCTGGATGAATGTGAGTTTTCACATTATTTGTTAAAGCAACTGCGATGTGCCGGAGCTTTTCTAGCGGTTTTGCCCCGGCAGGGCTTCGGTATGACTGCGTTGTTGATAAGCACAAGTGGTGCATAGTAAATTTTAATAAGATAATTGATCGCAGGTCATAGTGTAAGCTGCTTCTATAGAAGCATACGCACCCCTGTTCGTCCACATCCGCTTATAGGTAGGGACATCTTATTAGGTATAGGTAGGTTACGCTTGACCCTTCCAAAGATTTGGAATAGATGATTGCGAGGCATTTCCTCTTATCCTCTATTCGTAGGGGCGTAGCTCATGTAAAGAGGATATCCTTGTCTGCAGGTCTCTGGCAGACAAGATAGCCTTTGGAAGCGTCAGGTGAAAACTAAAAGAATTTGAAATACGAATGTGAAAATATGTTTTGTTTTTTATCAAAGACTCTGGTTCCAACGTTCGCTAAAGGCAGATGCCAAAATATATTTAAAGTTATAAATCTCCAATATCGTTTTCATTTATTATAACAATCACAATAAGTAACACTAGCGGAGTCCCTGGTGTTACAGTACCTATGTTACTACAGACCCAGGCGGTGATGGCGGAACGAGCTTGACGTCTATCGACAGTATACGTTCACACTTTCCCAAAGACGGGAGGATTAAAAGGAAGGGAAGCCTTTGCCCTGCTGTAGGAAAGAACAGGTAGAAAATAACAAATCAATATTTTACTACAAACCTGCGCCTGATACTGCTCCAACAGCAGATGGCCAGGGAAGTCAGGTTCCGGCGCCCTCGCGTATTGCTGTATGATCATCTGCAAGGTCTTCAGTCCACATAGTCTGAGGGCATCTGACTCGCCCGTGGCGCCCACGAATGCCATGCGGACCAGGTCTGACAGGTGGAGGGATAGGTAGTCACCTGAAATAGTAATGTAGTTGTCAAGTTAAGAAAAATCCTAGCTTAAAGTACATTTTACTTGTGTTATAAATATATATATTATATTTTTAGCATCGGTCTTAAATCAGATTACCTACAGTGAATTTTATCCAGATGAAACACGTCACAGTTCGGAGCTGCGTATATATGCAGCATAGTGTTATTAAGGTTGTGTGGGTAATGTGGGCAGGGTTGAAAGTTTACAATAAGTGTGAAGGTGGAATTGGGGGTTTATTGAAGAAGAGACAGAAGTGGTTTGTCGTATTTGTAAGGGGGTAATTAATCGTGTATAACTTTAGAAGCATAGTTAAGTAGATTTTTTGTTCATACCCTCTGAATTATTCTGTAGCTTCTCCTTGGCTTTGACGAGGTCAAAGTGTGCGCTGTCGCCCGTCGCCTCGCACGCACTCATTATCTTCTGGATGCACTCCATTGCGAACACCTAAGTCAACATATAAAAATGATAAGACGGTAGTTTTCGAACTTGAATTTTAAGCAGTATGAAGTTTCATTAATAGAATACAAAAAATATACTTAACAGAGCATGTGCTGCTATTGTAAAAATTTAGAGCAATAAAATTGCAAAATAACTAGAACATTTTTCAACTTGATAGTTACAAAAGGTTGCTCCTAAAATTCTGGTATTTGAACTGACACTAAATATTGAAATAAACTCCCAAGCAAATACAGCCCTTATGTTGTAAAGAAGACTTCATACTACATACCCTAGTCGGCCACCTTGACTGTACAGCAGGATGTGTCGACTGTTCAGATTCAGCGTGGAACTCCGCTTGGTCGTCGTCTCCTTCAGCGTCGAAATCCGTCTCGGGATTGTTGCTGTCTTCTGCAAAATAGGTATACTAACTTTCAAGTATATTAGTGTTATGTTGGATGCATTGTGCTCACATAATATAATCAATTGATCAATGTACCTATGTATACAAAATATTGTAAAACTTATATTTGAAAAGAGTAACTATGGAGTTTCTTGTCCGTTCTTCTCCATAAGAATCTACTTTTTGCGAATGGACAACTAGAGTCACTTATATTTTAATTTTAAACTGTAAATTTGACGTTCAAAAGTGCCTTTTAATGGTCTAGTTGAAATAAATGAATTAACTTTGACTTTGACTTTGACAAGATTGGGTAAACTGGTCGTAATATCCTCGTCGTATGTCGTCGATTGGTCGTCTTAGGAAGGTCTCAATAGTTCCACGATAGTCGATAGGTCCGTCATAAGCTGGTTATTAGCGACAGTTATAGCCAACAAAAAAGTAACCATGGGCGCTTCTGTTCTCGAGTGCGCGTGCATTTTTGTATTTTATTGGGAGTCTTGTAATCTAAGGAAAAGATGTTTATCATTTCTAGGGATCAGCTTCGAAATCAGAATATGTTATGTACAATGTCAATATTTTGGCTAGTTATAATAGTTTGTTAGTTCCAGCTTATTCGTAGATCTTTAAGAGTCGTTCGGACACCATTCAATCATTCTCACAGCGTTGTTTCGTGTTACTGACTGGATTGTGGAGGCAAAATATGTATGAGTAAAATACTCATTCTATATGTGACAATTTAAGAAGTCAGATTTGACAGCGGGATACAAAATTGCTTTACTAGTTAGTATGAAAGAGACATGAAATAAATCCCTTTCACACTTAGTGGTAAAGTGATCTTCTATCCCTCGCTACACAACTGTCAAATCCGACTTTTTTTTCAGCAGCATCTGTTTAGACGGGAAATCGACCCCAATCTAGTTGGGAAAAAGGTAGGCAGATGACGATACATTACCTAGTCTGATAGTGAGTACCCTCTTAGCCAGCGCCAGCCAGTCCCTCACAGTCCTGTGCGTGGCGGCGGCCAGCAGGCAGCACGTCAGCGTGTCGCGCGCGTACGACAGCGCCGTGGGGTCGCGCTCGCTGTCCAGGAACGTGAACAGCGCGCCGGGGAGACCCGTCTCGGTGATTACGACTCCTGTAAGAACCAATAAGGGGCCATCCATTAATTACGTCTCACGATTTTTATGTGTTTTTGACCCCCTCCCCGTCCTTGTCACAGCTGGTCACATTTGTGAAACTCCCCCTACCTAGTGTGACGTCACATATTTTACAAAATATCTAGAAATCATTAAATTAAAACAGCACTTCCAACACTATTTTTATACCAGATTTATTTATTTTTTAATAAAATCAACATCAAGTCTAACATTAAAAACAACAAAGCAAAAAACTTAAACATTATGAACATACAGATAGGGCTGAAAATATATTTAAGTTTTTCGTGCAAATGGTTCAAATTACGTATTTAAATACGATTTTGAAACGCGACGTCACGAAATTTAGGACCCCTCCCACCCCTTGTCACACAATGTCTCGCTTCGTCGAATTTATGAATGGCCTCTAAGTAGTGAATACGAATATACTCAATTATACTTGGTTTAAAACAAAAATCGTGCTTCGAATCCAAAATTGTTCAGCAGTATTGAGTGTACGATACTTGCATACTGTCAGGGCACGGGCTCTTTGAGTGCAAGTCAAAATACACTTCTCATCAAAAAAATCGAAACACTTTCGTTTTTATTGTTTTTGTCCTAATTTTTTACAAAAGAGAATTAATTCCATGAAAAAAAAAACATTATTGTGTAGCTGGCAGTTTGGTCATTACAGTAAGAAAAAAAAAATCAAAATTCGAAATTAGAATTTCATTTGTTTATCCTATAAATGAAATTAATCACTGTTTTGAGACAAATGTGTATTTAGGGTTGGAGTACGTTTCTCGTTTAAAAACTAAAATTAGCGCTTGTCTTTAAACTTTTTGTTTCTTATTTCATTTACTGTGACTTTGGGACGTCTGAAAAAACTTTTTTTTCTAAAACATATGGATACTTCGCCCGCAGAAGCCGCCCAAGTGGTGGCATTGCTGGATTCTGGACTTAGTCAGCGTGTTGTGGCTGCAAGATTGCATCTAAGCTTATCATCTGTTCATAGAGTCTACAAACGCTATCGTGAGACTGGTTCGTTCACGCGCCGTTCAGGATCTGGCAGGAATCGGGTCACTTCTGAGCGAGATGATCGATTTATTGTAACAACCTCTTTACGAAATCAACGCCTTAACGCTTTTCAACTGCAGCAGCAGCTTCGCGTTGTACGAAGAGTAGCTGTAAGTGACTCTACAATAAGAAGAAGGTTGAAGGAACGCGGATTGGCACCGCATAAGCCAGCGAATGGGCCGAAATTAACTGCAGACCATCGAAGAGCGCGCCTTAACCTTGCACGCGAGCACCTAACTTGGTCATACCTTCAGTGGAGCAAAGTACTGTTTTCTGATGAGTGTAAAATTATGCTGTATGGTAACGACGGAAGGAACAAGGTCTACAGAAGAGATGGAGAACGCTTTGCACAATGCTGCATTGAAGAAAAGGTCAGCTATGGTGGCGGTTCGTGGACGGTTTGGGGAGGAATCAGCGCCGACGGTAAGACAGAACTTGCCTTTGTATCTGGGCCACGGCTGCCTGCACTAAACTCTCATCGGTACATCGAACAGTGTCTTGAAACTCATGTGATGCCCTATGCACATTTTATTGGCAACGACTTCATATTCATGCACGACAATGCTAGAGCTCACACCGCGGGCGTCGTACGAGATTATCTTACCGAAGTCGGTATCTCCATTATGGTATGGCCAGCAAGAAGCCCGGACATGAATCCCATTGAACATCTATGGGATGAATTAAAGAGACGAATTCGAGCAAGAGATCCAGCCCCAGAAACACTTAGCCAGCTGCAAAATGCAATCCAAGAGGAATGGGATAATATACCACAACATGTGATCGTGACTCTCATCCGATCGATGAAGAACCGTATGGAAGCAGTAATAAGAGCTCGCGGAGGGAATACAAGTTATTAAATAAACGTTTCTTACATTTTTTTTCATTTACGCGTGTTGTTTTACCCATTTCCTTCATATTCCATACAGGGTAAAAATTACTCATTATACAAAATACGAAACCTATGAAGACTTAATTTGAATTTAGAACATTAACATTAGGATTTAAAAACCTCATACTACTCACTATTAAATGACATTTTACATTTATTCCTAAATATACACATTTTTCTGATAATCCTTATCAAATCATAAACTGCGAGGTGTTTCGATTTTTTTGATGAGAAGTGTAGTTACGCATCACGTGGTTCAAAAGCGCTCGATACTTCGCAAGATTATTCCATGTGTCATTTGTGAATGTACTTCTCTTTTATGAATTAAATGAAGACAAAAAAAATACCCAAGATTGTATGATGTAGGTACAATACAGGCTGTTTGAAGGCACCATACATTCCAATAGAATACAACATTTTTAGTTGTTCTTCGTCATGATTACTATGAATTCTCTTAATCGGTATGATTATTATATACCATATTTATTAGTTTATTATTTTAACATATATATGTATTTTATTAGTATTATATATGTAATGAAATGATATTTCATTAATTCAAATTTGCCGCGCGTCGCGCGTCTATGGGTTGTCAATGAAGGTTGAACGAGGTGACGTAGGATTCAATGGCGGATGATGTTTTGATTATTTTGTACATTTTATTGTTGTAAAAACTTGTCGAGAGATGGATAAGGGATATAATTGAGGAGGCGATATTAGTGAACTTTAAATGTCGCTTCTTTGTATTTTCAGGTAAGATAAAAGTGTAATTGTCATAAGTTAAACGATAATTGTAATATTAAAAGCGTGTTAAATAAAACAAAACTTTGTATTTTCAGAGAAACAATTTGTGGTTTGCTTTGGGATTCCTCAATAATATATCTTATATATATATTATCTGTATATTCTTTCCGAATTGTTAAAATTCAATTTTGAATCTTATTTTTATTTATTGTACACCTACCACAGTATAGTCTTTATAACCCAAAGGTTGACTGGTAGAGAATGCCTTGATGCATTAAGTCCGCCCATGTACCACTATTGTACATAAAGTTTAAATAAATAAATAAACATTGCACTACTAGTCTATTTAGCTTCGCAACGTATACGCCAAGCTTTTGGAGGATGGCTTGACGGAGTGTGCTAGCTTACAAGAGTCAATTAATTTCATTTAATTTGATTTACAGATTGAATATTTTATTTTTCTGTGTCATGTATTGTAAAAAACTTTGCATACTACTGTATAAATTCAAGTTTCTTTAACTAATCAGACAGATGTGTTGCTGAGGAGTTTGTTGCGCCACTTCTTCTTCCCAGCTAAAACACTGGGAAGTGGTGACGGGCGGGCGTTTTAGGGGACTGTCTTTATGTAGAACTTTGACGTTCAAAAAGTGCTGGCACTCAGCCTAATTTGAATAAATGACTCTTTGTCTTTTTTTTTTATCAAACGAATTGTTTCGCTTTTATATAAACTAATGACCATTAGATTATCTTTTTGTTTTAGATATTGGTATATTTTACTAATACGTGTATAACATACCACAATAAGGCTTAGCAGGCACGTGGTCTTTAGCCAGGAGCGCGTATTTGCAGACTTCGGCGGCTTCCTTCTGCGACAGCTGACGGAGACAGCAGAGAGCCGCGCGACGAACTGTCAGCTCAGAACTTGAGAGATCGCGCTGAAAATCAAACAATACATTATCTCTTTTGTTTTTCATTATGGTGGCGATTTGGAGCAACTATTGTGCCGGATGGTATCTAATTATCTGATCTAGGATTAAGAACCTTTACTCCTCTCCTCAGGGAAAGAGATAATGATTTTTATTTATTTTTATGGAAAATTTAAAATTGTTCACCTTCCTACTACACTTTTTTTCGATTAAGTTCAGTGCTGTACCAGAAATAAGTTTTTTCTAGAAGAGTAATCTTTAATTAACCAAGCGAGTCTTGCCTCATGTCCCGGTATAAGGGTAATTTAATACTTGCTTTGGTACTGGTGGAGGATCGTGAGGCGTGGACAGTGCCATCTTTTGTTTTTAAGGATGGGAAATCATCAAATGACTTCTTCCGCTCTGGGTGGAGCGGAAAGGCGTGTCAGACTCTTACTGACTAGTGTTGCAATTTTGTATCTTTCACCTAATCAATATTTGACATTGTCGCTTCTGAGCTGCCACATTCCCAAATTCTTGCACGGTCCCTATATGGACTGATGTGTACCGGATGTGTCCACCAACATCGACAGCAAAAATTTTATCAGAAGGTCAGATAAGTTTCGACCAGAAATTTATGTAAAACATCTTCCACTAAAATTATAACATTTTTAATCAATTCTCATAATAATAATGCAAAGTACTCACACAGAGATGTGGCACTAGAGTGTGCAGGTTGATGTGATCGGGCGCGAACATCTGCAACTGCTGCAGACAGCCCAACGCCTCGGATCTTGCGCCTGCACCGCATTCCCCGAGGGCTGCGCACGCGCATACGAATCGACCTACTGCTGTCACTGTAAGAAATAGCATGATTTAGATAGTACAGACAAAAATAAATTCAGAAACTAAGACTAATATCAAGTTTTAGCTCAACACAAACATCTCCTCCCTCCCCGCTTTGTCTCTCTTCCCCCTGTCCGATGCGCGCGCGATCCGTCGACCCACGTTGTGCTGACGCACCGTGTGGCATGTCGTTTTGATTTGTATGTAAAACACCGTGGAGTCATCACTTTTTCGTCGCAGCGCTAACGCAACGCAGCGCGTGGCACCTCTCTAACAGATAGGTGCTGATGAAAACAGACCCAAAAGACGACATAAAGTGGTAAAAAAAAACGACTCATAAGGGCGATAATGGTGCATAAGTAAGCCCAACTTCTCCATATCCGTACTACCACTAACGCTATAAATGAAAAAGTAACTCTTTCTGTCTGCATGTTACCTGTTCACCTGCCTGCGTGAACCTTGGCATGCGGGTAGTCCATGTTCCATTATGTAACCATGATAACCATGTTATTAACGACATCACGATTGGGAATCGAACTGGTTTAGCAGTAAGGGTCACTAACCACTCGACCAACAGGCCAGTCATAAAGGATAATAATAAATATTTTACATACCTTGCAACTCAGGCCCAACAACAGTAATCAGAGCTGACAGTAATCTTCCGATGCTGCGATGTAGATCCTCTTGGAAGGGCGGTGCACTGAACAGCAGCTTCAACGCTAGGTTGAGGGTCGACTCCACGTGCCCTCTGAACATTGGTCCGGAGGCGTCGGCTAGTACTGAGAGAGCGTGGAGAGACCACACCTGAAAAGAGGGTATGATTAATTTGGTGTGACTTATAACGACTAGTACCACAGAGTTTATATGTCAACGGAAAATGCAAACGCCCTAAGATTGTAAAATATCGCGTGAAATTGTAAACTATTTTTTCTTAATAAGACACGGGTATAATATATCGAGAAATTATAATTTAATCAAGATTTATTACAATCTTACGGAGTCTAAAATTTTCCGGTGATATATACATAAAGTCGCTTATAGTTATCAAACATCACCGCTCAAATCGAGAAGTAAGTTTAGGTAAAACATACTTGTAACTCAACAGCTGCCGTGTCTTGCGCGAGTGCCCTCAACACTGGCAGCGCTGTAGCGCTTGACGTGGCGCCCCTCGCTCGCTGTACAGCGCCTACAGCGGCCGCAGCGGCTGCACGTACAGACCTAGATTGAAGACAACATACTTTATTGAACATGAAAATTATACAGTACATTGTTAAGCAGCCTTTTTAAATAAATTGAAAACTTCACAAACATGAAGGATGACCTATAAATTTAGTGAAGTTTCGCTAGATCATTCATGGGTGCCTTCTTCATATGCGAAGTGGCCTTTTTCCAGAAGTAAATCATCATCATCTTTCTGCAATTATCCCATGTTATTTGGGGTCGGCGCAACACATTTTTCTCCTCCATTCTGTCCTGTCGGCCGTCACGCTATCACTAACTCCCTTTTCTTGCATATCGCTCCTCACACAATCCATCCATCTTTTCTATAGCCTCAATTTCCATGTATCTTTGTCCAGCAATTAATAATCGGCTGGTATTCCACATTACAATGCAACATTTGGATGGGCAGAACTTCACTAAAACATGTACTGTACTGCTATTCAAAATATAGGTTATGATGCTAATTCGTCTAGTTATTTCGATTCCCAACTCGTCTGACGCTTACGTTCAGTTAAGCACAATTAGATATAAAACTGGTGTCAGATTTTCTGGCTTCTGGCAATTCGCAACGACTGCCAAAGATCCACAATTGATACCCGGGACCAATGGCTTAACGTGCTTTCGCAGCGGGGAGTCTCGGTATTTTATGATGGTGGCCACCCATCCACAGACTAACCTCGGCAAGCTTTGGTTAACCTTGAAGATCGACCCGTGGAGCTGTTAGCCAGTTATTATTTAGCGACGATCTCCTCTTAAAACGGAAACTTTTAAAAATTCAATGTACAATTAAGTTCAAAATTATAAACCGCATGTTTATAATTGTGTACTTAATTGTACATTGAATTTATGCGTCGGGCGCGTTTGGAAAGAGTCGAAATAAAGCATGAGATGAGTTGGGAAAGTAACAAAATATACAAAGTGAAGATGACGATTATGATGATGATTACTAAATGTAACGTATTAGGGATGGCGACGAAATAACAAATGTGACGAATTAACATCACAACCAAAATATACATACCTATTAACCGCCGTGCGCGCTAAAGCGATGACTTTCTCTGAGAGAGCTTGGCTTTCCGCTTCAGTGATACAGCCGCATAGTCGGCCAGCGCAAGATGCGGCCGCCGCGCGAACTGTGGCGCTGTTCGCTGATAAACCGTTCTGCAACAAAAGTGCATGAGATTATTCAATGAACCTGCCTAACTTTTTCCCAACTCTATTTGGGTCAGCTTCCAGTTTAACCGGTTGCAAGTGAGTTTGTTTGTTTGTTTTTGATGGCATAATGGAGTGTGCTAGCTAACAAGTGTCAATAAATTTCATTTAAAATTTGATTCACATATTATTTTACTGTGTCATGTTCTGTAAACTTACTTTGCATACTACTGTATAAATTCAAGTTTTTAAAACATGTCAACCAGTCGCTTTGCGTATATAAAAAAATCTAGTTACATTCTCAAAGTCCTTCAATTTTTGTTGATATTATAGAAGTCAAAAATAAATGTATACTTACAAAAACAATCTCAGTAGCAATATTCTTGACAGCCTCCTGTCCTAGCGAGCTCTTGAGTTCCGCTAAGGTCCTCAACGCCAGCAGTAAGGCGGTGTAAATGTTCACTTGTATCGCTTCTTGACGAGCGCCCTTGGACATCTTGATACACTCCGCGAAATGCTCTAGCATTTGTTGCCTGTATATAATAGAATGGAAGATTATGTGATATATTCCTGAACTTGTTCATTTACTACTTTTTTATAATATAAAAATTAGAGAAAAGATAAACATCTAATTGTGACTGTGGGGCAGACTTGATCAGAGATCGCCGAAGCCTTTGCAGTGGGTAGAAATAGAATACAGGTAGAAAATAGCTATGAATATACGAAAAAAAAATCAGTTGTGTGTGACTAACGTTTTAAAAGTGGGCCACAAAATTTTAAACGTTATTTTACGAAGCGATTAAAGAGTGATCATTCACAGTAGCATTTACGGAAATTTTATTAGAGATTTCAATAATTACAGGGAAAATTATCAACATTCGACGAACGCCATCGTAAAGTCTAACTACCGCCCGGGACCATCTCTTAACGTGAATTTTTAAATACTCTATGTGACGAAACCAGCGTCAACTTAAAACTATTTCGTCACCACCTTACAGGCTTACTCACCGCTCCTCGCTGCTGCTTTCGTGCGCTCAGCGATAGTCAAAAGGGACAACATATTAAGGTACCTTATCTAGGGCCAATTAAGACAGTTATAAACCTCACCGGTGCTTGTTAGCCGCTCTAGAGAATATCTGCGGGAACAGCATGACGGAGGCGTCGATGACGGCCACGCCCAGCGGCTGCGCGCCCGTGAGGCCGCGGTACAGGCAGCACGGGTCGTGCTCCAGCGCGCCCGAGCCGCTCGCCGACAGCGGGGAGATCAGCTTCACCGCCAGGAGTAGCATGCACACAGACAGTTATAAACCTCCGCGTCACAACACAAAGTGTCATCATCATCGACATAAAACAGTCTACCTGACATAAGCCTTTCCTATCGCACAACCCAAGTCGAAACTCGCTACCCTCATTCAGGTGCACATTTCTATGTCCAGCTTTAAGCGTCGTTCACACCGAGACGCATCCCGCGAGACAGTGCAAGATCACAGAGCGAACTATCTCTCCCAGCAACGTGTCACAGTATGAACAACCCGAGTGTAAGTTTGTGCGCGACGGGGGCATTGTGAACGACGCATTCATGTTGTTGAGAATATTACAATTATTTTTTGCGATCCAATTTCATTCAATGAACGCTGCAATTAACGTGGCCAACAACCAAAATATTTTAAAATTAAAATTTGTCGTGCGTTTTTTAAACTTTTAATCAAATTTTTATTTTATGCTTTTTAAACTTTTTAGTTAAGTAACCTATAATGTACTAAAAGCTAAATAAAAAATAATTCCCATTTTCAGGGAGTTGTGAAAAAATATACCGCCATTGGTGGCGGCGGACATCTTGGACCAATTTTCATCAAACATAGCGAAGAATACTTCCGACTAATTCACATTACAAATAAAAAAAAATAAAAAAACAAAATCGATTCATCCGTTCGGGAGCTTTGATGCCACAGACAGACACACACAGACACGTCAAACTTATAACACCCCGTCGTTTTAAAAAGGTAATCTTCGACTACAAGAGAAGAATAAATTAATTCTAGTAAGTTCGAATCTAATACTATTACTTATAGAACATTGACAGCTTATTTTATAGTAAATTACCTGTTCCTCAATTTCAGCGTGATCGGTGTCGTAGATCCAGCCTTCTTCGCCCAACAGAATGGTGTCACGCGGATGCATCGCGCTTCTAAGGGTACCTGATAAGGAACACAGAATTATTTGCATAAGTTCAAGCGATGTATAGAAAAACTATTCGGACAATTTGCTTCTCTATCTGAAGATCGCATTATTTTGACAAGAGTACAAAATAGCGTACAAAAGATGATTCCCTGCAGCGTGTACTTGGTGTAATAGTACCCCAGCCTTTGCCAACTTTCTCAGCCCCATGCAGCTGAATTAGTTGAATATAAAAATAACAGTGCAAACTTTGTGCTGACGTGAAGTGTTGACCAACTTTCACTGTTCATGACTTTGTGTGATTTTTTTTTTTAAAGATGCTTGGATAATCGGGCGCTAATGTACCTAAACTTCACTTTTATTCCCACGAAAGTATAATACGGACATGCTTTTCAGAATCCCGGATCCCGGAATCGTTCAAAATTCCTGAGATTGCTAAAAATGCCCGCATACAAAATTTAGTTAGAACTCGTTGTGAACTCTCTTTGTATTTTTTTTTTTAATTTAAAAGCCGATTCTAATGGAACTTTTAATTTACAATGAAAGCTTTTATGAGATTTTTTCATGAGAACTGGAACAGGCCAGCAGCCTTAACTACTTAGGGTATTGAAACAATTGTAATTTTATGTTTTTTGTTTTTTTTTGTGTAGCTCCATTTATTGTTCAATCCCGGGACCCCGGGATTACTTATTTATTCAGAAAGGAATGTCCATATTATTCTGTCACGGGAAGAAGTTTAGGTATATAAGCGCCCGATTATCCGATCACTAATGATGATTCAGATATAAAACTCTTATCCTACCTGTAGCCACATTAGCGCCACTAGGGTCTGCCGAGCCGGCCAGCTCGGCAGCCAGAAGCCTCAGCAGCGGCGCGGGCGGTGGTGCGGCGCCTCCACCCAGCGCGTAACACGCTTGATACACTCGTAGTCTTAGCAACGCTGCCGGGGCCTTCAGGGCGCCGCCGTAAGAGCGGACTACTGTGCTGACACTGGAAATAAGAATGGCAATTGAAGAGGTCTTGAGGTTAAAGCAATGCCTTGACTGACTGACAGTCGGAGAATGCACGGACGACCTAACGGAAATGATCTCCCGAGAGAAGTGTTGTTCCTCATCTTCAGCTGGTCTTTATTGGCTGGCCGGAGCGAACACGGACGATAAATAGAGCTTTCACCCTTCTTTCGCCTTTATTGGTCGGCTTGAGTGAGATTTGCAGGAGCAAACGTGCTCTAAGGACGGCAGTATTCTAGAAGGTGCTCGTAGGGTCTTGACCATCTTCAGGTTTATATAGTTCTTAACGCCGCTCTAGTTCTCCATTCTTCAAGCACCTCAGGATATGTTGCCCTCTTGGCGCTAAATCACAAAAGTAAACGTTTTTGGGGGTACATTCATTAATTGAGTGTGCAAGTCAACCCATTTTATAATAATAAAAATTCTTTATTCCGGACAACATAAGATCAATCAATCAATCAATCAATTTTATTTGCATAAAACATGGTGTACAAAGTTGTTTTACAGACAATATTACAGCATACATGTTTTGCCTATATCAAAGCGTGCAAATATATATTATAGGTAACATTACAAAGAGTTTCCCATAGATTACATGTCAAAAATTTATTTTAAGCATTAAAAATTATGAGTGCTTCCGCTCATCCACTGTGTACTGTGTGTATTTTGTAACAGTATTCAAGCAAGGCTCAATAGACATCCATTGTGCTAGGTTATCAGTCTACTAAACCACCCAACCCATAGCCTAATATCTTTGTTTCCATATTATCATGCAATAGTGCAGCCTAGCCTTGGGTGAACTCACGTAGCGCATACGGGGATAATCGTCGGTTGGTGCCTCATTCCATTTCAAGTGCCTAACGGGGCCTCTGCGAGTTGGCTTCGGCCCCTATTTTTTTATTTAATATGGGTTTGCTCTTGACTCTAGTCTAGGTCATAGATGACAGAGCGAGCTTACCCAGAAGAAGCCTGTTCACTCTAATTTTGAAGAGATTACTCTTCGAAATTAGAGTGAACAGGCTTCTTATATTTGGGTTGTATGCGTTCGGAAACACAGACGTAAGCAGAGAGTTCCAGTTCCATGCTGTGCGCATTATAAAAGCAGAGAGTTCCAGTTCCATGCTGTGCGCATTATAAAAGGTTATACGCCTTTTAAAGGTTCGTTACCCCAGGGTCCCGAGATAATGTCAAAGATATCTTTAATAGCATTACACTTAAGTTACAAATATAAATTCACCTTGCTTAACCCTTTTGATCGCCAGAGCATAAACGCATCGGCGTGCCCCCTACGCCAAGCCGCAAATTCGCCGTACTTTTTGTCACATATTAGTGACGTTTGGCGTACAGGGCACGCGCTTGCTTGTCATGTTTACGTGACAACGGCGTTCAAAAGGTTAATTGGAAATGAGACATTAGAGAGCGTGTTGTTATTGGTTGTAAAAACTTCCGTACCAAAGAATTATAGATGCATAGGAATGATTGAAATCGGTTAGGGGAATCGAAAGGGTTGTTAGAGTGGCACAGGGATTCTTCCGAAAACCGTAGTTTTACTTACTTGGTCAGAACAGCAATGGCGCCATCAATCGGTTGCGTCAGACGTTTGGCCGTGTCTTCGTTGTTGACAAGCGAAGGACAATGTATCAACAGACTGTGTAGAGCTGATAGGGCCCCGGCACGACCTTCCAATGTCACCTGAGAAAGTACATACATTTAAAACACATACAAAGTTATTATGAAACATTTTGTTCAGCAGTGGAATGGCACAAGTTTGAAAGAGCGGGGAAAATGGACGAAAGCGGAACCATTCAAGCAAGTAGCTAAAGGAGTCATAGCTTTTTAGCTTAAGAATTATAAACCACATATCGCACCCTTAGAATGAAAGTGACCTAACGCAAAAATTGCGACAAACAATAAAATCTTAAAAAGAGTAATGTTAGGTATAAAAAATCTCCTATGTAGGTATAAGCTGCCCTTTCCCATTTCCCAAGCAACAACCAATTTGTCGAAAATACAGTTTAACACTAACTAGGTTTCTGAAAATAATACTAACAACATTATAACGAACCTGCCAAGTAAACGCGTCTCCTCTAGACTTCTCAGATTCCAGTTCCTTGGCGGAGCGCGGGAAGCTATTACGCCACAGGAGTAACATTCTAGGTAGCAAGCCACGGACCACGGGGACACCTAAAATCAAGAACAGAGGGCTTAGTGCGAGTTTAAACATTCGCTTATGTCAAATTGTATGGAAAAAAACTGGTTTTCTCTGAGTGTCGCTAGACGGCGCTTATTCAGTTTCAATACAAATTGACGTTTACGCTAACGCGATCGAGAATGTTAAAAAACTCGCACTAAGGCCACAGGAATAACAATAAGATAACTAAACAATATACATGTTGTTTCAGAATTGCGTGGTCATATTCCAGGATGATGTTGTGTATATACATACAGTCAAGACACAATTGAAATAAAAATGCACTTCTGGTACACCCTCTATAAAGATTTTCCGGCGACTCCGGTCACTTTGCCTTTTCCATACGAACCGTATATTTCGGAATAAAAATGTATGCTACTCTATCACCTTTGAAATCATCCCTTTTCTTCCAGAAATGACCTTTTACAAAAACATTGACACTGGACGTATCAATTAACATAATGGACATTTCGACATTTTGGGTAAATTACCCTTATTTTCACTTCAGTAAGGGACATTTTAGCATCTTGGGTTATTGACCCTTACGTTGATTGATGCTTCCGGTATCGAAATACACAAACAAATGTATCTCTTAGTTTAGATTTAAAACAGGATTTTCTTCAACTTACCCAGAGTACAAATAGCGCCCACAATAAGCCAGCCCGCATTGGTCCTCGCAGCGGTGAGTCGACTACTTTGTCCAGCAGATCTCAGCAGCTGTTCTGCAGCATTAAAGGCTACTTTCCCTCGGCCGTGGGGTACGCCCAGCGGGGACAGACGTACTGCCCCTAGGATGGCGGCTAGGGCTGCTGAATAGCCTGGAAGAATGATGAAGGGATTTGTGGAAATTCATTGGAGTTTTTGAACCCTCATGCTTAAAGAGAGAGCTTAGCTTTCGTTTTACCATTGATAGACACGCGTTTGACCACTATCTCACCTGATGGTAAGCGATGATGTGGTCGAAGATGGAGCACGCTTGCCCAGAAGTAAACTATTCACTCTCGACTTAAAGACTCCCAGGTTGTAGTTCTTAAAGAATACTAATGATAAAATACGTCATAAGATTTTTTTGATACTTGCGTCCTACGCGAATAGTAAATGGCGACAAGGAAGTGGTAAACTTTTTTTAGTAAGAATGAGAGCTACGGTTTCTGCTCTTTTATTTCGTCGTCGCAGCCAAGGACTGCGAAGCGAAATTCCATAAATTAGTACCAGAAATATGATGTAAACTTTGTTTTAGTAAGAATGAGAGCTACGGTTTCTGCTCTTTTATTTCGTCGTCGCAGCCAAGGACTGCGAAGCGAAATTCCATAAATTAGTACCAGAAATATGATGTAAACTTTTTTTTTAGGAAGAATGAGAGCTACGGTTTCTTATCTTTTATTTTGTCGTCGCGGCCAAGGACTGCGAAGCTAAATTCCATAAATTAGTACCAGAAATATGATGCGGCGTGGGTCTAGCGGCGTCCAGTGCGTCCACACACTTGTCTATAAGCGGCGTGATCTGCGACGGCAACGCTACGCACACGCAGCGGATACACCACGCGGCTGCTAGGCGGGCTGCTACGCAAGGATGTTCTAGTACCTGTTGGATTAATCAGTTAGGAAGGTTTTATCGGTAGAAAATATAGCACAGTGCTTAATTTTAACAAGCCTGCCACGCTAATCTCGACCACTGCATCTCCTAAAAGCCAGAATCACAGTGGCGACCACCAGAAAACGACGAGTCATGAAGCTCAACGAGTTCCGAAACGATTCAATTGTCTTGGATCCCGCAACGAAATGAATCAGAAAAGAACACCGGAGTAGTAAGAAAAACATATTTTCCACTTGCGCAGCGCTGTGCTTTTCAATGATTGAATAGAAACTTGATACAAAACAATTTTATACAAACGTCAAGCTATCAACAGATGGCGTCACATTACGAGGCCTATGTCCTGCAATGGAACAAAACAGGTGGAAAATACATACTAATATTATTACTAATATGGTAAAGTGTCTGTCTGTCCGTTAGTTTGTCTGTCTATCTGTCTGACAGTCTGTTCCCTCATCACGTCTTTACGGCTTGAAGGATAGGGATGAAACTTGGCACACGGGTAAACCATGTCCTGCAGTAGTATCCTACTGCAGGACATGGTTTATCCGTGTGCCAAGTATACGATACATACGATACTTTTTATCCCGGGAATTTGATCCCTAAGAATAATATTTGACTTTAACGCGGGCGAAGCAACTGTCAAAAACTTCAATTATAAAACTTACAGTACAAATAGCATCGAGCATGTTGAGCGAAGTATCAGACACGAGGTTCTGCACTGAGGTACCCAGCTGCAACGCCAGTTCTCCTGCCTCCATCAGCGCGCAGACTAGTAGGTGCTGGCTGAACAGTGTTTCCTGGAAAAGAAAAAAAAAATTTTGTGTCTTGTCTATGGAATAGAGTTGTGTAGTACGCGGACGAAGTAAGTCGTTAGAGATCCCAGATCCGTCAGTCACTCTTTAATTCGTTAGTTCATTTGATATGACCAATATTCAGCTGAATCCGGTTTGACTGGGAGCCGACCCCAATATAGTTGGGAAAAGGCTAGGCTGATGATTCGGTATGACAGACGGCGAGAATGAGCGAGAGCGCAGAACTGTCCGAGCTAGTCGCATCACTAATACCGCTCACTGCACGTGCACTTTTTATTGTTTGTTAGTTTAGGTGTCTAGTCAGTGGAGTGTATCATCTGTAGTTAGCAGTAGCAACGCGAAAGAAAGATCTGCCTTTCTCTAGATTCGAAACGGGAACTGACGATCTAAAAGAGCGATGTAGGTTACTAAGGTATACGGGTATGCGGTACAGAGAGTAGTCTCGCACACCTCCACTGAAAAGGGAGGATCCTCCGACCAGACGGTTGTTGTGTCTGGTGGGCAACTGCCCGAGAGCCGATATTCGGACCGTTGCATATGTCCAAATCGCACAGAGAACACTGCCTGCGCGATGCAGGACCTCGTAGGCAGCTCGTCGCTGACAGGATAGATGGTGTGGCGGCGCCTTTCGTTGCCGTACAAATTTCGCCTCTTAGTCCCCATGTGGCGGCATTCATGCCGCTATACAGGCACCGCGAACTAAACTGAGCGCTCCTGGTTACGAACTACTATGGAAGACGTCTATGGAATCCAGGTTGAAAGCATTTTTCTTTGTGAGTATTACGATATTCATCGACTCATAGAACACTAGTCTGGACTTTAGCACAAGACCCAATTCTACATTTTTGACGTGACAACGTCTAATAAATCGATGAATGCCGGCTGCACGCACGAAAAAGGATGACTCATTGCGAGGTTACGCTCATTTCATGAATGTTTTGTTATGACGTTTTCACGTTAAACTATCGTCCGTAAACCGACTTTACAGACAACCAATTTTTTTTTTTACGTTTTTGTTATAAAAAGTCACTAATAAAAGTTGACATATGTACCTGGTTACAATCCTTAGCGTTTTCCGGGTTGAAGTCGATGCTGTTCATCTGCTTGATGACAATCTGTATGATCTCGCGACACGCTGACGCTTGAGCCTTCTCTCCTAGCATCTTGCCGAGAGTGTTGCGCAGTATGAAGTTGATGCATTTTCTGAGAAGAATGATTGCTTATCATTAGTCGTCTCGAGAATCCGTTTGATAACGAAGTAAATTAGAGCGACAAAAATTTTTTTCAACTAGATAAAACCCACCCCCCCCCCCAATTTAAATCACTGTGAATTAATATAAGCTGTTATGGTGTACAATAAAGAATTAAAGAATAAAAGTATATTTACAATCGATGATGAGCAAAAAGACTGTTATGTGCAGTGATCGGATAATCGGGAGCTTATTTACCTAAACTTCACTTTATTCCCACGAAAGTATAATACGGACATGCTTTTCAGAATCCCGGATCCCGGAATCGTTTGAAATTCCTGAGATAGCTAAAAATGCCCGCACACAAAATATAGTTAGAAGTGGTTGTAAACTCTTACTGTAATTTTTCTAAATTATTAAAGCCGATTCCGAATGGAACTTTTAATTAACAATGAAAGTTTTTATGATTTTCCTTTTGATCACTGGTTATGTGTTATTACAAATTACTATTTTTGATTTTTACAAAAGAATATTTCAACTTTTTCATTTCGACTCTCCTATTTCAGTTTCCAAAAACATTGATACAGCAAAAACCACAATGCACGCTACCGATTTTGTGTTCTCCAATTGGCGCTACTGGCAGAACGGTCCTTAACCTTTTCTCCACGCCATTGTCACGTATACATAATATAATAATAATAACAATAATATATCCTGGGACAACTCACACACGGTCATCCAATCTCTACTAGGCAGAGCCTGTGCTATGGCAACCAGACAACTGATAAACATACTTATATATCTCTAAATACATACATATTATAGACAAATTACACCCAGACACAGAACAAATGATCATGCTCATCACACAAAGATTTGTCCTGGGGTGGGTTCGATTCCCACCCAGGACCTCCGGTTAAGCAGTCAGGGCCACTAACCACTCGACCAACAGGCCAGTCATGACGAGCAAGCGCGTGCCCTGTACGCCAAACGAATAAAAATTAAGAAATTTGACATTTCGAAGACTTCACGCTTCCCTAGCGCCTCTAACGGCGAATACAAATGCTACAAACCCTCCTTACGAAAGTAATCATACCTTGAATACACAGCGTCGACATGTGAGCTAGCAGCTTTAGGATTGGCGACAAGGTCTAGCACGTGGTTCAGGAATGTAGTCATGTTACGTTCCAACCACACTCCTCCCATATTCTGTACGAACACCACGTACGCCTGACGAAAGAAAAATAACTTCTTAAACATTTTCACACCACAATAGTTTTAAAGTTGCTATCTGACTCTTGGAAACTGCAAACAACACATCTATCCATTGCCCACCATAAAGCAATAATTTCTTTCCTCATATTTTTTCGATAACATATATCCCGGACTATCTTTTCACGCTGAATTTGCGTCGGTTTCGTTCATAGACAAAGTTTAACCCCACCCGTAACCGAAAAAGAAAAAGAAATAGAAATCATTTATTTGCCAATAATGTAGGTAATACAGATATGATGGTTATTTTTGATGATAGTCCCGATACATTTTGCCTCACGGCATGCAAAATTATTTAATATACACAGGGGCAACAAAGATTGGGCAGCCATAGTCTAGAGACCAAAAAGCTAAATACCCTCACGCTATAATTAATGTTATATTCCTTGAATGGCTCCTAGTTTGAGCTTTATATGATAGGCATTCTCTTTTTTCAATATTTGAGGGAGAAACTATCGTTCCTACTCCTTAGCTGTAAGCAACGGGAAAAGGAAATTCTCCATACTCACATGTGTAACACAAACGCGCACTTCCCGGTTGACTCCGGAGCTGGACTTGATGATCTCCCCCTTGAGGAACGACGTGCCGCCGCGCAGGAAGGCGCCCATCAGCAGGTTCAGTGCCTCGTCGAGGGACACCACGTTCTTCGGCGGGTCTTTCTTTTGTTGGACTGCAAGAGGAAAGGAACTGTCAAGGATGTATTGCAATAACGTTTTTCTAGGTTTTGTATTTTTAAACAAAGTCCACTTTACAAACTTTATGATCCTGACCGAGGCGACGTATGTCTAATCGAAGATGATTTTTTTAGGGGAAGAAATATACATCAACAACATGTTTATGATTAGCGATTTATGTATAACATCTTATGATAATTTAATATGACCTGTATGTAATGAATCTGACATAACGACATTCCATGATAATTCAATATGACCTTGTATGTATACTAAATCTGACATTTCAATTTGTTATTCAGATGGTGTAATTTAGCTTCAATTTATTATAACATTACTGAAATTATTAATTTGTGAGTCTTAAAGTCGTAATATTTGCATCATCAGAACTCAATGTATCTATCGAACATTATTTGTAACACCTTTATCAACCTGTATTATGCAAATAAAATATTTGATTGATTGAACGACACGTACAGTGTCAGTGGGCAGTGGTTGAGCGATTGGCTGCAGCGCCGTGTGTCGCGGGTTCGATTCCCGCATGGAACAAATATTTTTATGGCCTACAGATAGTTATTTCGGGTCTGGCTGTTTGTGTATGTCAGATTATATGTCTGTAAACGCACCCACAATAGAGGAGAAATCCTAGTGTCCAACCAAACTAATCTACTACTAATCCAACGTATTATAAAAAGAAAAAAAAATTACTAGTTTTTTTTTTTAAGGATGGGAAATCATCAAATGACTTCTGCTCTGGGTGGAGCGAAAGGGCGTGTCAGACTCTTACTGACTAAAACCCATCCGTGTTCCTTCTAAAGCACTTTGCATTCCAGGGCCGCGGTGACTCTTTCGAACAAATTCCTGTCCCCTAGCAGGCTCTGGCCCTAGCGGGCCCCGTCTTCTATGCTGACATCTCTTTGAGGCGCGCGTGAAACACAACGCGCCATCGACGTGGCCCGGTGGTGATCGGACAGCGAGCCACCCAACGTGAGCCGTTGTTTATGATAAGCTGTGCCCACGACTTTGTTCGCATGGTTGCCGGTAAAAAAATGACGTTATAGCCTTCCTTGCTAAATGGGATATCCAACACTAAAACAACTTTCCAATTCGAACCAGTAGTTCCTGAGATTAGCGCGTTCAACCAAACAAACAAACTCTTTAGCTTTATAATATTAGTATAGTATAAATTGACTGGGCCAAGAGGTAATGGTATTCGAATGATGCTGAGATACATAAGAATCTTACTTTTCGTATTATTTACAATGAACGAACAAAAAACACACCAACGCAAAACGCTTTTTTCTATCCTCATTAACTTTCGTCTTTCATTGTGCAGGATAGCTGTACTACACGGGGTCATAAATAGTTATTTAAAAAATAAATATATACCTGATTGAGCTCCAACTTTCAATTTGGAATTCAGATTGGTCACTTCGCCGGCCTGCGTTATCGCTATCAAGGCACCGAGCAACTCCGCTATAGCGCATCTGTCAAAATAAACAATACAATATTTTTTTGTATCTTTAGTACTGTAAAGTTTGTCTTTGGTTTTAGTAAAGTAGCGGATATCTACTCTATTTCAGTCAATTAATCATGCCTTGATTCAGAGCTTTACTCATTTGATATTCGATTTTAAAGCCACGGTAATAAAAGATTTGCTTGGTCAACCAGAGACATTTAGACAATGCTAAAAGTGTTCAAGAACTTCACCTCAAAGAATAATCACTCGAATGTGCAGCTCTCAAGCAGGCGGCCGCAATAGCATCTAAGTCCGCCGGCGTCAATCGCATGAGCGGCAACAAATGGCGCAGGGTATGCGCCGCGGCGGCACGCACCGCCGTCGCTCGCTCCGACACCAGCGCGGCGCGGGCGGCGCGGGACACCTCGCGCACGGCCACGGGGGCTGCCGTGCCCATGCCCACGCAGATCTAGAACAATCGTGTACGTATACATAACATATTCAGCCTCTGATGTTTCCATAATGACATGTCTCTTCACTGAGAAAGGGAGAGCGGGTTATAAGCCAGAATGTGGATGAAACATGCATAGCATGCATGTATGTATTTCAATCTTGTTTATGATTTTGATCATGATTGTGTTTGATTTGATTTTTGATTATGTTTCTGTCTAATTTTAATCTCGATCGTGATTTTAATTCAATTTGGTTATGTTATCCGTATAAATTTAGTTTGGTTATGTTTTTCGGTTATTTATTTTTGTTTGTTTTTAATTATGATTCCGTTTAATTCATTTTGATTATGTTTCTGTTGGATTTTAATTTTGTTATGTTTTAATTATTTTGAATTTATTTAATTTTATTATGATTTTAATTCGATTTGAATTTTATTTATTTCTTAATTTCGTTTCTGCCTATGATTTTTAATGTTTTATTTCAATTTTTAGTTTTCAATTTGACTTGAGGAGCCTGATTGTTCTTTGTGTATTTAAATACCCTCTAATTGTTAGTAGCCTTTATATAATTTCAATTTAACCAGTATGTAATGCATGATGTGCTTACCTGTAAGGGATTGATACACTAGACCCGAATTTGATTGTATGTAACCCATAATTGTATGAGTGTACTCAATTGTTGGTGAGCCAAATAAATAAAATAAAATAGAGTTCCATGCGGGTGTCTAGATGTCACATGTCACGAACAGTAACAGTAGTATAACGGCCGGTCTCAATAACGTATCTACCTTTAACCAACTGTCAAATTAGCTACCAACATTAGCCGAAATGTTTGTCTTTGTAACATGACGTTTCAGATACTGTTGGTAGCTAATTTGACGGTTGGTTAAAGGTAGATACGTAAATGAAACCGGCCGTAAGACGATAAAGAAGTAACTGCAGTTTTCTAAAAGTCTAATCAATAATTTAATAATAAACTAACTGTGATTTGGTTGTCATGAGATTTAGCAATAAAATCAAATAGAAAACTTGTTTTTTTTTCTGTTTCAGAAAAGGTTTTGTTTTATTAGGCTGCTCATAACTTGATTTATGTAATATCGCCATAAAATTCGTTTATTCATACCGCGTTGATTTGTTTTGCGAAATATGTCGACGACAATCATTAAACATACTACAACAATAAAATATATTCAGTACCTACCTACGTCGATCCACATCAGTTTCCAAATTGATAAGCAGAACTAATTAGCATAATGTATTCTAAAACATACCTGCCAACGTAAAGTTCTAAAACAGTACAAACTAAGGAGGCCGTAGATAATAACTAAAACGCATAGGTACACGATTCTTGCGATAAAAAAAGTATTTTACTGAAACTACAAACAACGCGCGTTTGAACGGCCGAGAGTTGTCTGAGTTCAGTTCAACTTGTGTGAGAAGGGCGACCCCTATAATAGGTCACCTTCACTAAAGACGCGCCCTTTAGGATGGGATAGTAGATTTAATAAATACCGGATTCTGAGGAGATTTTGTGGATTTGATGCTTTATCGAAATAATCTGAAACGTTCAGTTATTTTTATTTTATGATAACACTACAACTTTATTGGCTGAATAAATAAAATTATTATTAAAATGGTTTTCTAACAGCAAAGCTCAGTGCGATATACAGATTTGCAAATGAGTGAGTGCACTGAATGCACAACAAAAACTTAATATACAAGAGTAAAGCTTCATAAAACAAACCTTTTCAAGAGTATTCATAATCTCGAGGCGCGTTTGCGACTCTGCATTCTTCAAGGACTTGACTAAGGTTGACACAGTCTCCTCATAAGATCGTCCCATCATCCTGCCGAGTTTCTCGTACATACTGCCCAAGCAGCATATGGCAGCCCTGAAAGAACATAAATGTTTCTGATAACAAAACGTAAATACCTGTTACGGTAGTAACAGCCTAGCTGTCGCAGGAGCGTCGTCAGGGGCTGGATTAGGTGCAAACTCAAACCATTTATTTCAATTAAACCATTACAGGCACTTTTGAATAGTCAAGGTCGGTCTGTCCAAAGAGATGAAGCTAATTACACGTTCCAAAGCGTAGATCTCCATGGAGAAGAACGTGCAAGGAACTCCACGGTCACTCTTTTAAATCATTTTTTTTTACAATGATATGGTTTCATCATTCGTGTGAAAATTATACAAACATACATATATGTGAGAACGATGTAGAAAGACTTGCACGATCAAGCGTCCGAAGTAAAAAAGAGCAACAATTCAAGGAACAAATAATTGAAATAAACCGTGGCAGCTGAGACATGACCAGTCCTAGCTGACGGCGCTCGCTCAGCAATATGACACCTGCGCTAGCACCATTCGGCTCAACCTTTGAAGAGTGCCAAATGATCCAGCACCATCAGCCAGACTTTTAAGTGCTGGGGTCAGAACTGGTTTGTACCATTAAGAAATATCAGTGTCAGTAGTACTGTTTCGTCAAGTCTCCCAGATAAAACGAAACAATACTTATTTTTTGCGCTGCTGCGCTCTCGCGGAAGGATATGTGTGTCTATGTCACTCAGCTATAGTGTAGCATTCTATTAGTGAAAGTTCAAGAGTTTTGGTCATTGGATCAGTACTTCCTGTGATTAACTTTAGCAAACATTTAGGGCCGATTTTTCAATAGTCAGATAACTTTATTCGAGGAAATGAAAAGGCGGGTTCTACAGCTTATAGAAGCTGTACAGAAAATATCTCAAACCGCTATCGTATATTTATTCTTCAGGTTAAAGTTACTTTTGAAAAATCAAGCCTTATAAAACAAACAATCAATTTCACCTGTTTTATTTTTTTCACGATATCAGTGCTGGTCCCATAGGAGGAGCTCGTGGCTAAAGAAATCAGCCGCACGGGTCGATAAAGGTTAAGCAACGCTTGCCAAGGTTGGTCTGTGGATGGGTGACCATCTTAACATACCGAGTTTCCTCCGTGCCTCCGAAAGCACGTTAAGCCGTTGGTCCCGGCTGCACCTTGTAGATCTTTGGCAGTCGTTACGGATTGTCAGAAGCCAGTAAATCTGACTCCAGTCTAGCCAAGAACTACCGTGTTACCCAGTTAATGGGTTGTGGAGTTCTGGTAGGCAGTCGCTCCACGTAAAATACTGGTCTTCAGCTGAATCCGGTTTGAATGGAAGCCGACCCCAATATAATTGGGAAAAGGCTAGGCAGATGATGAGTGGTGTTCCCATAATTAAAGTTGTTCATAATGATGAGTAAAATTACCCCATTACAGCTATTGCGTTTATTTTGTTACACGTTGTATACGTTTAGCCAACTCTACTTACCCTTTAGTGAATACAAGCACTATGTTGTGGAACTAATATAATGCGATCATAAATATAATACATAATAAGCTCATTATGGCCATGCTTTGTTAGTCTTATGTAATGCACAATGGGATCCAGTGGGCCAGAGTCTAATAGGCTTATGATTTATAAAACATGCGTAAATTTAATGTGTTGTCCTGCAACTTCTTACGTTATTAAGGTTTCTCATATAAGTTATACATAGCATTTTTTATTCTTATCTAGATTTCTAAATCTAAATTATAAATAGGAAATATTTATTTCTTTGTTTGTTAGGACTTGGCTCAATAACTACTCAACCGATTTTAAAAATTCTTTCGCCATTAGAAAGTTACATATTATTCAATCAAAACCCGGGTGGAATGGAATAGTGGTGATTTTGGTATCATGGTATTAATCCTTATCCATTTAAATGGTTTGAAATGTAAGGTTGATTATGAAGGTAGGTGTAAATTACACAAATTATTCAAATCGGACCTTTCCTTTAAAAGAAACGATGGTTATAAAAATGCTCTAAGTAGGAAAAATATCGTGTAAGTAATTTACACATTACCCTATAAAGAGGGTAGAGGGGAAATGAAGTTCGTGGAGGACCTAATAAACCCGCGCGAACGAAGTCGCGGACGAACTGCTAGTTAAAAATAAAGATGGTTTACATTATTCTGAAAGTAACTTTTTGTCTAAACAATGATATAATTAAGCTTTATTATAATAAATTCACTCTTTTATAGAAATTACAAATATGATTAAATGCTAACAATAGCAAGGTCTTTTTTATATTTCACTAGTAAACAATGCTAGAAAATCTAATAAGGCACTGTCAGTTAGGTTTGCCAAATTTAGTCATTAGGTAGTAGGATATTTATCTCTGCCAAGGTTGCGAAATTTGTTCGAAAGAGTCATCGTGGCCCTGGAACGCAAATGGCTTTAGAAGGAACACGGATGGGTTTTAGTAAGTAAGAGTCTGACACGCCCTTCCGCTCCACCCAGAGCGGAAGTCATTTGATGATTTCCCATCGTTAAAAAAAAGAAGGTTTTTTTCATCTATTATATATCTATAAATTAGAAAATCTAGATAATTTTTACGACAGCATTAAAAGGTATCCTAATATGGACCATGGTCTACCCATGTTCCAAACTTCATCCAAATCTCTCCCGCCATTTTGAGGCATGATTTATTAATAAGTATACACTTCTTCGAGTTTCTATTCTATTTTCCAGTTTTCAATTAGGCCTAGTTGCCTAGGTACATACTCTGTGCACTGCAAACATTATACAAAAAAGTTGCCTTGTTATAATACTGACATACTTTTCCTAGCTACTACATACACACCTCACTACTCAAACCTATTCAGATTATATAACAACTCTTTGTTCATGTATGTACTAGTAGTGACCTTTTTTGTTGGCATTTAGAAATGCTTAAACTATGGGACTATTAAGCCAGTCCCATGGGACAAAAAATTGGGTGAGGGGTAACATTAGGTGGAGCGAGAGATATTTATTTATGTTTAGGAATTATTTTGCATGGGAATCAAACCCATCTATCTAATTATAGATTAAGATTTGATTCTGCACTTGGTTTTATGGTAGACCATTGTGCGTGGGCTATGGGGCTGTCATTCGAACCAGCCTACTTCCCTCCAGATGTGGTTTAGCCCCTCTAGTTTGTTTAGGATATTTGTACGGAATTTGATGATCCAAGTGTGTTCCACCGCCTCCATGTATGGTCTAGGTAGAGGCCCGTTCGAGTATCCATTAAATCTTTCGTGTTTGTTCAGTAAGCAATGCCTGGTGATGGCCCCCATTTCATTCGCAGAAGGCGAATCAAACCCATGTCACAGAAGGCAATTTTCTTCAACATGGCTCCATTGATTTTGTGTTTGAATAATTCTGATACTGCTCAACCCAAATATTATAAAGTCGTTAAATTGTTTGTTTGTTTATTTTTGCTAAAGGTGATCTCTGGAAGTTCTGATCTTATTACGAAAATTCTTTCATTGATTGAAAGCTACACTATTGCTGAGCGATCATCACGTAAATACGCGATCGTCGCATTCATTTGTACAGCAAAGCAAATCCGATCGCGATGACGTTACACAAATTAACAGTTAAACAAATTAACTTGACGATCGCGTAGTCGGACTATATTTAGACCATATGAGCGAAGCAGCGGGAAATAGCTAGTACAAAATACTCTATGATGATTAGCATTCAAACATAAATTAGTACTCACAGTCTTGTCGGCAAATAAGAAGGCGAATCATCTTTAACCTTGATGATGTCATTACACTTGTTCACAGTATCGAAGAGCAGGAAGGTGTCCCCAACAGAAAACAATGTGGCCAGGTTTCTGGCTAGCAACCTCCTTGCTGGTCCACCGAGGTTCTCACGGAGGAGGTTTACAAGCTGAGCCACTAGTTTTTGTTGGCAGCTTTTTATGTCAGACTGTTGGGAAATAAAGCCTCCTTTATAAAACAGTACAAGATAAACATGCTTGCTTACCATTTGTTTACTCATTTCTTAAAAACTCAAGTACCTATTCCTGCAGTCCTATTCTGTAAAAACCTCTCAGTGACAACTTAGGTGAAGTGAGCTTGTCAATCCAAAGCTTAAATTATGAGCTTCAATTGACCATCAGTACATACAGCTTTAGGAAGAAAGACAGTTTACTCAAACTTATTTCATTCAGATGTTTGTTTTGTCAGAATAACAGTACAGCACTATGAAGTCTTAAAACCATCGAGATTCCGCTCCAAGAGAGAGACGGAGCTATACATAGCATGTAGCACTATCCCTTTTACATCGTCGGAATTGGATTAAGTTAGCATGTCATAGTAGTACATCCAGTTCACTTCAAGTGCACTTCACATGAGTTTTCAGTGACATTTTAACCAAATAGACTGACTGTTCATGATTCAAGTCATATTATCACAATCAATAACTCATTCAATCAATAGAAGATTGCTTGTTAGAATCACAGCAACACAGAAGGTTTACACCTACAAGGACTTGTTATTGAATCTTATAATTATGTCTGTGAATCTTTCATTTCATTTCATTTGTATCTACAATGTGTGTCTGTGTGTGTGCCAAATAAACTAGTTTTCTTTCTTTTTCTTCTTTCTTTTCTTTCTTGAAAAATATGACTTGAAACAATATTCATAAACACCCTTTCAACATTGCCATAATATTTACCTTGTGTGCAGCTACAAGCACTTTGTCAAGGAACCGGAGCCATTCAAATATAAAATGTGGCTTCTTGTCATCAGGCAGCTGCTGCAGAGCAGACTCATTCAGAGTCAGGGAGTGGGACACCTCCATTTTTCTACAAACATATTAATAAGGTAGTACACATGGGAATAGGTCTGTGAAAGTATGGAAAAACTCCTGCCCATGCCTTTGCAAGCTTGAAAAGTAACAGTAATAATATGCTACAGGGATAGAATGAATCCAATTCTATCTTAATCCTGGTTATGGGCAACTCATGTGCCATGTCTCATTCAAATATGTTCAAATAAGGTGTGCTGATTAAAAGACATTGAAACATCTATATGACTTTGTATTGGATGGGGTGTTCGGGCAGGAAAAATAAGAATATGTTGGTGGAAAAGGAAGATGTTGGAAGGCAATGAAAAAGCCCATCCTTTTCTTTGCCTTCCAACAAATATTTTAATCATAAAAAACATCAGGAAAAAATTGGATGTATATAGCTACAGATAAGGAATAGTGGAAAAAAGATGAAGGAGGCTTTAGGATCACTGATGTGATATTTATAATACACAGGATAGGATTTTTGGCAGGCCATAATATGTGCCATGTAAGTTACCCATGTTTAGAGTACTTGAAGCTTATCACTTTCAGAAGACATTTGATACTATTCACAATTAGTACATAGTAAGCTCACAAAACAGTGAAATATGTTTTAACAACAACTGACATTGATTGGTTTTGAAGAGATTATTTACACTAGCCAATTTGAAAAAGGAAAGTATTTGTATATTTTCACTAGAAAGGAAGAAAGTCAGAACCTTAATACTGGAGCCCATTCATTAGTATCCTTTCTAAATAATCAGGGCTCTTCAATCCTTTGTCAATTGATTTGACACAGCATTATTGTATCCAGTGTTTACTCATGAGCTATCACAATAAACCTAGTTTCACAAACTTGCTGTTTTACTGCGTGCGAAAACAGAATAACGAGCGTAGCCTTGTTGCGCTCACACAGCGGAGTTTGTTTATTATAGTTAATTATACTGAGCAATGGCGTCAATGCGATGAATCAACCGGAGACTGATAATATTACACAGAAATCAGCACAGGGTTATATGGCACTATTTAGGATGAAATATAAGACGTCTAGTTACGAATATATGTAATTAAAATGTTACAAACCAATAAACGCAGGTAGGAAGTCGTAGCAAATACAACTTTCACATATTATAATTAGGAAAATGGTGAAGCAGTACGGCACAAATAACTATTTAATAGCTTATAATTATAACTTTTAAACTGGCACAGTGTTTACGACACTAGAGTGGTAAATATTAAATAAAAATACAAAGAAATTCACTGATCACTCGAACACAGCAGGTATTAATTAAGTGACAGCAGGCAGACTGCAGACGACAGGACGACAGTGAGTGAATGTCTGAATGAATGAAATGATCAAATGTCATGATTTGATGATTGAAAGATTGAGAATTTGAGTTTTCGATTAGAGTTGCGAGCTTCAAGTGAAGTCCGGTTTTATTATAAAACCGTTAGTGAGTTTCAATCTGACCAGCATTTTCCCTTCGACAACGTTGAGTTTGGCTTCTAATATAATCTGATGTAGCTGAATACCAGAATTTATGGACTGACTGTTTAACCTTCATAACCCAGTAACTGGATAAAACGGTCCGTTGGGGCTATCCATCTACGAACCGACCACTCCAACACGAACCCTTGTGCCTATTATTATTTTGTCACTAGCTCCTATAATATACAAACCGTATTAAGCGGTTTGTGTAACTAAGTAATTATTCAAAAAATTCACGCCATTGAGTCTTTGTCTTTGGCGTTCTTTTGGCTGCTGTCAAACGTCACGCCAATGTCGTTGATTGTCCGACGCTTTCGAGAAATAGTTTTACCATTAAAATCTCGTTAGCAAAGTATTAAAGTTCTACCCTTTTAAGCAAAATATATTAAAGTAACACATGGTTCTGTGAAGTTTTTAACTGTATCTGAAGAAATACAATGAATTTAACCTTACACGTAGCCTACGTGTATTGTAAGAAGCCAGTGCTAAAGCATTAGAACAATATCAATGATTAACATGAGTACCCAGCAGAGCCCGGCGAACATGCAGTCCGTGGACAGAGAAAAGATATTTACGTGGATCCTGGAGTTGTGCAATCCTGAGACGCGAGAAAATGCGTTACTGGAGCTGAGTAAGAAGCGCGAGAATGTGCCGGACTTAGCGCCCATGTTGTGGCACAGTTTCGGCACGATCGCCGCGCTGCTGCAGGAGATCACCAACATTTACGTGGCCATGATTCCGCCCACGCTCACGGCTCATCAAAGCAACCGCGTCTGCAACGCCCTGGCGCTCATGCAATGCGTCGCCTCTCACCCCGAGACCCGTTCGGCCTTCCTACAAGCACACGTACCGCTATTCCTTTATCCTTTCCTCCACACTGTTTCCAAAACACGTCCATTCGAATACCTACGCCTTACTAGCCTTGGAGTTATTGGAGCATTAGTCAAAACAGATGAACAGGAAGTCATAACTTTTCTATTGACCACTGAAATAATACCACTATGTCTTCGTATCATGGAGAACGGATCTGAACTGTCTAAGACTGTAGCTACTTTCATTTTACAGAAGATATTGCTAGATGACAGTGGACTCTGTTATATTTGCCAAACATATGACAGATTCTCTCATGTAGCTATGATATTAGGAAAAATGGTGTTATCTCTGGCCAAAGATCCTTCTGCTCGCTTGCTGAAGCATGTTGTGAGATGTTACCTACGCCTGTCGGACAATGCAAGAGCCAGAGAGGCATTAAGACAATGTCTGCCAGACCAATTGAGGGATTCGACATTTGCAGCATGCCTCCAAGAGGATAACTCAACCAAACACTGGTTGGCTCAACTGATCAAAAATTTAGAAGCACAGCCACCACCAGCCAGTCCAGCACCACAGAACATGTGAGCCTTGACTTTCTGACACATGCCCACTATGGACAATAAACAATAAGTAGTGCAATTTTATACAATAATAAAATGTAGCTAGCATAATTACACATCACTGCTTTATAAAACTGTTGTTGGTAAACTGTATATTTTATTGCAGAGATCTATGAGAAGAAGCCTCATTATAGGCTGAGACGATGATAAATCGTAATGTTAATATTGGATGCACAAGTGTGAATGTTGTTTTCTAAAACAAGCATATTATTCATTAAGCTTGAATAGACTGACTAGAAAATGCTCACACGCTGTGCACTTGTAATTCTCATAAAGTATTATATTAGGTCCTTTAAGAAATTCTGGAAATTTCAATAAGGATGTATAATAAATATTATATATGATTTTATAGTATGATAAGGAATACTATAAGTGCTACTTTTTGTTATTGTTTATAGTGGGCATGTGAGCCTTATAATGATCCCCAGATCAAATCTGTGTTTATTCAGATATTCTACAGATTTGGACTGAAATAATTTTATATTTACTGACATATCCAATGATATTTTCAAATGATTAAGTTCATTAATGTACTGACAATATTTTGCCTTTTTAAATGTTATAATAAGTATTTGTCTCTTACACATTATTGTATTATTTTTTAGGTACAAAACAAGGTAAAATTTGAAGGAATGCACTAATTTTGTATGCAGTCGTAGTGGACTAGGAATAAACCTTTTTATTATTTCAATTTATTTGTTTTCTTTTACACCTTAACCCCATTATATGAAATTATGAGTAGCTCATACAAGTCACAAGCAAACAAATAGTAAGAATGCACCAGATTTTATCAAAAGGGTGCCCCTATTTCCGTCGAAATCGTAATTAATCGTAATAACCCCCCTAGATAGGAAACTTAGCTTATACAGTTGAGTAATCAACGCGGATGTATTATGAGCTCTTTTCAAGCAGGCAGCATGTAGAGAGTTGTTTTTAAAGCACCCACGCCCGCGCATAAAAAAATATTTATTGATTTTTGATAGCTACCCCCTCCTTGTATATAATAAGTGCACACAATGTATCGCTTTCTCAGTGGCTATTGCCAAGCAACCAGGTGAAGCAAAAAAAAACCGGACAAACGCGAGTCAGACTCGCGCACCGAGGCCGCGAGGGTTTCGATCGAGTCTTGATTGTTTCCCGAGACATACATTACCTACGCAAGTTTATAAACTATGAAAGCAAAATATGGGTAGGTAGCAGGTAAAATCGAAGGACAAACTTAACTTTGTAAGTGAAAAAATGTTCTTCCATACATAAATGTACGTCACGGTCAATTCTTCAACTGAAAATATAAGTTTGTAATCATAAAAAAAAAAATATGATAAAACTATAAATTCCCAGTTTTCAGACTTTTTCCTGTAAGTACTTGTACTAGATCTATCTTCTTGCCAAATTTTGATTTTGATACCCTTGAGAGTGTCGAAATATAGGTAGGTAGGTACTTTTTTTGCGGCATAAGCGGCCGTATCTTTTTTTTACGTTAACTTGAGTACCTAGGTATATTTGGTATTAATTTCAACTCGATACCTCTACGCGTTCCCGGGATAAAGGGGCTTGATTGACAGACACACTGACGGACGGACAAACAAAGTGATCCTATAAGGGTTCCGTTTTTTTCTTTTTGAGGTACGGTACCCTAAAAAAATTTTACTTAAACGTTTTTTGGAATATGATTACAGAATGTCATCCCATAAACAAAAATATACCTGCTTTCGGGCTACACTTGCAGGAGCTTAGCGGAAAAACAACTTTTGCTAGACATTATTTATGACTAGCTTATAATTTAATCGATAAAAGAAGCGTTGGCCCTGCAGCCCAGCCAGTGGGTAAGTAACAGGTATCTAGACTAAATAATACCAAACTAGCATAGCGATCGCGAGGAGCACCTCAATACCTTCAGTTCTGCAGTACCTACAGTTAAGCTACAGATACACATGCTCGAAAGTAGCACACTACTAAGCATGCTTGACAGCATGCTATTATTGAGTATGCTGTCGTACTGGGTACACATGCTAGGTATTGGCATGCTAGTTTTGAGTATGCCGCTGTATTAGCATGCTCAAAGCAAACATCCCAGTCACACTTGCTACAGAACTCTTGCTGGTAGTACAAGCGCTGCCTTGAAATGAATAATCAATTAGCTATTCGTACTGAACTCAATAAAATTGTGTTTTTGCTCGCGGTGAAATGTACTAAAAAACTGTTGCTGAAAAACACCAAAAAAACAAGAAATAGAACGATTTGGGTTCGTGATTGGATAGCAAGAAGAGCTAATCTTGGAGCGAGCACTCGTTTGTTGGCAGAAATGCGAGACGAAGATACCGAGGGCTATAAAAACCATTTACGCATGTTGCCTCATCAATTTGATACGTTACTTTCAAAAGTTGAAGCCTCTATACAAAAGCGTGACACACATCTGCGAGATGCTATTCCTGCTAGAGTTAAATTAGAAATCACGTTGAGATTTCTAGCTGTTAGAGATTCTCTGCACACATTAGAGGCACTTCACCGAGTGGCAAGATCTACTATATCTCAATTTATACCCGAAGTTTGTGCTGCGATAACCATGGCTTTAAAGGAATATAATAAGGTAAGAAAAACAAACATTATTTTTTAATATGTTTATTAATTAAAAAATCAACATTTATAGCAACAATCAAAATCAAATTGAGAAATATTTCACTCAAGACATATCCCAAGCTTTGCTTAGGACATCAGCTGTTCCTTCTGAAGTGCCTTGCATAGATGTCCGTCTAAGTAACGAAAAAGAGTCTTGATTTTGTATGTTAGATGAATACTGTGTGTATTCTGAAGTACCTTGAATAGATGCCTGTCCAAATGATGGCAACGGTTGTACATTTTGCGAGTTAGCTGGATTATCTTGAATTACAATTGGTTGATTTGGGGTGTAGGTACATAGTAGGAATGGATACGCTTCCAATGTTTGGATACAACTGTCGATGTCTAGCTGATAGTAAACTTGCTTGAATTTCAGCTTGCACATCCAATGCTAAATTTAATGGCAGTGCGCGTAGTTGCGAAGCTACATTAAGACCAAAATAATGAAATTCATCAAAATGTGGTGGATTATTTATATTAGAGGATATTTGTTCTAGGCGCTGTAAAGCAGCAGTTACTGAATCATTTGTTGTCCTAGACACTGCGTTTCTTTCTCTGGGAGCGAATCTCTGATATGTTAAATTTCGGCTAGAATGACTCGTGTTAGATTCTTCCTCAGTGGGTGACATAGGTCCAATTCCTACTTGTGACCGAGGTCTAGTTTCCATTTCCGATTGTGTAGTGCTTCGAGAGTCAGGTCTATCTTCGCTCATTAATGACTGCGAAGCACTTCTAGGCCGCTGGGTGTCGTCATTATTTGGTGATCCCGGGTCATCCTGAAAAATAAAAAAATACTCATAAGACACAAATGTTATTAATTTGAGTATTTTGTGTTTTGCAGATGCCATCCTATGATGAATGGAAGTTAATCGAAAATGGATTTCGAACTAAATGGAATTTTCCTAACTGTATTGGAGCTCTGGATGGTAAACATATAAATATTTTTGCTCCGGGCGATAATTCAGATTATTTTAATTACAAAGGGGACCACAGCATTGTGATGCTGGCTTTAGTTGATGATAAGTACTGTTTCTCATATGTGAACATTGGAACAAATGGAAGAGCTTCTGATGGAGGCATTTTCGCAAGATCATCTTTGGGACAAGCATTAGAAAGCCAATCTTTAAGTATACCAGAGCAATCTGTTATCGTTGGAGACGCCGCATTTCCCTTAAAGCCGTATCTCATGAAGCCATATGCAAGAACACCTACCCAGAGAGAAAAGATATTTATTTATCGCTTATCCAGAGCCAGAAGGATCGCCGAAAACGCTTTTGGGATTTTAGTAACTAGATTTCGAATGTTTCTAAAAACAATACAAATGACACCAAGTAAAGTTGATGATATTACATGGGCAGCTATATCCTTACATAATTGGTTTATTAAAACTTCTGATATGTAGGTATATCACACAACGGTGTGTCGATTTTGAAGATTTACAACAACGCCGTGTAGTACCAGGAACATGGCGGCAGCAAATGCGCTCAGCTTTGGAAAATATACCACCGACACGTAGGTACTAACCACGCTTCTCGACAAGCAGTTGCCATTAGAGATACATACGCACAACTTTTTGAAACAACAGAAACGGTACCCTGGCAAAATTATAAGTATGATCAACATTTAGATATTTAGATATCTACCTTCTTTAAGTATGCTTAAGCAAGCTTCATGTTGAAGCGCGGCGCTTCTCTTTCTTTCACAAGTTTGTATTTTAAATGCCATTAAATTAAAAAGAGAGGTCACGTGCCATCGTTAACGGTGTTGGATATAACTATACATATAACTTATTTAAAAGAAGAAGCAATACTTACATGAGAAACTTCAGTAGGTACTTGTAGTTGGACGATACTCATTCGAGTCTTTCAAAAATGAGTGCATTTCTTCAAACCAACAAATAGTGGGCTTATATACATTGGACGCACCAGAACCAGATCGCTTTGAACTTTCTATTTTTTTAAACTCTGTATGATATACCGATCTTAAATTTTTAATTTTACTTTTCAACATTTTTAATGTAAAATTTGGCTCGTCAATAGTACTTAATAAATCTGCGTACCTAAGCATTATTTCGAGCAATGTTGTTTTTATACAGAGGTGAACGTGGATTCCACAAACACTCATGGTTACGGTAATTAATAACAAAATTTAGCGTCTTATCGTCTCCCCAACGCGCCATTTTACACACAACCAACTGACCAAGCTCACTGCTTGCTACTAACAAGCATGCTACAAAGCAAACACGTTCAGACATGCTTTAAACGCAGCCCCCACTACCCCGCTCCTCAGGTAGCGTGCTCAAAAATCAACAGTTGGTCGATTTACTAGCAAACTACTAGCTACATAGCTAGCATGCTATTTTCAAGCAAGGCCCAATACACACGCGCTACTTGATAGCATTTGCTCAAAAATAGCATGCTTTCGTGCTACTTTCGAGCATGTGTATCTGTAGCTTTAACCCACGATGCTAGCCCAGTACCTTACCTACCCTACAAAGATTGCCGAATTGAAAAGTAGTCATACACACTCATAGCCAGGGATTGAATACCAATATAATTTGGATAACCGATACCAAAATATCGCTATAAATACCCGTAGGTATTTAGATATCGATATAATACCGTTATTATTACATTTTCTTGCGTTTTTTTGCGATTTGCAGGTCAGTGTCAGGTTGTATCTTGATCAAAATATGATTCGCAACTGTAATAAATATGTATTTACTTACGAATCATCAATAAAGATTCTGTGACGTCACATTGTAGCCTGATATCGGTACTGAGTATTGATATAATTATCGATATTTTATATCGATAGGTACTCAAATTACTGACATAAAATACCAGTATTTATTTCAGATATCGATACTGTTCACGGTATTTTCTTCAAAATATCGGTATTCTCGAGTATCGATATCGGTCCCTGCTCATAGCTGCTAAGCATCTCTCTCCGATTTGAACATCTCCGTTTTGGTGGAGTCCCAGACCTTTCATTTTAGTGGCTATAGGTACCAATTTGTGTTTACCTACCTAGCGTAGGTATTACTTCGTACTGCAGAGGCATACGCATGGACGCCTGGAGGGCCATTCTAATTCGAATTCTCTTCATAGAATATTATTCCTAGCATACCTCAGGCGATGTGCTAACGTTCCACCTTTTAGAGCTTGCGTCGCCTGCGTTTGCAATCCTCTTTATTTTTTTCTTTCTGTTTTGCCGGCGCCCAAAGAGCCATATTATGGGCAAATAGTGGAATGGCGATGAAGAAAGTTACGTCGGTACGTAACCTACTTCATCACCATTTCACCAGCACCAGCAGGATCTAAAGGTTGAATTTACAAGCTTTTATTTGTTAGCTGTAGTGATTGCTAGTAAAAAAAAGTGACAACGCTACTTTGATAATTTTTATTGTAATATGTGATAGCATTGTTTCAGAAGTCAGGTCCGTGGACGTGAGACCGAGTCAGGGCCCATCGTTTGCAAGAATGGTAGTTCAAATTACTTGTATCATACGATTGGTTTCTATTTCTTCTACTTCGAGATTTCTTTGGAATCGATGTCGATGATGCGGATGATTCCGTCGTATCTTGTTGTATGATGATGTCTCGCTGATGCTTACGACGACCATCTATCATGTCCTGAAACTGTGTACCACAACAGACAATGTTGAGATCTGGTGAACAGGCTCTATCCACATACGCTTGAGTTCTCATAACATGTGTTTGAATTTTCTTATTGCTCGCTTTACAATTGATTTTTCTGGGAGAGCATTTGCAACTGTCCCGTTTGCGAACGATTGTCATACATTCGTTATCACACTTCAAAGGCTGATCTACGGGAAGTGTGTTGGCCGCTTTAGTTCTTTTCGTACATATATCATTGGACCGAATGCTCGATCGAACTGGACCAATGAAATCTCGGGAAGTAAAATGTGGTAGGCTGCTAAAGTTGGATTCCTTTTTCGGTGCCGATAGACTTCGTGATCGGTGGTCTGGTGCATGGCGTCTGCTATATCCAGAACCTGATGTACTCGGCACACCTTTTTTCGATTGCGACCTAAACACGAACGGACCAAGAGTGGAACTTTGTAAGGCAGGCTCCACAATTTCATTACACAATCTCTGAGCTATAGACATTGAAGGCAGCTATTCTGAATGTTTCACTTTACTAATCATTATATTATGATCTTACCAGTAATTTGTTATCTGTTCGTATGTATCTACATACTTTCACCACTATTTTATTGGTTGTAAGATCCAAGTTAGATATTTTGTACTTATAGATTTCTACAGATTTCTATTTATCTATGCCATTTTTAAATGCAACAGCATGTCGTTGTCTGACAGAGTGCAGGTTAATAATCTGTCAACTTATTTTTCTTATTTAGGTACTTTCATATCAGCAGGTAATGTTGGTACCTACGTAGGTTTATACTTTATACCTACCATCAACTGAAAGCCACTTTCTTCAGCATTTATTTGCAAAAGTAATATGTCTCACAAAATCCGACTATGAAAAAATAATTAGGTACTACATAATAGGTAGGGTGAGTGGAAGATAATAGAAAAATGTCGTCTGTAATGCCAGCTTTAGTGCAGTTTTTGCAGTGATGGCAACATTGGCAACATTGTTAAGACCGCTATTTCGTTACGTCACTCACCTCAGCATAGGTATTAGTGCATTAATTATTTATTAGTGTTATGTGGTTAGCGTTAACCGCTTGGAGTGAGTTGTGTCTAAAATGCAAACGTTTTGCCGAAAAGATTTTGACAAAATATCATTAAGTAGGCCAAACAAATTTTAGCAACCTTTTTTCATACCATTGCGATTGATTTTAGTATGCATATTTTTATTTGGTAAAATTTTTACTTGGCAAAATATTACCAAGTATAATGTCATTATGGCATTTGGTCTTTAATCAAATGATTTATTACAGCAAACAATCTTTAGACAATAAACGTTTGGTGAAATGATTTGTTAAGACAAAAAATAGTTAGAGACCTTAGGTTAATTATTAAAAAAATGGTTAGGTTAGGTTGAAACTGCGACCTCCTAAGCACGAGCCGAGCGAGCGAAGCGAGCGGTGCCGCGGCAGCGGCCGGCGAGTGCCAGAAACGACTTGCATTAATAGAAAAAAGAGATTGTTTTAAGTAGGTTATCCGGAACTGAACTATTTAGATTAGGATAATTACTTATTTAAAAAAAATGGTTAAACTGTTATTCCAACTGAAATATTTGACTAAATAAAAAATGTTAAAAGTACTACTTGGTAAACAAGTTATAGTTTAAGCGTTAATTTCCCAAACATTAGGTTTGCGTTACAATTTTTTGTGAATAGATTTCTTGCTAAGTAATAATTTGGCAAATGAAATTATGCGAAAAAATTTTTGGGAAGTGAAAATTTGTCAAATTCCTTTCGTTCAAACAAGGTAGACCCGTTTGTGCATCAACTTTTACACGAATTCAACTAGTTTTTTTTATCTTACCCCGTGTCCTGTTATCCTGTAACTTTACTTACAAAGTAGGTACGAGAGTTTTTTTGGAATATCTACTCATTATTTTTAATTCTGTATTACCTACACGTAAATAAGGCAATTTTTCGTATTTTGGATTTATTTCAATTTTCTATCTTTACCCATCAATATTTAAGAAATAAAAAGTTTCGATGTGGGTAACATCGAAACTTTTTTATATGTTTTTCTTCCGTTTCCAAAAGTCATAGGGGAAGAGTACTTAAGATGACATAGTCAGATAAGATGACACCCAGTGTTATTTTAACTGACTTCAAATAAAGGAGGAGGTTCTCAATTCGTCGGAACCTTTTTTTATTTTTTTTATGTATGTTCCCCGATTACTTGAAGATGGCAGGACCGATTCGAATTTTTTTTTTGTTTGAAAGGGTATATCAAGTCAGGATCTTATGATATGATCCTGGAGAAAAAGAGAGAACTTTTCAAATTTGATAGGCACACTTGAAGCGATTTGGGCAGTTTTGGGAAGAGTACTTTCTCGGAGTAGTTCCATTTCAATTTGGTGAAGATCTGATGAAGAACTTCGAAGATAGGCATATAATGAAAAAAAAACAATAAAAACAGTAAAAAGTATAAAATAACTTTAATTTCGGCAGTCGGTGTTTTTGGTTGTTTTACGTTTTTGACACCGACTGCCGAAATTAAAGTTATTTTATACTTTTTACTGTTTTTTATTATTTTTTTCATTATTACTATGTTTATTATTTGATTATTATTATTGGTAAATAATTTGTTATGTATTTGCTATATTTTTTTGTTAATTTTTGTGTGTAACTAACAGAGAGTAATTAAAGCTAAATAAATAAATAAATGACGGACAGTGAGAGTTTTGCAAAGTAGTACACGTTTTCCTGATTTACTTGTGAGAAAAAAAAATACCAATGCTTTTTTATGGTGGTAAAAATACACGTAAGGTAAGTTTTTTTTTGTTATTCATTTTAATGGTAAACAGGGATATGGCAAAAATATTGATATTAACGTAAGTATACCTCGTGCCCTCGGGCGTTCAGGGGTTAATAAAACATACATTTGGACCTAACCTAACCTAACCTAACCAAAAAAATTGGTTGCCTGTAAAGTCGGTTTACGGACCATAGTTTAACGTGACAACGTCATAACAAAACATTGATGAAATAATCGTAATGTCACTGAGCGTAATGTTACAATGAGTCAACCTTTTTCATGCGTGGGGCGTTCATCGATTTATTAGACGTTGTCACGTCAAAAACATTTGATCCAAATTTGAATAGAACTGTAATTGTTGCTTGGCCTAAAGAGAAAGTTCGCTGTCGGTCTGAAGACTGACCGCGTTGGCATTCAACGTGTTAAATATTTCATACTAGTGGCCTGCCCCGGCTTCGCCCGGATGTATTTTTTTTTTATTTATTTTTTTTTTCATAAGAACCTTCTTCTGACAATAACAAACACATCAAAAAAAGAATTAGCGAAATTGGTCCAGCCGTTCACGTGTGATGCCGTGACCACGGGAAATAGGGATTAATTTTTATATATATAGATTATATTTTCGTTTACCTATAACCCTTCGGAACAAATGAATTTACTACATGAAAATATTTTTATTACATACTATCTGGTTAAAAGTGATTTTGACTGATGCTCTTGTGGTTAAAAGTAGTTTTGACTAAGAGCGTTAGTCAAAATCACTTTTGACCACATATTGTCAGTTAAAATCACATTTTTTTAGACAAAACTACTTTTGATCAACGTGTTCAGTCAAAAATAGTTTTGCCTGCTTTTCGCTGCTGGGTTCCGTACCTCAAAAAGTAAAAAAAAGGAACCCTCATAAGATCACCCCCTTGTCCGTCTGTCTGTCTGTCCGTGTGTCACCACCGTCAGGAACGGACCTAGCAATTTATACCAATTTATACCAGATACTGAGGTCTATAGTCCCTATTAGGTGTATAAAAATCAAAAGGCAAATTTAGATTTTCGCGAAAACGTGTAAGTACCAAAATTATAAGGATAAAAAGATATATAAAGATACTTATTATATGGTATAATCGCATCTAAGCAAGACAGTAAACAAACAAGCTTGATATAAAGTTCAAAATACTCACTTGTTATCGTAGATATATTTCTATGGGCAGGCCGCAGGATGCTCATGAGATGCTCCAATATTCTAGCTCGCTTTGCTCGCATTTTACTTTTATCAGTATCACATTGACATTTAGGCAATACCCTTCTTTTGGACGCTTCGGATTTTAAGAATAAATTAAATGTCGGAAAATAAACGTATTTTGACTCGTTAAGTTATTTTATCTTATCTAGAACTAGCAAATCGCCCGCGACTTTTTCCGCGCGGCTTTAGTTAGTACTCCACAAACTTCAACGCCCCCTTTATAAAGGCTAGTTTTGGAAAATTAAGCACAACGATTTTCATTAATAATTACCAGTCATTTCTCAGGATCTGTTTCAATTGATTTATTTAAAAGAATTCTCTTCTTTTACTTATACCTACTACAATGTTAGATTGTTCATTAGTAGGTATAGATGAAAATTGTAGCTGTGGATAACGGTGTGAGTTTCACATTTATAATATAATATCTTTGTTTTATATTATTTGCGCAGATATAATGTGTTACTATTTGTTGTCCCAAATAAATAAATAAATGTTGCTCGCACTGCATAGCAATAATTATAACAAAGTTTAACAACTTACATGAAAAAAATTCGGCTTGGGCACTTTCTGGCTGAGGTCACATTATTTGTGAACGGAATTATCCCACTTTTAGTTTGGTCATACCAATTTCCACGTAAATTGAAGCAAGCAATAAAGTTCTACCCTAAAAACTTCGTAATACCTTTTCGTCCCTTTAGGGGTCAAACCGGCACTTCGGTGTTTTATATACTAATTCTATGTGCAGTACAAAGTAAAGTTGGCAACACTGGTGAAGAGTGCTGCGTTCCAGGCTATGTAGCAAAAACACCATATTTTAAACATTTTGTGAAATTATTGAAAGTTCTGTCAGTGTGACAGAGTGACGTCATTGACGTCTGCTCGCGCCCGGCTGTGTTATTGTGTTGACTTGTTGCTAAAAAATAAGAGATTTCATTTTATTGACTCGATTAATAAAATCGGTATTGGGTACTAGAATAACAGATACGATGTGGGTCTTTGGGTACGGATCATTGGTATGGAAAGTAGATTTCAAATATGAATGCAAGGTTGTAGGTTACATAAAAGGTTACTTGAGAAGATTTTATCAACACAGTATTGATCACCGAGGAGTACCTGGTAAAGTAAGTGTCTAAAATAAGTGTAGGATACAATATGCTAATACGGAATACGCCTTCCCTGTAGGAGAAGGCAGGCTAATACTCTAATTTCTGAGATCATTGTAAAAGTACTCCTTTTGCCTCGTCCAGAGATTCTCCGTCTAGCCCTCGTGCAAGGTATGTACTTCAAACAGTTCACACATGACATACTTCGTGTTAGAAGGACATCATTATTATCATCATTATTTTATATGTGAACTGGAAAGTAGTTTGGTTTCCAGTTGCTACTTTTTAAAAGAAATCTAAATGGTCACAAGCTAGTGCTCTTATGAGGCTAATATAACTGACTAGCTACCTCCTGCGTGTATAAATTGTTTGTGGGTTATTCTGATGTATAAGTTATATTAGTGTGAAGTATTATCAAAATCAGTAGTAGGATTTCTGTGATTGTGTAAAAACATTTATTCATCCATCTCTGCATCATCTCAAACTTTCAGATTTAGATTATTACTAGCTTTTGCCTGCGTCTTCTTATGCGCATATTTCCTAAATGGCCTATCGCCTTCCTCATGAATGTGGCTATCATATTCAAAAAGAATTTTCCTAATCCGACTGGTAGTTCCAGAGATTATCACCTTCAAACAAACAAACCCCTCAACTTTATTAAATTAGTATAGATTTTTAGGTTAAAGTAGATTAGTCTAGGATCTTGGCTGTGAATGTACATGCACAGTGTGGACATGTAAAAATACCTTTATGGTGAAAGTATTCAAATAACTATTGTAGCTAAAATCCTTAATCTACCTGTCTTAACCTTGGTTTATGAGTTTCACCAATGTCATCTTTCATTTCATAAATGTTTTGAATAGTACACTAATTTATATATTTTTGTCAACAAAGACAGGAAAAAGGCATATAGGGTAAGCTTTCATTTGTCCCATAAGTGTTACAATGCCATTCAAAAGGTTAAGAAATGTCCCAAAAAACAATAGCTATAGTAGGCGCCAGATAAATGTGGAATAAAGTACATTGACCTTTCCCTAATAACTGTTCATAGGTACCTGAACAATTAAATATGAATCGTTTTTCATTATTAGACAATGTTAAGGATCACGAGAGATGATGATTCGGGACAGCTTTGTGTCATTAATTCCGTTTTTCAAATTAAAAATGTCAATAATTGTAGGTGGGTCAATGACCGTTATTCCACGATTATCTGGCGCCTACTATAGACAATAATAAAAAAAAAAAAAAAATATAACCACCATGACATGAACCATTTCTAATTCCAGCCAGGCAGAGTTGTGACACTGATCCAAAGCTCTGATCCAAACAGTAAAGTATGGGGCGTAGCTTACAAAATAAGGAAAGAAGATGTTGACCAAGTAACCCAGCACCTGGACTACCGAGAGAAGAATGGTTATATCAAGAGAATCGTCACTTTCCACCCTAAAGATACACTGGAGCCATTTAATTTGACCCTATATGTGGCGACTGAGGAAAATGAATCTTATGCGGGTAAGATATATTTTCTTTTGTCTATGCTAACATAACTATATATTTATTTTACTTATGCTAATATGCTTCGTCAGGTATAAAAAAAAACGTGTGCCTCTTGGGATGCCCGTCAGAAGTAATAACTTAAACTAATCTAAGTTGAACTATTTAATATGGGAAGCGTCTGTCCGAAATACGACTAGCGCTGTGGGTTAAAGTGAGAGAGGAAGAGCCTGCCTACCGCTGCCATATGCGTGAGAAAAAGGGAAGCCAGACAAACTGGCGCCGTAAAAGTTACGAAGCGGTTTACCTTCCCAAGAAGTTATCACTTCAAAAAGGTTTCATTTACTCACTGCAGGCTATGATGCAGTTTCCAGCGTGATTGGTAATTGAGTGTGGTGCGAATGGGTTACTCTAGAGTTAATATGCAATGATTTTGACCATGGAGCAATTTGAGCATGTGTGCCAAATTGTGTTGTTTTCGAATAGTCACTCTTTTATACTACAGAAGATTTAAGAAATGTTTATAGCTTGAACTTGACGTTTATAGTTGAACTAGCTTTTGCCCGGAACTTCGTACGCACATTTCCCGTTTTTTCCCGTTCCTGTATAGCCTACATAGCTTCATGAATGTGGCTATCATAATACAACAATATTTTTCCAAATCCGACTGGTAGTTCTAGAGATTAGTGCGTTCAAACAAACTCTTCAGCTATGTTACATTAGTATAGATTGACGTCAACGTCATGTTTACGTTTCACTTAGGTATGTTTTCAAAGAGGATCTCTCGCCCATATAAGTGACGCTAATTACTGGTGACGTGAATTTTCCTGAAAACCCTCATTGGGCCAAAAGCAAACTTTATTTCTTTGTAGCCATAATTGGCATGCAATGTTAATTGTATCTGTCACTTTATCATAAGGGTGCGTTCAAGTATTACGTAGCGCAATTTGGAGGGAGCCCCCCAAATTGCGCGAATCTTGTAAAACGTTACGATGCGTTACAGGGGCGGAAGGGGTGTTCGAACAAGGCGTTACGTAACATTGTTTTTTATTTAACGCTAGCTCACTAAACATATTTTCGAGTTACAATCACTAAACAGTACCGGAAGTCATTTTGCCAAACAAAAATGAAACATTAATATTTTTCTTGAAATTACATTTATAATTTAAAAAAGTAGGTATCATGAGAGTGGTAAAGACATAATTGTGACTTTTAGATAAAAGTTGTCACTTGGATGATACGTAACGTTTAGGGAGGGGGGTACAGATAAACGTTACGGCTCTTTACATGGGGGGGAGAGAAGGTCAAGAATCTTCAAAAATTGCGTTACGTAAGACTTGAACGCCCCCTAATTAGTGTAAACGAAAATTTAAAAAACTGCAAAATAGTAAGTGCCTGTTGAAGAAGTTATTGTCTTCTCAAATAATATTTACTGAATAATCATATTGCTATTTCATTTTACTAGGCGCTGATCATAACCATTTGCTACTTTAATAAAGTATACTTCCTGCTGACAGGGATGTATTATGTTGAGGAATTGTTGGAAAGAGTGACCGCAGCCCTGGAAGGCAAAGTTCATTGAAGGAACACAGATGGGTTTTAGTTAGTAAGTGCCTGACACTCCTTTCCACTCCGCTAAGAGCGGCGAAAGTCATTTGATGATGAATTATGGGTATCTGTGTATACCAGTAAAATGCATACAACAAATCCAGTCTATTTTTGTAATTTTTCTTCCAATTCAGTAAAACATTGTATTTGTATAACTTTACTTCCTTGTGTTCATATCTCTGTGTTTTCCCTGTTAGTGGTAAATTATATTTAGCCATACAGAAATGACATACCAATGAGTAATGTTTTTCATATTTTAACTGACAAACTGCATAATAATATATCATTCTGATCATGCATTTTTTTTCTTTTTGGCAACAGAGCTAATGTCGGCTACTCTGCCAATTTCATGTGGTGATGGCAGCACGGTAGGGTGAGCCCTCGAACTTTGCTTTTTGCTCCATAATTTTAGGGCATTAAAGTTGATATTCCATTGACAATAACAAAACTACCGTTACAATGGATCTTTTCTCTAATCGCGTGCAACTAAGGAATTTCATTACAACCTTTTAATTTTCACAATTCGCAACTTCTCTATCATCTTTGTAATTATAAACCTTGTATACTCAATACCACCATTACTTAACACTTACGAAAATCAATCAATTTTCAGGAGAAGCATCTATTGAAGAAATAGCGGAGCAAGTGACAAGCTGCCAAGGGCCCAGCGGCCCCAACAAGGAGTATGTGTACAACCTCGCAGCAGCCATGAGAGAACTCGCACCGGATGTAGAAGATGACCACCTCTTCCAATTGGAGGCGGCTGTAAGGAGGCTAGATCCGGATTCCAAAAAGACTTGAGTGTGATATTTTTTATAAGTAGATCGATTGCTATGAGCGTAGCTTTGGTGCTAAATTTGTAATAATTTAAATGCTTTGTAATAATGTAAATGTCTACTATGTACATGATTAAGCCGTTTTTTCCATAAATACCTGAAATATTGGTGTTATTTATCACTATTAAAGACCTTGCTACGCTCATTTTACTTAGTACATGATATTTTAGTAGCTGCAATGTGATTTTAAATTATAATTAATTTTATTATTGTAAAAATATGCTATATGTATGCAAAATGCCTGTTTACTATACGATTAATGTAAGTATAAAATATGTTTACTTACGGAACTACAGTTTCCTAATTTTGTATGCCCCTAATATAAATATTTATATTTTATCGATAATTGATGACTAAAGGTGTGAAGTCGATTCACAGTGCAAGCAAATTTACACCTAAATGTGTTCCGCGTGAGTCCATTGTTATCTACAAAGTTTTACTTTTTGCAGAGTATTGCTGAATAGTCGAATTCTCATAATTTAGTAAAAAACGCTATTTGTTCTTATATGATGATTAGAAAGCTAAAGAACACGAAAGTTGTTAATTTTAATGTCCGAAGCGGGTTTATAATATTGAAAGATGTTATCTGTTTGTAAGAAAATGCATCTACAGCACAACTGAACTGAGCTTAACTATATTTCTTACCACTTACATTAATCGTATTGCAAACAGGCCTTACTGCTTTAGCTGATAGTGTACCAATATAGTATTTATTAGTAATTTATATATATTTAGTTTTAAGACTATTTATTATTATTTATTGTAGAAAATATACATCAATTATGTATTATATGGCTGTGTTGATGACGTTAATGTAGAAGTAAATTGTGTACTCGAATTTGAAATGAATATCTATTATATTACAGGATTTAATATAAAGCTGAAATGAATAGGTAGGACTATGCAAGCGTGCAACGGCGTTGACCTTAATATCATGTGATATAGTGGCCAAACGCGAGACTATTGAGTATTTATAAAAAAATATATATCATATAGATTTAAAAAAACAGTAGCATCCCTGTATTCTCCAAAGCAGGGACTAAAAACTCATTATGAGTATTTTCCGCTAAAAAATATGATTATGTTATCTCCATTTTGGTTAACATTTTATTATTAATAATAATATATAATTTAATTCAGGTAACAAAGAACCATAACATAAATTCTTTACAGACTATCATATTTATAAAAACCACAAAAATATTAATAACAATAATATTAATATTATTACCAGTATACACTCACTCGCGCTACCCGCCCTTTGAATTATGGCGACGGCGTTGGAGGAAATTTTATTATGGTTGCCGATATAATAACGGCTGTATTTACTAAAATAAAAATACCTGTATTTTTTGGATATAACGGTTTCAGGCCTTGCTCCAAAGAGTTAGTTGAGCCGTTGCAAACATGTTAGTTTAAAAAAAAACTTGAAGCGCCTATTTTCCATTAAGTACATTCCTTAACAGCAAAATATTGCTATCTTGTACTTGCAGGCAGATTAGGATTGAGACAGTAATTAACAGTTTTGTGAAGTTTGAAATACCAGCTTCTGCCAGAGTCCCGCGTGAAAGTCGGATTTTATCTGAAGGAAATATACTCCCGGGAATATCCAATATACTCCTATGTTTCGGGAAAAGGTCTACTCGAGTGCCGGTTTCATTCAAACCCGTTCAGAAGTGAAGAAGGAACAAACAGACAAGGTTTTGTTTTTTCTAAGGATGGTAAATCATTAAATGACTCCTTCCGCCCTGGGCACAGTGGAAGTGAGTGTCAGACTCTTACTGACTAAAGCCCAGCCGTGTTCCTCCTAATGCCCTTTGCGTTCCAGGGCGGCGGTGACTCTTTCCAACAAATTCCGCAAAGATAGAGTTACTTTTGCACTTATAATATTTGTAAGGATAGTATTATATTATGGGATGGACTAGTTTTGCTCCGGGCTTTGCTTCCGTGACATAACCCATAGGATAACAATTAAGTACTCTATGGCAGTCACCGTTAGTGTACCTTTCGATGTGTGAAAATTAATGTATTTTCTGCCTCTCAATTTTAAGTGTGTGCTATACAAGGTGACTCAGAAGTGCGTGACCATATTTCAGAGTTGCGTTCTGTATCTGATATAAAGTGAAGAAACAAGAGCAGAAATAAAAAAATATCGACTGTTCTCAAAAAACGCAACCTCTAAAAAACTTTTCACTTTTCAAGCAATGTGATGCAGGTAGTAGCATAAATTGTATGATTAACTCAAATTAATGCCACTAACTGCATATAACTGTTTGAAAAGTGATTTCTTTGGAAGTTTCTAGTACTTTATTGTGGTCGGATTTTTTTGAAAAAGTCGATTTTTAAATTTTTTGCTATTGTTTCCTATAATGTATATCAGTTACAAAACGTCACGCTTGAATAAGACCACGCACTTCTGAAACATCCTGTATAATAATAATATAATATCTTCGGACAACTCACACACGGTCATCCGATCCCAAACTAGTCAGAGCCTGTGCTATGGCAACCAGACAACTGATAAACATACTTATATATTTCTGAAAACATACATATTATAGACAAATTAAACCTAGACACAACAAATGATCATGCTCATCACACAAAGATTTGTCCTGGGTGGGAATCAAACCCACGACCTCCGGTTTAGCAGTCAGGGACACTAACCACTCGACCAACAGGCCAGTCAATAATAATTATAATAATAGTTGAGTACACGCAAATACCTACGTATTAGGGCAGCTAACTACTACATTAGATAATGCTTGCGTTTCCATATCTTATAATGTTTTTAAATCTAAATAAATATCTAAGTACTTACTTATTTTTTTGTAATAAAATTAAATTGCTATCGGAAAATATTACTTGTGCAAAAACAAATGCTATTTATAAACAATTAAACATCTACCTTTGTGATATTACCGTACGGTAGTGTTCAAAACATTGAATGGGATCAGGAAATTATTTTTTGCAAACTTTATATCGTTTGTTTTTAAGTCCCTAAATAGGACAAACCCTTGATTCCTCTTCTCATTATAATAGTCAAGTTTTTATACTAGTTAGTTGCACAAACACTTTAATTCTCTGCGTAACTTCCTTATTCAGCCGGAAAAAAATACAAAAAATAAGTAAGTATGTGCAATTATTTTGTGATATTTTCATTGTATTTTAAGGCAAAAATAATTGGTTGTTCTCGTTTCCCTGATGCTTATCCAATTTATTCTCGTATTGTTACATATTTTTGTATGTATTACGTATTATTTTCGGTCTGCACGCAATTAGCTTGACTTGCAACCATTTTCGACAAAAAGGTGTCATTGAATTCGTCTCAGTCACGCAAATAAAAATACAATGGGTATATAACAATGCTAATGTCGGCCGAAAATTTATGTTTTTGTGTATAAGCCACATTCTACATTTGATTTTGTAACTGTTGTTCATTGTGTGAAGCTACAAAGTAATAGTAAATGACACTAACAGCTTTTTACCTAAATAGTATACATTAATGAATTAAAAAAATACAATTATTTACTTAATTAAAACAACGTTTTTAAATTGTCATTAGTTCGACTTTCAATTGGATATGCAACATTGAAATACCTTACTAATTCATTTAGATATTGTATTATACTTTGTAAGAAAAGCACTGTGATATTTATACTAATGTATTTATCATTATATTATTTGTCAGAAATATAATTTCATCATAGAAGTTTGTGTTTCTTTGCTTGTAAAGAATATCTATATATTAATACGTGAGGCAAAAAAAATGTACTCCTTTTTATGAAAATTACTTAGATGGAGGAGTATGAATTATGGCACAGTTTAAGTTTATATGGAGAAGGAGTGCAGAAAGCTAATATTGTTTATAAAAATGCTAAAAAAAACATAAAATAAAAAACAAAATATACGAGTCAATAAAATTCAATGATTAAAAACAATAAATTTATTATGAAAATATTTGGTTCGAAGGCTCACTAGCTTATTATCTCTTGAAAAAATATTTATATGGGAATTGTAACGTAATTAAATAGAACAAGTTATTAATAGTAGTGATAATGACATCATAGAATTGTTTCAACCTATTGATAAACTGAGGCATGTTTACGGAAAATTTGCAGGATGTATCAAGTATTAATTAAACAAATAATAATAAGTAACAAAATATATAAAGTTAATAGCACAACTATTAATATTTCTCTTATATACTAGTTATTCACATAAAACATAATTTGTTACAAAACAGTTTGAATTTGGCAGATAGGGCGTGTCGCATGGCACTTAATATTATCAGCTAGCGATAACCCAACCAATGCATTACGATAAAAAACAGAGGAAGACTGGCCTTAATTATTTTAGATATAAATAAATCTATCGGTTTATTCCTTTGCGATATAAAGAAATATCTACATATCAAAAGATTATAGAAATGACGTCATGCTTCTTTTAATCTTTGGCTGTCCTGCATTATTTGCAGTATATCAATATCACATCAATGTTACAATATATCGCTACTATTTGTCCTTCTTGCGACCTAGCAACTTGTCTAAGAAACTACGTTTTCGTTTCACCTTTTTCTGCATTTTACTCGTATTCTCCAGGTTGTCACCCTCTGCGGTCATTTTTTGTATGAGTGCAGGTATACTTAAATCTACGATTTTGTTTTCTAAAGGTTTTTTGGCCGACTCTTTACTTAATTGCCTTTGAATAGTCGACAGCTCCGGCACTTGGTCTTGTTTCTCGTCTAACTCGGATTGTGACGTTTTTGATTCACTTTCCTTGGTTGCACCAGCCTCCGCACTTAACGATTCGGGTCCATTTTGTATGACCTCTGCTTTAACTTCCACGGGATTGTTCTCGGATTTTTCACTTAGAACAGCCGCTGCCACTTCACCATTTTGTTTCTTCTCAAACACGTCATCATCACCTTTTTCGTTTTTATCTCCACTATCAATACTGTCGGCCACACTAGAATTAGATTTAGGAACAGACGCGACCACCCTCGGCTTGGTGGGAGGTAACTGCCAGTCGACTGGCTTCCGCTGGGGTGAGTATCGCTTCAGTATCTCTTCAAACAACTTTTGTTGGTCCACTTTATTGGGCGGTTCATGCGTCAAGCTCTGATGCCGCACTCTCTCTGGATCTTGGTTCTCCTTGCCACCATCGCCCTCGCCCTCACCATCGGCTGATCCCAGATCAACCACCACTCGACGCACCGGTGTCGGCGTCGAGTAGGGCTCCGCGAATGGGAACTTGTATAAATTAGGACTTGAAATTTTATATTTTAAAGGCGAAGTGTTAGTGTTAGCCGGCATGGAAGCCCGCGTCCCGGAGCGGTTGAAGGGGCTGGTAGTACCTGGCTCGTGGAGGTTGGAAGTCATGAAGTCGCGCCGCAGCTTGGAGAGGCGGCGCGTCCTCTCGGTCATGGTGTGGCGGTACTCCACATCGTCGCTCTGGTTGAGCTCCGAGGTGAAGTTGTCGGAGTACTTCCTGGGGCGGAAGTCGAAGACACGCTCGTCGGTGCGCGACTCGCGCATGCTGGAGGAGCCAGGCGTGTTGCGCTTGAAGTTGGCCGTGGTCTTGCCGTGGTTGGACGTGACGATGGGCTCGACGTCGCGGTACGAAGCCGGCGTGGGCGACGCGGGCGGCAGGAACACGGTGTCGTGCTTGCCGAACACTTCGCGGCGCTGACTGAACTGCTCCTCTCCGATCATTTCCCGCGACTTCACACTCATGGTAGGCGATTTAGCCGCCATTTCCGTTCAATTACAAACCGCAACACTTTGTTATTGATACTATTTTCCTGTAAACACTGTATTTCTATTTTTGTACGACGCACATTATGAGTTCACCGGTAACATCGCGCTTATAACAGTACACGTCTATATGTTAAATTGGACAATAAAGGTGGCACGGTCGTCCGTATAAGGCGAGCCGTTCGCGATATGTGTCGAGTGATCAATAGAGTGGATGCGATAAGATACGAGCGTCGTGTAGCGCGCCACTTTAGCTATTTCTTTATCTTTCAGCAGTCGAAACAGTTGAGTAAATATAACCGACTGAACACAATCGTGTACGTAATTAATAGCGTACCGAGTGAAAGCGCGCAAGGCGGCGACCGATCGCCTCCGCCGACCGCCTCATTATATAATGAATATTAAAACAAATGTCCCAAATCTACAACCACTTTACACAGCATTGTTGGTATTAATGGAACACTAATTAGGTATATATTACTGGAATCACTTCTGTTAATTAATGTCAATATTTACTTGAGTCTTGGCCTTTATCACAAATAATTCACAGTCTTTAGATAATTGGTAACTGAATAGAAACCCGATTCTCACAAACAACGAGATTATTGTTGCAACAATATCTTACAACAGATAACACAGATTATTTATTCACAGTTTGAGCACGCTCGGGATAGTGGCAAGTATTGCACTCGTGTAGAGACTAGAATCGAATGCATTTGAAAGAGTCTGTATTCACCTACTCATACGAGTTTTGTTGGAAGAACCGTTAGAACGAAAATTGTTCAAGTTGTTAGCGCTTGCGGTGAGAAATATTTGTGTGATACAATGCATTCCGAACACAATTCAAGTCTGTCTCACTTTTTACCGCAACGCGGAGACGTTTTCGAATGCTCTCCATGTTTCTTGATTTTTCCGAAAGAAAAGTTTCACTCATCACTTGGGATTGCTGCTGAATCCGTGGAATCACTTTATCTTATCCTTTTAAATAAAAAAACTCTACTTCTAATCCGTCCGTGCGTATGATGTGACACAAGAAACAAACACACGTATAAGGATGAATTTATAACACCCTTCAGTTTTGACGGGGGTTAAATATAGCTCTTCTACTAAATATAGCGTTAGATAGAACAGTTCATAGAACGATATAAGCTACTAACGAGAGACTCTCTAAGGTGAAGTATTTACAGATCGGATTGTTGCAGACTTCCGGGATTTCGTTGCATATAGATTGTATGCTTATGAGTCTTATGGCAATCTGTAGCCTTGGTTATGTCCTGTAAATATTTCTCAGCGGGGGTATCCAAACAAACACAGATGCATACATTAATAAGCAAGATTCTAGATTAAACTGTTACTTATGAATCGTAGTTCTAGATCGTGTACATTGAAATAGATAATTAAATGCATGGACGGTAAAATATCTACAAATACTGGGTATAAACACAGACATACTTTAAGTGCCAGCAACAATTGAATTATATTGCAAGAACACAACACTTGTATTGCTTACGCGTGTAGGTAGGTATAGGTAGTATAAAATCCAATGATAAAACCTACAGGCAAGGTAAGTAACAAAAGATAATACACACTTACTCAACACAGATAAATCACCTAGCTACAAACCTTTTAAAACAAGGTTGATTTATTCACACATCCATTTTTGTCATGAGCATTCTTGTATGATGAAATGAGAGGCATCTACCTTCCTAATTTGCTGTGGATGTGTCAACCTACGTCTTAAAACTGTTTTCTTGAGATCAACAAAAGGAAAATGATGAAATCATAAGGTAGTTAGATAGGGAGATACTTTTAGCAGTCAACGCAAATACCTGCACGTTGTTATGCGAGAGCAAACTTGCGTTTCATACATTTTTCCTCTTGTTGCTGCAGTATAGTTCATATTTAATAAGGCACCTCCAGTGCAATTGTTTTTAAACGCTGATAATTATAACAAAAGGACAAGGTCTGTCAGTTGCTAATGAATATGAACTAGATATACCTACCTGATAGACTTACATGACCTATAAATGCATATCTCTCAATGACTTCCTAATTCGCACTTGTTAATCCCCATATCACATCAAAATATCGTTATGTTTTGGTATTATATACCTATATATCTTTACTAAACACCTGTCTGTGCAGTTTGATATTCAGAATCTAGGTGAACAGGTTAACGGTTGACCTTATGGTAATTAAATGACGACGGCCAACAAGGCTGGGTACACTCATACGGGCTAGTGCTATCAACGATCAACTTTCGCTGAGGTAGTTTCAGAGAAAACTTAATTTTATTCAAGGGAATGCCACGCGTAATAAAATGAACACAACATTGATATAAGAATAGTAGAAAAACAAGGGGACCGGATCCCGCGGATATCCGAAAATACACCCACAAGCTTTACAAAATTAGAAATCTGATGTTATTTTCTCAATGATGACATGCTTAGGAAATACGGTTAGCACAAACTTGTACATAAAAACAGCATTGTTTTGTACTAATGAGGTGTGTTTAAGTCCTTAAGAACAGTACTTTGTTCTTGAACAAAGATGTTATTAAACACTTATGCTAATGAAGCCCTGAGCCAGATTAGAACCGACTAGACACCTAATTACAGGTACTTGCATAGTCCATTATTAGAAGACAGACTCAAACAAAAAAGTATGACGAATAAGAACTTACAAGTAAAGTTAAAAATATATCTAATCTCTAATACATAATAATCGAACTGTATTAACACTATCAGTTCAAAAACGTTTGTGAACATTTTATAATGAATACTTTCTAGACAAGCGCACCAGTTCCCAAAGATAAGTATGTCGGTCTTAGTTTAGATTTCTTTTATGTCATTATGAGTTTCTTTGTAGATATGAATGCAATGCTTGCAAAACATAGAGGTATATGAACTAAGTATAGGGCAAAACGATTATGTATTTATTCAGTGAAACAGAATCGTTGAACCCAACCTTGAAGTGAGGATTTGATGTATGCTAACTGTTGTTGCTTGTTGTCGAATAGCCACATTATGTAGCAAAATGCGAAGGTCGAAATCTTCACAATGCGATGATCTCATTCGCCTTTAATTTGCATACAGATTTGGGGTTCGGCCTCTCTTGTGACCATCATTGCTGGCCAGTGACGCCCACGTCCAGAAATGCTGTAATTCATTAGGTACCTAAGCATATTAGGTACAATGATCTACCTACCTACTGCATCAAGGTCAGTATCTTTTTCAAGATCCATAAGCTTTCAAATTGAATGCTTTAGACAGGTTTATCCAGTGTGGGTGCCAGTATAAACAGTAGCGATTGGTTTCACCGTTCTCGATATCCGAATGACTAATATGGCAAGTCATGCTTAGAATTATTAAAATATAAATTCGGCTGGATAGCCGGAAGAAATCGTGTCAACGATCCCTATTGATTTTTTTATCGTATCCTGTCGTTTGTAGTACGAATACTTTTGCTATCAAGTAGCCTAGAGACGATTTCTTTTTGTGATCTATAGGCAAAAGTGTACCGGTTTTTATGGCACCTGCACTGAAAGAGTGGTGGCCCTAACTAGGTCCTTGTTGAAAACCAAGTATTTTGAAACAGGACCTGAGTGACAGATCTCCTATTTTTAAACAACGTTCGCATTTGCATCTCATTCGCAATCTGTCAAAAATGTATGGAAATAAAAAGCCTCAATTTCCAGATTAGAAAAAAAGTTAGTAGAATTGGCCCTCTGATTTTGAGCCGAGTCTTTGGAATTAGAAACATGTCAAACCCTACTTTAATGTCAAAATTTGACATGTTTTCAGGCCAAAGTAAACTTTGACAAATACTTACTCAACTTCAAATTCTTAACTCAATCGGGGGTTAGTCATACATGGATTTCGATTCCCCTTTCTGTATTACTATATCTAGTTGTAGTAGTGTTGGCTTTATTCCTTTGATACGTGCCAAAATTTCTCAAGAATTTGGTAAGTTGGAAGTTTGGTTGGTATTAAGCAATTTGGTGCCTTACTTTTGTCCAGCCGTATCCGCAATCAATTTAATTGTTTCATCTTAGCATTTAATTTTCCTTTTTAGTTCCAAGATTAGCTGTTAAGTTACGTAATAAAATAATAATGAAGTCCGGATAGTTACGACCCCTGCCGTGCAAACTCGATTGCGGTGCACTCGACGGAATATTTCTTTTGTCTTATTCAGTATCGCGTGACTGTTTACAACGCCTGTTATTTCATAATAAGTGGTAAAATGTTGTTTTTCTTGTATGAAATCCTGTTGATTTCTTTGATAAAGCATTGTTTTATATGTAAACCAGTGGCCCGCCCCAGCTTCGCCCGGATGTATATTTAAAAAAAGAATTAGCGAAATTGTTCCAGCCGTTCACGCGTGATGCCGTGACCAAGGGAAAAGGGATTTATTTTTGTAAATATAGAAGATATGTAATAATAATAATATGTATAGATTAAAGGTCGGATGGAACGTATCTTCTTGTCAAACACTTGCATTTTGACGATCAGTATAAAGAAGTGCAAATATGACTTCTATAAATTACTGTTGTACAAATGTGTTCCAACTATAGCGCATAAGGAAGGACCGTAACATGTCTAGGAAAACTATAGTTAAACTGTCTAGTGTTTGTGTTCTCCATAATAAGCTACGGGACGGTGACATATGGGCTCTCAGGAAAGCTGATCGTGACCGCATCGTTTCCTTTGACATGTTATGCTGGCGGAAAATGTTGCAGGTTCCCTGGACTGCATTCTGCGTAATGAATCTAATTTCTCCGCGATTTAAATTCGATCGTCTTAATTATTTTTCGCTTTCTACGTGTGATCGTAATTCAGGCTCTCTTTTTTCCAGGTTTCTGGCAAAAAGATACCTACAATTCTTCGGCTTTACGATTTGTAGGTACCATCACTGTTGGTCGATACTTCGATAGGTATCTAGGCTTGAATTATACCTAAAATGAATTCCAGATTATATAGAGCGATAAGTATAATAGTTTCCTACATAAGTAAAATGGCTTGGTGGCGTCAAACAATTCTTGAAAATGATGGCTACTTGAAACTTATGAGTAGTTATGAGACACTTGATTTGATTGCTTGCAGTATATTATGTCATCGTATATTTATCATGAAATATTGGTGTGTTTTTTACAATAGCCTTCGCAATTATTAGCGGCACTCGTATAATAAATCCTACTACTTAATATTATAAACGCGAAAGTTTGTAAGTATGGATGGATGGATAGATGTTTGTTATTCTTTCACGCAAAAACTACTTTATGGATTTTGATGAAATTTGGCACAGTGGTAGATTATAGTCTGGAATAACACATAGGACTTTTTATCCCGGTAATATGTTCCCTTGGGATAATTTTCGACAATCACGCGAGCGGCAACTAGTATTGCATAAACAAGTGAGAGTAATCTCTGTGCTCACATAAAAAAACAAATGCTCATGAATGAAAACTGACGATTCTTATGTAACATAAGACTGGAGTACCTAATCTAGGTAGACTACACACATACGATAGTTAACTTCTATATGATAACAATATTATGCCGACTATATGTAGGTAGTAGGTACTCATTAAGGGTGATATCGATAAGGTAGAGATAGGTACTTAAGCGAAAGCATATAGATGAGCAAAGGTCGCAAACAAACTAGGAAAAGCAAAATTAATTCAACACAGAAGTCATATGACTGACCATTTACAGAATAAGTTATATACACTGCACCTATCATTTTACAAGAAATCTATAAGTAATTAAGATATGAATTTATCGTGATAGCGTTTTGATATACGGATGATAAGGCCATATTATGGTTATGCAATTAGAACATTGATAAATCATTATTGCAAGATTGAAACAATCATTCTAGAATAAGCTGGCGACGTCACGTACCTACACTGAGTTATTGCTGACTAGCTCGTGGCAGCGGCTTGGGCTGTAAAAGTCGGAGATAACCCGAAGGGAACGTTTTCCCGGGATAAAAGGTACCTTATGCCTTTTTCGTCAGGTCCAATCTACCTCGATTCCAAAATTCACCAAAATTGGTTCAGCGTGTTAGACGTGAAAGCGGATTGAATAAATAAACAGAGTTACTTTGAATGTATAATATTTAATAAGGATTGTGCCCGCGTGAAAAGTGTTTTATTATCCCCTAGGGAACTTACTGCCGGGTTAAGTATACCTACTATGTCCCAATTCAGGCCTATATTTATCCGCATGCCTGAGTATATCTGTTCAGCGGTTTACACGTGAAAACGCCACAGAGACACTTTCACAATCATAATATTAGTATGGAACAGTAGGTATGGATTCTAAAATTTCGTTTGAGGTGGGGTAGAATAATGCGTCACCTGTAATCTTTCATGCAGAGGTAAAAACCTTTTCCGTCTACGATATATTTGGAAGTGACTATAGTCTATAGTTCAAGGTCACAGGTACAAACTATAAATGCTGAAAGCGCGTTCCGCTGCTAAAGCCTCATAAAAGGAGTAACAAATAGGGTATTTAACGACTGTGAAAATCAATATGAATGAATACTTATTTGGTAGATGGTATTAAAACAGTACGATTGGCGAAAAAATAAGTAAAATGGGTGGAAAAACATAAAAGTTATACGCTTTTCAAGTTTGTACTGGATGGCTTCAATTCAATATGGCGGGATTTGTGAGTGACGTCACTTTCAATTAGTGCTGTCTCTGTTTATCACTGAATTTAAAACGCTGATAGCACCGCCTTTTTTATATTTTTAAGCAAATTTTTTGATCGCTTCTAGTCTGCTCTCGAGGTTTTGAGAAAAGTAATAAAAAAATCATCAGTCAAATACCCTATTAACACTACATAACAAAAGGGGTTATTGATCTCATTACTATGAACAACTTTTACTATGGGAGTATGGGACCAACAACGAAATCGTGAAAAAAAATCGGCTGTTCAGTAATTTTTGTCGAGTTATGAAAATATTCATGTTCTTATGGAATGTTACTGCCAGGGTTGTGGAAATTGTTCAAGAGGCACCGCGGCCCTGGAACGAAAAGAGCTTTAGAAGGAACACGGATGGGTTTTAGTCAATAAGAGTCTGATACGCCCTTCCGCTCCACCCAGAGCGGAAGAAGTCATTTGATGATTTCCCATACTTAAAAAAGAAAAAACAAATGAGATGGTAGGTTTTTTTGTTACACCTTGTACTTCACCTTTCTAAGAAGTGAACGCCTGCTAGAGTCTGGTGGTTATAGCGCCACTAGAAGACATGACCTCTTCAAGTTGGACTAAAACGCCTATAACACTGGCAATACATAAATAAATAACCGCCGATCTTGCAGGAAAATACAAAAATAATACGCATTATTTGTCTGGTTTCACAGCTGTCCGGGAGACCCGTACGAGTTCCCGGAACGGAGGCACATGAGACGCTAGAACATTCGTTTCACAGCGACGCGGATTTCGTTGTGTGAATGCTGTTACTGTAATGGCTGACACGAGGTTACGTCGTGCACTTTTTTTATTAGCTTTGTTATACAGTTTTTTTCAAGGTCAAAGAACATTTTGTGTGATTTTAGCTACTTAATACATACCTATAGTCTTTAACCTTTTGAACGCCAGAGCATAAACGCATTGGCATGCCCCCGACGCCAAGACACAAATTCCTCGTACTTTTTGTCACATATTTGTGACGTTTGGCGTACTGGCACATGCTTGCTTGTCATGTATACGTGACAAGGACGTTCAAAAGGTTCAATTCACTGAATAGGTTAGGTACTGCTAGGTAAGCGTGCTCAACACCGACCACATCCCAGCCTATCAATTATAAAAAGTTAATGGTAACAGTTGCTTGGCGTAAATTGGAGTCAGCTGTATTCATATGCAATACACGATAAGGGTTAAAATACTGGATTAAAGTATGAAATGGAATTAAAAATCTTTTTCTCTGTACAACATTTATTTGATCAATATAATTTGATTAATCTATAAATTAAATACGGAAGTTCTTATTGAGGTCTTACACTTCATGATTATAGTTTGGCATTACAATGTCCAAGCCGTAGTAAATTAAATTAGGGTCATTACGCTGGATCGCGGCCCTGTGTTGTTTCGCGGCCTTTTATAGGACCAGCCGTATAAATATTGCAATAATAAGAATTCTATCTTACTCTTACCAACGCGTTGTGCCACTTTAAAAAGTAGGGTAGTAGCAGAATGTAATGTCTATTCAAATTGGTCGGTTAACCTAATCCATGTGCCGGAAATAAATCGTCCATTTTGCCAGCCGCGCTGTCAGCGCAGACACGTACGCAAAGCTGCGCAAAAAATAGCGAACAGTTCCCGCTTCAAAAGTAAGTATTTCAAGTTTACGATTACTTATTACTCGTGTGATTGTTTTTGAGTGATCATAATTATTTGTTTCATGTAATTTTGCATTTATTTTGGGAGTAAATTACTTTAATATTAGTTTTATTTGGTGGCCGCCAACCAACACAATAAGTTTTTAGTAAAGTTGGTATACGGCCGGGTGACCGCGGCACTAGCTCACTGACTGAAATAAGTTTGCTTTCTTTCCTATTATTAATGTAAATAAAGCTTCGCTTTGTGCAACATTTTTTATTGTTGGGGTTGGTTTTAATGATATGGTTAGTTCACGGCCGCCAAAATATAATTTTATACGGATTTATAGCTATAATGTGGCCGCAAACTAACACATGCTAACAAAACAAATCTGGTTCGCGGCCGTCAGAAAATCATATGAAAAATAGACGGCCGTTATCTGACTATTTGAAAATAGAGGTGTCAGTTTACGGCCACTTCTTTCACATAGACCGTTTTGGTTGGTGTTTAGATATTTTTTGTTATTACAGATGTCTACGAAAAAACATAAATATAAAACTGCGACTTACACTCCTGAAAGTATACAGCAGGCATTAAAAGAAATTATCGAAGCCCAAATCCCAATCAGGGAAGCATCTCTATGCACGGAACAGATACACCAAATCCAGATTACAGATGAACCTGGAAGTTTGGAAACTTGCATCGAAGTAGTTCCACATAGTAGACCAAAAGAGCAACTGGGATCTGATACTCGTGACACCAACTCGGTAACATTATCTCATGTGCCAACTTTAAAAGACAACTTGCCATTATGTACCGTTACTACTACAGAAAAATCGGGAGACGAAAATGAAATTTTGACATTTGGCGTCAGTCGCCAGCAACTAGAAGGAAGGTCTCTTTTATCACTGGATGATGTTACAGTTATTCCAACTATATCAAAACATTCAGATGCTCATGACGTTCTGTCAAAGAAATCATCATCTTCTACAATTACATCCGCATCCGAAAACAACAAAATTTCAATAGATCCAAACACAGTATTCGAGCAACATCTGTTTATACCCCAACCTCTTGAAAAGTCCAAACAAAACGTATCCAAAGCTCGTATTCCGTCTGCGATATCAGGGAAAAAATGGCGAGAATACCATCTACTAAAAGAAAAAGCTAAACAAGAAAAGAATGAGGAGAAAGAAAAAGCTAAAGAAGCTAGAAAGCAAGCCGTGAAGCGTAAGCAAGAGGAAGCAAAGGAAAAAAAGAAACACACAACGCCAAGAAACTTAAAAAAGGAAAACCTTTAAAGACTAGGGAGTTAACATCAAAACAAAATTGTGGCCAATGCGCAAATATATTAAACAGTGACACTGAGGACGATGAAAACAAAAATGTTGGCTGTGATTTTTGTACTAAATGGTTTCATTTGAAGTGTACTGATTTTATAGGACTGACTTATGATGATGTTAAAGATAAACCGTTCAAGTGTAACATGTGCATTATTGATAAGGAATAGTTTTTATATTCTTATAACTCGTTGTTTCAGTTGATTATTTTGATCTCGTACCAACTAGGTACTTAATATAAGACTGTTTTATACTTTAAGTATATATTTTTGATAAGTACAATATACCTACATTATTACAGGTAGACAACTAGTACATAATTCCATTAGACACTTACTGATTATAGAAATTGTTGAAGACTGATTATAAATAGTTACTGTTATCAAGTTAATTAATACATAAAATTGTTGACTTTTTAAAATACTAGTCTAATACGCTCAAATTTTGTATTACTCAAGTATAATAAAAACAAAATGTTAATGTTAACCAAACTTAATTTGTTGCAATATAAATTGATTATAAAACGTGTTTTATTTCATTATTTGTAGAGATAGTAATGTAGTGTGTTTAACAACGAGAGAAAAATAGCTGCAGTATAGATGAATGAAAGTGTAGTATGTTAGAAGTATGGAAGAAGAATAAATGCATTAGAGGTTAAGAGTTTCGAGTAAGGAAAGAAAGGAGGGAAAATAGAGGAAGGAAAAAAGAAAGGACAGAGGGAAGAATTCTCGCAGAAATTAAAGATGAAGGTGAGTTGGGAGGAGAAGGTAAAATGCTGTAGAGATAAGAATGCCTGAATGACGAGATTGTAGTGCGTGACCCCAGATTAGATGAAAAAATCCTGTGAAAATAAGAGATGTTAGAATAGTGTAAGGTAAGGTTCTAACCTAACCTTACCTTTAACTATTCTAACATCTCTCATCGTACAAGAAAGGGATGAATATTGAAGAGAACGTGTTTTTTAAGAGTAAAGGCATTTGAGTGACAATCGCTATCATATGCCCTATGTGGAAATTTATGATAGGACCATTATTATATGGTGAAAAGTGTACGAAAATGCAAAAAAGTATGAAATACTCGTAAGTCAATATTGTATGTAAAACTGGCGGCCGCGAACTAACTCTAGGGTGGCTGTGAACTGAAAAAAGTGGCCGTCAACCGGCATTTTGAGTAAATTTTAGGTATTCATTTATTTAAAAAAAAACCGTTACAATATTCCTCCAATACCTATTTAGAAAAATAACTTTATGATATCTGCTACGCCTACAGAAACAATCAGAACCTGAATTATGGACATGTCATACTAATTCCAAAGAGCAAAGTTGGGAAGGCGACTAAAAGGCCGCCAACCGGCGTAACGACCCTACATATACTTCGTTATTTATGCACATTCACGTTCTTTACTATATGTATTTAGGTAATAGATAAATATTACTGCAGTCTTAGATATGCGCGAGAGATAAGATTGCCATTTCAAAATGAGTCAATGTCACCAAAAGTCCATATTTTGTTACTATCTACGTTATTTTCTAAGAACAAACAACATTTAACGAATATATTAATAAATAAACTTACGCTATGTAATATATTTTGAGACTTATTTATATTACGCTCGATATCTACTAACAAGTTTTATCGTGCAAGTCAAAGAGTACGGAATCGCCGTGCCAGCAGCGACTAGACACGCCAGTACTATGTGTGCCCCCGCAATGTGCGCAGAGCACAAATGTTAGCTGTAAAAGCACAGTCATAATTGTCATGGCCGTCAATTTGTATGCATAAACGGTAACATTGGCTGAAACTTTTTACAATGTCATCACTTGCAGTATCCGATGAGGCGTATTGTGGTGCATGTTGACATACATGGGCGTCGAGTCTACCTACAAGCAACTTGCAAGCAAGTCCATTCACATTGCGGGGCACGAGCGAGCCATCGATCTCACTATACCTCGGTAGCACGCTTTTTTATTATGTTTTGCTCTTGACTCTAGTCTAGATCATAGATGACAGAGACAAGTCGACGATGGAGCGAGCTTACCCAGAAGAAGCCTGTTCACTCAAATTTTGAAGAGATTAGGGTTGTATGCGTTCGGAAACACAGACGCAGGCAGGGTTCCACTCCTTTCCTGTGCGCATTATCAAAAGCCGTTTGGAAACGTTTACTGCGAATTGGTGGAATAGCAACAAGGTAGGGTTGGTAACTTGCAGTGCGTCTAGATGTCCGATGGTAGAAGGGGGCAATGTAATACATCTTGCATGCAAGCTGGTTGCAGGTAGAAACGTGGCCAGTAAGAGGCAGACTCTTGCTCAATAAAACTGGCTAGTACTACTAGAGAAACATTAGGATTTAGAGATTCGCGGAACATTACGTCTCTTCACCGGTAACAATACATGTCATGTCTATAAACACCTTTAGGCCCAGTTCACAATGTGACGTGACATCAGATAGTCGTCTTCTTCAATGGCTAGCTTGTATGTTTATTTGAATGGAGCATCACGTTAATCATAGCACGATTACATATGCGATATTTTAGTCCGAATCGTCGATTTTTCCTATTAGGTCATCAACAAACCAGTAGTTGGAAACTAGATGTTCTACGAATAAATTACTTGTCACAACACTTTAGGAATGGCTGCTTACATATATGTATTAAAATGCTATCAAGCTTATGATTTCGATAATATCTCTTTCATAGCGAGCTCTATTTTCAGTTGTATGCAAGCAACTCTTTCTTGGAAGATCTGGTTGATGAGATTAACTCTCTTTTGTTCTAACACCGCGTTTTCTTTTATCAGTCTTTGTTTTAATTCTTGTTCCTCTGGTGTATTATTTTCTTTACTATCCTTGGCACTTTGCGCGCCTTCTGCTTGCTTATTCTTCAAAGCAACATGACTCCTAAGCTTTACAATTTCGAACTGTTCAGAGTTGATTTTCGCTTGGAGTAATGACTTTAGTTGCAAGTATTCTGCGTTTTCAAGTTCCAGTCTCAATACTTTGAGCTCTTTTTCTGTTAGTTTCGGTTTTTCTTTGACCGGTTCTGCGGGAGGGACTTCTTGCTCGGGCGTTTCTTTTTTCGTTTCAGGTTTCGGGAATTCGAAATTGTCTTCGAATTCTGCTTCAAATATGGGTTCAGTGCTGGGAGATTCCTTCGGCTCTTGGAATGCTTCGTTCGGTGTCTTCACTTCAGTTGTTTCTTGTGGTGTAAGTTGTACTTCTGTCATCTGAAGTGGTTGTGATGGCTGGGAAGGTTGCGAGTTTCTTCGAGCGGGTTCTTCCTCAGGTTTGCTCTCTGGTTTTTCGTCTAAAGACGCGTGTTGAGGTTGTAACGAGTTGGAGGGTTCCACTGATTTTTGTACGGAGCGAAGTTTTCTCTGTAAAAGGAGACTTGCATTAATTATAATCCAGATGTAATGACGCCCGGTGTTGAAAAAACATTATCCATTATTTTAACCATATTGTAAAGAACACGTTTTGAACTGATACTTCCTGGACCCCACATCAACTTATTGGAGAAGTTTAAGTTACTTAAGAACAAATTGATGATGACATATAGAAACAAATAAAATCCATCAAAACTCTTGTTACAAAAACGTTAAAAGATTGTCTTTAGCATTTCTCATTCAAGCTTCACTAATTAATTCTGAACGCTAATGCTGAAGATACTTTCGATTCGAAACAAGTTTGTCTTGTTTATTCGTTACGCAATTAATTTAGGAATCCATGACGTCAATTTATTTAACGATTTTCTTAATCATCTGTCACTGTGAGAACATTTAACTAAGTTACACTAAAATCTTTTTGATATTATGTAGTTACATTTAATTCTGAGAATTTATTTTATTTCTGAGTTAATTTAAAAGCATCCATAAAACGACACCTCATATTCAGTATGATTGTAACTTAAATTTGCCTAAAACTGAGTTACGCTGCATTTCTTGCTGGTGTCGAAAAAAGGTTTAAGTTTTGAATTTGGGCAACTTTTCCAGTTTATTTGTATCCTATTACTAACATTAAAAATATTAGATAGAACATTATTGTTAGATAAACGAAGATTGATAGTTAAGTTGTCCCGCCGTGCATTTTTGTAAATAGACAGGTATGTCTTAGTTACAGTCCTTTTAAAATGAACACAATGCGATCACGAACGCATTTGTCAAGCGAGGCAGAACGGTAATTCGAAGGTTGCTTTACTATAAGGGCTTTGATGATTAAAGGATTTTCACCCCTAAAGACGAGGGATCTAATATAGTCGGCGATCAATTCCTGGCAGCAAACGTAATGACCAAGTTATTTTATTTGTTGAGCTAATAATAGTTAAATAAATTGTAGAAACCGCGATAAGAAGCCAGTGTCACTATAACGATTGTTATAATAACCTTTAGCAAACAAGTACAGTCAACCGCACGTCTGTGGTAGTCTGTCTCGTAGCAGTTTAGTGATTTTTGTAGTGCGAGTCTTATTACCGATAGACGGTTCTCTGTACTTGTGTTATTAAATATGACTAATAAAACTTGAGGAAAACCACATTTGTTACAATGTTGTTTTTTGCCCCGAGCTGAAATAATGTTTATCTGCACATTTTCGAGTCTTCTGGAGAGTATATCGATATAAAACAGAATCACCCTCCAGTGGATCAAGGGACACAGTGGATCTCTAAGCAATGACGCCGCAGACGAAGTTGCGGAGAGACGCTCCGAATGGTAGTGCTAGGCCCGTACTCACTCATCCCCATACGTTTCTCAAAGTTTCGTACATAGACTCCAGAGATCAAATAAACTTCATACCAACAAATTGCAACAGATTGCAGGCAGTCAAAAATAGCAATGCTAAGTCTACACCCTTGACTGAAAACGACTTCGCAGCCTAAGTAGAAATAACTTCAGAATAATATTTCAACTGCCCCTTAAACAAGCATCTCTTTAACATAGGTGCCACGGACAGCCGACTCCGCAGGGGCTTTGGCACCGAGGAATCAGCCGCGAATCACGCATCACGGAATACGAGGCTATCCAACGTAAATAAAATCCTCGGAATGGTGAGTTTCGCTCCGTAAAGACTGTGAAGCCTCCAGGAGGCTCCTGTGCTTCTTGGCGTAGCTAGGCTGGCTAACTTAGCCAGGACAATCACTCACAACGCACCGAATAGGGGTCTATGTTCTATATATTACGGACCCTCTACTCTTCTACTGCATATTTTGATTGAAATTGTAATAAACATAATTATTCAAAATAACAGTTAAAAATGGTACAGCATGTTTGAAACTGGCCATGATCAGTTAGATCCATTCTTTATCGCATGCAAAATCATACAAAGTCAATTCATTTATTTCAACTTGACCATTAAAAGTCACTTTTGAACGTCAAATTTACAGTTTAAAATTAAAATATTAGTGACTCTAGTTGTCCATTCGCGAAAAGTAGATTCTTATAGATAAGAACGGACAAGAAACTCCATGTTTACTCTTTTCAAATACAAGTTTTACAATATTTTACAGATAAAATATAATAGGACAGTACCTAATAATTTATTCGACGTGTTTTCCTCTACCCATTTGACATTGGTGGGTTTTATATGTCGTTTACTTAATAAAGGAGCTGTAATAAATTTTAAGACTTACGTAGGGTATAGAATACATTGCACAAGCTTATAAAAACTACAATTGAGCAACTACAACTGGTTTCACTATAGTTTGTTTTGGCAGTTAAATAAATCATTGTAGAATGAGGATGATGTACTCGGCTTTTTCCTGCAATTCAAATGACTCGAATATGGAATCAGAACCACACAGCTTCTGAGCTCAAACATAACAGGGGGTACCAACAGTTAACCAACATTCTATTAAAGCGTCAAGTGATTTTGAACCCTGCGTGGTTCAACTATTACGGTCACCTTGACTTGAGCTATGCTTAAACTTCATAGTAGATGGTTGCAGGAGGGGGCCAGGGCTTACCAGCATAGCATAGCATAGGTAAGGTAGGAGTCGGGGCCCGCTAGGGCCAGAGCCTGCCAGGGTACAGGAATTTGTTCGAAAGAGGTCGCGGCTCTGGAGCGCAAAGGGCTTTAGAAGGAACACGGATGGGTTTTTGTCAGTAAGAGTCTGACACGCCCTTCCACTCCACCCAGAGCGGCAGAAGTCATTTGATGATTTCCCATTCTTAAAAAAAAATGGTTCGTGCAAGGAGAATGCTACAAAATACGGTAATTAATTGAAATAGAAAACATATTTTTATTTCAAATCGACTTGCTTTCGTTTTGCGAGAATGTGTAAGTATTCTCCCTAAACGAACCTTACAAAACCATTCGTTTCGGGACGGATTCGAATGGTTGTGAATTGTGAATAGCAGAACTTTCTCAAGAGCGATAAGCAATGAGCGAAAATTACCACACAACGAGTCCTACACGGCAGCAGAGGGCCTAGCACGAATGTTTTTGACATATAGTAACGTAACGTAAAATTTTACTTTAATTATTATACTCGTTTCGCACATAATATCTAATTGAATTGGATACTATTTTCATATTTTTGTATGATACGGATTGTGTATGTCGCATAACATTTTTAATTCTTTATATTCAAAATTCACTTACGTTTACGATACTGTAACGTTACTATACGTCAAAACATTAGTGCTAGGTCCTCAGTAAGATCAAACATTGCGGTGGTCCTGGACCAAAAGGACCAAAGGACCTGGCTGCCCCCAGACCATATAGTACAAATAGATAAATGGAAACAGAAAAACGGCCCTTAGTCTTACCTAGTACAGAAGCCCAGCGCAGTGGCTCTAACTCGCACACCATTCCCAGCATTATGCTGAGCGATGGCCGTTTTGCACGGATGCGACGCATATCTTCCTAACTTGTATAAGTTATTCATTTTGTTTTTCTGGATGCGGCATGTATGGCGTAAATAAACTCTATTCTTTCCATCATCGCTCTCAGATATCATTTCAATGTGAAGTCCTCACAGGCACTTCGAACGCCTGATGGAATATTAACATTAAATTCGCTCGCTCGGGTTTTGTTATAAGCTACTTTGATGGCAACTTTCAGTTGAGAGTGGCTTGCTGCGTTACACCAAAATACGCTCGCTGGCAACCAGTCTTATCCGGTCACTGGATGGGATATAAAATAGGCAGTCCCAATATTCAAATAGGTACTGTCACCCCTGTTCCCTACATTTCGACGAGTTAAGTTAAAGTACGAGAATTATCCCTACTTGCCAACATCGTATTTACCATAACATCTTACCTTTAATTGTGTAACGATTCTCTGCGCCTCCCATAGTTGTTGATCTCTAGCTGGCGTGATGAAACCCGCGTGCATTTCAGCGTGAATCTGATTCAGTAAGGACTCCTGCTTGCGAAGTTCCAAGCTGATCTCTGGGGCTGTTTCTGGGAAGTCTGGAGGAATTGATGCTAGTGGTGGGACATATCTGTAAGTAAAAGAAACTGGAATAAGTTTATGATCTTGCAATTTTCCCATTAAAAAAAAAAAATTAAAAACACTAGGAATTTCTCCTGGACCGTGGGTGCGTTTACAAACATACAAACTGACATACACAAACAGCCAGACCCGGAACAACTATCTGTGCGGGAATCGAACTCGCGACACGCAGCCCGGCAGCCAATCGCCCAACCACACAGTGTCGTATTAGAGCGAACTTAAAAAAAATATTATGGTGCTTTATATTTATGATACGGATCTCAGCTCAAAATTACGCTTGTCCAGCGAATTTAGTACTAATTATTATTATATGTTTTCTTTTATTTAGTCTTGGTTTGGATCAGGCAGTGACCTTATGTTTGTTTCTGTTATTACGACCTTGACGCCACGGATTTTAAATCTCGTCGTCTTAAACCTAGCAGAGCGCATTGGATTTGTGTCAATGTCTTGACATTTAGAGCTTGAGTGATTTTTTTTTAATTTAATATGGGTTTGCTCTGGACTCTAGTCTAGGTCATAGATGACAGAGACAAAGTCGACGATGGAGCGAGCTTACCCAGAAGAAGCCTGTTCACTCTAATTAGGGTTGTATGCGTTCGGAAACACAGACGCAGGCGGAGAGTTCCACTCCTTTGCTGTGCGCATGAATGTAGGCTGAGAGATACAATCAAGTGCGTAACTGGGCTAGCTCTTTTTTTATGGATTGGAAATCATCAAATGACTTCTTCCGCTCTGGGTGGAGCGAAAGGGCGTGTCAGACTCTTACTGACCCATCCGTGTTCTTTTTAAGCCCTTCACGTTCCAGGGTCGCGGTGACTCTTTCGAACAAATTCTTGTACCCTGGCAGGCTCTGGCCCCAGCGGGCCCCGACTTCTATGCTGACATCTTTTTGAGGCGCGCGTGGAACACAACGAACTGGGCTAGCTCTTACGAATCGATTATTAAAATTGTACTAGTTGTCAAATACATACTTATTCAACTGGACGTCAGGGAAGAGTTTGTCTGCCTTGGAGATGAGGTAGGTGAGTAGATTTAGCGACATGTTGAGTGCAGGACCCATTGCAGTCGCTATCGTTTGAATGTTCGCGTGGTTCGCCTGGAATTTGAGAAAACATGTTTGAGTATGAATAACAATCAATCTTCGATTAAGTTAGTTCATGATCATTTTCTGGCAACGTCTGCCGAGTGAAACCTTTTGTTAAGTATAAAAATAATTTATAATACTTTTTTATCTGTATTCTCCAAAGATAAGCAAAAAAAGGTGTAAGAATTCTTAGATACCTGTTCGTTAGCCACGACGCAGGCAAAGTGCATCGTGAGCCAGCCCAGCAAACTGTAGTTAGGCGGCGGCAGCTTGGCTATGAGAGACAACATGGTTGCTTCGCGCTGCGGCTCGGCGATCGCTGTTGCTTGTTCGAACTGGCCGTGGAGCTCTTGAGTTAGGATAGAGTCCGGGAGTTCACTGGAATTTGGGAATACTATCGTTTAGAATTTAAACCCCATTTTTGAGTTCATATGAAACTAGAATAATTATGCATGATCCAGTTTTTAAGAGTCTCAAATACATTTATGTAATGTATTTATTTTTTTTCCTATCGACTTTTTGGTAAGTTCGACAATTGTAATGCGTTTAAAAGTTTGACAATCGTATTATTCGAGTTCTGCTAGTATTTCTCTCGATCATCAATTTACATTCCTACCAATACCTGCAGCCCATGTTGAATGAAGCCTCTTAGTAACTCTTAGGTAAGTTACAAGTATTTAGTCACACACTGGATCCCTGCTACACGACTAGGTGTACAATTTTATCCACGCTGAAAATGTCCCCTTTATTGAGGGTGCTAACTATTTGTTTGACCCGAAACAACATGTGTGAATCCCAAACAAATATTATGTTCCCCTGCCGCAATTAAACCTAATACTGCGTGAACCATCCCTTCAAAGCCGTTAACAGCGAATTGATCAAATATGAACAACTCCAAAGTATTTGGCCACCTGCATTTTGAAAGACCGTAATTAAAAACAAAAACTGGTCAAGTGCAAGTTGGACTTGCACACGAAGGGTTCCATACCATGAGCCGAAAAATACATGTTTCTTGTATGGCTATCCCTTTTATTTTAAATTTTATTTAATTTTTATTATATTTTTTAAATTTCTACGGTTCATGAGATCCAGTCTGGTGACAGACATACAGACGGACAGTGGAGTCTTAGTAATAGGGTCTCGTTTTTACCCTTTGGGTACGGAACCCTAAAAATGAATAAATAGATAAGTGTAAAATTTTAAAACAGCATTGCTTATATTTCAGGAATCGCCAATATAATATATATTAAAATTACCATAAAGTTGGTTCAAACTGTTTAAAATCTTTTCTCTACTGTTGATCGTTAGTGTGAGTAACTTTTTCGCTTACCTAATAAAAGTTTTAAGCATAGAGCAGGCCACAGCAACATCCCAGTGATAAGGGAAGGTAGGTCCTCGATCAGTGAAGAGTTTCTTTAGCTGCTGGAGTTTGATCTTGTCGGGTTCTTGACGATAGATCTGGTTTGACTTTAGACCATGCGCCTGGAAAGGTAATAAGAACATTTATGGTAAAGGTATTTATGGTTTAGGGTAAAGGGGGTTTATTTAGGGTAATAGGGGAACATTAAAGTAAAATCGATAAAAGAGAGGTATTGCTTGACCAATATTTGGGCTGTGTTTATGTGTTAGCTATGGTATGTTAGCATTTTTTATGTTGTTGCACTTGTCTCGTAGCAAGGCGCCCTCCCAAGTTTTATGGCAAATTAGAAAAGAAAAACAGCGAACTTGCAGCGATGCATCTTTGACTGGCCTGTTGGTCGAGTGGTTAGTGACCCTGACTGCTAAACCAGAGGTCGTGGGTTCGATTCCCACCAAGGACAAATCTTTGTGTGATGAGCATGATCATTTGTTCTGTGTCTGGGTGTAATTTGTCTACAATATAATGTTTATCAGTTGTCTGGTTGCCATAGCACAGGCTCTGCCTAGTTTGGGATTGGATGACCGTGTGTGAGTTGTCCCAAGATATAGATATAGATATGCCTAGATCTCCTAAGCAGCAAAAAAATGTGATCTTCACTGAACAATGGGCAAGCAAAATCAGGTCAGCATCGATTTTATACACTCGTAAAAACAGTAAGTACAGCATCATTTGCCAAAAATACAACGTGACGGTCCATTACATAAGATCTTGAGTCATACGATTTTGCATTGTGCACGATTTGCGTTTCCCATTTCCACAATACGTGAAACTAATTGAATCAAGTTATCTTTGAAAATTGGACTGCTGTATCAAGATTTACTGTGGTTTTCAACAATGCATCAGTTTAATCGACTCACGGACCGTAGATCCTACAAACTGTAAATTTATAGGTATTTGTTTGTTTCACAATATCTTTGAATTGTATACAATCAAGAAGGAAGTCTGTTGCACTCATGATACAAATATACATACATACATAAGCACATTTTTTTTTGCTGCTAGTGTCTTTATACGTTCTGGTTACCGGATAGTCGCCGTTTAAGGTTCATACAAACATTATCTTAAAACTTTATATTAGCACCAAGTGCAATCCCATTTTGTGTCCAGGCTATAAATCTCCATCCATTTTAGGTTGGCTGGAAGAGATCGCGGAATGCGAAAAGGCCGCCCGTTGTATGTTTTTTAGTTTATAGTTTTCTTTATGGTTTTTATCTTGGTGTACAATAAAGTAAGATTAAATTGTGTGTATCATTTCTGTTATTTTGTCTTTGTTGCTGTATGTTTGTGTCTGCGTCGAATTAATATTTTCCATTCAATTCTATTCTAATTAATAAAAAATATCAGTTTTTGCTGATTGTACAGACGCCAGCTCGTCAAGCTACAACAATCTGTCAAATTTCTTTAATAGATTTCAACTTTATCGCTACAGCATTAGGTTCAAGGTGTATCGGGATAATTTGACAGTTTCGGGTAGCTTGATGTGCTGGTGTCTGTACCTATGTGAATGACAGAGAAGCGCCGGTCGTGACGTGAGTCACTTGTGGGCCGGATATTATACGACTTTTACATTATATACTACATTTTACGTCTAGACTCTAGTCTCATTATCATCATCATACCAGCCGAAAGACGTCCACTGCTGGACAAAGGCTTCACCTAAAAGGTTGGGGGTTTGCCATAATCGCCACGCAAGTCAGGCGGGTTGGCGATCGCAGTGTAGCTGTTGCAATGTACAGAGAATGCTGCTGCCCTTTCTCTGGTGAGTCCCTTAATCGCCTGTTACGACACCCACGGGAAGAGATGGGACTCTAGTCTAGTCACATATTATGTCGATTTAGTTGTGCTTCACGATTATATAGTTTCACCACCATACCAACATAAGTAACATACAATTTACCCGGCTTTACCAGGTTGTAGCCGGGTTATTACCTACTCTTCAAGTCCGGGTTTTCGGCTCCAAGTACACAGCCAAGCGTGTGAAAAGGCACTAACTATTTCTATACATATCTGTCAAGATAGATAGGTAACCATGCTGTATAGAACTGTGAAGACAAATTACTCGCGACGAAGCATTGAGTCTGTCAATCAAAATTAACGTTTGAAGTACCTAAGTGGGTCGACTACACAACCTTCGCTCGGAAATAATGAGCCGGTCTTTGGAAGCCAATACGATGTAGTCGGCTAAATCTTGTCTGCCTATATGGTCGGTTGTTTGTTATTATCGTGGTTAACCACAGCGAGTAACATATGATTAACTTATCAAAGACTGTTGCAAGTCTTTGATAAGTTAATCGTATGTTAGCAGGGCTTCCAGGAACCATAGGTTTATTTCTGAATACGTATGTACACATTTAGGTACATAAACTCACGACTTTTTCGCATGAGAGTAGGCAGAATCTCCAGAACGCCCCCTGGTTCGTTATATTACATACTCCCATTTATAAATAATGTAAAATTAAATGGTTAAAACATATAATAAGTTTGTATTAAGTTCGGTCGACTTACGAAAACATTAACTATACTTAGATCCTTGCTATAATACACGATGCAAGACGTCAAGAACCTCATTTTTTCTGATGTCGTTTAAAATGTGACGTACCTATTACATTACAACAATTGACAAGCAACGAGTTTAATGTGACAAAGTCCATAAGTGACAACGTTTTCGTGCGGTGATCGTACCTGCTCCTTTTTTAATTCGGCTAAAAATGTGAGATGGGTACCTATTTAATAATATCATACAGTCGAAAAGTAATCCTAGTTTGATCCAGCCCGTCCCTAGCTGTCCTCCCCCCTTATAAACCCTGGCTGGAGGCTTTAATATTATATTAAAGCCACCACAGGCAAGCCCGGTTAAGCAGTCGACAACCTCATAGGTTGAACTGCGAGACGCCACACACTAAAAAAGAAAAACGAAAAGTAATCAACTGTTTGTAAGGTGATTGTACCTGCAAGTAATCGATGCTGTCGCGAACAACGAGAGGCAGGCCAGTGTCGTCGTGACATCGGGAACGCTCCACCGACTGCGCTAACGGCACTCCAAATATTGGCAACGCCACTGAAACAGGAAATAATCAAGCTTGTACTTACTCAACTATGAAAAGTAAACGGGAAACTAGACAATGTTCCTCAAAATATATTTTTGTGGTCACAAGCATTTTGTATGACGGGAATACGCTTCGGCAACTACATAGGAGCTTTAGGAAAATTATTTCCAAAATATGGTGTTATTAACTTTAAACTTCTACAATTCTAACTTCAACAATATGACTAATTTTACTTCCCCATACTTTAAAAAAAAAATCTGATTTGAAAGGAACTCTTTCGTACTTCTAGATCTAGCGGTTTAGGCCGTCCGTTGTCTGTCAGTAAATGGTTTACAGAATTTATAAAGTAGACGAGAATTCCACAGCACCAGTAAATTTGCTTCCCTCAAAAATTTAAACTTTTTAACCGTCAAAGTTACAAAAGACACTCCCACAAACGCCCACTTTTTAGTGTTGCCAAAATATAACTCCTTTTTGTGTTTTGATTATTTTCACTGCTTTATTTCAAATCCGTATTCTCATGTCTAGAGGGCTCTCACTGGCTGCAAAAAAAATGCTGTACGAACTGCTGATGAGATATTCAAGACCGAATTTAAAAGGTAAAGCAATAAATCGGTTGAACCGTAAATTGGCAATCTAAATTGCAATGTGTTATCAAATTAATGGCTTGTCACTTGAAGCGTGAAATGAAACATGTGTAAGTGTAAACACGGATTTATTTATATAAAGCCAATCGTTATAGTTCTCGTATGTTACACGATAATTAATTGATCATTCACACAGCCCTAGAAAAGTCTGCTTTAAAAACATGTTTATCTATAAAACCTATTTTCGGATCGACTGACTTACAAGCATAACTATAATCCCGTAAACCACATGTACAATCATATACACGAGTTATAAAACAGATTAAAAATGTAAACCCGAACACGTCATGTCACATATCAATCAAAACATTTCCGTTGTACACGCGTCTTTTGTTTACATCCGCTATTGTAACTTTATGGTATTTTTATGAGCTCTTACTATTTAAGTGCACCGTATCATTTGTCGATTGTGCTTGACTGTACGTGGTTAAACCTAAATCGATTAGGAAAGTTTCTCTTCGTACTGCGATAAAAATAAAGATAAATATGTAGCTGTCTCAATCAAAATAAACTAAGGACAAATCAAAAGACTTACCGCCTATAGAAAACCCGTGAATAAACGGGTTCATAATTAAGAAAAATAACAAAGAACACGAGCTGAGCGTTAAGTCGTGAGATAGTAACTAACAGCAGACAAAGTGCGACATTACTCCCAAAGAATTCGTGTTTACACGCCGTGTTATCATTTACCTTGAAAAGAATGCTCTATTTAGGCATCGCAGATAATTCTCGTCTGATTATGGCTTTTCCGATAAACACGAAGGTGCAAAAATCAATTTCACCGTTGATAAAAAGGTGTGTAACAAAAAAGATATGCAACTAACTAACTGCCAGATTGGCGTGGGATTGGGCGGGTCATTTATGGCAGTGGGAGCCAGAGGATCGCTGAGAAAGGCCTAGGAAACGCTGGCGTGATGCTTACGGCCGCGGCAGGCCTTTAACCAACTGTAAAATTAGCTACCGACAGTAGCTGAAACAAATGAATTGAATTTACATAATTTTATTATTATTATTTGTTGTTGCAAGTGCAATAGAAATACACACTGAAAAATTCGGGTACGAAACCCTAAAAAGGGACTTGAAAAATTGAAATAGTAGATTGTTTTCGTATATTCAACTAATAAAGACGTGATTGTATGATTACTTATTAGACCTTCTTTCGTAATATTTAGCAGAATAATGTAAAACTAAAGTCAAACATAGACTGATGTTTATACTTTATGTGTGTGCGTCATTTTCAATCATTTGTTTCTGTAACAGTTTGATGAGGGAACAAAACTTTGTAGGCGGATTGAAAGAAAAAAAAAACTCATCTGCCTGGAATAGATTGCCAGAAACTTGGAAAAAGGTAGATTACTATTTCAGTTTACGAAAATATACGTTAAAAGCTGTATGCGAAAATACAAATGATTACCATGAGAACTCATATTAATTTTATTTTTGCGCTAGTTCTTCTAAGGATACCCACCGTTTGGAGCAAATAGAGTGTTAATTCTTCATAGATACACTTCGTCAAAGGAGAATAGAGGATGATATCTATATTTCCCTTGTTTGGGACAAATAGAGTGTAAACTCTTGATTGGTACCCTTCATCTGGGTAGAAGTTAATACATGTCTCCTAACAACTTGAACCTATGTTGACCTTGCTACCAAGACTCCGCAGAGCAGAATTAGCACCAAATAAAACCGCTTTGCACAATCCTGTGACATTAGTCCATTTAATAACGTTGATAATGTGCAACACAATGCATGCATAATCAGGCTTCGACCATCTGGTCCATCGTGTGTTAATTATTGACCTCTGTTAAATTGACAAAATCAAAAGACGAATTTTAATTCTCTTATCTAATAATATTAAACACATAAGTTTATTAGAAACTGTTTTATTTAACGTATCTGATTAGTTCTGATTAGCATCGTGTTAGATTACGACGTGAAAATTTTGTCACCATGACCATGTAAAGGATGTCATGGGCATTGCAATATAAAATGGCGGGGTAGATGTAAATAATGAAATAAATTAATATTATTTCTTACCTCCTAAAGTAAAGATCTCCTCGAAGGGAATCCCACAAGTGAAAGTAGAAGGAACTTTCGTTAACTTCTTATCTTTTTTATCTTTATCCTTTTCTTTCACTTTTTCCTTTTCTTTCTCTTTCACCTTTTCCTTGTCCTTGTCTTTGGTTTTATCTTTCTTCTCATCTTTAAGTTTCTCCTTAGATTCTAATTTGAATTTCGCTTTCTCTTCTTTTTCCTGTTTTTCAAACAATAAACTATAAAGTACTGGATATAAATATTGAACATGTGTCGCATAAAAAACGTGTTGTCAACAAAACACAGTGATACGTTACTATCAAAGTAGCACAAAATAAAAATAACACTACAATAAAATCGTGAAATTGTAAACAACACAGTGTTTACCCTATATTCAAGCAATAAGTACTTAATAACCGATGCACATCAACCACTTTACATAAAATATCAACTTTCAACACATGATCAATTAATCATGACCGATTTTGTTCACAAACCGACAACATACGACCATCTACCGATTAAAAAAATCTAACTTATTGTCAATGGTCAAATGAATAGAAACTCATTGATAAGAAAAAAAAAAACAAAAAAGAACACGTAAATCCGCGCACCTTTGAGAAAACATTGCGTAGGTGATGCATGTCGCACATTCAAGACCCAACTGAGCAAACCATGACCGTTCTGCCGCCGTTTATCCAAGGTCGGAGCTACACCTATTGAACAGTGAAATTATGCAAAACGTATCAACTGCTGAACCGCGAAAATTTAACCTTACATACAAATATTATTTTACACGTGCCTTTAACGTACAGTTACTTTCTACTATATTTTTTTGCAGAGATACTTCGGATTTAAACAAACGCACCGAGACCGGAGTGCAAGGCTACTGTGACAATAGGTGTGTCATGTCCCTTCGCAGTTTATTTGGATCCTTATGTGAAGGGAATACGGAGTATTTTCAGCAGTAAAGCATCTGAAGGTCGAGCTATGTCTCAATATTTGTCCTGGTGGTTTTGTAAGTACATATTAGTGGTTGGAAGTTCATTAATATTTGATGTTCTTTAGCACATCATATATTTCAAAATGTATTTTCTTTAAATATTTTCCTCTTTGAATAATTGTTTTCTTTTTTTTTAATTTTTGGTTCGCCTGTTTGACTCTGTTCGTTTAATCATTAATTTAGGTCCAGACAGATAAGCAAATCTGCTTAAAAGTGTGCAAAATATAAGAAAACTAGTCTGGTAATATTGCTATTTAGAAAGGTAACTCGAAAGGAATCGTGGCGTATGAAACCTTCGCTACTTCAAACAGAAACTATACAAATAGATCTAATTGGCTTTGTTACAGACTTAATGAGTAACTTCTTTATTGTAATAACTAAGGAGACTTGGTCAATGTTTCTTTGTTGTTGAATAACGGTACAGTAGGAATCTTCGTGAGATCCAACTGCAGTGAACATTTACCAGCTGTTTTTTTTTTGTCTTTGGGACAAATACTGGAGACATCGACGGCTATGTCAAATATTTCCTGGCATTTCTATACTATGCCCAGATGCAAAATACGCGCTTAGTCGTCAAGTTACAGATAAACAAGCGGCCTGCTACACGATACCATCTTAGACCTATGGTAGTCCTTGGTTAAGTTATTCATTGTAAATGCATGCGCTAGTTTTTTACCATAAGACTCGGACTGCGTTTCAAGTTGAATGATATTGCGGCACGATCGGGTGTCTGTTCACATTATACGGTAGCTTAGATGCTTACTGGTTACAGGTGGAAACGTAGCCTTACTCATAGCTGAGCCAAATAATTGATTTGACCACACAGAAAAAGCATTTCTTTTTAAGTCGGTTTTGTACTGAGCTGCCTACACACCTGTATCATTTTTCTTTCCTGTAGGTACTACGTCCGTGAATGTCGACACATTATGTGAGTAAATGAACCATGAATGTGTATTGTATGGCGTTGTGCCATACAATACAACATAATGTCCAACGTAATCATATAATCACGATCACATGAAATAGATTGCAAATGAAGCAGGAAGTATTACATCTATTTACGACTATTTCTGTTTTGAACATACTCTCTCCTTTTCGCATGGGTATTGACAGAAACTACAGGACAGGGGCGGATCCAGGATCGTCGTTTGGGAGCCTGACGACCTCGCTGAGGGTAGATTTTGGCAAATTAAACTCTAAAAACCACATAAAATTGTATTTAGATTAAATCATAATAAGCCTCCTTGGATTAATTTTCGTAATTCTTCAATGACTTTGTTAGATTGTAGATTACCAAAGATACCTGGGTCTTTTGGGGTGGCTTGAGCCCTTTACGACCCCCCTGAATCCGCCCATGCTATAGAACCCTACATGCTTAGATCCGTGTTTCAATCGACTATGACTATTTGGTAGTGTATCAATATTTCATGCATTGTGATGCAAGTGGGCAAAGTTTGTAATTGCAGCCGAGGTGAAATAAGTATCCGAGAGACTGCAATGAAAAATGCAACAACTCGTCTTTTGAGTTGAGTTTTTGTTGCACACCCACTAGATTTTTGTGGGGGCTGACGAGTAGGGGTTGCCTGCCTGCCGGTCTGCCAAATGTAACAAATTATGGTGGAGGCTGGCCGCCACACTTTTCCGCAAGAGTGCACACTTACAGTACACTTATTAATTTGCGAGCTTAAAAGCGATGGAGGTGGGAGCTAGTTGTCGAGTTAGTGAGTTGCAAACATAATTTTTAACTTAGTATTTTAATGTTGGTTATTCAAAGTCATTGCGAAAAGGCATAAAATACAGAATGCAATGTTCTACTATCATACTTCAGTTGCTTCATCCTCGTTCATATTTGGGTCACAAACACGCACCCATTGCGAGTACCGAGCACTCGACCTTTTGGGTCACCAATTAGATCAGTCATTCTATGCACTTCCTTCATTACGAAATCGAGATTTTAATTACCCTTAATTCCCTTAAAATGTAGGTATTTTAAGTAGTGCATAACTGCACAATTATTAGTAGTGCCAGTAGGTTGATTTTTTTAATTATTGGGTGACACGCGTTTGACCAAGTGACATGAAAATAAATACGCTCGAAAGAAATATATATATGGAGGTTTCCTCTACTTGATGAAAACAATAGCTACGTAATAAGTAAGCTTTTATCCATGCCTGCGTCTACGTGGTTTAATTTATGGAAAACATATTTTCTTCTACAATAAGGCAAAAAACTTTTTTTGCATAACACACTTTTTAGCATTCAAAGCAATTTGAAAGAAATTACAATCCATTGCTAGATACATTTGAAAAAATCGTCAGCACGATACAGTTATTCAGGCAATGAATATTTGATTGTGTGTTACACAATTACCCTTCAGTCTTCAGGTGTTGCAAAGTAAGCCTGCATCACTGCGTAAAAGCGTAAACAAACAAACACACACACATTTATAATATTAAGTAGGGTTTACGCACCTTGAACATACTACGCACCTTATCCTTCTCTCTCAATTTGTCACGTTTCTCTTTCTCCTTCTTCTCTCTCTCCCTCTCTTTTTCTCTTTCTTTTTCTTTCTTCTTCTCCTTTTCTTCCCTCTCTCTTTGCTTTGCTGCATCTTCTAAAACCTTTTCTTTGTCACGCGATTTCTCCCGCTTCTCCTTACTTTTTGTAGGGAATTTAAACGATTTTGTTTTCTTGGATTTCGAAGGACTTCTGGCAAAAATTGACTTATTAATTTTGGATTTACTAGTTTAAGTTTAATAGTGTATTTTCATGCAACAGTTAAATCCTGTATTTTACCCATGGTTTATTTAGTAATTTTCTTTCAGTTCTGAGCCTTGTATTATTTTTATAATGATGTTGTAGCAAGATGGTGGCTAATTTCAATATTAATTTTGATAATTGTAAGAGATAAGCTTTTGCCCGCGACTTCGTACGCGCATATACCGATCCCGTAAGAATTTCCGGAAATCCTACTGGAATATACTCCTCAATCCTACACTCCCCAAGGAACCTACATGCCAAATTTCAGCTTCACAATCACTCAGTCACCAGTAACGGAAGAGTTTTACTATGTCACCGGAAAATTGAAAACGCCGTAAGATTGTGAAATATCGCGTCGATATTGGAAACTATAGAATTTGGATGGGATTATTGTATATGCCACCGGAAAATTGCAGACTTCGTAATTGTAGATAGTAAATCTTTATTAGATTATAATTTATCGATAAATTATGAAAAAATGATTTTGATTACAATAAATCCCATCCAAATGCAATAGTTTCCAATATATCCATGTCTAATTGAGAAAAAATTGTTTCAATTTCACGCGTTATTTACAATCTTACGGTGTTTGCTATTTTTCGGTGACATATACAAAATGATTTTTTCATAGTACAGGGTGAATTTTTAAAGTGTGCGTGGATGGCCAAATCCGAAACTATGGGGAATATCTAAAACCACCGAGGAGTCTCGAGCCCGATTTGATGAAAACTAAAACTGCATTAATGGATTTTTGAAAAAATATCTGAGATAATGGAAGTCATGGGGACCCATTAGAGGCATAATGCAGGCATACAGAAATCAGTTATTTTAAGAGCATTTGTAGATAATTTTTGTTTTATTTTATGAAACTAACTTTTGCATGCAGCTTGTTGCTCACCATAGTACCTATATATTTTCACAAAACTTGCTTGCATTAGTATAAGGAAAGTACAGGAACTAGGTAGCAGCAATGTCATTGATAAGTACATTTTACTTATAAGTTTCGAGTTTGTAATGATAGATTGCACAGTTTACTTTGTGCACGCTCCCCTAAACAGAGTGTGCAAGAACTTTAGGTGTCAGCACAGGCGCGTCAATGTCAAGTATTTTAAATGTTTAAGTTTCAAATAGGCAACATTAGATGGCATAGTCAACACCGTGCACATTCGCTTTACGTTTTCAGTTCAAAAAGTTGCTTGTAAACATCTCCAGGGTCCCATTTATCACTGTACCTAATCTCATCAAAATTAGCTCAATGATTTAGGTGTGAAATCATGAAAAACAAACTCACTTTCACATTTATAATATTGGGTAGATAGGACTTGGCAACCGGTAACTATGATGACACAATAATTAGTGTGGTTGTGTGGTACACATTTAAAAAATAAAAAGTTTATTATAACTGACTTGGTATCAGTGTCCTCCTCAGGAGAGCTTTCTCCTTCAAGAGCAGCATAACCTCTATCTTTCTTCTCTTTCTTTTCTTTGCGTCTTCCTAAGAGGTCTTTCTTGCTTGGCTTTTCATGATCACCTCCGTCGCTAACTAGACAAATGAAAAAAAAAAGCTTTTAACTGGTATTTTAAAAGAATTATCTTTATAATCTGTTCACAAAGGTTACAAGGTTTTAAATATTGTAAAGTTTGTTTTTTAATATCCTATGAGACCATAGCCTACAACATATTTTGATCAAATTATTTTTATTAACCAATTTCAGACTTACTTATAATAACTAAAAGTCCATTCTGCTATTCTGTAAAAGTCGCACACAAAACATGTGTGAAGCATGCTTGAAATTAATTATGATTCCAACTTAACAAAATTTTAATAACTAGTGGTCCCACTGAACTTATACCACCTCAGAACATTTTATTGCCATTTTTTCTTTTTGTCATGTATTGTAAATGGTGTTGTATTCGAAAATATTTTTTATACATATTTTTTTTCTTAAAGTTTTCCAGTATGTTAATAGTTTTTCTGCCATTTGGGGCAAAGAAAATCCAACAATTTAAAGATCTTCAAAATCAGTCCAGCAGTTCTTGAGTTTAAAATGGTGTAACTAACCCGACTTTTGAATTAAATTAATTAAAATTAAATATTTGTTTATTTATGGCACCTAGGCCCAATTATTTGTGACATTGTTCTTAAAAACGATTGTTAGTAAACAAACAGAAACAAAAAGAAAATTGTAAGGTTAGCTGTGGGGTCTTCTGACCAGCACCTCCACAGCGTGCGACAACCAAGGTATACCATACTTTTCACTAAACATACTCAGGATTTGTTTTATATATGTCACCGGAAAATTGCCGACTCCATCAGATTGTAATAAATTTTGATTAGATTATAATTTCTCGATATATTATGAAAAAATCATTTGTATACAATAAATCCCATCCAAATTCAAGAGTTTCCAATATGTCCGTGTTATCATCATCATCTGCCTAGCCTTTTCCCAACCATATTGGGGTCAGTTTCCAGTTAAACGGGATTCAGCTGACTACCAGTATTTTAATACAAAATGTCCGTGTCTTATTTAGAAAAATATTTAAGAATTTCACGCGATATTTTTCAATTTTACGTTTGCCATTTTCTGGTGACATTTAATATAGATAAGCTGATTATGAGTTTCTGTGCAGTGTTTATTTTAGAACTTATGAAATATATTGAAAACAATGCATTCTGATATGTTTTAATTTAACTAATATTTGCCAATCAGGTTGTCTACTTAGGGGAATACTGCGACTTGTGTGTACACATGGGCACACTCATGAATACTGCAATATTTTTAATAATTTGATTGTTTCCGAATCATTTTGAAAGTTTCATGTCTTGCTACCATGAAGATGATATGGATAATATGGTTTTGCGAAGGAATACATTTACATTCCCAACACGCATACTTACAGTCACTTTCATTACTTTTCCTGCCACTTTCAGACGCGTATAAGCCTGGAAAGTCTTTTTCTACATCTGGACTCTCAAAATCCATGTTTTAAGTAGAAATAACACTTATTCTTCGTGTATTGTCATGTATTATTGTAACCCAAATTTCTTTTTGTATTTTTCGGCAAAACATGAAACCATTATTTTTTTTGTCACACAAACGTCATAATGATACAAACACACAGATAACAAATCAAATTAATTTTGTAGTGATGGGTCAGTCGAGTTATTGAACGTGAGTTACTCACTCAGATCGCAAATGATTCAAATCGAGTCAGGATTTTTACAAACCGAGTTGATTCGGAGAGAGCGCGCGGCGGTAGACGGGGGGCGCGGGGCGGCCAGCCCGCGACTCGCGAGGCCCAAGCGAGCGTCAACTGCGCCGGCAAGGCCATAACTATGCCTGAGCCAAGCGGCTTATAGGCTATGGGTCTGCAAAGTGCGCCCCCTGAGGCTTGCGCCCTTGGCAGCCGCCCACCTTGCCAACCCCTACCTAAGCTACGGTTCTGCGGCAACCGTAATACGCCTGTATTACGGTTTCACGAACCTGCTTCTATCCGGTGTTAACTCGGTCAACTCGGTGTGCGCGTAAGCAATCAAAACAGCTCAATTGGCAACTCGGCATTTGTCTTCGTACTACATTGATTTTTTGAAATACAAACATTTAATTTTGATTTGTTAAGATTAAAACCGGGTACCACTCATTTAGTGAAAGAGTAGGTATATATATTTAGCTATAACCAAAATTAGCTTTTGTTATAACTAAACTTATTCGTAATTTTTCATTACTTTTTGATAAAATCATTGAACGATGAACGACAGAACCGAGCTTTGAAATTTAGGACCCCGACAAGAAAATGTAAAGGTGGGTACTCAACTAGCCGTGTAGCATGTAATGTATCTGATACGGTATCAACTTGCAAGTGGATACGGCTCGTCCACAGTCACCGCGTATCCAGCAACGAGCTCCCGGATCCGCAGTGCTCGTGATAATAATATGTCGACAACATGGCTCAAATAATATACTAATATCTTGTGTTCGCAGTGAAACCGCCACTCGGCGGGTACTGCGCTCCACGCACGACAGCTCACAGCAGGCTCGTGCCTACGTACTCACATGATACCGTATTAGATACGTTACATGCTACACGGCTAGGTGAGTACCCACCTTTAAGTTCGAAGGGTATGTCGGTTGCTGGCTCTTGCTCCGGTCGATAAAAATCGTAAAGATGCTAAACTTGTAATTCCTCCTCTAATCCTCTGAATGTCAACGTGTCAAGTGTCAAGCAAGCGTCAAGCAAGTGTCAGATCGTCGTGAAAATGAATGTTTTGATTCCGACAGAATAAATTGGAGAAACTAAATAAAACCACAGCCCCTCATTTCCCTGATGCCCGGTATTAGAGTTTTTTTTGACTATCCTTCATTTTAAATATACAAATTAACGTAAGAAGCATAGGCACAAATACATAACAGAGTTGTTGATGACTGGATGTTCTTATTAAGACATTCTATTTATTTTTAGGCATAAAATATTTTTTATAAATGTCATGGTTCGCGGACCTCGCCGGGAAGGCGGAGAACCTCCTTAACAACCTGGATGAACAGACTGGCGAGGCTTTACGACACCACAACGTTACGAGAAAAAGGTTTGAGAATCATGGAACAGACTATAATGTCAATCATGCCAGCACTGAGACTGCTTGGTTGCCCAAGAGAAAACCTTTGCCTAGCAGTCCGAAAAAAGCTATGCCTATACCAGATACGAAAAAGGCTTTCTCACCCACCCGGAAATCTTCACCTACAATGATGCGAAATCACCAACCACGAGCACAGGTTAAAGACAATCCAGATTCCTCAAGACACAGTTCACTTAAAAAGTCTCCAACGAAGAAGTCTAGTCCAACAAGACATTACAATCTGGAACATTGTCCTAAAACTTTAGTTCGTGATGTTAAGGTGAAGAATAAGGATATAGACAGCAGTTTCTATATTGATCAGTTTACACACTCATTGAAACTAAGAAGTAAGCAGACATTTTTGCTATCCTATTATTTACAACAGTCATAACATAACAGTAAGCTATTCATAATTCAAAGGGGGAGAGTTTCAAGTCTTATTCATCAAACATGTGATTAAAATGTTCATGACAATGCTTTTAAAAAAAATGTTCGACTGTAATATATGAATATGACATTAACACTGTGTCTTTGGCTCTTTTAGGTTGACTGGACTTGTTTTGTTTATTTTTATTCAGAATGTATGAGTGCTTTTCTAAACTGTAGTGCATCAATATAATTAGTTCATCATCATCATCATCATCATATCAGCTGAAAGACATACACTGGGTTGCCATAATCACCACGCTTGGCAGGCAGGTTGGCAATCCCAGTGTAGCTGTTGCAATGCACAGAGAATGCTGCTGCCCATTCTCTGGTGAGTCCCTTAGTCGCCCCTTGCGACATCCACGGGAAGTGATGGGATGGTGCTATTCTTTTACATCCACACCTTACATGATAAGTTCTCTTATGTTAATAATTCCAGTCACCAATTTATGGTGGTAAAAGTCAAATTCTGGAGAAACATGCACATTGACATCATCAATTCCTAAAATGGACCAAAGGAGTTCAGACCACAAACAGTTTCAAGGCAAAATGTCTATGCATTAATCAACATCAATAATACTAAAATTCTCACACCATCTTATTTATTTCCATACAAATTTTTTACAGGGCATAGTCTCCCATCAGACATGGATCTACTAAGCACTGAAGAATTTACATTCAAGATGCAAAACATGGAAGTAGAGAATGCAATGCTGAAGAATGAACTGAATGTGATGAACCGTGAGGTTGCAGAACTGCTAGAAAGGCTACGCAAGACGGAGGATGGTAATGATGTAGATAGCGCAGGTAGATAACTTTTCTATAGCTTTTATTGCATGTTATGTGACTCCTATGTCTCTGTGTTACTAATGAGGTTTGGTGAGATTTTATTTAAATTTATTTATGGTACTGGCTTGTTTTGTTTTTTTCACAAAAAGTCGAGCATTTGCAGCTTATAAATAATTAGTCAATCAGATCCTAGCATAACTTTTGCTTAATTAATATTTACCATTATCTAGGCAGTAAACGAATTTTGGCTTATTATAACTTATGTTTGATTGGTAATTAATTTTATCTGGATTTCCTGCTAGTCAGTTATTTATCTAAATGGACGGTGGCAATCTTTCACATTAGTGATAAGAATACTATCGTAATTAATAACGTTATCACACCTTTCCAAACAAGTTATGTAAGCTTATGTGAAACCTCGTAAAACTCAATACCTTTTTAGACCAGCCCGGCTATTCTGATGCACTGTAAAAACTTAGCTGTAGTGAGTGAGTGTAAAGTGAACTGTCATTCCACATAGCTTAAACTATGAATGACAGCTCACATCGGGCTCACTTCCTCTAAGTTTCCATGGTGAGATGTTTACAGAATAGCACGCAATAGCATAGTGGTGATGATGATGATGACAAGTTTTACTGTAAGCTCTCTCTTTCTTGTTTTCATTCTGACAATTCATGAAAAACTCAATAAATGCTTTCGAATTGTAGAAGTAGCAGAAATCCGCATAAAACAAAACACTTCAGAGGTTCTGAATCACCATCTTACCCTAGAGAAGCAGTCGCTGACGTCACAGGTTAAAATGCTGTCAATGAGGATACAGGAACAGAAGAATGCTGAGGTGGACAAGTATAAAGAGATAAACCAAAGATTAGAAGCCGAAACTTCTATGATGAGGAGCAGGAATTTGGATTTGGAAGAGAAGTAATTACTTATTGTTGTAGTGTTTGACCCGACCGCAACTGGCCGATAAAGGACAGGAGAATAAAAAGCTTATTTCCAGCAGTAGATTGAAAGGCAATTTCATCTGTAGAGACAGATGGTCTGTCGCGTCTAAAGCGCGAAAAAAATAGTAAAAAAACGCTCATTTTATATCCAGAATATGGATGTTTTATTAAGCTTCTAAAACTAGATAATTCTAAGGTTTATTCTAATTTTTAGGTGTAAGAAACTGCAAGAAAGGACAAAAGACAGAGAAGCTATACAAACTAAACTAGAAAACGACTTGAGACACGCACAATCTACGGTCAATGACCTTCAAGCAAACTTGCAGAAAACCACGGACGAATGTAGGAGGCTAGAGAGAGATTGGGAAGCTTACAAACTGAGAGTAAAGAATATGTTACAGGCGAAGGATGCTGAGATTAAGAATTTACAAGACGGGATTCATATCAGTGAAGATACGAAGGCCTTGATTGAGCAAATGGAGCATTTGAAGTGAGCTCTTAGGTTACGTTTTTATTGAGAAAAAATATTAGCGTTCAAGTAAAACTGCGTTTCTCATCAATCATACGTTTAATCGCAATACTTCGTCCTAATACAAAGCGGTCATCGCGATATTTCGCGATCGTCGCGTTAATTTGTTCGGCAAAATAGGAACGCGCCCGCTATGGGCGCGACGACGCCGTCCGATTCGCCATACAAATGAACGCGACGATCACGTACACCCGCGATGATCGCTTTATAAAACTGTTCCGCTTCTGTACGCAGTTTTCTGGATATGAGGTCAGATAAAATAAAGGTTGACACGAACTTTTCTAGTGTCGCTTGTTTTTTCATTTGTAGTGGTGATTTGGCAAAGGTTGCGGGTATCAACTGGAGGCGAGAAGCACGGGATCTACGCTTCAGGAAGGCTTTTGTTCAGCTGTGGACGGTTTTTGGCTGAAATTATGTAAAAAATCTTTGAAAAGTGCTTTAATTAAAAACTATCTTTATAAATTATTTCAGAGAGGAACGCGACGAGCTGCAAGACGCGGTGGCAACTGTGCGCTCGGAGTGCGGCGACATGAAGCTGTACGTGCAACAAGTGGAGACGCGCCACAGCGCCGCCGAGCGAGTCGTGGCCGCGCTGCGAGACGCGCTGAGAGACGAGCGCGCCGCTAAGAACAGAGCCGAGGCGGATTGCGTCGCCGTCGCTAAGGTGAGTCATATGTTACGTGCGGCCACATGAAGCTGTACGTGCAACAAGTGGAGACGCGCCACAGCGCCGCCGAGCGAGTCGTGGCCGCGCTGCGAGACGCGCTGAGAGACGAGCGCGCCGCTAAGAACAGAGCCGAGGCGGATTGCGTCGCCGTCGCTAAGGTGAGTCATATGTTACGTGCGCTCGGAGTGGGAGTGCGGAGTGCGGCCACATGAAGCTGTACGTGCAACAAGTGGAGACGCGCCACAGCGCCGCCGAGCGAGTCGTGGCCGCGCTGCGAGACGCGCTGAGAGACGAGCGCGCCGCTAAGAACAGAGCCGAGGCGGATTGCGTCGCCGTCGCTAAGGTGAGTCATATGTTACGTGCGGCCACATGAAGCTGTACGTGCAACAAGTGGAGACGCGCCACAGCGCCGCCGAGCGAGTCGTGGCCGCGCTGCGAGACGCGCTGAGAGACGAGCGCGCCGCTAAGAACAGAGCCGAGGCGGATTGCGTCGCCGTCGCTAAGGTGAGTCATATGTTACGTGCGGCCACATGAAGCTGTACGTGCAACAAGTGGAGACGCGCCACAGCGCCGCCGAGCGAGTCGTGGCCGCGCTGCGAGACGCGCTGAGAGACGAGCGCGCCGCTAAGAACAGAGCCGAGGCGGATTGCGTCGCCGTCGCTAAGGTGAGTCATATGTTACGTGCGGCCACATGAAGCTGTACGTGCAACAAGTGGAGACGCGCCACAGCGCCGCCGAGCGAGTCGTGGCCGCGCTGCGAGACGCGCTGAGAGACGAGCGCGCCGCTAAGAACAGAGCCGAGGCGGATTGCGTCGCCGTCGCTAAGGTGAGTCATATGTTACGTGCGGCCACATGAAGCTGTACGTGCAACAAGTGGAGACGCGCCACAGCGCCGCCGAGCGAGTCGTGGCCGCGCTGCGAGACGCGCTGAGAGACGAGCGCGCCGCTAAGAACAGAGCCGAGGCGGATTGCGTCGCCGTCGCTAAGGTGAGTCATATGTTACGTGCGGCCACATGAAGCTGTACGTGCAACAAGTGGAGACGCGCCACAGCGCCGCCGAGCGAGTCGTGGCCGCGCTGCGAGACGCGCTGAGAGACGAGCGCGCCGCTAAGAACAGAGCCGAGGCGGATTGCGTCGCCGTCGCTAAGGTGAGTCATATGTTACGTGCGCTCGGAGTGGGAGTGCGGAGTGCGGCCACATGAAGCTGTACGTGCAACAAGTGGAGACGCGCCACAGCGCCGCCGAGCGAGTCGTGGCCGCGCTGCGAGACGCGCTGAGAGACGAGCACGAACTTTTTGTAAATTATTCTTCTATCCTTGTCATGCAATGGGTCGTTTGTAGGCACAAAATACTGTGACGTAACATGCGAGTGACGTCACACACGCAAATCACGTCACGCGAAGTCATAGATTTTAAAACGCTCAAAACTCCCTAATTATTTTATTGTATTCTCTCTTGTCTAGGTTTTGAGAAAGTAATAAAAAAAACAGTCATATGCCAAGCTTTTGCCCGCGACTTCGTATGCGCATATCCCGTTTTTTTCTGTTCCGTATTGCCTATAGCCTTACTCATAAATGTAGCTATCATTATATAGAGAGGATTTTCCAAATCCGACTAGTAGTTCCAGAGATTAGCGCGTTCAGACAAACAAACTGTTCAGTTTTTATATTAGTATAGATATAGATTGTGCTTACTTGCATGATGATCGGATGATTCTATATTTAAATGCAACGTTTTCTTTTCTTACAGGAAATGAAAGCCATACAAATGGAGACAGGCCAAACGATAGCCAGCTTACGAACAGCTTTACGAGACAAAGAGCACGAACTGAATCATCTCCGCGACACGTCCTCTACGGTCCAGACCACAGACTCAAGTGCGCTGAACGTCGCGGACTACGACACCATAGATAACAACAAAGTCCACTATCTGACACAAACACTCGTCCAGAGACAAACGAAGATCGACAACTTGCTGGCAGAAAATAATATGCTTAGGATACAATTGGAAAAATTGGAAGTGAGTGTGCTTTTGTTTCTTATCTTTTCACACACATAAACAGACAAAAATAATGAAACAACATACAAAAATAGGTTCCTACAGAGATTTTGTTGCAATTTCTGTGTATTCCAAAAACAGTTCAAAAATAAATCTTGGCTTGGCCCATACAACAAGGAGGATACCTGTCATTTTTGTATGAGCCAAGTCAAGGTTTCTTCAAGTTATCCTAACTTCAAAAACGACTGTACTAGCTTTGAAGAATTTTTTTTTAACATTATGTTTTTTTTTTAACTTTTTTTAGTCTAAATTCAAGTCACAACTAACACCACACCGCGAAAAAGTAGTACCGCGAAACTCGCACAGTGTGGTACATCTACAAGACAGCGAGAGTCGCCGCACTCGGGCGTACAACACGCCTTCCTCGTTGTCGGCGCTGTCGCTGCGCCTCGGCGTCATGGTGAAGCGGTACCCCTTGCTGAGGATGTTTGTTATCGGTTATATGGTACGTGTTTATCATCTACTTCGCACAAAAGTTCAGGCTTAATTCCTGAGTAAATGAGGAAATTTTAAAGATAGAGATTATTTTAATAATCGTAGAAGAATTCATTCAGGAATCTCCTTTCAAAATTGTCTTTACATAAACGGAAAATCATAGTAGTATTAAATAATATGTATTGTTTTTATAAAGATCTAGTGGCCCGCCCCGGCTTCGCCCGGATGTACATTTTTAAAATTTTCTATCATAAGAACCTTCTCCTGACAACAAAAAACACAACAAAAAAAAAATAAGCGAAATTGGACCAAGGGAAATGGGATCCACTTATATAAATATACAGCGTGAAATTTTAATGGTTGTTTTCCCGCAGCGAAATGAGTTTGTCTTGGTGATACAATCGATTTATGACAAATAATAAATTTAAAAACAAGAAATGGCAGAATAACAATATTTTAATAAACAAAACTCGAAAGCGACTTCGAACTAATAGTTATGCATCGAGATTGCTTCGCGCAAAGCGGCCGCGGTCGTTGCCCTTCGCGTTTCAACCAGCTGATAGGTACTCCTGATTTAGTGAAACACAATACCGAATAAGGTAACATAAAAGGATGCCGCACTCGATGCGCGGGGCCTCACTCACATCGTGCTTGCAGGCAAGTTAATGCCGTATCGCCGACGAAGTACTCGCGAGAGCTTATTTTGCTCTGAACATTTTTGATTCGCTTTTCACTTTGTCGGCCCGCCGCCGCTCTGCCGACAAAATGAAAAGAGCCAACTGCGCGCGGCGCGTGCGTGTGTGGAGTAGTACCTACGTCACGTCTAGTGAGTTACTATTGCTTCTCTTGCTTTCGAGTTTATGATTATATTTTTTAAATTATTTGGAAACAAAAACATATTTATTTTTAAAGGTTAACTTTATATTTCGATAGTACCACTGATGGCTAATCGTTCTGCTGCAGGAAAATAGCCATTAAAATTTCAGCGTATCAATATTATATAGATATAGAAGATTACTTCTTGAACGCAAAGAAAAATATCTAGCAAAACAGCATGTTATGTTGAAATCAAAACATCCACACTTAACATTTTAAAACACAACCCTAATTCGACTGTCACGTACCGCAAAAATCGATAAAAATACGATTTACATTATTGTAAATCGGACCGAAAGTTTGTATCAAGATAAACAAAATGCTCATTACATAAAAACTGCTGTGCCAAACTGAATATTTTTTTTACGGAAAATAGGCTGGTACCGCAGTTATTGGTGTACATACATACAAAAAAAAACAAAAAAAAAAAACCTAACGTATTGAGAACCTCCTACTTTTTTGGAAGTTGGTCAAAAAGGAACCCTTATAGGATCACTCGTGTATCGGTCCGTTTGTCACAGTCAATTTTCTCCGCATCCACTAAGCCAAATATTTTGGGGCGCTAAGAGAATTATTATAATAATAAATGTATTTTTATGTTTTGTCCGCAGGTCTGTCTACACTTCTGGGTCCTCACGGTGTTATTCACGAGCACACCGGAAGATTACGTCCCATCGTCTAGATCTTAGTCCTTAGAGGTTACAGAACACTTCTGAGTATAATTTGATTATTCCATGTATGTATTCCAGTATGAAACTAGGTAAGTTAAATTACTCGATATGAGATTCAGTTGGTGATGAAGCAATAAATGAAACAGCTTTAAGTTATAAAAATATAGAGAGTTTTTTCTTTTATAGTTGACGCGTTTTAGTACTTATGGTAATAGCGGTCATCGACCAACCGCCATTAAATTTAAAAAATAGAAATCTATTCACGGGGATATTTTTCAATACCATCCTAAGTTAGCCGATTGAAGAAAAAAGTCGTGTAGTACAGACAAGCAAGCATCAAGCTACCCGAAACTGTCAAATTTTTCCAATCAACCTTGAACCTAATGCTTCGGCGATAAAGTTGAAAATCTATTAAAGAAATTTGACAGATTGTTATTACTTGATGTGCTGGCGTCTGTACATTGACTAAATGATTTTTTTTTGGTTGTATTTTTTGCATAAATCATGTCTTTGATTTATACCCGATGTCTTGATTTTGTTTTGTTATCATCGCCTCTACGGTATAGAGGCGATGATAATCCCAGTGGGTTCAGGAAAAAAGTGTAACAGTGAAATAGTACGAAGTTCACAGGTTCTGGATTCCACTGTAATCTTCAAGACTTTTTACTTTTGATATCGATACAACTTATGATCGGGTTCCTACGAAGAGATATGAGGGAAGGTTGGCATTGACCGCTATTACCAGGATTTTAGGAAACATCTATAGACGTTAATAAAGGCTTCAAAAGCCTGATTCACTAATCATTTGTCAGTGAATATGCAGCTATATTTCATCTAATAGACTGAGATCCCAGAGCTGCCACACCTCCCTTATTTTTTCACGAACAAAATATGTGGGATAGAGTAGTGTAAGTATGTACTTTTAACATACGCATACCTGCTGGCTTAGGCCGACGTCCAATTTTTTTTTGTTATGTTTCAAAGGTATTTCAGTAGTCAAAGAGATAGTTTTGCATCCTTCCAAATCTTGGCAGACTAGCTTTCGTTATTTGCACCTATTAAATAAACTATGCCTAAACAGCCTTGTGAATAAGATCTCACTCGAGGTGGCGACCAGCTCTTAGACTTTTACAATGACTAATCAGTCGTTAAAATATTATTTAATTACTTACTAATTATTTAACAATATTCTGTAAAACATTCATACAATCAGCAGCGAGACTTAAAAAAATATTTAATCGGCCCAAGCTAGCAGGTATGCATATGCTAGAAGTACGTACTAACACTATTCTATCCCACACATTTTCTTAGTGAGATAATAAGGGAGGTCGCGCGGCTCTGGGTTCTTAGTTCATAAGCTTTTGTGATTGGTTGGCAATTGGTTGGGTTTGATAAAAGATTCAAATAAAGAAACCGTGAGGTATTTTTGTATTGCCAGTCACAACGTTCCAAATGTATTATTTTTAGAAATAAATTTCTTAATCGTAATGTATTTTAGTAGTTCTATTTCCTATTTAGCATATTGATTCGTGGTGCTAAGTGGATGTGAAAAACACATATAAAATTACTGTGTATCATAATGTAAATAAATGGACGAATCTCGCCAGTGCTTTATGAAATAATTGGCCATAATATTGTACCTAATCTGTTGTCTTTGTTTCTGTATTCATTTGTACTGTGTTGATTTAATTTTTTTGTAATTTTGATATTTATTTTCATGAAGCATATTTAATTGTTATTTTGCCGACGGGAAAATGGGCTAAATAAAGTTTTTATTCATTAATTCGCATTTTTTTTTCCTAAATTTCCGTCTGATGTTTACAAACAACATTTTGTTTATAAACTAACGTATTTATAATTCTCGATATCTTATCATCTGCCAGAAATAACAACACTGGAACAACATGAGAAATATAAACATAAATAAATGTTTTTTCCTGGATGGTGACAGACCTCGTGGTTAAAATGACAAATGGGAAACATTGTATGTTGAGCTACTCGGCTACTGACCAAGGCTTGCACCGACTGGATAGGTCCACTTAAATCTGTGTGGTTCTTTCCTCAAAGGACCATTTCAGCCACTGATCTGCATGGTCCTCACATAAAGTATTCCGAATGTGAGGACCATGTAGATCGCAATATTAGGGGTTCAATTCATTTCATGTTAGTCTGGCAGTAGAGTTCTTTATGCGGCCTAACCAAATGTCCTTACTTTGGTATTGTTCGTTTGGTAAATCGTTGAGCTCCTTAAAGTTTTAAGTTTGAGCTACACGATAACTGACAAATGCTTGTACTGTCTGGACATGTACACTCAAATCTGTGTGGCACTTTCCTCAAAAGACCACTTCAGACATAACCTAACCTACATGGTTCACATATTATTTGACCAGTAGGTACGATTGTATGGACTTAAAAATAGACTTTGACCTCTTTAGTTTGTTTCGGTGTTTCTTCTCAGGATAGTCAGCTAGGAAACACCGGCCTCATCGAGTTAAAATTACCCAAAAAGATTGACATGTAAAAGTGTTATGTTTAACCTACTTACAAAATAAATATATTTTATCATTTATTGGGGACTTCTTAGTAATCGCGGATTGTGTCAGACCCATATGGTCAAAATTACAAATGGGAAACATTGGGGACTTCTTGGTAATCGCGGATGGTGTCAGACCCACGTGGTCAAAATTACAAATGGGAAACATTGGGGACTTCTTGGTAATCGCGGATGGTGTCAGACCCACGTGGTCAAAATTACAAATGGGAAACATTGGGGACTTCTTAGTAATCGCGGATTGTGTCAGACCCACGTGGTCAAAATTACAAATGGGAAACATTGGGGACTTCGTAGTAATCGCTCAATCAACCGTCGACTCATGAAACGCTAAATTGGATAATAGCATATGAATATTACTTGTCTGCAATGCGACATTTATAATATACACTTCTGACTGTGGTTTCAAACCACTGTTACTTGTAAAAATCCTTATTCGATTATAATTTCTCGATATATTGGTAATAAATCGTTTTGTATTCCATAAATCCAAATTCAATAGCTTCCAACACTTCCGTGTCATATTTAAAAAAAATTGTTTACAATTTCACGGGATATTTTAAAATCTTCCAGGGTTGCCATTTTCCGGTGACATAAATATAAATTTTCTTGTATTCCTTACCCCATGTTTTTGGGTACAAAGAATTTTTGTATTATTTTCTTTTTGTCCTGGTAAAGTACTTCCCTTGTTACTATGGCTTCAGGTAAATATTATATGATAGGTCATAGTTACAGGAATTAGTCGAAATAACAATTTGATAAGGAAAATAAGCACAGCATTGGTAACGATAAGATTTCAGTATGATGGTATCGGCGTTTCCAATGAGTCTCAAGTTTTCTTAATAAAAACGTGCACTAATCATATTTTTTTCCGTTCTTATACGAGTTTTATTTTATTTGTTTGTCTTCACTATACGTTGTGCACATCTTTATTAAGAGTAAATATAATTTTACATACCTTCCCAAAATATTTACTTATCTTGGCAATGACATCTTTTGGGAAAAGCGAGTATTTTTGTGGTCATAATATCCATAAAACAGTGTCAATACAAACATTGAGTTTAAATAATCTTTCCATTCGTCCAGTAACTTGATGGAATATTAAAAACAGGAAAACGATCAAAAGGTGTGTTACAGAGCGATTTTGATTGATCATTGCATGACACTAAAATATATACAGACGGCAGTACATCAAACTACAAAAATCTGTCAAACTTATTTAATAGAGTTTCAACTTTATCGTAAAAGTATAAGGTTCAAGGTTTATTGGGAAAATTTGACAGTTCAACAACTGTCAAATTTTCCCAATCACCCTTGCCAATCCCAATTAACCTTGAACCTTATACGGTTCAAGGTTGATTGGGAAAATTGGACAGTTTCGGGTGGCTTGATGTGCTGGCGTTTTTACCAAAATAATATCAAAAGTTATTTATTGAAATTAGGTCGAGAGCTATAGTAGGCGCCAGATAAATGTGGAATAAAGTATATTGACCTTTCCCTAATAACTGCTCATAGGTACCTGAGCAATTAAATATGAATCGTTTTTCATTATTAGACAATGTTAAGGATCACGAGAGATGATGATTCGGGACAGTTTTGTGTCATTAATTCCGTTTTTCAAATTAACAATGTCAATAAATGTAGGTAGGTCAATGACCGATATTCCACAATTATCTGGCGCCTACTATAGAGTCAACACTTTTTGGACGTTTGTTCTATATTAAGTCCGTCCTCCAAAACGCACACTTAGCACCCCTTAGGTAGTGTTTTGGCTGAGAAGAAGTGGTGTAACAAACTCCTAATAATAGATTCTGAAGCATTTTTTATGATTATAGAAATTCCCCTGTCACTACCTAGGTACCTAGGTACTTAGGTTTTGGCTGGGAAGCAATAAAACCCCAGCAACACATCTGTCTGTAACGATACAAGAACTTAAAAAAAAGGCGCAAGTACTAATAATATTATTTACAGTTAATGCCAATGTATTTAAACAGCGAGTTCACCTTATATGAAAATGTAGGTTAATAATTGCATTGATTTGAGATCGCAGTACAGTTATCATTTACGTAAACCAGTCGAAGGAGTAGCGTGATCTCCTTTCGAAAAATGCACTGTTATGGTACCTACCTAAGAACTTGTAGTAGGTAGGTATTTATCTGCTACTAAGGTTAAGTAAGATGGTACCTAAGCATAACGAACATTGAAAAATAATTATTTTAAAAGTTTCCATTAAACTGGGCTTAAATTAATCTTCTCTTTCTCTTGAAGTTGGTAGTGTGCAGTCATATTTAGATAAATATTTTTAGGGTTTGCCATCATATTCCTAATCATTTCGAATGATCAAATCACAGTCATAGCTTGTTCTTTACTGACAGTAATCGAGGGGCCTTTTTTCGTTGGCACAGCGACTGAATCGAGTGGAGGTCCTTTAAACGGGCTTGTTGAAGTTAATATGGACCTTAAATCATCAGGGCATAGACTACCTTACATAATACCTACTTAAAATCGGTGAAACCACTTCACCATAATTTCTTCAAAAGGGTACCTATACCTTTAAAATCGATTACGCGTCCTATTTGCGGTTAAAATAACCTTAATTAATGCAGAAATAGGTAATTAGGCAAGTAATTTTACCTTTAAACTGGTAAAATTAATTACATTTAAAATCGTTTTATTCACCTTTAAATACCGATGATGAGATCACGATTATTTAAAAACAGGTGTCTGGGTACCTACCCACCCACATTATTGTGACTTTGTGTCGAGGGTCCTTAGAAGTGTTTTCAAGTGTTGTCACGTACCTATACATGACAAGCAAGCGAGTACCCTGTACGCCAAACATCGCAAATATGTGACAAAGTACGGCGAATTTGTGGCTTGGCGTCGGGGGCACGCCGATGCGTTTATACTCTGGCGTTCAAAAGGTTTACACGATTTTTAGCAGTAGTTAGAAGTCAGAAGACTGACAATCTGTCACTATAATCTTGTCAATGGGGTGTCGTGACCCGTGAAACCCAGTTACTGGCTTGTGGAGGTCTGATGGGCAGTCGTTCCACGTAGCTACTAATGTTCAGCCGGTCGATTCTGTAAACTTGTCAGGTGAGCTGTCAATCCATAATCAAGATGTCACGTGATCACGAAGTGAGCTGTCATTCCATCTTGATTATATGCATTGACCGTTCACCTCGTGATCACTTTACCCAAGCCTTCACTTCGACATATTTACAGAAACGACCGGTTGTTGCATTCGGTTATGTTGGAAGCCCACCCCGACACAGTTAGGAAAAAGGTGAGTCAAATTGCAGTGAACATCAAAATCTATACATAAATCATAGACATAGCGAGATAGACAGACAGCAGACAGACGGAGTAGATAGAGACATAACAGAATGACTGGTTACAAATGGGAATACCGAGGAAAAGCGCTACGTTTACCTTTAGAAAAAACCCGGAGAGGTCATTGTTGTTATTATCGACGCAGGGGAAACAGAAAATATAGCGCCACAGATGGTACGCCATAGGTAGGAAGTAATGAGCAATAGTGCAGTGACTTATAGATTGGCATTGTGAGGAAGCCTTTTCTCTAATTCTCACTGCTCCTATTCACTAACATATAAACCCCTTTATGACGAGACCTAGGTATTAGGAAGGTAAGCGAGGATTGAGTAAGTACCTAAATGGCGATTTAAACATAACCTAATCCTTAGTGTCGGGGTCTCCACCTCTCGGGACGCGGCCGTAGTTATAAATTTACTTGTCTTCTTATCTGCTTAGGGGTTGAATTGGCTTTCAATTCCGATACGCAGAAAAGCTAGAGAATGTCAAATATGTAGAAGAGCGAGGAATTTTGAAATAGGAGATATTTATTTAGGGTTCCGTAGTTGCACATCACAACTGCCGACTTAGAATTGTGCTTTTAGTTTAATTCTATGAATATATTATTTTAACTGAGTTGGGTGTTTTTTCAAATCTGTTGGTTGGTTATGATGTGAGTAGGTACGCCAAAAGGTACGCCAAAAAAAAAGGAATCGCCCTGCGACTCCAACGCCCGGGGCGTCTCCTTCTGTTGCGGCGGCTGGGGCGTGAGGATTGTCTCTCCCTCACGCGGCCAGCCTCCTCCTTTGCTAGCGTTACTGCTTCGCAGAAGGAGCTGGCTGCTTCCCATGCCTCCTCGCTCCTGATGGATTGAATCAGGGCCGAGTGCGAGAGGCCACCGCCACCGATCAGCTCGACGAGGACACGGTAGTGCGGAGCATCAAGCAAGGCAGACCTCCACCGATTGCTCCGCCGTGTTCTCCGGTTGATACTTACAGTGATGACAGCCGGGCGTGTCCTCCCGCCGAATTCGAAACAGGTAACTCCTGAAACAGCCGTGTCCGGTGAGTATCTACGTCAGGCGGAAGGACGCCGTGGCGCCTCTCTAGCCACTCCTCAAAGAGGGGACTAATCGCCACAATACTGGTGTGCCCAATCCTAAGCCCTAGAGATGCAGGATGATAATAAAAGCCATATTAAAGGATCAACTGCAAATAGCAAACAGAAGGTCTTGCTTTTGGTTTAATAAAAGCATACAAAGCAAACGTCTTCTATAACTCTCTGCCAGCGTCTGTGTTTCCGAACGCATACAACCCTAATATTTTCAAAATTAGAGTGAATAGGTTCATCGTCGACTTTGTCTCTGTCATCTATGACCTAGACTAGAGTCAAGAGCAAACCCATATTAAATAAACACGATTATCGTATTTTATAGAAATTCTCATGGGTAATGTCCTCCGCCCTGAAGTGAGCGAATGCGAAGGGATCGGACTCTTATTGCGTGGCAGTCGTCCCTTACCTACTAGAGATCGGATCTTTGATCGTTCACTGCTGACCATAGATTAGATGATCTGCCTATGTAGGTAAGAAAAGGACTGGCAAGAATACAAACACTTACCATGTTTATTTATTTATTTGTCAAATTTTTCACACACATTTAATAAAAAGATAAGAAGAAGGAAACAGAAAATAGGTCAAACAAATTCATTATCTACTTACTAAAGCACGATAAAACCGCTATTCTATTATAATTTGACTTGTTAGACCAACTGACGACAAACAAATTAGATTGGATTTTGATAGCGACAGCGTTAATAGAACAAAAAAAATGTGTGAGTCACCAGGATGTGTAAAAACCGGACAAGAGCGAGTCAGACTCGCGCACTGAGGGTTCCGATCGAGTCTTAATTTTTTCCAAGTATACATTAACTACGGAAGTTTATAAACTATGAAAGCGTCGTCATGGTCATTTTTTCAACCGAAAATTTAAGTTTGTAATCGTAAAAAAATATTTTTTATATGATAAAACTATAAATTCCCAATTTTCAGACTTTTTCCTGTACTTGTACTCTAAGATCTATCTTCTTGCCAAATTTCATGAATCTAGGTCAACGGGAAGTTCCCTATAAATTTTGATTCGCTTGAGAGTGTTGAAATATACGTTTTTTTTGTGGCATAAACAGCTGTATCTTTTTTTACGTCAACTTAGAATTTTGATTTTTTCACAGCTTCAAGGGACTATAGACTTGAGTATATGGTGTTAATTTCAACTTGATACCTCCACGCGTTCCCGAGATACAGGGTCTTGACAGACAGATGGACGGGCGGACGGACAACAAAGTGATCCTATAAGTGTTTCGTTTTTTCCTTTTTAGGTAACGGAACCCTAAAAATACAACCAACTTCCAAATTAAAAAAAAACACTACAAAGTATAAAAAAAACTTTAATTTCAGAAGTCGTTGTTTTTGGTTGTTTCTTCGTATTTTAACACTGAATTCCGAAATTAAAGTTATTTCGTACGTGTTTTTTTGATTTGGAAGTCGTTTGTTAGTATTTTTTTGTAAAAATGTTTTTTCTTTTTCATATTTTAGTTCTACCACACCTTATAACACCACTGGAAAGTCATAGGAAAGCAAAACACGCAATTTCGTTTACTTGGATGATATATTTTCTAATTCCTCCAGCTATTTTTATTTAAAATCAAACTAATCAACAGATTTGGATGAAATTTCTATGGTATCAATCGGAACGTATATCCATTCATATGAAAATTTTGAAACGGACAGACTGACGGAAACTAAAAGTAATCCTATAAGGGCTCCGTTTTTGCCGACTGAGGAACCCTGAAATGGTATAGAACCTTTTCCGTTATAGAACCAAATACTCGGTACTTGTTTATAATAAAAACGAATACTGATCAACTGATCCCATTTTAAATTCCAGATGCCTAAAAAATTTCTGCAACCAAACCGGTATTTCTTTAGATAACCCAAAGAATTTATGTCCGATAATTATGTATCCAGAGATGTAAAAACCAAAATGGCTGATTATAAACGAGCGTTGGACCTTATGTATTCGACGTCGCACTTTGATAAACCGGTTGCAATGTCAGAAATATAATGAAACCTTCCTTGTGAAGTTGTGTGGTCAGTATTCAGTCGCGGTTTGCGCTTCAACTGGTGAACTCGTCGCGATAATGAATAAAAAATAACTGTTGGTGCAAACCTAGCTATAGTGATACATAGTCAAATGGTCTCTTCGTAAAGTCCGTATTATATTCACCTTGAACTTAAGATTTTTTTATTGTAATATTTGTGGTTTTTCTCGTATATAAACTGTGTTCGCCATGACTTCGAGCATTTTTGTATTTTTTGCTGGTGAGTTTGTTTGATCATGTTTACTTTGTTAATGTCTAGTGGAGACTCCTAAGTATTTGATTATACTGCTATTAGTTTAGTAGTTATCTTAGATGTACGCGTTTGACAACATTGTTTACCCTTTAAAATGGTAAAAGGTCATCGTTATTGATTGTATTATATGTACATATATCTACCATCTACAGTACAATCAACATCTTTGCTTTTTGCAAGATGCTGATGTCAGTTCGTCAGTGACCAGCTTGTGCAGATGCGACATTCAAGTTTAATAAGTATTTATGACTTTCCTGCGGCAGATAATTATCCCATACTCTAGTATAAGGAAGAATGGTCTAATAGTATGTAATCAACGCCGTTATATGTCATTGCCAGAATCAACCGATATTTTTTTTATGAAAAAGGTGTGAATGTTAAACAACAAGACGTTCAAAGTGCGTTCGAATTAGATAGTAGTGACCCGGAAATAGAACTAAGGAATTGAATGAAAGATTTGACAATGAATTTGCTTAGGATCGGCGAAAGGCACCACATCTGGGACACTATTGAATCTGAAGTGACTGATATCAGAGACTAGTATAGAGTTCTATATGGTGTCGGACGTATAATAATAGCACCATCCCATCACTTCCCGTGGGTGTCGTCAGAGGCGACTAAAGGACTCACCAGAGTACGGGCCGCAGCATTCTCTGTGCATTGCAACAGCCACACTGCGATCGCCAATCTGCCTGCCAAGCGTGGCGATTTTGGCGAACTACCTCCTTTGGGGGAGGCCTATGTCCAGCAGTAGACGTCTTTCGGCTGATATGATGATGATATCAGAGACATTGACCGAAGAAGGCATAATAGTATAAAAATAAAACAAAATATCCAATTTGTAAACGAATAGTCCTCGAATATTGAGAAAAACCAAAAGTTCCGTATTATTTTGCAGTTTTAAATTTTGGAACTAGTTCCATTCTGGTTTGGCAGGTTTTAACACAAATTGTCTTCTAAACATTTTTATGATTTATATTATCATTAGGTTGGTATGCTAATGATGGCATAATTGTAAAAATGCTCAGAAGACAATTTGTAAATACTCCATCCAATAAGTACACGATCATCATCACCGTTTATCGTCTCATAAACTAGCTGATTTGCCTTTCCTTCAGCCCCTTGACAATGTCAGCGTCAAATTCTCGAAGAAAAGAGCACTGCCTGTTTGACCTTCAAAACCCAGTATCGGGGTAACATTATCACCATAATTGGTTTTGAATAAAATACTACCAGTACTTACCACCAAGTATCGGTGCAACAACCGGTCCTGCAAATAGCTTCCCAATTACTTCATAATCTTCACCAGATCCTTGGAGCCAAATAAGAACTTAGCTAGTATAAATGATCATCTGAAGGCAGGCCCTACTATGAAGTCTTAAAACGATCATGATTTCGCTCTAAGAGAGAGACGGAGCTATGCATAGCGAACAGCACTATCCCTTTTACATCATCGGAATTGGATGGCATTAGCACGTCATAGTAGGGCCACTGTATAGTTTTGTCAGTATTTCGTTAGTTTGCTTACCTATTTCTTTTGTGACTTTAGATCCTACCTTGCGGTTTTGGAAATTCAAGGTGGACGTGACCGGAATTAGTACCTACAGAATTACTTACAATAATTTAGATGCTCATGTAGTTTGACTTCGAGCGTTTTTCTTAAAACACGACTTGGAAGATATATAACGCCTTAATTGTACAGTAATGGCGAATCAATTAAGTTAGACAATAGAAACCTGTTTGCGGTTTTGTTTATCTTTTATCTATTGACGAATATAAAAAAATCTGACTACAGGTGCAACAAATAGAGAAGTAGTTACAAATGTCAAAAGTTAGTTAATCTAAAGTTTCAAATTAATAAAAAAAACAGTTGATGATTTTATCGAGATCCTCAACGGGAAAAACGACTTATGTACTCTCATAAAAAATACAACAGCAGCGCAACCTAGTCCAGCTGCATTCTTCCAGTTGTCATTTCGTCCAACTGATAAGTCTCACGTTTATTTTTTTAATTTCTTACCTACATCTCATTTGATCTTTGATGAGCTTCTTCAGCGATCATTATTATTTTTTTCGAGCAGCAATCAGCCTCATGATGTAGTTTTGTTTGTTTGTGTCATCATGGCCAGACTTCGTGAGGGCAATCTTTTCCCCTCAATTCTCGTAGCATATCATCTGGTATTGCTTATTTTGAAATACTCAGATTAAAATCTGGTTCAGCTGGTTTTTTATTCACAATGGACTATAAACATTGAAGAGAAAGATTATTAGCTTGTAATGCACGACTAATAAGGCAGGTTATCGACAGGTCAACTGGATAGCGTGTGAATGATACCGGAGATGTAGGTCTGTTAGGAAACGTAACAACACGTCGTAATAAACCCACAAATCGTCCAAACAAATTGATTCACTTTGATCAGACGGACCAGAAATATAGAGCTGATCTTGAACCCAAACGATTCATGGAACTAGTAGCCAGCCCGGCAATCACAAGGAGTCACCAAGAACTGGTAAACCCTACACAGATACACAGGTACAGATACCTATGTAGGTCAACGACATACAATGTAGAGCTGAGAAAAACTGGATGCGAAGTTGTACAGCAGCTTTACCTTATAAACTTTTTTTTACTTACGGCGCAGCAGATTTTATACATAACTTTGGAAGGAGACATATTGATTCGTCGTTAGGCGTTGATAAAACACTAATTAATTTGATAAAAGTTGATTTATTCATAGATAATCTAATTAACCCGAGACCAGGATTCGTCTTCAAAAATTAAAACCCCAGTTGATGTATTCTTACGTAGATTTGTAAGTGTAATAGGTGAAGCCCCTGACAACTAAGAAAAAAATAAGGAAAACGAACCGAATAACTTGAACAAGAAGTGTGTTTTACCTGTATTTTGATGGTATATATATTCGAATAATTAATTATAAGAAAAGAATGAAAGGTAATTTCATGCTGCTGAGACACACAAATGGATGAAAATAAAATGAGTAAAAATAAAAGGATTACTGAAAATGGCCTGATTTGTGACAGAAGAAGAGAACTTGTCGCCTAATAAAACGGGATAAGCACGGGGGATGAAAAAGACCAGCCAACTTGCAGAGGTCCCGTTAGACGCTTTCAATGTTATGGGGCACTAATAACGATTATTCTTGTATCGTGCATGTGTGCATGTGTTTTTTTTTTTTTTTTTTAAGTATGGGAAATCATCAAATGACTTCTTCCGCTCTGGGTGGAGCGGAAGGGCGTGTTAGACTCTTACTGACTAAAACCCATCCGTGTTCCTTCTAAAGCCCTTTGCGTTCCAGGGCCGCGGTGACTCTTTCGAACAAATTCCGCAACATGTGTGCATGTCTGCAAGTACACCCAATGATAATCCTCAGTTGATTCAGGACTATTGGAAAACGTAAACACAAAAGATGAGAAGTTATGAATTTGAGAGGTTTAGTGAATTGATATTAGATATATATACCGACAGTGGTAAAATGTAGGATAGATAGGAACAAAAAACGTTGCCTTGCACTAATAGTAAAAAACCTATGCACATTATGTAGCTACTTGTAACTGCACGCCGCGGTTTATTTAACATGTCAATCAAGTTACTTGCATCGGACAAATAACTGGTTTTCCCCACGGGAAACTACGCTTTTTAACAGCTTATTTATTTATACGCATGTAACAGAAATATGGTCACGCTGTATGCATTTAGGTCAGTGACATTGATGACATTATAATTGTTCGTGACTACATACATATTAATATGGAGCAGATTTATGTGTTGAACATTATGAATGATCTGATAAAATAATAAAATACAGTGATGTTAATACGATTCGTTGCCTGGGAGAATTGCATGAAATAGGTATAACTTTCCAAACTGTAGGAACTTTTACTTGCAAAAGCATTTTCCTAGCTGAATTCGCTAATCCTTTAAAGATCTTTGCGTATAAGGAATGAATCCACTAGTCACGGTCACCATTGAGGCTTGGTAGTTGTGTGCTATCTTTAGGGAAACCGTAGGTATGCCCAGCAGTTGATGTCTTGATGGAAACCATGAGCCAGCTTAGATTTAAAGAACCTACTTAGGTCAAGCATTTTAACAACCTACTGACTGAATATCAATTTTGTCCACAGCATCCTTCGCACTATGTGCATCGTCAGACATAGCCATAGACTCTCAAGTCCTACACGACGTCTTCGGAGACTACACCAACGCGCGGCGAGGGCCGGTGGCTGCCGAGTCCAACATCCAAGCTGCGGCGGTGACTGCAGCGCCTGATGGCACGCTTGTGGACCTGGACTACTGGGATGCGGATAGCTTCAACCCAGCTCCCGCGGATTATGATAAGTTCGACTGGACGTTGACTAAGGTGAGACTTTTTAATATACGGAAGTTTGCCTAACCTGATTCGTACGTGTACATGCAATCGCGGGAATTCAATGGATGCAAGAGGCACAAGGCCGGTCAATGAGGCCAACGTTCTGAAGCTACTAAGAAGTGGTGACGGGAGCGTTTTGGGGGTCTGTCTTTACGTAAAATTTGGCTTTCAAAAAGTACTGATTCTCAACCTCATTTGAATCAATGACTTTTGTAGTGGATATTTTTCGGTTGAAATGATGATATTGATGATGATGAATGAAAGCATTTTGTGATTGTAGAGTAAGGGCGTAATAGTCGCTAAATAAGGAGTTTAAAGAAAAGAAAAAAAAGTTTATTAGCGCCAAGCAAAGTTGCAGTTTGTTTTTTAACAGTGAAAACAGAATGAGTCCGTCGAGTCGTGGTCTGACTGACCACGACGCTTGGATATTGTTATTGTTTATAATCAGACAACCTTTATAAATAATTTTCCACACAATCATATCTATTTAATTAGTTGATGAGCCTACGAGTTCTACGGTCTATATTAGTTTAATCACCTCTGGGTAAACCCAATGATATTACAAGTCTAAATATGGAAAACCATAATATCTGCTTATACCTAATGTTTGATAACCTTAAAATATACGTACTTGCCCCTCTATTGTAGATAATGATTAAGATGGGTAAATCCAATATTGTTTTAATGAGAATAGCTTGAAGGACCAGAAATGCACGCGTCATTAGTTGTCCTATAATATTACATTGCTAAACGAGCATACCGGAATGTCTATATTAAATGATGAGCTAAATAGGTTTTGTTGTGCTATAAAATAAAAAACAACGACAACATGTAATGTGGCTGGCTATGGCGATAAGGAAGGACAGACGGAGTAAGGAAAGACCAAAGAATCATGTAACACAGAGAGTTTATCACAGTCTCCTTCATACTGGGGCCCTACTATGAAGTCTTAAAACGATAATGATTCCGCTCTAAGAGGGAGACGCAGCTATACACTATCCTGTTTACATCATCGGAATTGTATGGCATTAGCACGTTATAATAGGGCTGCTGTAGACGACTGTTAGGGAATTATGGCAGAAGACATTTTTTTCCCGAGTCTAAAAAAAGAGGATGAGTTTTATAAAGTTATTGTAAAGCTGAGGTTTGATCTTCAGCTCCCTTCAATATGGTGGAGCCGACTGGTCATCTCTCAGCTGCCATGGTTTATTTTAATGATTTGTTATTTGAATCGTTGTTTTTCCTACTCCGGACGCTTTTATCGTGCATTGTTTACTACATCGTTCTCACATATATGTATGTTTAATTTCAACAAGAATGATGTAACCAAAACATTGTAAAACAAAAATGATTTAAAAGATTGTCTGTGGAGTTTTTTGCACGTTCTTCTCCATACAGATCTTCGCTTTGGAACATGCAAATATTATCTTCATCGCTTTTGACTGACCAACCTTGACAATTCAAAAGTGCTTGTAAATGGTTTAATTGAAATAAATAATTTGAGTTTGAGTAATGGAAAGCGATGATGTGGTCGACGATGGTGCACGCTTGCCTAGAAGTAATCTACTCACTTTTGAATTAAAGAACCCCAGCTTTTTGCTATCAGGAAACATTGACTCCGGCAGGGAATTCCACACTGAAGCTGTACATGACAGTATTCCCAAAGCGGTTGGTCCGTATGGGTGGGATGTTCACCATGTACCGGAGGCGCAGCGCCGTTCGTCTTGTATTCGGATGATGGAACGGGTTAGGCAGAATTAAATTGTGCAATTCCAACGTACACTCCCCAAACTGTAATATAGTTTAGTCGGAACTCATCTCGAGCCCTTAAACAGCCCTAAACCGTCGGGTATCATAAACAATCATTCAATTTATTATTTCAGCGCGTCGCAGCCTCCTCAGACCAGAACTTCCTGCTATCTCCTCTGGGCCTGAAGCTGGCCCTGGCCATCCTCACAGAAGCAGCCACAGGCGTGACACAGAACGAGCTTGCGTCTGTCCTAGGCTTCGATCTGGACAGGAACCTAGTCAGGAGGAAGTTCTCCACCATCATTGAATCTTTGCAGGTAAGTCAACGGCTTTACAAGTTATATTAAGAGGGTGCAGAAAAAAAGTTATAGTACAAAAAAAACTAAACATTAAAATTGCTCTCACAGTCCCTCAAAACTTTTTACAAAGCTCTTAACAAACTGTTTAGACCTAGGAATCTTGCAAATTTGTAACAAATTTAATGAAAATCGGTTCATTTATTCCCAAGAAGTAAGGTAAGACTTGTAAAGCTTGTAAGAAACACCATGACGATTAAACCGTCTTAAAGCAGCATTCATACTGCGTATTTCAAGTTTGTTATGCCTGTGTCCTCACTCGTTAACATTGAGTTCATTGCTCTTATAATACCGCGGTATTTCAAAATGTTAATCTATTGATTAACGTTAGAACAGATTAGCGACACTAATTGATTGGTCTTATGGTACGTTTACACGGGCAATGAAAATTAATGGCCGATTGTGACGTCATAAAATATCAAGCAATTTACGGCAACGCCAGCACGCTTCAATTTGCCGAAATGTTTTGCAATGACAATTTAACATTATATTTGCGATATGGAGAAACTCCAAAAAACTGTGCGATACGCGAGTAATTTAGATTAAAAATAAAACAAAATATAGAGATAAGTAATATGGAATATATGGAGCAATTAGAAACAATATAGGCGAAAAAATCGCCGCATTTTGTTGAAGTTGCTCCCACATTGTTCCACCAAGTGCTCCAGATTGATCCATGCGTGTTGTCGAGCAATACCTACTTGTTCAAAAAATCGCATCATTACGTTAGTTTTAATCTTTTGCTACGATAGTTTTGTTTTTTTTTGCGCTGAAGTTTTTAGAGTCTTGCATGATGCTTGCATGCTTGCTTTAGGCCTAACTCTTGACCTAAACAGACATATTACATTCATACACTTTCTTCTTAGCGTGTCGGTGGCAAAGACACTTATCAAATTTTATGCTTGGCCCAGTACTCAGTACTAAAAACTTTAATGCTCTGCTCACCCTCATTTCTAACTTGGGTCGTAAATGTGCATAAAGACCTATATTTAAATAATATAATAATCTACAAGGTTTGAAGTGACTGTCCTGTTTACTGGCCAAAATGTACAAGCCGTCCTACCGTTTGATCATCGAATGTTTTGGGTGAGTATGAGTGATTTGGTAATTTATAATGTTGATAATAAGCCCAAAGAAAAACTGGGTGTATGAAAGGATAGGATGTTAATAATAGCGACATGGTTGATAGGAAAATAATGGATGAATAAAACGTGTTGCGCCGCCGACTCCAAACAGCAGCCTGCAGGGGCAGGAAAGTGATGACGCGCGAAAGCAATTCACCTTTTTAATTGACAAAATTACCGTCCACGTATGTTCAATAATCAAGCAAATCATAACAATCGGTTAACAATTCACTTCAATAGCTTTCCAAGATAAAGTTAATAGTTCTCTTGTACTAATTTAAAAAATATTGAGTATCGCCTCCTGAAAACAATTAAATATATGTACTTAGCTATTAATGTTAACAACATTAATAGCTACATACACAACACACACACACACACACACACACATACATACACACACATATATTGAATTGTTTTCTTTTTTTAATTGTATATATTTAATTGTTTTTTTTAGAACGAATGCTGATGAAACTGTTTTTATGGAAAAATATATTCTTAGAAATAAGACCAGAAATTAGTTTTTAAAAAATCATTTTAAAAATACCTAAGTATAGGAAATGATTCAAATAAACAAATCAAACTGACAATTTAATACCAAGAACCAAATAACAAATTAATTAAACGAAAAAAATACATTCCTAACAGAAATAACAAATTATGGCATAAACAATGACACAATAATTTAAAAATGCAACCGACAGAGAGATCTGAGACAAAAAAAAATTTTTTTTTTTGCTCGTTGAACACTTCCAGTTCAGCACAAATTAAATTAAGGCCCCCAGCCAGACCCTACAAAGCTCGCTAGGGGCATCCCTTGTGGGTTACGACGGCCCTCGGCTTTGCGGCGTCATTTCGGGTGGACAGCAAGGGACAGGCTGGGTCATATCGTTATTATTTTGGGACGAATTTAAAACTACTGGCTCAGCGACGCGGGCTGGTTTGGTAATCAAAGTTGTGAGGGTTATTACTGGGACATCGCGACGGGCCTCGGCGGCGAGGCCGGAAAACGGAACGCGGTCTGTATTTGTTTTTAAGAAGCGTGCTTTTGTTTGTGCTATTTTTTTCACTACAGCTTTCTTGCATCTGTGTGATGGTGTCGTCGGGTTCGACGAGGGTATGCCGTGGTCGGCGAATCCTACTGATCTGAGAAGGAGCGTATCGGGTAGCCGATGCGTTAAGTGGGTTTTGGTGTTTTGATGCAGTTTCGATGAAAAGTTGGGATAGACGTTTCATAAACTGTTTAACTGTCGGGATTTTAAGATCGACATGGAGTCGTTCGTTCCTAATGAACCACGGGGCGCCCGTGGCCTTTCGGAGAAACCGGTTTTGAAGGACTTGCATACTATGGAGCCGGTACGACTTTGCGTGCGCGAAGGTGGCATACGCATAGGTCATAATCGGGCGTAAAGCCGGTGCTAGTGTTGCACCGCCTTATACATATATAGGTCTTCCCCCTCCTCATGTCTTCCTATCTTCTACAATATAATTTACATAACTAGATTGAATTATAAAAATAGCTCTTGGATTACAGATTATAAAACAGGTAATAAAGATGCTTCTCATCACGTTTTAGTTGTTTACGTGATCATGAAATCTCTATTAGTATCTAATACTATGGGTTTGTTTGGGTAAGGCAATTTTCCACCGCTACCATACCTCGTTGCACACCGACGTCGGCTTCTAGGAAGTATTCCCGAAGACTGTATACCTCGCGGCTGTGCAGGGTCTTAGCACTTAAGAAGCCTCGATATGACAGCGTCATCACCGATGACCTACGCCGATGCATCCGATTTGCGGTAAGCAGTGTGCGCAACTGTGGACTGAAACAGAATTTGACGCCCTGAATAGAAATTCAGGGCGTCAAATTCTGTTTCAGTCCATTTGCGTACCTATGCCGAAAGTGTACATCAAAACCTATTTAGCAATGATCTCGAAACTTTATCATCTAAGGAACGCAACAGCAACATGAGATAGTTTTGAAGCTTTGACGTACTTAATGAAAATTTCCAAGTTATTTCTTGGTCTTTTTCTGAGTACGATCAAAATAGTTAGAGGAAAATATTTGGTCAGAAAAACCGGAAAAACAAACCCCGGAATTTAATCAGGTTTTCTGAAAACTATGAGTAATAATTTGTTCAAACAAGTACGGTATCTAATTACTTCGAATACTTCAATCATAGGTTATTTGCTGGTGCAAAATCGATAGTTATATAATAATAAGTATGCACAGTACGCAAGTTATTAGATTTATCGTGTATAATTTATCAGAACCAAGTACTTTATTGTTGTTTTGTTTTAATCAAAACAACAATAAAGCACTTAGTTCTCAATTGAATACACGATACATCTAATAATTGATGGACATGGAAATTAGCATTCGTTTGTATTCGGAAATGCGATGATTGCCGAGGGACATAAGAAAATAGTTGTACTGTACACAAATGGCGGAAAGAACTCATTCTGTATAACTTGGAATAAATTACTTTGGCGCGCAACACCAGAGGCGCCAGAGGAAGTGCCATGCTATTGTTGAAATGCCAAGATTTAAGAATTGATCACGTGACATTTGACAGCGTGGTGTGTCACACACATTTTTTAACGTATTGACAATCAGTCACCTTCGCACAGAGTACTACAACTATAATATTGCGCCTTCGCCACGCTACCGCTGTCAAAATGCCAATTTCTTTGTTTTCCAAGTTTAAATGTGCAAGTATTCACACTCGTAGTATTTTATACTAGGTATCTTATGCTCTTATGCTACGTTTAGGTAATGGTCTTGGAATCCCATAAATAAAGCTCTGCAAATTGCCCAAGAGCCTTCACCTGCAAGTGACGTCACATAATCGATATAATTCCATCGTAAAGTTATAGTCGGAAATTGCATGACTAGTCCAATTAACAACGATTTCCTTACTCGCACTACGAGGTAAATTTGCGAGATGCGACTATTTGTTAAATAATAACTGCATTCAGACTTAAAGGAAGTGTCGATGAGTTATTTTTTAAATCCGTGTCTGTTTATTTTTAGCACATCACGTCAGATTTTGTATTTCTAGATGATTTGACATTAAGTACCAGTAGTTCTCTGTGATCAGAACCTATATATTGAACCGCGAAGGTTATGACAGCATAATAAGGGCGCAGACACTGGCGTCGCCGGCTTTATGTTTCCCTTTACTGATCCTGTTACTAAATTTGTTACCATAGCTGATGCTGGTCATCAGATCTATGGATTGAAGTTCAATGCTTGTGCTATAAAAGCTTCATCCCGGGATATCGTTCCTGTGACTTAACCACAGTAACTGTGTTGCTCTGAGATAAAAAAATAGCCTATGGCTGTCAGCAAAGGTGTAACTATCTTACAGTTAAATATTGTTTGTTCCCTGATTAAAACTTCCAAAGACTTCCTTTTACAAATATACACACAAACAATTTCTCTTCTTCCTTACACTATTTATGTTCCGGTTAAAAAAATGCGAGTATCGATCACAAGATCTTAAAACTGCTACCGCCCTTGCTGCAAAGGAAAAAGAAATTACACTTACTACTATTTATTAAATGGAACATTGTACTGATGAAAGAATCATCCATTTCCAGAAAGAGTCACCACAATATATCCTGAACCTCGGCAGCAGGATCTACATCGGTGACAACGCCCAACCCCGCCAGAGGTTTGCAGCCATTGCGCAGGAGTTCTACAAGACTGAGCTGAAGACCGTCAACTTCCATAACCCTGCGGTCGCTTCGAAGGAGATCAACACTTGGGTCTCCAATATTACTCAGGGACGCATTCCTAGCTTGGTTGATGAAGGTTAGTATTCGCGAAATCAGAGTGTATAGAGGGTTCGGAAAGATTCGAGTGGTGACAGACAGATAATTAAATACATAAGTATAAAAGAACGACGAACAGGTATGCATGATGAGAAGAGAAGGATCAATGAAAAGAAGTAGGAACACATAGATGGTTAGCTACAATCAAATTGGAGATTCGGAAAAGATTTTTCTATTTCTTATCTAAGCACAAGCATTAGTCAAGATTGACTATGTGTGTTCTGGTGAATGCCCTGTCAGATGCTCTTGTGTAACACAATGTACAGGATGTCATTACTCACATTAAGGTGTCACTTACGATGTGTATTTGGTTAGTATAAATGTAATTGAATAATGACCTTACATTCATACCTTTGTGAATGTGTTTACCAACTATGGCTCAAATTAGGAAAATACGTGTAAACGGCTTTGTGTCATTTAGACTGTCTGAGTGCACATTTATTCATTCGGTTTGAATACGTAGCGGATGTAGGAGATACAATAGCATCATTTACATTATTTTGAATGGAAGTGGTTTTATCTAAGCTAATCATATTCAGCTTTTGGTTTACCCCAGGCTTCTAAAAGCCTGTGTTTAAATTGACTGTTGTTATTGGATCAACCAATCACAGCTAACATCAGAGGGAAACCGTTTTAGATAGCAATTTTGTGATGATCACTATGTATAACACTCTGTGTTAGTAGGAAAATTAAATGAAATTGATAACAGTAACGTACCAGTACATGTTTTTGTGCTAAAAGCAGTTATTGGCAGGTATAAGTTACTGCCATAGGTGGACCAAATGTATGAACAAAGCAAAAATACTACCTACATAAGAATACTTGAGGCTCCCTTTAGCTCTGGTCTACTGACCTAAAGAGAGCCTCATGTATTCTTGTGGAAAAAACGCGATTGTATGTTTGGATTGGATCTTTAATTTTATATTAATAACTGAAAATGGCAAGCAAGATGGGCTCACGGTGAACGATGTTTGTTACGTAATAGTTATCGTCAATCGCGGGTCTCCGTTCCTTAGTTGAGTTCATCATCTGTCCAGATCTAAACTAACATTGTTACCTATATTATAATTACTTTTAATTCTATTCCTAATCTTTTCTTCTTCTACCCAGATGACGTTTCCAATATGGTGGTCCTAGTCCTCAACACCCTGTACTTCAAGGGTAGCTGGCGTCACCAGTTCGCTCCCAACGAGACCAAGACTGCTCCGTTCTACGTATCGCCCAAGATCCAGAAGACCATTCCATTCATGAACGTCAATGATAAGTTCTACTACACCGAGTCCACGAAGTACGATGCTAAGATCTTGAGGATGCCTTACATGGTGAGTTTTAATCGTAGCTTTTGGAATAGCATTATCAGTTTATACTGTTTCCACTGCTGGGACATGGGCAGTGGCAGCCTCTCTGTGGAAGAAAGAGGATGCAATAAGGATGGATCTTTAGATATGTACGGTATATCATTTAAAAAATACTGCAAAACATTTAACCTGCTTTGTTTAAGTTTAAAATGTTAAAAGTGGTACAAAGCTAATCGCCCGTCGCTCAAGAGCACTCGCTTAAAGCCGAGCGACAAAACTGTCGAAACTATACGCTCGCTGCTTACAAACTCGTATCCAGTTGCTTGCTTTACCCGCTTCTCGCTGATGGTATTATAACTCATTTTTTTTCATTCTTTTTGCAGGGTAACAAATACGCGATGTACATAATAGTGCCCAACTCCCTGACGGGTCTACCGCGCGTGCTCGGCGACCTCAGTGACCTTCGCCTGGAGCTGAACAACCTCAGAGAGTACCTGGTGGACGTTACTCTGCCCAAGTTCAAGTTTGACTATACTTCGCAGTTGGATGGCGTTTTGAGAGAGGTAAGCAGTAGCCTAAGTTATAAAATAGAAGACCAGAGCATTAATATTTCGACTACATGTGTGTATAATCTACTACATGTGTGTATATATATAAAACTCTTTCGTAACTGAGTGATTGAGTGACTGACAGACAACGCACAGCCGAAACTACTGGTCGTAGGAAGCTGAAATTTGGCATGTAGGTTCCTTGGGGAGTGTAGGGGAGCACTAAGGGGATTTCCCGGAATTCCTACGAGAACGAGAGAAAACGGAATATGCACGTACGAGGCCGTGGGGAAAACCTAGTTTATTTATTAATTGCTAAAGAAGTCACTTCAGATTTTGAGAACGAAGGGAAAATCGATGTGAACGATTACAATAATGGCAATAACGATGGCTAGACTATAAAATAAAAAAACCTGTCAAGAAAAACAAGGCAGAGCATCAACCATTATATTGTTTCCCTTTTGAGCAAAATGTGATATTTTTTCAAATTACCGGTTATGCTTATTAAATCCAAATCAAAAATGGCTTGTCAATAACTGGTTATAAACGGTTTGACGAAAACCTGCTTTAATTTGATTTTGTTGTTTTTAGAAACAAGATGTTATACGTCGCAACCTAATAGCTCAATCAGCCGTTTAATTGGTTGCCTAGCGTTTTCATTTAACTGCGCCGCGACTTTCCAGCGACCTAAGTGACATCTTTGGTTCAATATCGTTTAATGACTTGCCCATGTTACTTATGTCGCTGAGTAAACGGTGCAGTTCAATGAAACAGCTAGGCTTTTAATGAAACGGCTGATTAAGCTAGTTGGCTGCGACATATAAAAAAAGTCCCAATGTTGATGTCATAAGTTATATCAGTACCAGCTTTAAGTTTTGACTTTTTGAAATATTAAGATAACGTGAACGTGTTACTATGAATTCTCTTAATCGGTATGATTATTATATATCATATTTATTAGTTTATTATTTTAGCATATATATGTATTTTATTATATATATAAGTATTATATATATTATCTGTATATTCTTTCCGAATTGTTAAAATTCAATTTTGAATCTTATTTTTATTTATTGTACACCTACTACAGTATAGTCTTTATAACCCAAAGGTTGACTGGTAGAGAATGCCTTGATGCATTAAGTCCGCCCATGTACCACTATTGTACATAAAGTTTAAATAAATAAATAAATAAATAAACCTGATTATAGTAGGCTCCAGATAATCGTGGAATATCGGTCATTGACCCACCTACATTTATTGACATTGTTAATTTGAAAAACGGAATTAATGACACAAAACTGTCCCGAATCATCATCTCTCGTGATCCTTAACATGGTCTAATAATGAAAAACGATTCATATTTAATTGTTCAGGTACCTATGAACAGTTATTAGGGAAAGGTCAATGTACTTTATTCCACATTTATCTGGCGCCTACTATAATTGATATGTTTTGTTATTAACTACGTTGAATGTGTCACGTGACTTAGAACCGCAAAGAACGAGTTTTGAGCTCTTGGAAACGTAATCGGGCTCATGAACTGGGTGATCGCAAGCACACAGTTCATGAGAATAATATTAAGTAGGTATTCTGTGACCTTTGACATTTACCTTAAGTACTTTGTAACATAAGGAAGACATACAACTCTTACATTTTTGACGTGACCACGTCTAATTAAACGATGAACGCTGGCTGCACGCACGAAAAAGCCACGTCTAATTAAACGATGACTCATTGTAACGTTACGCTCATTGTAACGTTACGATCATTTCATCAATGTTTTGTTATGACGTTGTCACGTTGAACTATCGTCCGTAAACCGTCTTTACAGACAACCAATTTTACATCACGTAAGTCAACATTTACATTTACGTTTTTCCTGAGTACAATGTGACATAAGGAAAATATGCAACTCCCAGTTACCTCCGCTTCGTGACACTTACTTTTCGAGGTATTCACGCTGTTATTTCGCCAGTGGCCACTGAATAGATGGTGAAAAACCCATATATTGTGATAGTGGTTTTCAATGGGAATTGATCATTTGCGTAAATTAATTATCTAGCCTCTTTAATCGATTTGTAATCTTCATTTCTTTGTAAAAGTCCCGGAAGAAAATACAGCTAACACTAAGCCTTCATTCACACGTACCTACCACAACTAGAACTTGTGGGCGGGCGCTAATTTGTATGAAAATTAATAGTTTAATTCACACGGACCACATTTTGCCGTCATTATCGACCGCGTGTGTGATACCGACAACATCGCAGCCACGCCGCAATCACAACGCAACCACCACCGACACCGGCCAGCCACATCGCAAACACAACCACATTTTGTGGGTACGACAACGCCACCGCAAGAAGCCGCAGCATTAATAGTTTAATTCACACGCAACTACAACTTGACCACTATTTGTCGCGACGGTGTGGTGTGGTTGTGGTACGTGTGAATTAAGTTTTACTATAAGATGTCCATTTGCCTAGTTTTTTTTCAACCGTGTTGGGGTCGCCTTCCAGTCTAATTGGATACAGATGAGTACCAGTATTGGAGCGATTGCCTCTCTGGTCTCCACCACACAGCATCCCTTGGCAAGACTGGTCAGATCTTCTGGCTTTGTGACAGATAGCCGTATTAACTGTCAAAGATTCATTATAGAAAATGCTTCAATGTCACCTAAATTATAAAAATACATCATCTGTGAAAATTTCAACTGTCTACCTGTCACGGTTCATGAGATACAGCCTGGTGACAGACAGACAGACGGACATTGAAGTCTTAGTAATAGGGTCCTGTTTTTACCCTTTGGGTACGGAACCCTAAAATAAATAGATAAAATGAGATATTTTTTTTTCTCTCTTTTAATTAATTCTTCTCTCCTTTTCAGTTGGGTGTCAGAGCAGCTTTCGAAGCAACAGCATCGTTCCCCGGCATCGCTCGTGGTCAGCTGTTGGACCAGAGACTCATGGTATCGAAGGTGCTGCAGCGCTCAGGCATCGAGGTCAACGAGCTTGGCAGTGTGGCCTATTCCGCGACTGGTACGTACACACAGCTGGATTTTACTATTCCCCTCTCAAGTTTTGCTGGAGGAAAACTGTGAAACTTGATATGATTGATTCTAAGATGTTTATGGAGTTCTGGCACAATTTTAATTTGCGACAGTACTGTAACCTCATAGTTCACAAAATTGCATAACAACAGTAAATAAATATTGATATTTATTTACTGTTGACAATATAATTTTATGTTGGCATACTGGGATGGCCCTGCCTGTTTTTTTACGAGCTCTGACAAGATTTCAATTTGCCACAAATTCACCGAATCCAACAAATCACAAATCCAACAAAATGTCATTGATTATCCCTCTAAGATGAACCCTCGGTGGACTGATGGAATTTCAGGCATTAAAGAAAGAAAAAGTGTGCCAAGTATGACGCACACCATAAGTCTCGTACAGGTTGGAAAAATAAATAAGTCCACCTAATATATCTAGCTTTTGCCCACGACTTCGTAAGCGTATTTTCCGTTCCCGTATAACCTTATAGCCTTCCTCATGATTCATGAATGTGACTATCACAGACAAAAATAATTTTCCAAACCCCACTGATTGTCCTGGACTTCGTTCAGCTTTATTATATTAGTATAGATTATAGTATAGTAGGTATACATATTGTGGTGTAGATTTAAAATGAGTTATTTTTCTAAACCCTCTTCTCCCTACAGAAATCGCCCTGGTCAACAAATTCGGCGAGGACGTAGAAGCCAACGCAGAGGTGGTAGCCAACAAGCCGTTCCTTTTCTTCATCCAGGATGAAGCCACCAGACAGCTACTCTTCACCGGCCGTGTGGCTGACCCCTCCCTGGCTGATGGAGCCTTCAAATTATAAATCGATGATGGAGAGAAGCTAAGATTAGAGAAAAACCGTGACAGTCATTTTGCTGGTAGTAAAACTTTGATGGATGATGTTTTTCATAATATTGTTATGCTCAAAATCTATAGTTATTGAAGCTTGTTACAAGAATTTAAAAAGAAAGAAAAGATGGCTTCAGACTGGTCACAGAAACTCAATTACATAATGATTCTAGATTTAAGAATGAATAAAATACGTTTACATTAATAATTTAATTTGTTAACGTTATAAATGTAAGCGGATCTTATATTTGTTACTGGTAATATGCTCACAATAATCTGAAACTAAGAAATACTTGAATAGTGCCATTTGTATGTCGTTTGTTGGATTTTAAGGAAATGTACGCAAATATACGATGATTGTGATAAACATGAGTTTTATTTAGCTATTATTTAATGGACGTGGTAAAACACAACCCGGTCCTTTTCACAGACAGGAGGCCTGTGTCCCAACTCCTAAGAGTCACACACGCCTCTTGGATTGGATTGGATTGCCAATAATTTGGCTGATTATAATAACGCTGGACGTGGAAAACGGAGAATTGGGTATGGGACGATTGGCTGAGTAAGTATTGTTATCTTCTTCTGACATGATTTCGCATACGCGACGAATAAACCCAAGTAAGCTCACTAATTCAGCCAGGTTATTTGAGAGTACCGAGAAAAAATAGATCACATGATTAAGTCTGTCACTATAAAGATAAAAGAACAAAAGTCATACCAAGCGCGATACCGCAAGCAACAGACATAACCTGGAATTGTTGTTCCACGAAGTTGTAACTTTTGATTGAGCGATCAACATTTTACTGGTCTACTAACTAATCCTGCTTAAAAAAACCCAGACAAGTGCGAGTCAGACTAGCATACCGAAGGTTCTGATCAAGTCTTGATTTTTTTCGAATAAACATTACTCATAGAATAAAGAATAAAAATAAATACTTAAATGAAATTTACATTTAAACACTATTGTTAGTAACTGAACTAAAGACGAATTAATGAGAGGACCACCCAGCCACTAGCAACAAAACGACATACTAGGGTATAAGTCTTCTCACAAATTGCCTTACTATGGTGGAGGAAGTATCGGCCGCCACAGCCTTCAGGATATAGCAGGTAAGATTGAAGGACAAACATAACTTTGTTGTTGAAAAAATGTTCTCCCATACATCAATGTACCTACGTCACGGTCAATAAAATTCTTCAACCGAAAATATAAGTTTTTAATCGCAAAAAATGTTTTTCTTGTGATAAAACTTCAAATTTCCTTACTACAAGATCTATCGGGAACACGGGAAGTACCCTATAGCTTTTGATTCCCTTGTGAGCTTCAAAATATGCGCTATAAACAAAGCATAAACGGCTTTATCTTTAGATTGCGTTGACTAAAAGTTTGAGTTTGTTTTTTTACTGCTGCAAGGGGAGCAGGCCTGAATATTTGATGTTAATTAGGTACAGCTTGATTCCTCCACGTGGTCGTGAGAAAAAGGGTCTTGACAGACGGACAGACACACAGGCTGACAACAAAGTGGTCCTTTAAGGGTTCCGTTTTTGCCGAATGTGGTTCGGAACCTTAAAAACAGAAATACAAGATTTTACTGACAAAATTGATCGTACAGAAATTGAATAAAGAATCTGCATATTAGTTTCGATCTAAGTTGTTTAGCTTATCTTACCCTCTATTGAGAACATTTCCCATTTGATGATCAAAAAGAATCTAGACAAAATCTCGTTTTAAAAATAACCAAAAAAGCCGAAAACCTGTTTCAAATAAAATATTAAATTGAACGTTAATACCCTCAGCGATAACTTGTTTTGTGTTTGAAATTAAAAGGCCGTATGTATTAGTCATGTCTTTGGTGACGTCACACGGTATCTTGCAGGTTTCAATAGGAAACCAAGTCAGTGTGTTTGTTTGACGACTGGCTTGTGGTCGTCGATCCATCGGTCAACGTCTTATACCGGTTGTGTTATTTTATTATGTAAAAAGTTGCAAAAAACTTTACAATGCGTCCAACTATAGCTGCTGGTAAGTCATTTTAAATTGTCAGAAGTAAAAATCTTAATTTAACCTTTTTTGTGATTGTAAAACCTGACATAGTGTGAAGATGTTAGTGTAGATTGTATTTGTGATTTGTCTTGACTGTAGACTATAGCATGTTGTTATCTATCATCATATTCATATACCTGTCCTTTTCTCATGTTTCTTGGAGTTGGCATAGTACGTTTTCTTCTTCTATTCCGTCTTCTTAACCCTAAGACTATCTATCACTGATACTCTTTTGCATATCATTCATCATACAATCCATCCATCTTCTCTTTGGCTCCTTCTCGGAGAGGTCCATTCTCATTTATATTCATCACGTTTTAATCGTTTTAGTTATCTACATAAATTCAAATTAAATAGATACAACTTTTAAATCAAAATTGAGATCAATTTACTATGTGTAGAATAATATACCTTGACCTTGGGCCTTTTCCTTGTTTTTCAAGTAATTAATACCTGTGTTCAAGTAAGCTAATGTTTCTTATATGGTCATTCATAGTGTATGTTGTGCATTCAACGTTTCCATTATAAAAGATTGGAGGAAATAGGTATTTAACATCTTCTGATGACCTTTATCATTATCCTTTTAAATTAAACCGGTATCCGATAGTCTATTCATTTTAGAATTGATGCAAATTAAAAAATGAGTTGGTTAAATATGTATTTGGATTTCTGAGAAATGTTTTGAATATAAATGTAGGCATATAGAGAGAAGACGAAAAGAGAAAAGAAAGATTTCGAGTAGCTATGCTAAGATGGATTGGTCATATTGAGAGGATGAATAAAAGGTGATCAAGAAAAAGTACAAGACTTGGATGCATGTGGAAGTGTTGATAAAAGATGATATACAAAGTTTAAGTTTACAAAGTTTATTTATTCATATGGCTTTAAAGGGGATGAATATGGTTTTGAGTCATAGAAATGAATGGGATAAATAAAATTTTGAGCCAACCATAAATAAATTGTGTCTAGGACAGGAAGATGATGATGATATTGCCGTTTTAGTAATTTGTAAACCTGTAAAAAAGATAAGAGAAAAACAGCTGGTGCTATGACCCTTTGTTGGTCGGAATAAACGTATCACTTTAATATAGACATTGCAGAAGCCTCAATATTTGTGTAGATCTAGCTGAGTAGGTATGAAAATAAACTATAAAATACTCTAAGTACAAAATCCATCGCAGCAATGATCCGAAGAATGAAAATGTATTGATAGTGGTTTTATTGCCTGATAATGATAAGAACTCGTTTTCTCTAAAGAAAACAAAAATGTATATGTATTTATGTAATCATTAAATAGGAATTTCAAAAACTTACAAATGAAAGCAAAAAGTCACGACCCGAAAACATGTTTATTGCCAGACAAATGAAGCTATCGTTTGTTTAGTTTATCATTTTCCTTATTTCAGTTTTAATCTTCGCATCAATCCAAAGTTTGGATTGTCTGACTGAGACTTCGACTTCACGTTTGAATTATTTCGATATTGACCTCCTTCGATATGTGGCTGAAGGGAAGACAGGCAACGTGATGGTTTCTCCAGCCAGCATCAAGTCGACGCTGGCAATGTTGTTGGAAGGTGCTCGAGGGGTTACGGCTGATGAAATACAGACTGCTCTAAGACTGACACCAAACAAAGATGACTATAGGCAACAGTTGAATATGTTCATGAAGGATTTGCAGGTAAATGAAAAAAAAAGTAAAATGTGTTAAAACCATGGCACCGGTGAAGCCTCTTGCGTTTATGGAAAGTCCCAGCAATATAATTATACCAATCCAGGCTGTCGCCTGTCGGTTCAATAAAAACAGGTTTGACATTGCAGAGTGAGCTATTTATAGAAAGGTTCTGGGTATCCCCATGCTCCAGTACCAGTACGGGAATACTCAGCAACCTTTCTAATATTTTCTCTAAATTTCTAATGTGTGAGGGTGTTTTGTGTATGTTACATGCACATACTTTGACTGGCTGTTCAAGTGGTTAGTGACCCTGACTGCTAAATCGGAGGTCGTGGATTCGATTCCCACCCAGGACAAATTTTGTGTGATGAGCATGATCGTTTGTTCTGTGTCTGGGTGTAATTTGTCTATAATATGTATGTATTTAGAAATATATAAATATGTTTATCAGTTGTCTGGTTGCCATAGCACAGGCTCTGCCTAGTTTGGGATCGGATGACCATTTGTGAGTTGTCCCAAGATATTATTATTATTATTATTATTATTATTATACACTAAACACCCTCACACATTCACATACTACACACACAATCCTACAATAATATCACTTCACAAATATAACCTTTTATTATAGATTTACCTCTCTATCAAAAATTGTAATTAAGTTAACAGTGTTATGTATATATGATGAAAATATGATCATGTTCATAGGGGTGTTAGCTTGGAGACCTGTCATACAGGTCCCGAACCTAGTTCAGACTCCAGCTCTCACAAAGGTTCTAGCATAAGGCAGAATAACACAAATAAATTTCTGTAACAATGTACTATTATGAGAGAAATAAACTATATTATTATTATATTACCAGACAAATCACGCAAAAGCTGGTGTAAAGTCTCAGAATAGTACTTATCTGAATGCTGTTGTAAATTGTTCGTGAATTAAAACTCCTGTTTACTATCAGTAAATAGAATGGATTACTTTGGTTCGAACAATGACTTGATATAATAATGTAAACGCTACATCGCTAGCAATTTCCACACCGAACAAAAACTAAGCAAGTTAAATACATCACCATGCATCGGGAATCCTTTCAAATATTTTCTAACTTGTTCAAAATCAATTCCAGGTAAACACACCGAGTGTCACCGTCCAAAACGCAAACGGTTTGTTTGTATCAAAGAAGTTGCAGCTCAACAAAGAATACGAGAAGATGGCGCGCCGCCTCTATTACTCTGAAGTCAACAATGTGGACTTTAATGATCCTAGGACCTCTGCGGACATTATCAATGGCTGGGTGAGCAGCAAGACTAAAGGACTGATTCCGGATATTATTGATCAAGGTAAGTCTTGTTGATTTAAACTTAGTTTTGGGTTCATTTTTTGAGTTTTCTTTAAATCTGATTGTAGTGGCGTTTCATTCGATTATACCTGTAAAAACAAGTGGAATTTTGGACTTGATCAAATGCAAGTCTTGTTGGTAATCATTAGCTGTTGCCCGCAACTTAGTCCGCGTCTGGTTACAATTTCATGGGTTATTTTTTCTGCGCGGAACTCTTTTTCGTTTTCTTATAACATCTGATATGCATGCATAAAGGTCCCGTCGTATTCAGTCCAGCCGTTTCGGGGTTTAGCCAGAAAAAACAAACAGACAAAAAAAATTTTAGTTGGATATTTGGTATAAAAACCATATAGACCATATTGATAAACACGTATAGATTAAAATGAAATATCTACAAGCTTAAAGACTGTGCAAAGAATCACAAAAGAACAATCAATAGAAATCGTATTTGATACACTTGTAGTGGTTCCAAAACAAAAAGAAAGAAATGACATATTAAGGAGAAAGATTATTCAAATTATATTGTTCTCATTATATTCAATTTTTTATATTCCAGCATACATCACCCCACACACGGAGCTCGTAGTGACAAACGCGCTATACTTCAAGGGCATCTGGCAACATGAGTTCGAACCTAAGCTGACGCATGCAGATTGTTTCTTCAGAGATGGAGTCTGCAGGAATGTCGCCATGATGGAGTTGGACGCGGAGCTCAACTATGCTTATGTGGACAATCTGAGAGCACATGCTTTGGAATTGCCATACCAGGTTATATAAATATTGCCTTTTTTATGGATGAGAAATCATTAAATGGCTTCGTCCGCTCTGGGTGGAGCGGAAGGGCGTGTCAGACTCTTACTGTCTACAACCCATCCGTATTCCTTCTAAAGCCCTTTCCGTTCCAGGGCCGCGGTGACTCTTTCGAACAAATTCCGCAACCCTGGCAAGATAAATATTTCCTTACCAATTAGGTCTGCTAAGATAGGGTCAAGACTATAAACTGTCTACAGGTTGTAACAGAAATTGCGCAAAATCTGCAATTTCAGAGGTTCCATAGTAAAAACTTGTTCATAATGATGAGTACAATGACCCCTTTTCAGGTTTTGCCTTTATGCAAATAAAGACCGCCAAGTAGGAAATTGTAGCAGTAGATAGATTTCACACATAACACGAAACAGATTTTAAAGGGTTCGATCATTTTATCCTCAGATTTTTCTTAATCTTATCATCTGCCTAGCCCTTTTCCCAACTATATTGGGGTCGGCTTCCATTCCATTTCATTCAGCTGAATACCAGTATTTTACGTGGAGCGGCTGCCTACCAGACCACAATCCATCAACTGGGTAACACGGTACTCCTTGGCAAGACTGGTGTCAGATTTACTGGCTTCTGACAATCCGTAACGACTGCCAAAGATCTATAAATGACAGCCGGGACCAACGGCTTAACGTGCTTTCTGAGGCATGGAGGAAACTCGGTATGTTAAGATGGTCACCCATCCACAAACCAACCTTGGCAAGCGTTGCTTAACCTTGATTGATCCGTGCGACTGATATTCTTTAGCCACGAGCGAGTTTTTATTTTTCTTAATCTGATTTGGAATAAAACCCGTAGGTAACTGAACTAAATAAGGGTAATTTACGTGGAAATTGGTTGTCATGAGAAAGGAATGTGATGCAGGCAGAGGAATGAGGAAAATATCGCTTGGACTGTTTTGAGCATTAATCCATATTCTTTTTCAACATTCATAACTGCTGGGAAAGACTATGTATGTAACTCGGGCTGGTTTCCGCAACTCCACGACTAAGCGCGTATTCTGCGTGCAGGTGGGACAAATGTGTCATTCGATCCAACCCAGCTCCCCAATGAAGGCCAGCAACGCCTTGGTGTTGGGAAGACTAAAAAAACGATGGATGAATTATGTGAAAGATGAAATGGCTTGAAAGGGGAAGACTATGAGGTACACATGAAATAAATTAAGATAAAGTCCAGAGAGAATGATGACTAATCGTTTATGATAATCATGTAAAGTAAATAGACTCTTGGACAGAAATTCCAGTAGTCATTGTCACATGAGGAATTATGCTTTCAAGGTAGTCCTCTTTGGTGTGTTTATTACTAGGTTAAGTTTAACTGATTTTATATCATGTACAAGCAAAATATGCCAGAACCTAGAGGTCACACACTTTAATTTAGAATTTGTTGTTAAAGCTGATTGTTGTTTTAGAATGTTATTTATACAACGTGTTACAGAATAAACGCAATGCATTTTTAAGGGGTCATTGTACTCATAATTATGAACAACTTTTACTATGGGCCCAACCCAGAAATCGCGAAAAAAAAAATCTGTCGAGTTATGTGCACATAAATGGGCAGTCGATTTTTTTAATTTTTTTTTTTTTGGAATTTCGGTGTTGGTCCCATAGTAAGAGTTGTTCATAATGATGAGTAGGTACAATGAACCCTTAATAGGTATTGCGTTTATTCTGTTACACGTTGTAGAAACAATTACACCAGGTTTCTCCGTAGTTGCAGTTACGCTTTAGTCACCCTGAAATTCTTGAGATAATTTATCGTTTAAAATCATGCGTTAGTCATTGAGTAACGTGACAAATTCGTATGATTAAACCCGTTTAAGTTCGATGAAATCGATTCCTGGGTCGAACAAGCTGCTCCTAGGTATTTCCGTAGGAAATTTTCTCAGGAGTATTAATACACAGAGAACGAACTCCAGAAATACGGGTGTCTTTGGTTGATTTATTATTATTAACGTGATTCAATGACCAATTCTAATTATAGGCATTCATAACAGTACTCATATTTCAGTTTTGTGTCTTACATGAAGTTAGTTTTAACTGTAGTTGATGTTCCCAAGATGAAATAAATAAATATCGTTTTTAAAATCCAAATTTTAATATGAATAGCGCGAAATTGAGTTTGTTTGTTATGCTTTCACACCTGTATGGTTGAACCGATTTCGGTGAATTTTGGTACAGGGGTAGATAAGGTAGTTTTTTTTGTTGCGAAAATTTGTATCAAAGCGAATTAACCGCGGGCTTATACAAACATAGTACTAAAATAAATTGTTTTTTTTTTCAGGGCAAACGTTACTCGATGATCCTGCTGGTACCCCAAGACCGTGACGCCGGTATAGCTCTTATCCGTGACCTGCCCTACATTGGGCTGCTGCAGATATCCAAACTGTTGCAGCCGACAGACGTCATCCTAACTATGCCCAAGTTCACTGTTGAGTACGGTGATGACCTGGTGGCAGCTTTGAAAAACGTTAGTACCTATTTATTTGTCTCAAGCTTGAGGGGATCATCGATTTGTGCCCCCTTCATGTGATGGTGCATATAAGCTTGCAAAATTATTTAAATATTTTTCCCTCACCTCGCTTCTACAATCAGCTACCCAACATCACCCTTAACTATGAGCACGGACTTCTGGAAAACACCCTGTAATCTTGTATATCTTCACCTTTTGATCACATTTTTTTAACCCATGAATAATTATTTTCTCATAATTCGTATTCTCCCAATAGGTAATTTTTATTCAAAACTGTTTCTCTCTATTCCAGATGCGCATCAACTCTCTGTTCACAACATCCGCCAACCTGTCAGGTATCTTCGAAGACCCCAGAGCCTCAGGTCAAATCAATAGCATCTTCCACAAAGTCTACATGCAAGTTGACGAGAAAGGCACAGTGGCTGCTGCAGCCAGTGCCGGGGTGGTAGTGCCTCTTATCAACAACTACATCAACCTGAGGATTGACAGACCTTTCCTCTTCTTCATTTGGGATAACGAGAAGGGAGTCGTGCTCTTTGAAGGGAAGATTGAGGAGCCCACTGAGTTTATGGATGTGAATACCAAATTTGGTAGCAATAACAATAACAACGGTGAGTTGAAATGAAAAATTTATTTTTGTAATTTAGAGCCGATTTTTCAAGTCAGGTAACTTTAACGTGAGAAATAAAAATGGCGGCTTGGCAGTTTTTGTGTAGAACATACATATTTCAAACAGCCATATATAGCCAAAAAATTATCTGACTATTCAAAAGTCGGGCTGACTTTTAGGAAACTATTTTGAATTTTATTCGCGATTTTGAAAAAATGCTCCTCTATTTTTGAATTGAGAGCTTTTTAAACTCTAGTTTAGCAAGAACTTGTCACACTTTAGCATTAGTTCGAGAAGTTCTCAACTTCAAATTCTCAATTCAGGAACCGGGTGTGACTGCTTTATAAAACACAAATGAACAGGATCAGTTGAATAAAATGTTTTGTTTTAATAAGTAATAAAGGTGTAGGTATAAGTACGCTAAGCATTTCAGGATTAAATTATAAAGAAAAATAAAATTAGGACACTTTTCAAAGCGAAAGTTTTTATTTCAGGTCAGCAAAACGTTAAACCCCAGCCGGTTCCATATCCGACTTATGATAAATGGACCCCTGACTCTTATTACGGTCAAGCAATTCCTAATCAGCAACAAGTTCCCATCCAGCCCATCGCCATCCGACCCGTCAACAGTCAACCGATCCAGGGAACCAACCAACCGATATCGGGTCAGCCGATCCAAGCGGTCGTAAGCCAACAGGTTCACAGCCAGCCGATACCACCAACCAACCAACCGATACCGTCAACCAAGCAACCGATTACGACCCCTTCAACTACGGAGCCTCCAACAACAAGTCCGCCAATTGTTAGAAAAAGTGAACCTTGGTACAAGAAATTTTCAGGTTATTTGGGTTAATTTACAAAATTATGTAGTGTAAAATAATATTAACGTTTTTTGGACGTGATTTTGAATAAAATATGTTTTATAGGACAACATTGTTTTAATTACATGGTGGTGTACGCGAAAACGTTGTGGCTAAGACAACTTTTATTTGTTAAGACATAACATAAAATCACGCCGGCTCGCCGACGGGTGCGGCGAAGATTGTTCGTACTAGAGTAGCTTTTACTGGAATAAAAAGTAGCATATTTATGGTACTATGTATCAGCGTAGTTTTCTATCAGGAAAAACTTTCGTTGTCGTGTCAGTACTTCCGGATATTACATCCTACAATCGTACAAGGTACGTTTCCGCTCAATAAAAAATAATCGTATTGTCTTAATTTTTTACTGATAACTGTAGCCCTACTATGACGTGCTAATGCCATCCAATTCCGATGATGTAAACGGGATAGTGCTATATTCGCTATATATTGCTCTGTCTCCCTCTTAGAGCGGAATTATTATCGTTTTAAGCCTTCATAGTTTCTTGACTGAGTATTTCGTGTTTCAGCAATATCACAAAAGTTTACAGTTATAAAAAAAAATATAAAAATGGCCAATCACAGACAAATGTCATTGACATGCCTGTGATCTCAATAAAATCGCAAGGCCGAATAGTTATTATTTAATTTTCAATATTTTTTCATGATTGATTGCTATCACACAAAATGACATCAATTACGTGTATGATATTGTGGCATGTTTTATGTGTATCCGGTGTTGCAACCTCGGAAATTACCTAGAAATATTTTAACAGATGCTATTAATATGGCTACCTTGATTACACCATAGAATGCAGACAAGTATTATTTATTATGGCAGAAAATGCAATAGTTATTTATGCTTTAAATTATAAAAGGTTAAGAAAATCTAACATCCTGCTTCCCCAAAGGGTAAGTCAAAGGTGCGTCTATAGTACACCCTCTATTCGCCACTGATGTTGCCAATGATGAATGATGTTGATGTTGTTGATGAAACGTCTATCCCAACGTTTCATTTAAACTGCATCGAAACACCAAAATCCCCTTATCGCATCGGCCACCCGATACGCTCCATCTCAGATTAGTAGGATTCGCCGACCGCGACATACCCTCGTCGAACCCGTCGCTGCTGCAAGCTATCCACCTCGGTGTTAGGTGTGTGGCAGTGATTCACATGTATTCAGTGATTAGATTAGGAATACTAACAATAGGAGTAAGGAATATTGTTACTAACACAATAGGTAATATGCATTAAAAAAATGTTTTATCTATACAGTTTATCTAAAAATATACAAAAATATAATACTAACAGTGAAATTAGAATAAAAATTAATCGAAAAATAAACAAGATATAACTATTTTAGACAAATATATATCTGTCTCTCTCGCGGAGACGCCGTTTTCTATGGCAGCTGTATAGGCGGCATAGTATTTGACGTCAGAATTCGTATCGGACTTCTCTTTCTAATTGTCATCTTTGAAGCTTTATAACGTCATCGCTGATGAAGGTATTTAAAAAATATTTCATAATTGTTTACTAGGGCTAATAAGTATTTCATTTTGCAAATAAAAAAAAATGCATGCATATTCCTTATTCTCTCAAAAAGATAAAGATATTATTATTATTTTGCGGATCGAACCCAGGACGTCATGCTCAGCTGCAGAGCTTGCAAACATTCGAACACATCAAGACATGTCGTGGGAAAGTTTAGAGTCTGAATGAAGAAAAAAAGAATGAATAAGGAAGGGTAGAAGCAGACCGCAGCAACTTTTTCCTTTTTCTTTTCGAGTAAATGGTTAACTCCTGAGATTTATTGTGATTAGAAGAAATATTTACAAATACATAAAAACTTATAGATACTTTATACAAGCTAGTAGAAAATATACATGCGGCGTAAAAAGGGGAGGGGAAGAACTCACAGGGCATCGAAAAGTTCGTCCACATCGCTGTCAACGGGAAAAGTGCCTAGAACACTGGCCGCATTGCCACGTTGAATGGCAATGCTGATTCAACAACAAACGGCTCAAATATGTAATTCCCAATAAGGTTGTTGTATTTGCGCCGTTTGAGATTTTGTGAACCCGCAGCAGCCGCCCCAGCACAACCCGCCGTGCTTAGAAGATGGGATGGCGCAAGGGTGTCGATTCTCCTTAGATTGTTTGGACCCGTTAATGCAACATCGGTGGCATTGATTAACAGAATCGACCGGCAGAACATCTTTCCCTGGATTCTTCTTATGTTAGTTATTAAGTAGGTGAATAAAAATTTGAAAAGGAAAACAGGTTTCCCTTCGACAACCACATGGATAAACTATTTGAGGTTTCTGACGTGCTGTGTGATTTGCTTGTTGCTTTCAATATTGTGGGCGAATATTAAAATTAACCCCATGTTTATTCATATTTGTTGCTACAAAATAATGTTACTAGGACGTAGTTATAAATATTGAAATTGGCAATTATTTTAGTTCCTAAAGAGAAACTATTAATATGCGTTTTAGGGGTCAATATATCATTTCAGACTATTAACATTAGTGCTCACAAACAGGCTTTGATATCAAAGTAGAATTTAAGCACAAACGTTCAAGTTTGCACTGACCGATTTTTTTGACGTGCAAAAAATAAAAAGCGTCTACTTTTACTCATGAAATTATAAAAACTGATCTGATGCGACGCGTTCGCTCATTTCTTCTTTCAAGTAGGTACTTCTATTTTATTTATGTTTGAACCAAAGCTATCGCGAAAAAGTGGCGTATCCTCGATTTCTGAATTACGGATTTGAAGCTGATTTTGTTCTGCGAATACTCAATTCAGAAAGGCACTTACTTTTAGCGCAGTTGCTATTTAAAAAAAATAATGTCCTCGCGATGTTTAATCCGATTAAACTTGGTTATGTCATGTTTGGTATTTTGTTAGGGAAGAAATTCCTAATATTAAAGAACCTACTAGAAAAACAGTTTTAAATCAGGTGTAAGAAACTTAACGTCGAAATTCAAATTATTTTACTAACCTAAATACTCATCAATTTAACATTGATGATCCTACTAATATTATAAACGCGAAAGTTTGTAATTATGGATGGATGTTTGTTATTCTTTCACGCAAAAACTACTGAATGGATTTTAATGAAATGGCGTAGTGGTAGATTATAGTCTGGAATAACACATAGGATACTTTTCATCCCGGGAATATTTCCCTTGGGATAATTTTCGACAATCACGCGGGCGGAGCCGCGGGCGGCAACTTGTTAAAAATAAATAAAAGCTAACATGTACCTACCACACAGACATAGTTAGGTAACAAAACAAACCAATTAGGATTCCACGAAGGGCATCGAAGTTAAAGAACGCTCCTCGACTGCAGGTAGACGAGACGGCAACCATCTTGTTTTGTTTCCCTCGACGTAAACAACACTATAAAATATAATAAGAAATGTATTCCTCGACTGAACTTTGAACCTTAAAGGTAGATTGTGGAACGAACTTGAGCGTTGTGACTTGAAAGTCGTGCATAATTCAACTTATTTACTTGATAGTAGGTCAGTTTACACAGAATTAAGTCGGAAAGCGGTTCCTAGCTACAACTTCGATAGTAGCTAGATACGAGTTAGAATACTTTTTTTACTTTGATCTCGATTGTATAGATGATCATGCTTAATGCATGATATATACAATCGAGATCAATCTATACTGACTGATTAATCACGAATTCTCAAAAACGACTCAAAATTAAATTTGGTACGGTAGTAGGTTATGAATAGGAAACGTCAGGTAAGATAAGATTTTAGGAAACTCTCCCCTTAGAGGGATTCAGTAGGTTCCCACCCCCAGGTGGGAACTGTTTGTACGAAATCTGCAAAAAATTATAAAGAGGCTTATTAGTCCTCGTAAAAATTGCAGTAACTTTCCGTGAGCCCACCAATTGAGGTGACGATGTCAGACATGATGAAGATTCTTGTCACCTTTAAAAAATAAAATCTAATTTATGGCATATCACGTGACAATGTGATAGCATGCAATATTTGAATACAACAATGCATGAAGAATCGAGACCTTATCGGATTGTGGTAAAACTTTCCGTCAATGCGTATGTGTCCCCGATTCTCGTCACGGACTAAATCTTCATTACTGTCCTCTTTGATTTTTTTCAAAAAAAGAAAACCAGTATTGTTCTCAATGTTAAACTGATTTTTTTGCCAAAAAAGCGTCGGCTCTTTCAATATTTAGTAGGATTACTATTACGCTTATTTATCAATATTAAGATAAGTTTTAACTGAGGAACAAAATATGTAGTTATCAGACGATAAAAAATCGGCCATATTTTGTCTTTGCCCGAGATTAAATGACTATGACCTATGACTTAGTTGTAGAGGGTACCAGTCAGTATGCAGTTGCTATGCACTCTGAATATTAATATGTATCTTCAGAGAGATTTCTACCTGTATTCCCGAAGGTCTGAATCCATAATACGTGAAGGTCGTCTTTACTTTATCAAATATTTCATAATTTCCTTTGGTTGCACCTTCGTGTATGTAGGTCAGTATTTGTTCAGATGTTAAGGTACATGTATGTATATGTCTATGTATATTGCTTTGATTACACCATTCAGTATCATTGCTTGCATACTGTTTGTATTTTCAAATTTTCTTGAATGTAATGGGAATTTATATACTTTCTTTTTAAGAACAATACATCTACTAACTAAGTAGGATAAATGATCACCGAAAGTAGAAAGAACTTGTTCCTAGAAATAAAAAATCTGTGGTTTTTATTGCTTCTTCGTTTTGTCTCTCATCTCATTATTTGACATTTTCATAATATACAGAACGTTCAGTTACTGTGGGTTTTATATGACCTATTTGGAGCAACCCCAATAGAAAAGATGTCCAACCTTGCTGGAGACGGAAATGCGATAATTTAGTGATTTCTCTTGGGAACAACACATTGGAGCCTGAATAATTTTGCAAGGTCAGGTTGTCCTGTGACAAAGGTCTCCTCTTATTCCCTTCACTAGTTTCGGTTCAGTATTATTCTTCTCCACTCCTTTGGCAAGTCGACCTTCCGTCTTTTTATCTGTTATCTATGTCTCTTCCCAATTTTGGGGTAACATTCCTTAACTTTTCTCTGTTTTTTTCACCACATATGACCCGTCCATCTCCATTTCAGTGTTGTTGTCTTTACTCCACATGTCCGTTTTCTTTCTATATACTTATAAACTGCAATAAGTCAATAGCCAACATAAAATTCAAAATACATTAAATATTTTCCTTCATCTCGATAATACAAGGAAAAATCGAGTTCCTATTTATTAGATTACGGTTGCACATGCAACGAACCAATCACCGTCATGCAGCATATCTGTTGTGTTGTTAAAATAATTGTTAAACAGACAACAGCCGTTTCCTAGTAACATTAGAATGCCTTCCGCAGGAAGAGGTGACAGGTGGGCAAAGCTGGGAATAATGATGACAAGAGATGTGCGAGGATGCGTAGCGAGGGATGTGTTTGTTAAGAACCAATAGAATCGCTTCATTCACCTAGTCTCACTCAGCGTTTTCATCTTTGGTGGAAACGGACCCTAACGGAGAACAGGAAATTGTGGTTCATCTTCAGAGAATATTATTAATTTCAAAATCAAAAGTTATTTATGCAAATTAGACTGAGTGCCAGCACTTTTTGAACGTCAAAGTTCTACATTAAGACAGTCTCCCAAAACGCCCGCCCGTCACCACTTCCCAGAGTTTTAGCTGGGAAGAAGGATTGGCGCAACAAACTCTCCAGCAATCTCTAGTCGGTGCTCTTATCGATGCAAGCAGATCGTAACTTTCGCGACGACAAGTTTGTCTAGCCTTTTCCCAACTATGTTGCGGTCGGCTTCCAGTCAAAGCGAATGCAGCTGAATACGAGTATTTTAAATAGAGCGGCTGCTTATCTGACCTCCACTACCCAGGAACTAGGTTATGCGATACCCCTTGGTAAGACTGTTGTTTCAATTTCTGACTTCTAACTGCAAGTAACGACTGTTAAAGATATTCAAATGACAGTCGGCACTGAAACTCGGTATGTAATGGATTGTACCATCCACGACCAACCTCGGTAAGCGTCGTTTATTATGTACTCATGAGCTTCTCATTTGATGAAAGTTGATGAACTTTCGCTTTTTTATGTTAATTATTCTTGCGCACCCTGGGAGGTCAATCCCGTTACCAAGCTTGTTTGTTATCTAGCTTATTATGGCACTAGAGCAGCTTTAAGGATGGGAAATCATCAAATGACTCCGCTCGGAGCGGAAGGGAGTGTTAGTCTTTTACTGACTATAACCCATCCGTGTTCTTCCTAATTTTCTTTGCGTTCCAGGGCTGCGGTGACTCTTTCGAATACATTCCGTAATGCTGGCAGGGCACTAGAGCAGTTAATCTCTTGATTTTGTCAAGACAAGAGAGGAATATTTATACTAGTGCAAGCAATGCAATGGACTGTTATACACAGGCCAAGTTAGTTCCCAAAACTACATAATGATCTTCTTCATCCAATTTATATGTAGTCAACGTAGCACCTTCTTCCATACATCTTATTCGCCCTCATCTTAAAAATAACCTCCTTTCTAGGATAACTATCACACAATCCGTTCATCGTTCCTCTGGCCTTCCTCTACTTCCATAACGATCCACATTCATAACTTACATAATGATATATGACCTTAATATCCATGTGGTTGGCTCAGTAAAACAGAATCTGGTAAAACTTGTTGAAAAAGAGGACATGGGGATTTTAGAACGGGTTAAAGTAATTAGACACTAATTAAATGCAGTAATTGCCTGTCCCGCCACTAGCTGTGCACGCGCAGAATTAAGATTAACTGAGTCTCGAATAGTCTCGACGGGTACAGAAAGATGAGGTTGCAGTTGAGATGTATACCTGCTAGGGCTGTGGAATTGTTCGAAAGAGTTAGTTCGTCCCTGAAATGCAAAGGGCATTTGAAGGAACACGGGTGGGTTGTAGTCCTTAAGAGTCTGACACTACCTCCCAGTCCGCTTAGAGCAGGAGAAGTCATTTGATGATTTCCATTCACAAACAACAAAAGAAATTTTTCAATTAAAGTCAATTATTGTTAGTTGAGTCATAAAGAAAGACAGAAGGGAATGCCTGAAGTAATAATTGGGTTTGGTGAAGTTATGCATACATGCACATGGTTCCAGAGCGTTTTGTTGGTATTTGAGTTAAAAGAATTAGACTGATGTACTCATCATCAAAGACGTCCACTGCTTGGCAGGCGGGTTGGCGATCGCAGTATAGCTGTTGCAATGTACAGAGAATGCTGCTGTCCATTATCTAATGAGTCCCTTTGTCAACTTTTACGACACCCATGGAAAGATATGGGATGGTGCTATTCTTTTACATCCGACACAATACAAAACACTGGTCTACTCATTATATTTTAATTATCTTGAACACGTATTTAATAAAGAAGACCAGTACCTACATCAACTAAAAAAAAAACACAATAAAACAAAACATCGACAGCAAATCTGGCACGAGCCACTTTTAAAACGCCAATTTTATCAAAAATCTCGGCGCCACGATAATAAATAACGAGCAGTAATAAATAAGAAAGAAATTGATCGCTCGTTATCCAAGCATCTGTGTGGCGCTTAGTTTCGCGGACCTTTCTACCACTGGCGATTTCTTTTGTTGCAGTTATCGTTTTCGCGTGCTCGATATCCCGGGACCACGTAGACTTGATAATGTTTAGAACTGACGCCTTTTTAGGGTTCCGTAGTCAACAAGGACCCCTTATAATAATATATAGAACAATAATTACAGACATAACCATACATTATAATAACCGATATCACTGTACACGACAAAATAAATAAAACAGTCTATCTTATTGACATGCATACCTAGCTATACCTAACTCACACAACATCCAATCTACAATATCCGACAAACTTAGTAAGTACCAAGATCTGGCCATGGAAATTAAAACCCAGTGGAAAGTACAAACCGTCCACATAGTCCCCATAATACTTTTATCTACCGGTGTAGTACCAAAGGCTCTTACGCAAAGTCTTGACACTCTATACATGCCTTCTCACACATTTTACATGCTCCATAACCCAAAAAGCCACTTTTTTCCTGTCGCAAGTTCCCGGAAGTTCCTGACGTCCTCCACACTATCAACGACCAATTAAATTTAAATTTCCCTTTACATATTTGGCTTCGGTCCGTGCGTAAGGTTGTACACTCTCTAAAAAGAGAAGCAAAATAAAGAATCCAAAAGAATAATAATATTAATTCTTTATTATCAGGCAACTAAGGCCCATAGATAAAATACACAAATTAAACATACAAAAAATAAATAAACTAAAACATATTAACCTTGCTTCCACAAAATATAACTTATAAACGAACTTATGAACTTACACACGAAGTGACGATACTTTTAGGTTTGACTAAAAATACATTAGTCAAAGGCCGAAATAGGAACCAATTAAAATTATAGTTGGCAAACACTATCATTTTTACAGGACTCGTTGCGAAGGAGGCCAATTTGCAGTGGGGCAGTACATGCTCGTAATATCGTTGTAAGTTTTTCTGTCATTTTATTTAACACAGGTACCTACGTTCTAAGTAGGCTAGTCAATATTCATGATTCTGATTAGCACCTTGCATATCGAAAAGTCATTCTATTCTGTATGGCTGTAATTTGAAGTGATATTACAGCCATTTTATCTCACGGCTGGGTAAAAGTACCTACTAGTTTTAAGGGCCTTACCACCCATTATGTGCGCAACTATGTTGTGGTTGGATTCTAGTCTAACTAAATACCAGTATTTTATGGGGAGGGATTGTCCATCTGACCTCCCCGTCCCAGTTGCTTCCTGTTAGGGCCTCGCCACTAAGCTAGCAATTTTTGGCTTGTTACAAGTCCAAAAGCACAAAAAGATTCATGAAAGGATTATTGCCAAGTGTGAGTCGGACTCGCTCATGAAGGGTTCTTAACCATCGTACAAGATTTAACACTGTGTCCTTTTTAAATACTTTTCTATTATTTGTTGCTATAGTGGCAACAGAAATAAACACTGAAAAATTCAACTGTCCCTATTACCGCTGACAGACAGATGGAAAGACGGACAGACAACGGAGGCAAAGTAATAGGGTCCCGTTGGCCTTTGGGTACGGAACCTAAAAATGCGAAAAGAAGATTTCAGCCAGAAAGGTACCTATTCTATTTTAATAGCCAGTGATTGGAACTCAGCAGTGATTGATTTTAGTAGGATAAAAGACAAAGTTCATGAACTTATGAATGACATACGCCTTGTTGCCGGAACAACAAAACAAGTAATAGAAATGCAGCATACGGCACCACGGCGCCTATTCTATACCCACGTTGGCTTCTTCAAACATAACTGTTAAATGTCTAGATATAAACGCGGCCCGCCAGCTTCCGGGCACGTCATTCTCTATCGAGCTCGGCGCAAGCGCAGCCGTATGTTCCCGCGCTTTTTTGACATTTGAAATTCGAAAAAAGAAGTGTACTTACTTTTTAATTAGTGCCAGTGTTGCTAGCCTGCATGTAAGTAGTTGCAAACTATTTTAAAACGGGCGTTGACATTTATAAGAATGTAGGTCAACTTTGCTTTGTTCGCGGCTTAACGGGCCCTGCTTTCATGGTTAAACCTTTATCAAATTCGCATTATAAGGTTCTATATTTGTCATAGATTAATTGAGTATTCTTTAGGTTAGCGGGCTAAAGCTAAATTTATGCGTGCCACTTATTAAATCAATAATTAAAATAAAACGACAAAAATATTGTGGACATAGTTGTTTGTTCTTAATTACCTATGGTGGAAATTAGGCCACGCCGGTTATTTCTCAAAACAATGCTTTAGAACAACCATTTAGAGTGAAATAAAAGTTTACTGTTTTTTAAGTTTATTAAATTCCTCCAAGAACTTTGACCAAGTAAGAAAAACCGAAAAAAGAACTTGTCACCAACGCAATAGGGGCCAGTTTTTCTTTTAATTATTTTGCATATTTGGTAAACAGTCAAGCCAGTATTTTAGTATTATTTTTTAGTTAGCACCTCGTCCTCCTTGAGTTAGTTTACTTATTTATCTTATATTTAAGGTAGATGAGAACTTGTTCAGATGTTTCCTCTGACCGTTTCGTTTTATTTATTTTTACTTTATAATTCTGGGAAGCTTAAGGGCTTTTGGCGGTTGCTATATAGATACTTATGTCATTCACACATTAATTATTAAGTTTATAATTAACAGTGTTGTTTAGTTAAAATTAGTATGCGCAAACTTTTTTCCAAATCAATTCATTGATCCAATGTTTCTTTATGAAGCTTTTCCAACTTAAAAATGGAACTTTCAGGTTTTTTTTAAGTTTTGAAAATACCTACAATTTGCTTCGGAATTTTGAACATTTTAATTTTTTTACTTAGAAGAAGATTTTAATTGTAAGTAAAATATCTAGTCAAACACGTCATTATATTTTATTATTCGGCGCCTCTTTTAGGCGTAGGTACTTATTCAGTTGACAAAAGTTCAAGGTCAAGTTTCATCACTTATTGTCAATAAATCATTGTACTCCAAGCTTTATAATAGGACTATAATTAATACAGTAATAACTCGTTCCCACACGAAAACTAATTTTGAACTTAATTGCAAAAAATTAGGATTCAAAATTCTGTGAACGACGTGTCATCATTCATCAATCACTGTCGTAGATTAATGTTACGAATTTGTCTTCCAATCCTTATTCTTAGGATTTTCTTGTTATTAACCGACTCGTTTTCATTAATTATTTTTTTGTTTTTCATTCGACCGCAAATACCTATTTATTGCGTTCTAACATCTTTGCAGCGTATTTTATCGATGAGATTTTTCCCGAGGATTACTCATTATTATTCTCAATTATGTAAATATCTTCGGAATGCGATTAATCAATGTGCGATACTTGCAATAGTTAATACTTTAATATAAACGTATCTTTAACGTTAAACTTCAACGAGTCGCATAGCCATTTATTCTTATCTGACTTTATTTTTTGTAATAAAATTGAACATACAAATTGCAATCATCTTTTGATCAGAGTGCCAATTAACTTTCGCATTCGCATGTCAGTCGCAAACTGTCAAAAAAGCCTCAATTTCCATACATTTTTGACCGTTGCAATTTGTGACATGCGAATGCGAACTGTTTTTAAATATTGGTAGAATTGGCCTTATAGCTGAAAGAAACTAAATTTCAACGCTACCTTCTAAGCTAGTTTCTATAGAATGTTGCTTAGCACTGAAATCCTTTGGGGACTAGTGTTTACTTTAAACTAGTTCAAAAATCTACCTTTGATGGTGGTGGCTCCAAGCTCGAAGTCTTGTAGGCCATTTACAAACTTTATAATTTAACTAGCTTTTTCCCGCCCTACTTCGTCCGCGCATATCTCGTTTGTTCCCGTTCCCGTATAGCCTATAGCCTTCCTCATGAATTTGGCTAACACAAAAAGATTTTTCAAAATCCGAAAGTAGTTCCAGAGATTAGCGCGTCCAAACAAACAAACAAACTCTTCAGCTATATATTAGATATATATAAATATTATATATCATAGTATAGATGTTGAATCACTAATCATAAATCCATCATGCTTTGTGAACTCCTGAAACGTCGGGAAAGCTATAATTTAATATTTTGTTGTGTTATTGTTTCCAGATCATAAGAATAGCTGAAGAACAGTGAAAATGCGTCCGTTACTATTAGGTAAGTTTATTATCTAAGCTCGTCGTATTGACATGCTAACTCGCATGTTTGTAACAAATAAGTTAACTTATGTTTTATGTAAGCTGATGATCGAAAGTCGGTGAAAGTTTGGGGATGAAACAAGAGCCGGTTGGAACAGTTTCTTTATTTGAAATTCAAATATTCCAAATGGATAAACAAAAGAAAAACGCTTGGGATCGATAATATAGGACAATTTAAAATGTACCTAAACAAAAGAGAATCAGTGGACATTGCCAACTGAATTAAATTGGACATTGCTAGTAAGCGAGACTTTCTTGAGCGTAGAAAATGGTTGGTTGATAGAACGCCAATAATAGTGATAGTGTCCTGAGAGAATACTAGCATAGATCTGTTGACAACTCTTGACATTGTGCAAAGGATACAGTTGCGTAGTTTCAGTGAATGCAAGCCAAGTTCCCATTCCATTGATTTGATTTTCTAGATTTTCTTATGATTCCCAGAATATTTTGATTCTCTTATATGCACAATCAAAATGAGAATATGTAACATGAGCTAATATTCTCATTTTGAACAGTTGAAAAAAAGACCCTGGTGGAACATACAGAAAAATCCGAATAGCAAACCTGTTCATTGGCCACTCTTATTACCGTAGTAGGTAAGAAGAGTGGCCAATGAACAGGTTGGAATTACCTACTTTCGGCCCTGGTTTCACTGGACGAAAACTATGCAAAACCCACGAGATTCTCCCTTTAAACACAAAATACTGAATCAATTCTGATTTTTCTTTATATATCCACCAGGTTCTTTTTTCTCAAGTGTTTATATTGCATATTTACATTGACCTAACTACTCGTGATAGCACCGGTTGTCACGACAAGTTAACAAGTGCGGTATGTTAGGACGTATTCTATTTATGTGTATTATCTAAGTAATGAGCTCATCACCGACTCACCGAGATCGAACGCAAGATTATAAGACGTTTTATCGCACTTGTAAGGTGAATCCGAATTCCGATGAATATCGGTGTTATTGACATTGCAAGTTGAACATGTTCAGGTAATAAATAGTATGTAGGTAAGTAAGAACCGACATAAAATGCCTTAAGAGTTCGCCCTTCGCGTGTTAAAAAATAAATTAAAGAGATTTTTTTGTTATATTACAATATCTTATATTATTACTCTCCTTTTTTACTGTGTGTTTGTTGTTGCTGTGTTGAGTCTGTGTCGAATACTTAAATGTTTTCTATTTTATTCTATAATATTATTGGTCTGTCAGAGATAATCTCTGTAAGAGCGGTTACCGCACTGCATCCGATTCGAATTCGTGAAAATACGGAGCTAGAGTGTTAAACTCGGACCGAATTCGGATATTGCTTACGCACTACTCTGATCTCTGATCCAAATCCAAGCTATCTTTGGATATGTCCGATTTGAATCCCAGGTAATGCAAAAGCGTTCATACAAACATTACTACGGCTTCTTTGGTCTGTCATATTTCTTCCGAATTAGGGATTCATGGATGACGGAAGTCGGATCTAGTGCGCTTAAACTACCATACAAATAGTTCTCTGGCTGCTTCGGAACGTATTTTCATGGGTTCGGATCGGAAGCAGTGTGTCACCGCACTTAGGGCCCTATCTCACTAGGACACCATGGTGGCGCGATTGGTTCTCGAAATCTATGATAGACTTAGGTGATTAAGGCCTCTCCAACATTATAATGTTACCACTGCTGCGACACAGGTTTCCTGTGATTTCACCATGTAAGAGGTATGGACCGTAATACAATAATACCATAACAACCAATCATATTACAAGTTAGTTTCATGTAACAACTAATCAAGAACTTGCACCTATCTAGGTAACAAATAAATGCAGTACAATTGTATGTACCTAACTAAGTAGGTATCATAACTAGCAACTTAAAGCGACCTTCATTAATTGTTATTATTGAGGTAGGTTTAATAATGCGTGCTTATGTACCTTACCTATAGGGTTGCCAACTGTACTCTGAAATAGAGTATTGTACTCTATTTTGCGTAGACTTACTATTTAATCTACAAAAGCAATAGAGTATGCTGAAATACTCTATTTATTTGAACTCTGTTTTTTTATTAAACTTAATGAAATCCTGCAATTTCAGTATTCCACTGAAGGAGTTTGGTCATAATTGCAAATTAAAACAAAATCCCTGGCTTCATTGGAATTCTCTTATTATTTTAAAAACAACATTTTGGTAAGTAATACAAAAAAGATACTCTTTTTTTCTACGACTGTACTCTTCCTTTGCCCTTCCTAAAATCAAAATACTCTATTTCTTCTAAAAAAAAGTTGGCAACCCTACTTACCTACTATTGTGTCAAACAACGTGACTTATCTACCGAGTCCACGACCCAGTTGAGCTATTACAAAGTTATACTATTAAAGCGCCTTGAGGTTGTAGTTTGAGTCAAACTCGAACTTCGGATGAGGATATGCCCCACCTACTTTCATGCTCTTTATGCCCAATCGCCTGCATCTTCCAGTACTTGCCAGTCGATTCTGTAAACATGTCGAAGTGAAGGCTTGGCTGAAGTGATCACGAGGTGAGCTGTCAATCCATATAATCAAGATGGATTGACGGCTCACTCCGTGATCACGTGACATCTTGAATTTATGGATTGACAGCTCACCTCGTGATCACTTCACCCAAGCGTTTCACTTCGACATGTCTACAGAATCGACCGGCAGAACGTGGCTAATGACAGAGTGGTCTAAGTGGCCACTTACTGGTCGGGTAATTCAAATTCAAATTCAAAAGTCATTTATTCAAATTAGGCTGAGTGCCAGCACTTTTTGAACGTCAAAGTTCTACATAAAGACAGTCCCCCAAAACGCCCGCCCGTCACCACTTCCTAGTGTTTTAGCTGGGAAGAAGAAGTGGCGCAACAAACTCCCCAGCAACACATCTGTCTGTTGAGTTATAAGAACTATCACTTATATAAAAAAAAAAATATTATATTATTATTATTATAGTGTATACGGGGTTGGTTTTTAATTCACTGGCTATGTTTCTTGAGCTGGGTATAGGTACCCATGAATATTCAATGAACATTTTTTACCCTAAGACCAACACTGGAAAAGCAAAAAAATAAGCTGTATAAATATTTTGTCGAGTTATGCGAAGATAGCCAAATGCACTGAATAACTGTATTTATTCATATTCCATAGTACATACCATAGGTTGTTTAATTCATAAGAAGGTACTTTCACCCCCTGATAGATATCCAATGCTTTTTTTTTTACGTCAGACTGTATATATACTACTAAGTACCTAAGCTTATCCGTTGAAAACCAGTGTGTTTTAAAAATAGTTTTTTAAAATGGCAAAAGTCACCTCGTATTTTATGGTTTTATTATTATTTTAGTGTCTAGCAGTCCTAGAAACCCATATTATAGAGTAAAATAGATGATTTTAAGCCACTGGAGGTTTTTGCCGTCAGACGATAATAATTTCCGCTCTTTATGTTTGCAAATTCCTTTCAACTTTACAGTACGGTCAACCGACACCAAAAGTGGGAGCAATTTTATATAGTAGCAGTAAGAGCGATTTTACTTATATTTAATTATTTACGACACAGCCAGTGAACTTCTCAGAAGGCAATTTAAATTTCAATGGGCATCCGTTCATTTAGTAAAAACTACAGAGACAAAGGGAGACGCGTCTTCGACATACCTTTGGTACGTGACTGCGTTTTTTTATCTGTGGCTGCATCTGTCACTGAAATAGTTGGAGGAGAATTTTATAGACCTATTTCTAAACACACATGATCTCAGAGGCCCTACTATGAAGTCTTAAAATGATCGAGATTCCGCTCCAGGAGAGAGACTAAACTATACACAGCGTTTAGCACTATCCCTTTTACATCGTCGGAATTGAATGGCATTAGTACGTCATAGTAGGGTACCAAATTAGGTTCTACAGCATTATTGGACGATTCTAAAAAGAATAAAAAAGGCAATTTATGAATTTTTGGGTAAGGACATTAAACCTAGCCACAGAACAAAGTACCGATCAGTTACTAGTAAGCAGTGAGCGAGAATTTTGGCAGGCTGCCTCCGTTTTTACCGAAAAGGGCGCCCATTGTATAAGCCCGCGTATAAGTATTTTAAAATACTCAACTGATACTTGAAATGGCTTACCAAAAAGGGGTATTCTTTCAGCATATGAATGTTCAATTTAAACACATAATTGTAATGAATCCGATCGTGCATCTTCTACCTTGATAATCAATTTAGTTTCTTAATAATAATTATTAATATTAATTAACATCGCGAAAAAAAATTGCCAAGCATATTGTCTTGCCATTTTAAAAGGTATAAAATCCGAAAGCTTATCTTTAACAGCAAATAAACGTTGGACAAAGATGCTTTGTGCGCACGCGTCGAACTTGTCCCATTAATATTAATGTTCCTTTAAAGGAACGAGTATGTAATACTAAATGCCGTTCGCTGTGATGTGTGAGACTTGCATTCATGGCGATTAGTTGAGCTTGTGATTACTTGGATTAGAAGTCGGTTTTTGGTCTTGTTTGTATTTGTCAATTACCCAAAAACATACATGGTTATCGAACTAAATTACCATTCACATTCAGCTGTTTATATTTTGGTGGGGTGACTATGCCATCTTCCACAGAAAGAAGTGCACCTTATTTTTCTGACCCTGGGTTTTTGAAAAGCTATTTTTATTAACCTGCTGTCAAGTTTTTCTTTTTTTCGGACGTTGAGGACAAGTACCCCACTCAAATATTCTAGGCGAAAGGAAAACTCAAATAAAAAGGGGGTGTTTCCATTCTTCTGTTTAAAAAAAAATTGTACAAGAATTTTCTTATACGTTCTTCAGCCCAGAGATCTACATTTTATAACGTGCAATTCTTCTTATTTCTGACTGACTCCTTGACAATTCAAAATGTCCTGTAAATGATTTAATTCCATGATGGTGATGACTTGTTTTGAATTCATGTAAAGAGTATTGGTATTCTATTCTATTTAATTGAAGTAAATGCTTTGAGTTTTGAGTTCAACGAGCTCGTAACAATTGCCTGACTTGTCCATTTTGTAGGAGAGTTGTGGTAATGGCCATAGTGCCTTATGACCAGCCATTGTAACGGTCTCTGTTGATGCCCTTAACATCGGCGTAGGCGTTATGGGCAGAAATGGGAAAACTTGAGCTAAATTGCACTTAGGAAAACAGGATGCGATAGTTAAGACTATACAGAGAACTTAGACAATTCGAAACAATGAGGAATAGCGAAATATACTCAATATCAAGTTGATTTTGAAAATTCGGCAATCTGAGCGAGGAATATTTAAGTAATTATAAATGGAAAACTAAAGGAATGAACTCGTTTTTAATAAAATACTTTCTATTTCTCCAAGAGGATTTTTTGAAAACTTCAATAACGCAATTTACGAATGACGTAGATTGCTTTTTTACAAAACTCATTTCAATTAATGAATAGCAATGTATCGAAGTAAAGAAAAGTGCAAAGTTTCAGCCATTACTTTAACGACCACAGAGTAATGAAAAACAAAAGAACAACACTAACACTTGAATTTTATATCTCTGCGAACATTGTTTGTTGCGTGGAATGTATATAGAAATATGTGAGTGTGCAGTCACATGCAGTAATATCTACAATTATACGAGCATGTATACAACGCAGTATTACAACAAAGTTTATTATTTTACTCTGTGGCTCGCTGTGATTACTTTCGAGAGAGGTATGCACTTAGAGAGCTGGGTAAGGCTTGCAAAAAATAAAACTGTGGTTTAAATGAAAATTCTCAGACACGTCATAGTTTAGGTTTTCAATTCAGATTAGATTCTCATTTCCTAATGATGTGTTCGATATCTGGTATAAAATAAGTTAATTTGTGAGAAGTTAAATAAAAAAAACAAAAGCCAATCAAATCACTGGACTCCATCATATCGTCCTAATATAATAAATGTCTGGATGTTCAAATGTTTGTTTATCGCTTACATCGCAAGGGCTAAACGGATTAGAATGAAACTGCTGCTGCTGGATTAGGTCATAGAATACAGGATTTTTGATCCAAGTAGTGCGTTCCCGTAGTTTAATATTCGACCTATAATATATATGTATAATGAGCCTAATAATAAGCTAATAGAGACTCAGGGTTAACGACAAGAACTACGGAATAGATTTTAAAACCCGTTTGAAACTGATAATGCTACATTATCATCACAATCTCGCTAATGTAACGCTAAGTGTCAGTCCTCTCGTATCGTAGTCTCACATCTCACATGTTTGTGTGCTGACGGTACTTCAGCACAATGGCGTAGGGTCAGTCTAGTGCGTTCACCGCGGCGCGGGCGTGCTTTACTTTACCTCACATTGGAGCAATCGGCGCAGGCGCATGCCATTCCCATGCCTTGTCCGTTTGTCTTTAACTTTAAATGAAGTGTGCCGGAGTTAAAATATTGGTTTTTAAGAAATATTTATGTTCTTTAAAAGTCGATTTTATGTTCGTTTGAGAAAATGTTTAGCTATGCAGTTATTTATTAAAAATGTATGCATAAGTGAAAATCACTGTACAAAGGCTATTCAGATTTTTTGTATTTAGTAGAATTATCGTTATTATTATTTTTTTTCAAAAATATATGTACTTTGATGACATGATTATTGCTGATAGATAGAGGGGTAGGTACTCGTAGATAGAATAATCTTAATTGTACACTATATCAACTTTTAAATAATATCTTTCAAACGGTAAGCAGAATAATTTCAGTCTGGTTGAGTATAACAAGCAGTTAACTTTATCATGATTATTTCCGTTTTCCCCTCATAAAAACACTAGATTTTCTTTCTTCCTTAATTAATAGAGCTATCATACAACTATCATATTGCACTACCGTACATACCGTTGCATCGCTGCATCGCATCTCGACCGCGACGCTGCGCCCGCGCACCGCCTCGCTTCTCGTCGATATCTGCGTGTAATCAGATTCACTGTGCAATTAGCGCCATTGCGCTGATCACAGTAGGTAATGCGCTTTTATTTGTATTGTAAAATGGTAGTTCTATCTAAATTGTAGGTTGAAAAAAAAAAAGGTTTTATGCTCCTAGTTTTATTTCAGCGGAATTACTCTCGTAATCTATTCCACAGGAACCTTGTATTTTACCGAAATAAAAGGCCTACGATTCTCAGCGACAGTGCATATAGATTTCTATCAATAAATTAATTTTCACATTACCTCTACTTTTTACGCACATTACATATTTGTATAAACAAACAAATACTTTGCCTGCTAAGATACGTATTTCAAATGTTAGTTAACATTTAAAAATAGAAGGTAGTAGTAAATCTAATGTTTTATCGAGCCAATTCCAAAACCGTCCTCTTTGATATTTACTCCATGTTATAACGTAAGCGGAATTTATACCACAGTGAAATTTCTGATTTCAATAAACTGCCTGATACATTGCTAAACGTTTTAGCCATATATTATAATTTTATGCATGTATCACGATAGGATTTTATGTGAACAATAAATTGGAAACTTTCACGAAGATGAAATCGCTTTCTCGAGACTAGCCACTCCATTATAAATGAGGGAAATATATATTGAAGAACATGTTCTGATACTTAAGAGTTTTATACCACAAGACTTTCAAGACTTTCTATTCTTTAGCATTATATTTTAGCATCTATGTTGCGGTCTGTATCTTAACTAATCAGAAGTGTTGAAAAAGTAGTTGATAATCTATTATCAAAAAAAAATATTTACGAACCTTGTCTGAAACGCTATCCTGCGTTCCAAGGCTGATATGGCTCAAAATGCTACTCCAGTTAATAGAGCCGTGCAGGACATGTCAGCCACATGACAGAGTAGTATATAGCCCAGAGCCCGCGAGCCCCCGAGGCTTCGACACGAGATCCCGACAGAACCACAGAGGAGATGGCGGAATGAACTTGACACGTCAGAACTTTAAGGACTAATCAAAGGCTTGAGGTAGATGAGAGAGAAAGGTTGAGAACTGCTTTGGCGAGGAGTAGAAAAGATAGGCTGACAAAAAAAAAAACAAATGATCTAGTCAGGACCCATAAAAGGGCTATTAACATAAAACCGCGACACACAAGCGCCCATTAAACCCAGGCCAGCGCTGAAAGCTCAATAAACTCGTAACTCTTAATGTAAACCAGGCCTTAAGGTCTATAAATAAATTGTCCTGCACCTAACAGTTACAAGTACATACACATGCATCGATACCGCTACACGTACTCGACCCACTTCTCGAGATGTCTCGAGAACCAGTCTCATATCGATTCTGTCCGGAACAGTTACATCGAGAATTAATCGAGTCAATATTCAGGACATAATCTTGTTGACAACTTGTAATTGAGGCTAATATGGTAAAGTTAACATGGTCGTAAAGTTGATGGTAACTTTAAGAGAATCTCTTTGACTTAGCTTCGAATATATTCCTTCCACTCTCTCATAACTGGTGTGGGAAAAGGAGGTAGTATATCCCCTAATCTCATCATCATCATTTCCCTATCCTTGTATTATGTTACTTGGGGTCGGCGCATCGAAATTTAAGTATCGGCTTACTTATTTAACGGTATTTCTAAAACCATACTTGTAGACTGTTGTACGTCTACCCCATGTTGGCAGTTTCTACTATAATGTATTTCTATGACGAAATGATTCGCATTTATGATGAATAACCCCTTACTTTTCCAGTATTGTTCGTGGTGGGTCTGGCCAGTGCGAGATGGCTTCGCAGCGGTCGCTCCAACCAGCCCAAAGACACCAGCTTCGTAGGAGAGGCGACCAGTGAACTGTCAACTGCAATCTTCCAGGTAATCATCATTATTTTCTTCTTTATCTTATTGGTGTAGGACTCATTAGTGCACCTTTTGGGCTTGAGCAATTTAGTCAAGTGTACTTAATTGGGTTTTGCCATTCGCAAAGTTGTATAGCCCAGGATTGGAGTTTCTTGCGATACTTACTCTCTGTAGCATGGGACTATTATTATTCACGATATATTTATGGAATACAGCTTCTTGAAATCTGATATCTATCTGACAATATATGGCTAGCTTCCGTTTGCTAGATAACTTCTTGATCATACTGATACTTTGAACATCATTGAAAGAGATTTTAATTTCTTTGACACCTTGAACTGGCGAAATGTGAATGTACTAAAGGTACACCTCTGCCTCATCTTTTGGGGAATACAGACATGCAGTTATGACCTTGACAGTAAATTAAGATACTAAGTCAAATTGAAGATTATTTGAAAAGACCACATCATCGCTTTCCAACAGGAGAGATTGTGGTAAAACGCGAGCCTATCAAGTTATCAGATAATGTCGGCATTCAAACCCATGCAAGTGAATGCTATTATCATTACATGACTGCAAACACTAGCCCGCAGCTATACACACGGAACGTACGTAATAGGGGTGGTCTAGTCTACGTTACCAAGACCGCACAGTGCACTACACGATTTCCAGTCAATAGCGACACTAATTGTTTCGCTGCAGGTCTAATTGATGTCGAGTATGTCCGAAGAGTATATACTTGAGTCTGTAGTTACGAAGGAATGTAGAGATGGAGTCGATCGCGAATGTTTTCATAAACGCTAACGTTCGTGGCTATAATAACACAGCAACAACAAAGATGGTCGAATAGACAAGACTAACAATGTAAACAATAATAATTACCGTTTGCCGTCTAATATTCATGTTGTCTACGTTTTCTAGTCCCTCACACAGATATTCCAATTAAATTCTAACATTGTTAATTGAATTAAATTTTCTTATTGGTTTTGTTATCGCTTAGTGCTACCTAAAGACTAAGGTATAGGCCTCTTGTCTTCTATCCCATGGTTCCCTATTTAAGGTGTATTTTAGGAATATATTCTTCATAATAATAATCATTTCAATTACAGGGTTACATCGATGATGACAAAAACATCGCGTTCTCACCTCTCGGTTACTCAGCCATTCTGGCTATCCTAGCCGAAGGTGCCCGTGGAGAAACCAGAGAACAGCTGGTGTCCGCTTTACACTTGCCTCAAGACCCCATCCTCACCAGAAAGACATACAGATACATCATGGAGAGGTTGAAAAACAACCATGAATACAAATACAATCAGCCTGAGTTGAAGAACTATTTCTACATTTACAAGAACTACACAATCAATGATAATTACAAACAGATTCTAGAAGACTACTACCTAACTGAAGTCAGGTCCGTTGAACGATACAACCCCGAACTACATACTCAGGATGATGATGAAGATAAGGGCGAATTCACAATTGAAATCTCTGACAAGACTGAAGAAAACAAAAATGAGGAGATTCCAGAAATGATGCCACCTAAAGAAACCGATGAGAAACTTATTTCCTTCGCTGTTGACGACATTCCCGAGAAAGTAGACATCTCTCACATGGAGTACAAACCTGCAAAGAACATTAAGGAAAAGATCAAGCTAGTGAAGACTTTCCCTAAGAAGACTGAATCTGAGGATGACGAAGAAACCATGGTGGCTGTTGAGGCAAGAAACCATGCAAGAAGTTTGAAATCTCTGCACGAAGTTCGTGATGTTTCGTCCAGCCTTTCTGTGAACAGCGTGGGAAAGAAATCCAGTAAGTTTTCTTAAACATACCTTTGTGATGTGTTAATGAGTAACTTCTGCCTTCAACTCGTATATGAATTTTGCCACAAGACAGTAAATATGAAGAAATACAGGATGAATTTTTCAAGTGTTTTTGATTTCATCAAAATCGGACTCGAGACTCCTTTCAGTGTTTTTCGCTATTCCTCATAGTTTCGGATTTGGCTATCCAAGCATACTTGAAAAAATCACCCTATAGTATAAAACACGCCATTTTCTCGGCAATGAATAGTGCTACAAAACTGAAACATCCACAAGTGAGATATTGTTTTAATAACCAGTCTTAACTAAAACAATTTCTATTTCTATTGCAGCCTCAATCTCCGAATCCCTAATGATCATATTCAACGGCATGTACTTCCGAGGATCCTGGAAGACTCCCTTCGAGATCGTCGAGCCTGGTCTATTCTACAGGTCCAATACCGAGAAGAAGCAGGTCTCCATGATGAAGACCAGGGGCTCCTTCAAGACTGGCTCGTTGCCTGAACTCGACGCTGAGGCTATTAAGCTGCCTTATGATGTAAGTAACTTCAACAAGTCACTCATGGAATGATAGGTACTGTCCGGTAATTTGCTTGTTTCCCAGTATTACAGATTATATTAATTTTCAGTTGTTTGTTTTAACTAGTAACAGCTAGAAGAAGACAAAGAACTGTTAACAGTAGTAAAATCATTTCTTTGTAATACGTATCAATCATCTCACACACACATTCATACGAGCGGAGCCGCGTGCGGTAGCCTAGTACTAAATAATTATGTAAATGTTATTAAAATCTTAGGTTCTTTTGGAAGCTATAACCAATGTTAATTTTCAGGGTGGTCGCTACGCCTTGCTGCTGGTGGTACCCCGCACCCGCGACGGTTTGACCAGGCTGACAGCTGATCTGCCCATCGCTCCACTCTCCGACATCCTCGACAGCTTGAAGGACGAAGACATGCAAGTTTCCATCCCTTCATTCTCCGTGGAGACCACTACTAAGCCCGTTGCAGCGTTAGCTAAGGTTTGTGAATTTTTTTATGACTTGGCTATTGCTGGAGGAAGAGGTAAATAATAACAGCCGCATGGGTCGGTCTTCAAGGTAAAGTAACGCTTGCCGAGGTCGGTCTGTGGTTGGGCGAACATCTTAATATACCGAGACACCTCCGTGTCTCGGAAAACACGTTAAGCTTTTGGTCCTGACTGTCATTTCTAGATCTTTGGCAGTCAGAAGCCAGAAAATCTGACTCAAGTCTTTCCATGAAGTACCGTGCTGGATTTTAATGGGTTGTGGTTGTAGGCAGTGTTCCACGTAAAATCTTATTCAGCTGAATCTGGTTTGACTGGAAGCCAATATAGTTGGGAAAAAACCATGCAGATGTTGAATGCCATATAAGACGGAACGAAAATTCGAGAAAGACAATTTCTACAGAACAATATCTAGAGCGAGCGAGAAGTAGCTGTTGCATCTCAAGAGGGGATAAATAATACTAGATTACACTATCTCTGAAAGTCTCTCCCCTTTTAACTTTGTGTATTGTCTAGAAGGATTTTCAAATTATAAACAATGTACTCAATATCTTTAACGCCTTGTTAATAAAATCGAGCAAAAATCTACTCATGCACATAGCGTTGCCAGCCCTAGCTTGTTATACCGTTAACTGTACAATCTGTTCTTCTAAATATCAATTTGTTCTCCTTGTCCTCTCCAGTTCGGAGTAAGCAGTATCTTCAGCAGAGATGCTGACTTGACCGGCGTGTCTTCAGACGAGGGACTCTTCGTGCAGGAGCTAGTGCAGCACGTCGCTGTGCGCGTTGATGATGCTGACAGCTCTGCTTCAGAACTCACAGGTAACTTGCGGATGATATTTACTTTACCCAAGTTTAAAGCGAAACTTATTTACAGGAACGAGAACTCAGTTCGTAAAAATTCGTACTCTGAGATGTTGAATGTAAAATAGCTGCAAATAGTGTAACGGACGCGACGACACGACATAATTTTATGTGGTAATTGTACTAACAATTTATTTTATGTTTGCTTGCAGTGGCGGAACTGTCGAAGAACCTGCCACTAGCGCCACCCAAGTCTCTCCGCCGCTTCAACGTGGAACACCCCTTCATCTTCTACATCCTGGATACCCTTGACAACCTCGTTGTTGTTGCCGGCAAGGTCATTGACCCCGAGAAGCCATTCATGGTTGACGACGCAGTACCTGTTTGAAAGATTCTGAGATTTTAAATTCCTGTCACCAACACTTTGGTATTTCTTTTTCGAACTCTGAGGAGTCATCACCATCGTTTGCCTTCGGCATTATCGAGAGCCCACCCGTTTTACTCGTATTAATTTATACATTTTGATGTACTTTATGCCTTGCTGTGAGATTGTACAAGTTTCTACTAAACAACCAGATGCATTTGATTATGAAAAAGTACACAGCGTAGTTTGTAAGTTAGTTTTAAGTTATTATTTATTTTTTGTAATGTTGTGATATGGTTAAGATTAAATTATTTATTTGAATTGGCAACTTTGGTTTTATTCTGGTATCGTAAAAGTTCCAATCAGATTACCCTTACTTCAAATAAGTTTTATCAAACTTAAAGAGGGTAGCTTCGAGTTCCTGTCAGTACAGCTTAAAATTTTCAGTCATACTAACGGTCATGCTGGTCGTGATCGAATGTATTTAAAAAGTTTCAATTATTGTGTAAGTTATAATCTAAATAATATGGCGTCCTCGCGACACGGCGCTGATAAAGAAAATGCACTTAGAACAAGAATACCGTTGCCGCAGGATCCTTTACCAGCCTTGCCGAAACATTTATTGGTGGACAACAAAATGGTTCACAAACATGAGATTCCGCATCGACGTGCTTTAAGGACACTGAACGCTCAAAGTTCGAGTATACCAAAGCCTGGTCCAAGTAAAGTGGTTCCACATAAACCGAAACATCCTCTGAACATCGACACGAGACATGTCACACTGAGACAGAGAAGTGTCGACTTGGACTGGCATTACACCGTCTTCAACGACAAACGTGAAGCAGACAAAGATGCCAGTGCTGTATCCATAAGTGATGATGAGACGTATTTGGAAAGAAAAGGTAGTCAACGGAATTTTGTTAAAAATAAAAAGCAAAATACATTAGGCGCAGCGTTGAATGCAGTCACGCCGAATCTGAAGGCTAGTTTAGAATCGAATCGGGTGAGAAATATCAAGAGGAGTCTGAAGAGGCCTCATAGTCAGGAGCTGCAGCGTTTATCTCCACCTGTCGTAGCTATAAAGCCTGAGAAGTTAGATGATAAAGTAAAACGTCGTCTGAAATTTAATGAAAGTATCCAAGACAGATTGAGAACACCTGATTTCTGTGAGTACCTATATAGATTATCATACAGCTCTTGGACTTTAATAGTCTTATTCATTAAAATCTGTGAACTCTTTAGCGGATTTTTTATTTAAGCAGCTTTATTCATTAGAAAAATAACCACACGATTAGTTTAAATACCGACAAGCAGTGTTCAAATTTCCTAGAAACAATTTGAATTAAATCTGCTTATCCATGAATAAGACGTTTTTCGTTGAACAGTTGCTAAATTACTCACAGATTTTTAAGAACAATACTTTTTTTAACACGCTTTTATTAGCTTCACCTGTATGTATGTATGTATGTATGTAACCGACCCTCTTGAGCTCGATTTTGCCCTACTTTGAACGATCAGATTTAGTTCAAACTTTGCACACCTGTCAAGGATCGATGACAATGCAAGAATTCAGTTAAAATATCCGATTATCCTAATTAGATTCGCCAGGATTAATTAATTAAAATTAAAAAATATTCTTACAAAGCAAAACATTATCCATAAATAAACACTTTTTTATTGTTCACAAAAACACATATTCTATTTAAATAAACTTTGACATAAAAAAATAGTTTAAAAAAACTAAAAAAACAAGCTTTTATAGAAAAATCCAACTAAAAAACAGAAAATAAAATTTAATAAATTTGATTAAGAATAATGTAAAAAAGAAATGAATGTACATTATTGTAAAAAAGCATGGGGTGCACAGTGTCAATAGTTATAAACATTTTATTGACAGATAATGAGTAGAAGAATCATCACTTTGATAATATCTTCACTTTAAATGCACCCCCCGCTTTTTAACAATAATGTACATTCATTTCTTTTTTACATTATTCTTAATCAAATTTATTCAATTTTATTTTCTGTTTTTTAGTTGGATTTTTCTATAAAAGCTTGTTTTTTTAGTTTTTTTAAACTACTTTTTTCATGCTGCTTATCAGTGTAGCATCTTGACCGATCAAGTGGGCTCACACGTGCAAATAGATTCGCCTTGTTTGAATATAAAGATGATTTAACTTGTGAAGTTATGTCAATAAACATTACGTATGAATATGAGTAGATTGATTACATCTGGTTTTGATTGTTAAAAATATATATTAATGTATCGCCCTTAGTTTGACTAAAATTTACTTGTACTACTTATACTGAATTTAATTTATTCAAGCGAATTATTGCAGGTTTCAATAGATAAGGCATTTCTTGAATAGAGCTATGTTTTTGGAGTGCAATTAGTAGCTAGACTATGAAGCTGTTTTTGCCGACTTTAATATACAAACACAACTTGCATAAAAATGCGAAGAAATAGAAATGTTTAGATACTAATGCGTCCTTAAATTCGCATTAAACCGGATATTAGCACACACTATTTGGTGAATATTTAGTAACTTTGACATTCACTCTGACTCAATAGTTGTGCAAATATTTTACTGCGGTTAGATTTTTAATAGATACGCAGTTCATCTGTTTAGTGTAACGAAACTCCTTCGTGCTTCAGAAAGCAAACTAAGCCATTGGTCCCGGCTGTCATTTATTGACCTTTGACTGTCGTTTTGGTAGTCAGAAGCCAGAAAATCTTACTCGTGGGTCGTGGAGGTCAGATACAGTCGCTTCATGTAAAATACTGGTATTCAGTTGCATCAGGTTGGAACGTAAGCCGACCCCAACAGAGATGGCAAAAGGCTTAGGATACTGATTTTGTGTTTAGTGGTATTCGCGTCCAATGAATAAGATACGTGGTGTGGGCAGTAAATAAGTTGGTTTTCAGGGAAGAGGTCATATATGCGGTGTTTTGACCGGGACTATACCTCGGATGTGTTCGAGTACCTCCTGGCTAGCGAGCGCAAGCCCCTGCAGATGCCCCGGACTTCGAGTACCACCAGAGCTTGTGTTATCAACTGGCTCATGAAAGTTAATGTAAGTGGACGTTTCTTGTTGTTTGTTATTTGGTTTTACTTTTATTGGTTCTGTTTTGTTAGTATGTTTAGATGAGGCTGAAACTGGCAGCCAAATTGTAGCAGCCAAACACATATTCGCAGGGACGAGAAATATCATAGTTGTATCTTATGCTCCCTACTAAATCAATCTCAGTTTCTTACTAGGCATCTACTAGAAGGTCTCAGAAAATTTGTAGAATTTTTCATCGATGTTCGAAAACAGGAAAAATCGATGAATTTCTTCAAGTTTTATCAAAAATATCATGGTTGTATTTTGTGCTCCGTAATAAATCATGAAATAATGTTTAGAAACCATCTATAAGAAGTTCTCAGACCATTCACAGAATTTTCCATCGATGCGCGATGATTGAAAATAGGGAAGAATCGTCGAATTTCTTGAATTTCTTCGTTTTTTCAAAAATATCAGTTATATCTCATGCTTCCCACTAAATCATGCTCAGTTCCTTACTAGGCATCTTCTGGAATGGTAGAAATGATGTTTGGCAGCTACAATTTGGCTGCCAGTTTCAGCCTCATTATGTTTAGATCTATCTATCTATACATATAGATGCTCCTTATGTTAGAGGCACAATACTTGACCTACCTTTAATCAGTTTTCAATAATTCTTTAAGATTAATGAAAATGCTGTTTCGTCTGCTCCTGGTTTTATTGTTTGAGCATCAATATGCTAGGAGGCAATATCTTGCAATAAGACTCTGTCTTTGAAAAAGTCATGGTTAGTTTTTCTAGCAGATTGATTCAAATTGCATAGTTATCTAATGTAACGAAATATATTAACTCCGCCCCTAAGACGACCCTCTGACCAAGATATTTGTGAAGTAGAACTCAAGTTAAAACTCTTTCAAATTACAAAATGAGGTTAAAATTTCTTTAGTTGCCTGTATGTGTATTGTGTGTGTGTTTAGTTGGTGTTGAAGTGTATTGCAAATAAATATAATCCCATTGCCCCTAATTTGGAAAAACAAACGAGAGAATTTCGTATGAAATAGCAATGAATCAAAGCAGTTGGTAATTCCTAGGTGTTATTCCCCTGAAAACCTATTCAATACAAACAATTATTATTATATGCCAATTAAAACGGGATCTTTTTAAACGGGATATAGGAACGTAGGTATATTTAGAAAAAAACCATGCGTAGGTACACACGCAGGAATGAGGAAATAGTATGCATGTGAACTGTGGAGTGGCTATAAGAGTGGTGGAAGACACAAAAACTACTATGGACACTGTGTCAGATGTTTTATCTAAAAAAGAAGTTACTCATGTGTTCAAGACTAATAGGGAAGTATGGAGAAGACACAGTGCGCTTATCGCTAACAGAATTGGGGTTGTAAATATTAAATTAAATACAAAAGGTTTTTATTTTGTACAAGTTTAATAATTTCTTATTATAATTTCTATTATAATAGTTGATCAAAATAGAAATTATAATACCATTTAATGTTTCTAAAATTAAATAATAAAAAATTCAATGCAAGCGTATTAGGTAGTACTTATAAAAGAAAAAAAAAAGTTGGGACAAGGGCATAGCAATGATGATCCAAGCCATACTCAAACAGTATTGATTACTCTGATCCACAAGCAAGGCAACAGAAGACACAGCTCTAAAATTTACTCATTTTCCAACATTTTAGGGTGCCGATGGTAACCCAGCAATCATCCAATCGGCCTGCTGGTACCTAGACTCAATCCTGGGCACAGGCTACATTCAGCTGGACAAGCTACAGCTCGTCGCAGCCGCTTGCTTCTGGATAGCTCAGAAGCTCAACGGCCCCTTTATGCCTGCGATGCGGCTGGTCAAGTATTCTAGTTCTGCCTTCACGGCTGATGAGCTCCTGGTTGCAGAGAGAGCAGTGTTGATTAGATTGGTATGTAATACATATTCTTTTTTCTACTGAACAAATCTAATTAGTCCGTCAGATAGATTTCCAAAAAATATTGGACACGTATTTTTTCTTTTTTCACGTAAACAAAAAATGACGAAGGTACAGTGCGTTGGAAACACGTGTGACGTCACTACGATAGTACAATTTTTACTAGCGACGTGACGTCACCGGCCCCTCTCTTGAACTTTGATGCGCTTTATCTTTTATATTTGTTTAGCGATTTGAACCGGTTAGTCCCCCTTTCCTCTAGTCCCGCTATGCTCGACTCGTAAAATACCTAAAAGTTTCGCTAGTGTGGTATTTTATATTTTATTAGTTTTCTATCCGCAACTTCATCTATATGTTAATTCAGGATTTGAACTATCCGCGCCCCTCTTTGACGTAGCGAGGGGAGTTAAACACCTCACTCCCCTCGCCGACGCGAGGTGGCCCGCAGAGGCGGGCCGGCACCAGCCGGGGATTGCGGAAGTCGCACAGAGTTGTAAATCAATACTACACAACTTAAAATTGCTCTGAAATCCGTTTGTTAGAACGAGACAAAACAAATTTTAACTTACGCATATACGAATAGCGCTATAATTTTTTTAACTTGAATTCAAACACTTTTCTTTCCAATTGTACCTTCCATTGTTTTCGTAAAATCGAAGAATTCTGTGCATAGCGAAACTTTTAAGTTGGTATTTTTCGAGTCGAGCATAGAGGGACTACAGCATAGGGGGACTAACCGATTTGAAATGGTTGTCCAATATTTTTTGAAAGTCTAATGGACGAACTAAATAGAATTATATTTTTTCTACCTAGTAGAATACCTTATTGTGGATGGGTGAACAACTGCAGGCCAATCCTAAAAAAATTTAAGCAACGTTTGCATTCGCGTCTCACTCACAAAAAACCTCCATTTCAATACATTGTTGACAGATGGCGAACTTTGCTTAAGAAAATAGTAGAGTTGGCCCTCAGAAATATTACAAACCGAGTTTCCTCCGTGCTTTAGGAAGCACGTTATCCGTTAGTTCCGGTTGACATTTGAAGGTCTTTGACAGTCTTTACTTGTAGCCAGAAACCAGAAAATCTGACACCAGTCTTGCCAAAGGGTAACTTGTTATATAGTTACTGGTTTGCTGGTAGTCACTCCATGTAAAATACTGGTACTCACCTGCATGCGGTTAGCACTGGAAGCCGACTATCATATACTCGTAGTTGGTATAAGGCTTGGCAGATGGATCTTGTATTGTAATGCGTGAACACTCTGGCACTAGTGAGTTTGGCAATGTTCTTTTGATCATTAAGCCTCGGATCGCAAGGTTCGTACAAACAATACACATGCATCAGTCACGTTACCGTCAAGTTACTCATTAGTCACGACAACGTTAGGGGTCGTGTGAGTGAGTAAGGGCGAGTTTCTTATTCCATAGATAAAATTGTCGTTAAAATTCGTCCATCAATCAAATTGTTACTTAAAAACTAATAGTTATTAACTATTAATATTATTTATTTGACCATTGGTTATTGCTCAAAAAATATAAAACGCACATTAACGAAATTTAGGTGCCCATGATTTTTAAACCATTGGTTAACAACAGATCATAAACTCGCCTTCAAACTTACGTGTGAAGTCGATGTCCTACGACTTCTACAAAACCTTTTTTTTGACGGGACTGATCAGCGACTTGATGGTAATTGTGAATGGTAACTGTGTGTTTCTAGGTACCTACAAACACACAGTACCCTAAATTCGCTTCAGCATCACATGGCGACACGGTTGGCGCAGTGGTTGAGCGATTGGCTGCTGAGTTGCGTGTCGTGGGGTCGATTCCCGCACGAAATAAATATTTGTATGGCCTACAGATAGTTGTTCCGGATCTGGCTGTTTGTGAATGTGAATTTATGTTTGTAAACGCAACCACGGTTAAAAAAAAAAAATGTGTTCGCGTATTGGGATTTCAACATTCAGATTTTTTTCTATTGACCAAGAAATCTAAAAATCAAAGAGAATCCAAACCTAATAGTAACTTAGGTATATGAAGAAAATGTGGTTTTACCAGAATTTATCCTCAATCATTTGACCCGTGACACTTTGAGGAAACTGGTTTTTTGTAAAACGTTGTCACATCATACATATTCGAAAACAAGTGTGACGTAGCTGTTCGTCCCCTTAACTATTAGAACTTCTTAGTGTTTGGGATTATCATGGAAATAAAAGCATATATTTAAGGAACAAGCCAGTTGCTGCCTGGCTGCAGAATTTGTTCGAAAGAGTCAACGCGGCCCTGGAACGCAAAGGGCTTTAGAAGGAACACGGATGAGTTTTAGTTAGTAAGAGCCTGACACGCCCTTCCGCTCCACCAAGAGCGGAAGAAGTAGTTTGATGATTTCCCATCTTAAAAAAAAAAAAGAAAAAAAAGCCAGTTGCTGCCACGAGTGGCCTCAGTTAGTTGAATCTAAGCTTGCCTAGTTGTTGTAATTTTTGCATATTCATGTCTAAACAGCAGCTGTATTAACAAGAAATATTACCTCACCCGATGACCTGGTGAATGCCTTGGGAATTCGCTGAAAACTACACGCACGTTGTGGGTATATAATGGACGATGATGATTACCTCAGCTAGGCCAGCTAAACCAAAATGACTTCGCTCTTGTTCCGTATTCAGATTTACTGTATCATCCTTAAAATAAAATAAAACACCTACAAAATAAGAGACTTACCTCCTATTCTCCTCCATTTAAATCAAAATCAAAAGTCGTTTATTCAAAATAAGTTGCTGAGAGCCAGCACTTTTTGAACGTCAGTTTTAAATAAAGACAGTCCTCCAAAACGTCCCCTTCGTAGTATTTTGGCTGAGAAGAAGAAGTGGTGCAACAAACTCCTTACTCTAATAAATTCTAAAGCATTTTTTATGATTACAGAAATTCCCAAACCAACCAATAGTCCCCCAAGATTACATCACCTACTTATCTTGGTTGTGCGACACTCACAACGCTGGTGAGATCGAGGTGGCCGCCACGTTCCTGGCCATGTGTGGTCTGATGGTGGACCGGGTCTTATGCGACGAGTACCCCTCGGTCATCGCCGTAGCAGCTGTTAGAAATGCCCTGCTGTTGCTGAGGAAAAGAGAGTTGATGCCACGACTGCAGATGAGTGAGATGTACGTATAAGAATAGGGATGTTGCCTGGGTTAAAAAAATATGATTCTATTTAGTCCGTTAGTTAGATTATCGAAAAATATTGGATACTTACGTATTTTATTTTATCAAATCAATAAAAAATTATGAAAATAAAACTCATCAACGATAAGGAGTGGGGGCTTAACGTGACTTTCCAGTAAAAAGTGTACTGAAAAGTGACGTCACACGAGTTTTCAACTGCCTGTATCGTCTTCAATTTTTGTTTAATTGACAAAAGAAAAAGTACGTGTCCAATATTTTTTGGAAATCTATCTGACGGACTAATTAGATTTTTTTTAGTCAAATACTTTATTGTTTAGTATAATTTTTGGCATTGAGACTGACGACAAAAGAACATGGTTTGGTGCAACCAGTTTATCAGGTTCCGCGGCAAGGCTAAGGTTTCTGAATCTCCTTTTCACACACCTCTTTTCGGTACAGAAAAACCCCTTTGGAAGGAGTCCTCTTCAAAATGACTTTTTTATTAATTTTTTAATTAATTTTAAAATTAATTTCGAGAGGGTTTATTTTGTAATTTTGGCTCCAGCAGGTTCACCGTAAATAACACCAAGCTCGAGGCATATTGACCTACAGTAAGGAGGAAGTTTCAACATTACTATGAATTTGCTGTACCTATGTGTTCTGAACAAGGAAATATTATAATTAATAATTGGGTACTTGTTCATAGGAATGTTACTGTTGGAAATAATTTGAACATCAGGTTTCTTACAATCTAAAATCTTGATTTTGGACGTTTAATTTTTGCCATTCCAGTTTTTGTTGTTAAAATAGTTGTTTCTTATTATTTACTTGGTCTTACTATGTGAGTGCTAATACTCTCAGCAGGTGGATAAAACTAGAAAAACTTGCCCAAGTAATAAGTTTAATAACTTGTTTTTCGAGTTTAAAGCCAATATTCTCTGGGTGAATGATATTTTTTCTGTCTTGAAGTTTTACTTTTGTTGTTTTAATTTACAGATTTTTAACAGCAGAGAAGAAAGCGGAGAATTTACCCTACACTTGTTCGATTCTTCGCCGGGCAGTGCGCACGGTGGCAGCACCTATCTATGAGTACAAGGCGCCATTGGAACACTATGGCATGCCCCCTTGTTGTATCGCTCAGAGGATTATTAGTGCCGCCAATGATCTGTCGGTCATGGATGCAAGGAATACTGCGAGGCGTTAGGTTAGATTAGGTATCTTCTGTCATATTTCTTTAAAAACTCTGAATTTTTTAGCAAGTGTGTAGCAGATTCTTTATTAAAATGCTGTTTAGACAAATTGCTTATCAGTGCTTGGTAGGTGCTTAATAATAACAATTCAGGGATTTTTATGAATAAGTTGTAATTATAGTTAATTCAATGTTATGAGAAATGCTAAATTCTTTTGTAAATTATTGTGGAATCTCTGAAAATGATATTTAAAAAAACGTAGGTACCGATCTGAAGAAAGTTTACACAAATACAAATACGAAAAATACTTACAATTTACTTACCGAAATTAATTGAATTATAGACGGATTACGACTTGGAATAATATTTTATAGGATACTTCTGTTATAAATGTTGATATCTTACTTATAATAAATATGTTCTAAGTCGTAGACCAACGACAAAAAAAAATGAGACTGAAATAAACTAATTTAAATGACTATTAAAGAAAAAGACTTTATCGACGACTAAGGAAGAAAACATTGACTTATTTTTTTACTGATTGGACTAGATTTACAAAAAAAAAAAACTTAACCGACTGTATAGGAACTAAAGACTGACTTTTTGAAAGATTTTGTACCGCTCATTATTTTAGAACATTTATAAACAGGATTTTTTACAGTATCGAGTCTTAAGAAATAATGTGATGTGCCAGTTTATTTAGTTTATAAGTAGTAATATTTATAATTGTAAATATTTAAGCCCCAATTATCAATCACTGTCCAAACGTTAAAATTAAATTTTATTATTTTATAAGGTTCAAAAATTTTTAATGATCATATAATTTTAATAAATCTGCATTAAATTGGTTTTATCCTTGTCATGTCAAGTATGGAGATTTGATTGCGTAGGTAACTGTTTTTTATTTTTTTTTGGAAATGATGTCATTACGAAAGTTTCCTGTGAATTGGAATCTTGCTTGTGTATCTGTGAACTGCTGGGTTTCACATAATACTCGTGCGAGTTAACTTGACACCTGGCTCGACACCATGTCGAATGTCGTTTTTATTTAAATTGTACGATTCGTTTTCGACGAAAACAAAATATACGCGGTAGCATCACTGTTACCGATACGTTTTATATTATTATTTTCATCCAAATCGAACTGTTCAATTTAAATTAAAGCGTCAAAACGTCATTCGAGCCAGATGTCATGTTAATTCGTACGAGTAGAAGTAATTTCCGAAAGTTTCGTCCTCCCAATGCAATAATAATAATTGTGACAAATTATATTATAGATTTACTGGAATAATGTGACTTGTAAAAACATGGAGTATCTAAAAACTAATCTGCTTTGTTAAACCTAAATAGTTTGGGTACTTTTATAATTTTAACAGTGATTTATGAAAAAGACGGAATAAAATTATAATTGCAAGATTCGATTTTTATTGTTTGTCCCAACAAGTTCTTAGTTATTTTAGCTTGACAGTCTTACAAAGAAATAAAAAGCGATGCATTCAATTTGATTTATTTTCAATTTCTCTTCTGTTTTCAATTGCTGCTTTCTTGTTTATCAATTGCATTGAACCAATCTATAGAGGTAGGTACTTACCACTCTGGGGACGCAGAGCATCATCCGCCTAGCTCTTTCCCAACTATTTTGGGCTCCTAGTCAACCGAATTCAGCTAAATACCGGTATTTTACGTGGAGCGACTGCCTACCAGACTTTCACAACCCATTAACTGGGTTACACAGTACTTCTTGGCAAGACTGGTCTGGCTTCTGACAACCCGTAACGACTGCCAAAGATCTCCAAATGACAGCCGGGAATGCTTTCCGAGGCACGGAGGAATCTCGGTGTGTTTAAGTTGGTCACCCATCCACAGACAGACCTCGGCAAGTATTGCTTAACCTTGAAAATCGAGGTATTATATCTGTTCCCTTGTTGCGTCTTACGATGAGGTTGATGATCGGAGACGGAGTGAAAGTCCAACTTGCAGTAAATATATACTTCTATACTCATATTATAAATTTGAAGAGTTTGTTTGTTACGCGCTAATCTCAGGAATTACTGGTTCGAATTGAATAAAATATTTTAGTGTTGAATAACAATTATTGAGGAAGTCCCTTAAATATTAAAACATGCAATCGTATATAATATCTAAGGTGAGAAACCCGAAACTGTAAAATTTTACCAATGAACCTGGAACCTAATACTTTAGCGATAAAGTTGAAAATCTATTAAATAAATTTGAAAGATTATCGTAGCTTGATGTGCTGGCGTCTGTAAATGAAATAAGTATGAAAAGAGAGTACCCTGTTTGCTCATGTATCCCTGGTATCATAAAACAACAAGGATAAATTAGATCAAGGGATGCCTGCCGCTTTTCTTAGCCTTATTTTTTTAAGGATGGGTAATCATCAAATGACTTCTTCCGCTCTGGGTGGAGCGGAAGGGCGTGTGAGACTCTTACTGACTAAAACCCATCCGTGTTCCTTCTGAAGCCCTTTGCGTTAGCGAACTTTGCTTAAGAAAATAGTAGAGTTGGCCCTCAGAAATATTACAAACCGAGTTTCCTCCGTGCTTTAGGAAGCACGTTATCCGTTAGTTCCGGTTGACATTTGAAGGTCTTTGACAGTCTTTACGGGTAGCCAGAAACCAGAAAATCTGACACCAGTCTTGCCAAAGGGTAACTTGTTATATAGTTACTGGTTTGCTGGTAGTCACTCCGTGTAAAATACTGGTACTCACCTGCATGCGGTTAGCACTGGAAGCCGACTATCATATACTCGTAGTTGGTATAAGGCTTGGCAGATGGATCTTGTATTGTAATGCGTGAACACTCTGGCACTAGTGAGTTTGGAAATGTTCTTTTGATCATTAAGCCTCGGATCGCAAGGTTCGTACAAACAATACACATGCATCAGTCACGTTACCGTCAAGTTACTCATCAGTCACGACAACGTTAGGGGTCGTGTGAGTGAGTAAGGGCGAGTTTCTTATTCCATAGATAAAATTGTCGTTAAAATTCGTCCATCAATCAAATTTTTACTTAAAAACTAATAGTTATTAACTATTAATATTATTTATTTGACCATTGGTTATTGCTCAAAAAATATAAAACGCACATTAACGAAATTTAGGTGCCCATGATTTTTAAACCATTGGTTAACAACAGATCATAAACTCGCCTTCAAACTTACGTGTGAAGTCGATGTCCTACGACTTCTACAAAACCTTTTTTTTGACGGGACTGATCAGCGACTTGATGGTAATTGTGAATGGTAACTGTGTGTTTCTAGGTACCTACAAACACACAGTACCTTAAATTCGCTTCAGCATCACATGGCGACACGGTTGGCGCAGTGGATGAGCGATTGGCTGCTGAGTTGCGTGTCGTGGGGTCGATTCCCGCACGAAATAAATATTTGTATGGCCTACAGATAGTTGTTCCGGATCTGGCTGTTTGTGAATGTGAATTTATGTTTGTAAACGCAACCACGTTTAAAAAAAAAATGTGTTCGCGTATTGGGATTTCAACATTCAGATTTTTTTCTATTGACCAGGAAATCTAAAAATCAAAGAGAACCAGCTGCACCTGTCCTAGAGAGTATCCAAACCTAATAGTAACTTAGGTATATGAAGAAAATGTGGTTTTACCAGAATTTATCCTCAATCATTTGACCCGTGACACTTTGAGGAAACTGGTTTTTTGTAAAACGTTGTCACATCATACATATTCGAAAACAAGTGTGACGTAGCTGTTCGTCCCCTTAACTATTAGAACTTCTTAGTGTTTGGGATTATCATGGAAATAAAAGCATATATTTAAGGAACAAGCCAGTTGCTGCCTGGCTGCAGAATTTGTTCGAAAGAGTCAACGCGGCCCTGGAACGCAAAGGGCTTTAGAAGGAACACGGATGAGTTTTATTTAGTAAGAGCCTGACACGCCCTTCCGCTCCACCAAGAGCGGAAGAAGTAGTTTGATGATTTCCCATCCTTAAAAAAAAAAAAAAAAAAGCCAGTTGCTGCCACGAGTGGCCTCAGTTAGTTGAATCTAAGCTTGCCTAGTTGTTGTAATTTTTGCATATTCATGTCTAAACAGCAGCTGTATTAACAAGAAATATTACCTCACCCGATGACCTGGTGAATGCCTTGGGAATTCGCTGAAAACTACACGCACGTTGTGGGTATATAATGGACGATGATGATTACCTCAGCTAGGCCAGCTAAACCAAAATGACTTCGCTCTTGTTCCGTATTCAGATTTACTGTATCATCCTGAAAATAAAATAAAACATCTACAAAATAAGAGACTTAGGTACCTCCTATTCTCCTGGAATTTCATTTAAATCAAAATCAAAAGTCGTTTATTCAAAATAAGCTGCTGAGAGTCAGCACTTTTTGAACGTCAGTTTTAAATAAAGACAGTCCTCCAAAACGTCCCCTTCGTAGTATTTTGGCTGAGAAGAAGAAGTGGTGCAACAAACTCCTTACTCTAATAAATTCTAAAGCAAATCCCAAACCAACCAATAGTCCCCCAAGATTACATCACCTACTTATCTTGGTTGTGCGACACTCACAACGCTGGTGAGATCGAGGTGGCCGCCACGTTCCTGGCCATGTGTGGTCTGATGGTGGACCGGGTCTTATGCGACGAGAACCCCTCGGTCATCGCCGTAGCAGCTGTTAGAAATGCCCTGCTGTTGCTGAGGAAAAGAGAGTTGATGCCACGACTGCAGATGAGTGAGATGTACGTATAAGAATAGGGATGTTGCCTGGGTTAAAAAAATATGATTCTATTTAGTCCGTTAGTTAGATTATCGAAAAATATTGGATACTTACGTATTTTATTTTATCAAATCAATAAAAAATTATGAAAATAAAACTCATCAACGATAAGGAGTGGGGGCTTAACGTGACTTTCCAGTAAAAAGTGTACTGAAAAGTGACGTCACACGAGTTTTCAACTGCCTGTATCGTCTTCAATTTTTGTTTAATTGACAAAAGAAAAAGTACGTGTCCAATATTTTTTGGAAATCTATCTGACGGACTAATTAGATTTTTTTTAGTCAAATACTTTATTGTTTAGTATAATTTTTGGCATTGAGACTGACGACAAAAGAACATGGTTTGGTGCAACCAGTTTATCAGGTTCCACGGCAAGGCTAAGGTTTCTGAATCTCCTTTTCACACACCTCTTTTCGGTACAGAAAAACCCCTTTGGAAGGAGTCCTCTTCAAAATGACTTTTTTATTAATTTTTTAATTAATTTTAAAATTAATTTCGAGAGGGTTTATTTTGTAATTTTGGCTCCAGCAGGTTCACCGTAAATAACACCAAGCTCGAGGCATATTGACCTACAGTAAGGAGGAAGTTTCAACATTACTATGAATTTGCTGTACCTATGTGTTCTGAACAAGGAAATATTATAATTAATAATTGGGTACTTGTTCATAGGAATGTTACTGTTGGAAATAATTTGAACATCAGGTTTCTTACAATCTAAAATCTTGATTTTGGACGTTTAATTTTTGCCATTCCAGTTTTTGTTGTTAAAATAGTTGTTTCTTATTATTTACTTGGTCTTACTATGTGAGTGCTAATACTCTCAGCAGGTGGATAAAACTAGAAAAACTTGCCCAAGTAATAAGTTTAATAACTTGTTTTTCGAGTTTAAAGCCAATATTCTCTGGGTGAATGATATTTTTTCTGTCTTGAAGTTTTACTTTTGTTGTTTTAATTTACAGATTTTTAACAGCAGAGAAGAAAGCGGAGAATTTACCCTACACTTGTTCGATTCTTCGCCGGGCAGTGCGCACGGTGGCAGCACCTATCTATGAGTACAAGGCGCCATTGGAACACTATGGCATGCCCCCTTGTTGTATCGCTCAGAGGATTATTAGTGCCGCCAATGATCTGTCGGTCATGGATGCAAGGAATACTGCGAGGCGTTAGGTTAGATTAGGTATCTTCTGTCATATTTCTTTAAAAACTCTGAATTTTTTAGCAAGTGTGTAGCAGATTCTTTATTAAAATGCTGTTTAGACAAATTGCTTATCAGTGCTTGGTAGGTGCTTAATAATAACAATTCAGGGATTTTTATGAATAAGTTGTAATTATAGTTAATTCAATGTTATGAGAAATGCTAAATTCTTTTGTAAATTATTGTGGAATCTCTGAAAATGATATTTAAAAAAACGTAGGTACCGATCTGAAGAAAGTTTACACAAATACAAATACGAAAAATACTTACAATTTACTTACCGAAATTAATTGAATTATAGACGGATTACGACTTGGAATAATATTTTATAGGATACTTCTGTTATAAATGTTGATATCTTACTTATAATAAATATGTTCTAAGTCGTAGACCAACGACAAAAAAAAATGAGACTGAAATAAACTAATTTAAATGACTATTAAAGAAAAAGACTTTATCGACGACTAAGGAAGAAAACATTGACTTATTTTTTTACTGATTGGACTAGATTTACAAAAAAAAAAAAACTTAACCGACTGTATAGGAACTAAAGACTGACTTTTTGAAAGATTTTGTACCGCTCATTATTTTAGAACATTTATAAACAGGATTTTTTACAGTATCGAGTCTTAAGAAATAATGTGATGTGCCAGTTTATTTAGTTTATAAGTAGTAATATTTATAATTGTAAATATTTAAGCCCCAATTATCAATCACTGTCCAAACGTTAAAATTAAATTTTATTATTTTATAAGGTTCAAAAATTTTTAATGATCATATAATTTTAATAAATCTGCATTAAATTGGTTTTATCCTTGTCATGTCAAGTATGGAGATTTGATTGCGTAGGTAACTGTTTTTTATTTTTTTTTGGAAATGATGTCATTACGAAAGTTTCCTGTGAATTGGAATCTTGCTTGTGTATCTGTGAACTGCTGGGTTTCACATAATACTCGTGCGAGTTAACTTGACACCTGGCTCGACACCATGTCGAATGTCGTTTTTATTTAAATTGTACGATTCGTTTTCGACGAAAACAAAATATACGCGGTAGCATCACTGTTACCGATACGTTTTATATTATTATTTTCATCCAAATCGAACTGTTCAATTTAAATTAAAGCGTCAAAACGTCATTCGAGCCAGATGTCATGTTAATTCGTACGAGTAGAAGTAATTTCCGAAAGTTTCGTCCTCCCAATGCAATAATAATAATTGTGACAAATTATATTATAGATTTACTGGAATAATGTGACTTGTAAAAACATGGAGTATCTAAAGACTAATCTGCTTTGTTAAACCTAAATAGTTTGGGTACTTTTATAATTTTAACAGTGATTTATGAAAAAGACGGAATAAAATTATAATTGCAAGATTCGATTTTTATTGTTTGTCCCAACAAGTTCTTAGTTATTTTAGCTTGACAGTCTTACAAAGAAATAAAAAGCGATGCATTCAATTTGATTTATTTTCAATTTCTCTTCTGTTTTCAATTGCTGCTTTCTTGTTTATCAATTGCATTGAACCAATCTATAGAGGTAGGTACTTACCACTCTGGGGACGCAGAGCATCATCCGCCTAGCTCTTTCCCAACTATTTTGGGCTCCTAGTCAACCGAATTCAGCTAAATACCGGTATTTTACGTGGAGCGACTGCCTACCAGACTTTCACAACCCATTAACTGGGTTACACAGTACTTCTTGGCAAGACTGGTCTGGCTTCTGACAACCCGTAACGACTGCCAAAGATCTCCAAATGACAGCCGGGAATGCTTTCCGAGGCACGGAGGAATCTCGGTGTGTTTAAGTTGGTCACCCATCCACAGACAGACCTCGGCAAGTATTGCTTAACCTTGAAAATCGAGGTATTATATCTGTTCCCTTGTTGCGTCTTACGATGAGGTTGATGATCGGAGACGGAGTGAAAGTCCAACTTGCAGTAAATATATACTTCTATACTCATATTATAAATTTGAAGAGTTTGTTTGTTACGCGCTAATCTCAGGAATTACTGGTTCGAATTGAATAAAATATTTTAGTGTTGAATAACAATTATTGAGGAAGTCCCTTAAATATTAAAACATGCAATCGTATATAATATCTAAGGTGAGAAACCCGAAACTGTAAAATTTTACCAATGAACCTGGAACCTAATACTTTAGCGATAAAGTTGAAAATCTATTAAATAAATTTGAAAGATTATCGTAGCTTGATGTGCTGGCGTCTGTAAATGAAATAAGTATGAAAAGAGAGTACCCTGTTTGCTCATGTATCCCTGGTATCATAAAACAACAAGGATAAATTAGATCAAGGGATGCCTGCCGCTTTTCTTAGCCTTATTTTTTTAAGGATGGGTAATCATCAAATGACTTCTTCCGCTCTGGGTGGAGCGGAAGGGCGTGTGAGACTCTTACTGACTAAAACCCATCCGTGTTCCTTCTGAAGCCCTTTGCGTTGCAGGGCCGCGGTGACTCTTTCGAACAAATTCCGTAACCCTGGCAGAGATGTGACCACTTACGAACTTAATTTATGTACTTTCTATTTTCATATTTATCTTGTTCATAAGGTTTACTTTCAAGTAACGTGGGTTGCGGTTGGGGTAACTATAGGGTAGCTACAAGGTACAGGGGAGCTAACTACACACGATCTATGAAAGTGAAAGAAGAAAGCTTTTTATCAAAAGTAGGAAGAGATAGAATAATATGAATAAATACTGTTTAAATAAATACGTAACTAACTATACACACTGGCAGGCTCTGGCCCTGGCGGCCCCCTTCTGTGCGCGTGGAACACAACGCGCTATCGACTCGGGCCTGGTTGTGACCGGACAGCGAGCTACCCAACGATCGCCCTGCGACTCCCGATGCTCGGGGCTTTTCTTAGCCTACATTTATTTATTTATGCTATAGGCATTCTGTAGCAGTCCAGTTTCGGCAGTCGGTGATCCCTATTTTTTTGTTATGGTCATTGAGATAATACAAGGAATCCTGTGAGAGGGGCAGAAAAGACGTGTATTATCAATATATTAACTTACTCAGGTACCCTAATAGTCTAAGACCCGAAGTAAGATCGACCTTCACCCACCTGCTTACCAGATGAAATTAAATTTTATAAAATAAAATATGTTTCTGAACATTATACCAAAAGGAATGCCGTAAAAATATGGTCATGACTATAGTAAAAATAAAAAAATAAATATAATTAAATATATTTATGTTTCACCAACTATACTACTGTATTCACAATAAAATTGCCTTCATTTTGATATACCTACCTATTTTTCAAGTGGTAAGCATATGAATGCAACTACTATCTACTACTTGAACTACTAACCTCTTTGTACACAGCAACCAGGTAATAGAAACAAAAAAGGTAGGCAACCTAGCTGTTACATATTCTGTATGTTGTAAGTTTTCTATTGGAATTTTGTTCGTTTAGCAGTAAATAAGTGGAATTTAAATTATTCTTATTTTCAACCTTTTTAAAATTTATAGCCATGACCATATTTTTACGGCATCGTGGATAGAAACTGGATGAGGCTGGCACAGGAACGTGGGGATTGCCGACTTGATGCCGCTTTAAGAGGGGCCAGCGGACGATAGATCGGGGACTCTATTGTCTACGCTGCACGGTTCCTGGAGTTGTGGTGATATCCCACCCGGATATCGCTGAAGGAGGAGGGAGCCCGGAGGCGGGTAAAGAAGAGGGAGCCCAGAAGTGGGCCACGGTAGATGGGTCACGGCGCACGGCGTGGTATGCGTAAGGCATTTGCTCCACTCAAAAAAAAAAAAAAGGAACATGGGTATTGGCACAAGAGAAGAGAGGCCTATGCTCAGCAGTGGGCGAAGTCGGGCTGTGGATGATGAAGATGAAGCAATAGGTTTAGGTGGCCAAACATGCTACGGTATATATGGTTATAGCCTTACAAGCTTAACAAAAAGGCAAACCCAAGCGTGTATGTTTTATAACTGTACAGTTTTCCTTTTTATGAAACTCGGTTATACCTGTCCGTTATGCATGCACGGCTAAAACCATCATGTAAACCCTAACGTGTATGGCCTCCATTAAGGTCGATCTAACTTGGAATCCTCTAGTATCCTAAAGTAGGTACAAAAAGAGAATTTGATAAAACATCCATGTTGGGCATCAAGTTGAAGGTATTTCATAAAATATTATGAGGAGTATATTTTTAAATATAATGTGTTAAGGCTCGCCAAGGAAAAACACAAACCGGCTGTTCTGGGGAAAACCAATTATTTAGACCCGACCATACAGCTTTTACATGTTTATATTAAAATTAAACTTTGTTATTATAAAGCTTTAAGTTCAAAGTTGAATGATAAGTATCATAAAAATCTTATTATACAGCGGAGATTATCTTCATTGTAAATGAGACTTTATTAAGTGGTCGAAACGTTTAAAATTGTTTGATTCTCGTAAACGTCTTTTTATTCGCGAGATCTTGTTTACGGCCACTCGCCCGGCAGTGTCAGTGGATAGTGCATGTGAACTGTGCGCTTGCGCGTGATAAAGTGATTTATAAAATAATAGCTAAATACACGTGACTGGGGTCAACAAGTGATAAACATAAACAAGTTTATTATAAATTGTTTTCAAACATCAACCATGTTGTTAAAAAGTGAGTATTCACCATTTTTTTTATTGAGAAAACTGGTTTTAAATAGACGTAGACAGTCGTTTAGAAAAATGTTATATTCTTGCAAATTTTTGATATGTCGCAATCTAACAATATAGGACATTCTTTCTAATGTATTATTATGTAGAAAAGACTTATCAGGTCTCAAGGGCCAAATTGCAAAAGTTATTGATTTAATAATATAATTATGCCATTTTGAGAAAGTTGTTTTGTAAATAATCGCCAAGTTTGAGACTGACATCACTTCTCAACACTGACAATTCATGTTGTGCGTGGACGTGCTCTTTTACATGCTATTGTTTCCTTACCCGCAGTCTCGGGTCAATACCAAGAGTCAGGTACTATATTTACTCATTCAATTCCGCGAAATTCAGAGTTGATACTTTAAGTAAATTACCTACATTCACACATATATAATGATTCCCTCCCTAGGGAGAAACTATTATCATTAGGTATCAAAATACGAAAAGTTGCAGACAGTTTCATCATTGATACTTGATTTAAATGATCACAATCTGTCCCTTATTACAGGCATAACGCTTTGCTGTTTGATGATAAACGTTCAGACACAGAATACATATTTTTCACAGTATCAACCAGATGTTTTATACTTCCCTGATAATGTACCATCAGGATTGCCATTGTCAATGCCCGGTCCCAATGATATAGACAAAGATGCTCTAAGGAGGATATTTCAAAATGAACAACAGAAACCGGAAAAATCGAGAACGACTGTAGAAATCCAAAAGACTGAAGTATCAGAATTTGGTTCGACCATTGAACAAGAACCATATGGAGGGAAACGTAATAATATAGTCAATAGACAAATACCAACACCACCGCCAAGTGGAGAGACATTACAGCAGTTTGGGCAGCAAAGACAACAGTTTTTATCACAGATTGCACCAAACAGGCAAACCGCACAACAGCAGTTATCTTATCCTAGACCTAGTGCACAACAGCAGAGTAAACCTGACATATCATTAGGTAGGCCATCCGTTCCTGTACCCCAGTCGGAACTAAACAGGCCGACCATACAACAGATAACACTAGGAAGACCAAGTTTATCTCAAACATCTCAAGATGGACAAGGGGCACCGCAGAAAACGAGTAAACCTGAGATTTCACTGAATAGGCCATCTGTGGCTGTACCTCAAGATGCACTGGATAGGCCTAGTATACCTCAAAGGCCAGCTGGAGCTCAATTTCAAGCAAATCCTCCACGTAGTACATCGGGTTTAAACTATCCCGCTCAGCAGGCTCCAGGTTATAATACATTGTTGTACTCGGTCACCAATTTCGGAGTAAACATGTTAAAGGTAAATGTTATTTCTTAATTTCACGTAAGCTGAAGTCTATAAACATCATTTAGCCCGGGATTTGTCTTAAACATGCTACAGCCTCTAGCTTGTGAGGCAGTGAAGGAGATAACGCTTTCCACAGTTCGTGCTAAGTAACCATGATCAATAGTGTTTCGTTGGTTCCGAATTATGGTATTTTCTTCTTTGTATTCTATGATATGTGAACATAATTTCAGAGAACCCAATGCATATTTAACTTTCATTGATAAAACCATTGCAGGCTATCGATAGCGTACATCCTGGTAACGTGGTGATATCACCATTCTCCGTCACCACACTCCTGGGTCTGCTGCAGCAGGGGGCAGTGGGTCAGACACAGGCACAGATAACAAATGCTCTGCAAATGTCACCTGAGACCACCGCTCCAGCTTACGCTAAAGTTTCTGAAGACATTCAGGTCAGTCGAATTTATAAAACAAAGTTATGAAAAAAATGCAGTTAATGAAATTATTATTTTTTCCACCTTCTTTGAAAGATAAACAACTGCGGATGTCTTATTTCTTAGAGATGCGTATGGAGAACATTGATTCCAGTCCAAGTTTAGCAGCAAAGTCAAAGTCAATTCACTTATTTCAATTAGGCCATTAAACAATACTTTTGAACGTTTTAACAGTTAAAAACAGATCGAAATAATGAAGCGAAAGATTTTTATGGAGAAGAACGTGCGTGAAGAAACTTCATAAAACACATCTACAATTACATTTTATATTTTTCCAGGCTCGCAATTCCCGCAACATTTTGAAAGTTGCGAGCAACTTGTTCGTGTCAGAAGATTTTGCTATCAGTCAAGAATTCAGGAAAGTCGGTTTGGATAGCTTCAATAGTGACGTCACGACTCTTTCGTTCCAAAGATCAGCGGAAGCTGCTCGTCAGATCAACAGCTGGGTAGCATCGAGAACTGATCACAGGATTGAGCAGCTTATCGCGCCAGGTAAATAGATTGCTTCAGGTTTTAAGTACTTCTCTCTCATCTAGGGCCCTAACTATGCAGTCTTAAAACGATCTTGATTCCGTTCTAAGAGAGAGACGGAGCTATACATAGCGAATAGCAGTATCCCTTTTACATCATCGGAATTGGATGGCATTAGCACGTCATAGTTGGGCAATTGTACGAGCTTTATAACCCAATTCAATTATCAGTTGCCCTGGTAACTGATTATTGAACTGGACCTGATTTGCAACGATTTTGAGCCCGATAGCTTTGGTTCCATATTAGGGTGTTTTCAAGTTATCGAAATTTAAAAAAAAATGACGCACTCAATTACCAGTTAATCTGTTAATATTTATAAATTATATTTAGTACTTGATCGTGGTTGAAGTTAGTACGATGATGAAATGATGATGATTCGTATGTCCCAAGTGCTTCAGACTTGCATATAGTTATGGGATTTTTGAACTGATGGTTTATTGACTGCAACTCCAAATTGCTTTTCTTTGCCAAGCAGGAAACTTTAAAAAATATTTGAATTATTTTCCCTAATAGCACCCCAAGTGGATTGCCAACTTTATTAGGCATTTCCTTGCTTTATTAGGTTTTCAAATCGTTGTTAATATCGTCCTTTTGAAAACCTCTTTTAATGAAAGCCTCAATCCATTTTCGTTCTTATTATGTGTAGGTATCTATATTCTTAAGTCCGAAGCCATGTGCTTTCATGGTTCTCGGAACAGGCCACCAGCGGGATCCCAATTAACGGTAGGAGGGGTTCACATCGGCGTCGGGTCGACGATCAGGTATCTGGGGCTCGTTCTCGACAGCCGGTGGAATTTCGAGGAGCACTTCCGACGTTTGGCTCCCAGACTGCAGCGGGCCGGGGCTGCCTTCAAGCGGCTCCTGCCCAATCTAGGGGGTCCAAACGCCTCCTGCCGGAGGCTCTATGCGGGGATCGTGCGATCCATGGCCCTTTATGGGGCCCCTGTGTGGGCCCTAACGCTGAAGGGGCGACCAGCCCGCCAGCTCAACGCGGCCCAAAGGGTCATGGCCATCCGGCTGGCTCGGGGATACCGCACGGTCTCCGGCGAGGCGGCGAGCCTCCTTGCCGGATTACCGCCATGGGATCTGGAGGCGAGAGCCCTCGCGCACGTTTACGCGTGGCGCGTGGAGGTGCTTCGCCGGGGCGAAACTCCGCTGCCACGGCAAATTGCATCGCGGCGGACGGAGCTCCGGCAGGATACTATGGCGGTATGGAGACTGCGACTATCGCGGCCCAGCGCTGGGCACGCCACAATTGCGGCGGTAAGGCCCCTCTTTGAGGAGTGGCTGGAGAGGCGCCACGGCGTCCTCACCTTCCGCCTGACGCAGGTACTTACCGGACACGGCTGTTTCGGGAGGTACCTGTTTCGGATTAAGCGGGAGGAAACGCCCGGGTGTCAGCACTGTGAGGATCGCCCGGAGGACACGGTGGAGCATACGGTGGAGGTCTGCCCTGCTTGGGCTGAGCACCGCCGTGTCCTCGTCGAGGCGATCGGCGGCGGCAACCTCTCGCGTCCGGCCCTGGTTGAATCCATGGTCCGGAGCGAGGAGGCTTGGGAAGCGGTCACCTCCTGCGAAGCAGTAATGCTAGCGAAGGAGGAGGCGGACCGCGCGAGGGAAAGGCAAGGCCTTCGTCCCAACCGCCGCAACAGGAGAAGACGCCCCGGGCGTCGGGAGTCGCAGGGCGATCCCCGGCCACCGTAGGCGCGGGCCTGCGGACGGCGAGCGTTGGGTGGCTCGCTGTCCGATCACCACCAGGCCCGGGTCGATGGCGCGTTGTATTTCACGCGCGCCTCAAAGAGATGTCAGCATAGAGGACGGGGCCCGCTAGGGCCAGAGCCTGCCAGGGTTGCGGAATTTGTTCGAAAGAGTCACCGCGGCCCTGGAAAGCAAAGGGCTTTAGAAGGAACACGGATGGGTTTTAGTCAGTAAGAGTCTGACACGCCCTTCCGCTCCACCCAGAGCGGAAGAAGTCATTTGATGATTTCCCATCCTAAAAAAAAAAAAAAAAAGGTATCTATATTCTTAACTATCTCATTTGGATTATCTTTAACATCTTGTGTAGTCTTGTGCAGTTCGTGAATAACTAGTTCGTAAGAACGTTCCCGCATGCAAACTACGCGAACTAGTTAGTTCCTTCGAAATTATCGACCTTATAGTGAACAAGAGTGAGCGGGCTGAGCTGCCCTACCTAGTTCGGTCGCCGCTCACGTACTCTCTGATGTGCGTTTCTTCTTTCAATGTAATGCAATAACGAAGCTACTATTAAAAAAATTAGTATAAACACGTCATTAAGTATATTTTATAATCAATTTTCTAAATATTACGAGTAAACAATATGAAAAGTAAAAAATAACGGCATAATAGCCACTTTTCAAACAGAAGAAAGCGCGCAGCAGCAAACTGCAAATACCGCGAACGATCTGCCATCTCTCCGCTCACTAGCTCAGTCAGCTCCCGTCTCGAAACATTGAGTTGGGAGCTGGTAAACTAAAACAGCGAACTAGTTCGCCAAGAAGCCTCGAACTAAAATTAGCGCTCCCGATCGCGAACTACTATGCGCAAGTCAAATCTTATGGTTAAATACGTGGATAGAAGGTATTGAACACCTCCTTACGACGCAATTGAACCAGTTCTGCGAACATGTTATTCACTCCTATCTATTTTTAAACTGCCCTTCTTTAAACGTGCACCTGTCTAGACACAGGTTTCTAAAGAAAAGAAAGAAAGAAAGAATAATATTTATTTAGCACTTACATGAAACACGCACGGTACATAGAAATAAAATTATAAAAAGAAATGTAGGTATGTTAAGAACTAAATGTGTGTTTCTGTTAAATCCAATTCTTAAAAATGGAAGTTTTTGAGTTGTTTACACTCAAATGTTGTTATTTTATAATTGATCATTTTAAAATTCGTCATAATTCATATTTAATCATTCAAATGTTCTTAATGACCCAAAAACAAAACAATAAATATGGTTGGAAGGCCGAAGCGTTTAAATTAGGATATTTTTATGATTTTTGCTCACAAAAAATTGTAAACATAATTTAGGAGCCTAAACTATACTAGAACTATATTAATATGATTTAAAGATTATATTATCAATTAGTTCATGTCGCACACGAATCAAATTTTAGAATCTCTAAAAAACTTTCTTTTGTTATCTTTTCAGATGCCGTTGACTACACGACACAGATGGTTCTTGTAAATGCCATTTACTTCAAGGGCCTGTGGGAAGTGCCATTCAGATCAGAATTAACTCACCCTAAGGAGTTCGAACTTAGTAATGGTCAAAGAAAAACAGCTCAATTTATGCGTATACGCAAATTGTTTAAGACTGGTGTGGATAAGACTACGAGTGCCAAAGTTATTGTACTGCCTTTTGAGGTAAGCGGACACAGTGTTTTTGTAAGTTATTAGAATGTTAAGGAATCCGTTTTGTCATTATGAGGCATATGTTTTATTTGGGGATTTAGAGTGATAATAGAGCATTTTTAGGGATATTGAGGATTTGTATTTGTACCTAATTATTAAGGATTTTTCATAATTAAGTATAAGGAATTTGTAGTTAATGATTTTACAGCAGATGAAAAATGGAGAACCAAGTGAGAAAACAAAAGTTGCTTCAGAGTAAATTGGATGATATTTATTATTCAGATGAGGAAATAGGCAATTCTATATTATTAATGGTTTCGGTTTAAAGAAATGTATTTCTCATAAGAACTTACAGTCCGCTTACTTGAGATACAAAGTAGGAAGTATAATAATACAGTACAACACAATTTCCTCCAGAGTATTAGAAGTTATAACGTACATATCTGTCCCTTAAGCTTCTTTTTAAATGTATTCACGTTATCGCACTCTTTTATATCGTCCGGTAATCCATTGAATAGATTTCATAAACAAATACTCGTACATTGAAGTCTGAAGATTTAGAATAGGCTGCAAATTCAGTAATGTATAAAAAGATTTTCTGTTTCATTGTAGCTAAGCCAGCTACAACGAAACAGAAAATCTTTTAAAAAAATAACTGAATTCAGTGACACAGGGTGTTCTAGTGCGGAATCCAGTGTCACATTTAAATATCACCTTTTATGAAATAAATAAAAATGATAAATAATAAAAATTATTTTGCCTCCTTCGAAAAAAAATGGCCTTTACTTTGGCCAGAGGCTTAGCATTGCCATACAACGTGGCAATGCCGCCAGTCAAATAGAACACATTTAGGGACGATTTTTTGATGCTACATTTTAGTTTTTTAAATTGATTAAAATGCGAAATATATGTTAAAATATTTAATTTTAAATTTCCAGCGTGATGAGTACCATCTGATGGTAATCCTACCCTCGCAGCTAGTGGGTATGAAGAACACACTAGCATCCCTGTCCGATGCCAGGTTGCTGAGCTACCTCAGCTTCCGCGCTATGGACACAGAGCTGGAGCTCCCCAAGTTTACGATAAGAGCTGATACGGATTTGAGTGTTATATTAAAACAAGTAAGTGTTGTTTTAAAACTATTACCGGTGACCAGAGGGCTGGCATTTTCTTCTGCCAAAGAATCAGCATTGTTTTGGGATTTTTTCCGGTGACAGCAATGTGGATGATTTATTCGATGCTCAATTATTATTTCCGCCTGCACCCCCTTTTTATCCCGCTTGTACACATATATATATTTTTTATCAGCTTGTACATTTATACTATTCTGTAAATACTTAGAACTTTCTCTAAAGTCAACACAACACATATGCTAACTCTAGCTAGACACCACTTTAATTGAGAGATAGGGCTTCAGGTCCCATCCTAGTGGAATCTCGCTAGGTTAGTAGCATATCAGGGCATAATAGGTATTTAGTAGACCCAGGGGTCTATTAAACTGACAAGTCTTTGAACTGTCAAGTTACTGAATACAATTAAAAGTCGAACTATACGTATTTTTGTCATAAAAATCAAAGTAGGTACATGAAAACAAAAAAAAAAGAAATTATATGACGTTTGATGCCTTGATACTACATACTTTAATCTTGACTCATTTCTTAAACGGTAGATATATCATTGTCATGGAAGCGGTTTCGATAAACAATCCGGTCTGTGACGCTGACGACCTTTTACATAACAAACGAGTTAATTATTTCAAATATTTTTCCTCATAAGTGTTGAAACTGGCGTCGTTTGTCTCTCTTTTGAGTTAAAAGATAACAATATAGATATTTTATCATTTGAAGCAAAATGTTACGTACACCGACGGTTTAAAGAGTTGTTGTTGAAGTGACCTAAAAGTGACCGCTTCCTAACCCACAAGTCGACGAAAAACTGACGAATAAATTATATTCAATTTCAGATGGGCGTCACAGACATGTTCCGTCGTGATTATTCCGATCTCAGCGGAGTTGGAGCATATGGAGCTCACTCGCCGCACGTTTCTTCAGCAGTCCACTCTGCCGTGTTATCTATTGACGAGAAAGGAGGTTCTGCAGCAGCTGCCACGGCATTCGCAGCAGTAGCACTGTCATACGACAACCCCTCCGTAGAGTTCAGAGTCAACCGACCCTTCATTGCCGTCCTTTGGGACACCAAGAGCTCTCTCCCCCTATTCATGGCGAAAATTGAAGACCCCCAACAGTAGAATTACACGTGATATTATAGTTATGTAACTTATTATAATACTCACTGCTTAGGTTTAACGAAACTACAACTAGACTATAAATTAAAAATGCAAATTGTAACAATTATTTATATTAAGCATCATTAATTGGATCTAGTCTAATTTGTTCTTAGTCTAAAATTATATATTAAGTATAAACGTCTATTTCTTTTTCTTGAACATATTAATGAACCAATCGTCGGCGAATATTCTAAGTCTTCCTTCGTAGTAAGACTCAATTTCTTGCAGGGGTTTCCCTTCAGTTTCGGGCATGAAGAAGTAAAGGTAGATCGTGCCGAGGTAGGCGAAGGCAGCGTATGTGGCGAAGGCACCAGTCAGTCTGAAGTGGGTTTCCAAGTCTATCAGAGTTTTGGCTCCGATGAAAGTGACCACGTAATTCCAAGCCGCTCCGGTACCTTGAGCTGTGGCTCGACTCCTGATAAAGAAAATTTTATATTAAACATACAAATACACCCACTTTAGCATTGCAGAGACATCACAGGTTAAAAAACCGGACAAGTGCGACTCGGACTCGCGCGCCGAGGGTTCCGATCGAGTCTTGATTTTTTCCGAGTATACATTACCTACGTAAGTTTATAAACCATGAAAGCACTCTCATTATTCTGACAAAAATATAGCAGGTAAGATTCGGTCAATTCTTCAATCGAAAATATAAGTTTTTAATCGAAAAAAATATTTTTTACATATGATTAAACTACAACTTCTCAATTTTTACTTTTTCCTGTACTTGTATCTACTATAAGATCTACAACGTGTAACAGAATAAATGCAATAAACCTCTTAAGGGGTCATTGTACTCATCATTATGGACAACTTCTATTATGGGACCAACCCCGAAATCTATGCTCAATAAATTTCATGAGTCTAGGTCAACGGGAAGTACCCTATACGTTTTAATTCCCTTATGAGCGTCAAAACATGCGCCATAAACGGAGCATGAGCAGCGTTATCTTTAGATTGCGTTGACGTAGAAGTTTGATTTTACACTGCTCCAAGGGGTAGCAGACCTTAGTATTTGATATTAATTTCAGATTGATTCCTCAACGCATTCTTGAGAAAAAGGGTCTTGACAGACGGACAGACTGACAGACAGGTGGACAAAAAAGTGATCCTATAAGGGTTCCGTTTTTGCCGACTGAGGTACGGAACTCTAAAAACAAAATGTAATAACTCATAAATAAATATATACTTATTGTTAGCTCACCTGAAAGGGAACACCTCTCCAAGAATAACCCAAGACACATTAAACCCAGTGAAGATAGTAAGAAGATAGAAGAATATCAAAGGAACCACGCTCTTCTCCTTAGGGAATGTCTTAGGGTCGTATGAGAACACGTTCTTGTCCAGATATGTTTCAGCGTAGATGCTGAGGGCGGTGCAGCAGACAGCGGTTCCAAGCATAGCTGTGATGCCTATTTTGCGCTTGCCCAAGAATTTGATGATACCTATTACGACGACGCTCGCTATGAGTGTTATAACGCCTACCATTACCTGAAACAATACAGGGTTACAATAATAGATATTCATTAATTTGAAGAAATCTGAAACAGTGATGCTTATTCTGTAATGATCATCGTGAAAAGTTAAGTGGAGTGAGCGAGTGAGCTTTAAGCGTAATGACAGTTCACTTTACGCGCACTACACCTTTGTATGTTTTCACCGTCATATTTTAACAGAATAGCAGAAGTAGTAAAATTGTAGTAAATAGAGCAGCCTGCAGGGAAAGTTAGAAATATTCCTATATAAGCCTTCTATTAAAAAGAAGGCCATCACGATGCAACGGAGTGATCTTAATTGCAAACAAAAGTGATAAACCAAAGATGCGATTAAATTGTTCTGATTTCACTTATTACAGTCAAGATAGTTGAGCATCGTAAAACAAAATCTGTTTGCACAAATATTGAAGTTCAACCTTACAATGTATGAGAAACATAAAGGATTTTAAATAAGCATGGAAAAAGCAAACACAGATTAAACATTGTAACTGGTACAAAGTAGTTATGAAGACCCGTGTAATGACTTTAGTCGGTGGCAGATGTATTCAAAATTTATAACAATAGAACAGCGAAAAATTGCGACATAGGTGAGAGAATTTGTGAATCTAATTGTCAGTTTACGCGTATTGAGTGCCTCTGTTATTTTAATGAAGATGAATTAATCCAGATGTAGTGTGTCACTTTTCTGGCAAGGTTGAAGAACAACGATGTCTGCATGAAAAGAGACAACGCACTCATAACACAACTTGACATCGAATACCATTTTTTCTAATGACCATGATGATGCATTTACTGATGTTAGTAATGAAACAGGTTACAATCATAATTATAAGACTAATAAAAATGATAAAACAGCTGCTGTTAAGGGAAATCTAACCCCCCAAAATGCTTACCACAATATTCTTGCTGTCATCAGCCATTCCGAAGGCAGAGCAAACGTTGACCATGTTCGGTTTGACCGGGGTGAGGCCACTCATGACGAAGAATGTGAAGTATAACATGGTGAGGGCCAGTGGCCTCAAAGTCTCCTTGCTTAGCATCACTATGTTGAATTTTACGAAGAATCTGCAAAAAAAACAGGTTGATAAATTTGATAATTATGCTTTAACACATTTTACCTCAAGTTTTTATGTTCTTTAGTAAATCTTAAGTATTCAAGGTTTAGTGCATGAAGAAAACATTGAAATAAGTTAGTAAATGTAAGTTGGTATAATTATTTTAAGAAAGATACATTCTGAACCCATATTAGGCTCACATATATAACTACTAAATATTTCCCTTACTGATAATTATAACCTTCATTAGGCTATTTTGTCAGAATCTTACCTTACATTGGCATTAACTAACCTTTTAAAAACATTCATCTTATAATGATCACAGTCCGACTCCTCCCGTTTCTCCTTCCAGCAGATGGCACAGCCGTCCAAACTCTTGGAGTACACCACCAGCTTATCAAACTCATCCTTTACATTGTCTGCTGTGGTCCAGCCACGAAGGTAGCATAGTGATTTTAGGGCATCCTTCTCCCGGCCTTGGGATAGCAGCCATACAGGTGTGTCAGGCACCTTGAGAACAACAGAAACATTATTCTATTATGATGTTTTTTATTTTATTAGTGTTTGTTTGTTTGTCTTTTTAAGTTTAAACTTGCTTATGGATGGAATGGCAAAGGGTCTATGTGACCCTTAGCCATCCCCTAAATTCGTTACTGCTTGGATATTTTATTTACTGCTTGTTAAAACAAGCAGAAAATAAAATTAATAGTAGTGTAATAAATGTATTGGAATAAATTCCACTACATAGGCTAGCCTTTCTCCTTTCCAATCTTGTCAGCTGGTGGCAAGCTTGTCTCGTCATCTTTGCTTGGGGCTGCCTTGAAGTCGCTGAGCGTTTTCCGAAACCCAAATTGTGGTAGTTTTAGTTTGAGTCTGTGCATTTTGTACTGACTCTGACATATAACCTATACTTACAGCGCCTAACACCACGAGAAGCATAGAAGTGAAGGGTATGGAGATACAGATGATGGCAGCGATGCGCCAGGTGACCACGGAGCCGAGGAAGTACATTGAGAATATGCCGATTGATAGGAATAACTGGGTGATCGTGCATAATGCTCCACGTATTGATGGTTCACTGAAAAATAAATATGTATTTACCATTAACCTCTATAATACTTGTAGCTTATTTATTTACTTCGTCTTGCATTTAGCCAAGATGTTAGGGAATCGGTTTATTGTTCTGTTTTTCTGATATTACTTTTACTGAGTTTTTTCTCTTCTAGAGCATAAGAGATGTTATGAGGTCAAATAATTCAGTCGCTATTCAAAATACCCATAAAAACAAATGAAAGAATAGATCTGGAAGTCCTTCCGATTTGAAAAATCTTGCGATTTTATGAGTTACGCAATTAAGTTGCGGTTCCAAACACCCTTGGAAGATCGAACATTGACTAGAAGATGATGACTGGATGGCCTCAAAATACTGAAAATGAAAAATTTGGGAGGGGGACAGTAGTTTTATTCACCTGATTTCTCCAACATACGAGTTGATAGGCGCTTCCATGATCCCAGTTCCGAGCCCCAGTAGTGCGTTCCCAATAAACAAGGTGGGAACATTCCAGGCAAAGTACATTAGGATCCAGGCTATTAAATGGGGCAGGTTCACTAGGAAGGTGGCTCTCTTTCTGCCGACGTAGTCCACAAATGGGCCCGAAACTAGAGCTCCAAATGGTTGAGTCAGGAATGATAGACTGCCTGAAATAATAAAATACTGGTAAACGTTGATCAATTTATCACTTGTGTGAAATGCAATGGATTCTGAACTAAATTTTAGTGTGTTACAAACAGTGTGTTATATCGATTGGGATAAAATCTCATTACTAATTCAGATCTAAATTTTTCTTACTAATCTACGACAAGAATTTTTAAAAAGGACAAAATAAAAACAAGTATTTAATCCTGTTTCTAATTAAAATAGTAATTAATAAAATAGTAAACCAGATAACAAAATTTTAAAAGATCACGTTGCAAATGAGGATATTTGCAGGTTATTTACCTATTTAATTTGGCCGTAATTTAAGAGGCGTTAATCTAAGTGGACACAGATCTAGACAGAGTTGATCATGAAATAAGAAAAAAAATCTAGATGTAAAATACCTTTTTAGGGAAGGTGTCTTAAGATTGGATGAACCCATATAAATGTGGATGAAGAGGGACGCCAAAGAAACGATTGATTGATTGCGTGAGGAGTGATATGAAAGAAAAGGGAGCCAGTGTTAGCGTGTCGGTTGACAGGTCAGAATATTCGAAAAGATCGTGTTGTGCCAAACCCCAAGTAACATGGCATAAGGTCCGGAAGACGATGATAATAAGACCGAGATAAGAACGCGAATCTTCTTAATAGTATGGGAATCGCTCCTCAGATGACACTGCATTTGTAGGTTCTTACCAAACCATGAGGCCTCATTATCAGTGAATGAGAGACCGTCTGGAGCGTTGAGAAGATCTGGTATCACTATGGTGGCGAAACTGATGGCCATGCCTAGATCCATGAGAAGCAGGTTCGGTGCCATACTTGCCAGTAGCTGTAACAATGACAAATTCTGTAAATAGTACAAAACGAGGTCGTCGTCTGTCACTCGCTGTTTTTCCGCTTGCTTTTCCTAAACCACGCAATAGATTTTGATGCGGTTTTCAATAATAGAAAGAACGGTACACGAACCCGGGGTGGGTCGCTAGTATTAAATAGGAGAAAACATATAGCTTAAGTTATGTTCATGGACCAAACAAGGCCTAGATTTTCATTGGTTCTACCTCCCAGACGATTGGATGGTTTATGATGAGCCGAAAACAACTCTCGATAGCCGAGGCTCGTTGGACACTTTAGTTAAAGGAGGCAGTAGCCAAGGACAACGCTCGGTTGCAGGACTTATTTTTATCATTACTAGGTTTTTTTATTTCCTTTTATGTGGGGAAATCCTCATAGATTTCGTCATGATAGAGGGGCGGGCGCAGGTGTTTGTAAGTCTCTTACTGACTAAAACCATACGATATTCTGTAGCTATCTTGGCCGATAATCAATACTAGGCTGTGTATCCCCAGTATTTGCAAGTTGTTGATAACCGTCACAAGTCAGGGGCGAATGTGTGTTTGTCTTTGTTAGTTATAGCAAGGCAATACTTCCGTAACATTAAAATAACTGTATCAGGCTTCGGTTATTTCTTAATCAACTGTATGACCTTTATTAGTAACCACTGAGTTTATGAATATCACAATATTATGAATGCATAATAGAGGACAACGTGAAACATATTCACGTGATGTAGCATTTCACTTCGTATCAACAGTTCATCTGTCCTTAATCGTCAAGGAAATCTTCTGCCAATCGCATTTTTCATTGATTAAGTAACTATGCGACGATACTGCGACCCCAGTTGCGAGTTGTACTTAGTAGTTTTTTTAATGATGAACTCGTTGCTAAAATAAATCCAGCCGCACGGGTCGCACTATAAACTGTTGGTCCCGGCCATCATTTGAATGTCTTTAACAGTCATTACTGATACTTAGTCAGAAGCCAGAAAACCAGACAGCAGTGTTTCCGGGATTACCCACTTACTGTGTTTTGGAGGTCTGATCGACAGTCTTTCCTTATAATATACTGGTACTCAGCTTCATTAGATTAGACTAGAAGCCTATCCCAATATTGTTCGTAAAACCTTCTTGATAAATATTTGTACAAAAAAACCCAACATATTTTGTGTTTGCCGTAGTGTGGCAGACAATCTAGCGTTCCGCCGTCATCGTCACCGTCAACTATGAACATCTTACATCTTATGGACTCTTATAAACAACTTTCTCATTTAAATAGATACCACAAGTGTGGTATTTTAGATGTCCATTGTTGCTCTTCTAACTTGCGTCGTTGTCCTGAATGTTGAGGGTCGTGACCTTATCGAATTATTTTATCGTGGTTTCACAATGTTGTCCTATTTTTGGTTTTGTTGTAATTGGCATTGCAGACTGTGGTTCTAGTGTGGAACATATTTTATTTAACCAATGGCTTTCACTTGGGTCTTTTTCGACAACTTTTCTTGTCAGCAATAGCTTTCTATTAAGCCTGTCATTCTGCTTGGCCTAAATGTATCCAAAAAGCTGAGGAAGCGAAGATAGAACGACTGATTTTTTGACGCTGATTTATTTACAGACGCTACCATCTGGGAACTAAAATTTTGCTATACTAATCTACATTATGTTCCTAAGTCATGGCATGTGACTTTTTAATTTTATTCAGTCACGTTTACTTGAAAAATATTATAGTGAGGTCGTTAAGAAGTCAATGTATTCATGTTCAATTAACATTTTTGTTTTCTTTTTGTTCTATTTTATTTGAATCTCATAATCTGTGTTTCAATCAGAAGGTCAATTCCACTAATTAACGTGTCATGCGAAAAACACGAGACTAGATTGCGATGCGATTGTGATGACACTGGAAAATGGTATTCTGCTAACTTTAAATTTCGATCTATTCACATTCGCATCGCAGTGTCATCACATTCCAGTCGCATGGGGGTCCAGTTTGTTTTCATTTACGAAAATAAATGTGGTTTTGTGTTGGTTCAATATACGCAGACAATAATTATCGATAATTGTGATAAATACTATTTAAGTAACGTTATTTTATTAAATTAATTTAATGTCCAAATTATCCGACTTAGTTAAATTCATATTCCCAATATTTTTATTTTCTGTTGAATAATACATTTATACGACTTCAAAAACAATAAAATATTTAATCGAAAATGTACCTCAATTGGAACGTACACGTACACGAATCGCGCAGGCGTGTAGCGGGTGATTTAGGATGTCAAAAAGAGACGTCAATATTGCTAAAGTCAAAACATTATATTTTATTATAAACTCAAATTTTCTGCTGAAATTATTATGTAAAGATGTATTGCATTATCAATGGAAGAAATAATTTTTGTCGAAGTAGTACTATTAACCATCACAGAATCTTTCAGAGTCTGTATTACCCATGAGCTGCTGCTTTCGTATTCTGGAAGAATCTGAGTATTTAGGGTATATAGATACTCTCGAAACCTTTCTATCAACTGTGTTTATGCTGGAAGTGAAAGGATAACAGTGAAATCATAAGAACTGTTTGTGCCGTATATGATACAGGCGGTCTTTCGTACTGCACCTATCTAATGGGCTCGTTTGCTGATCGCACAACAGCGGTTTCATCGATACTCTGACTGACTGAAGTGGATTTTCAGACTTATGTCGGACTATGGATGGGAACTATTCGGTATATATTGTTATAACAATTTACTACGTGTCAAGTTTCTACTTATAAATGTGTGTTACAAATAAAAGCATTGATTTAGTGAATCTTTTTTTATTTTTTTACATTTCTTAATGATTAAAGGCTTATACAAAAAGGCTAAGTTGCCGCTGGTGGCTGAGCTACTACAGAAAGAAATATAAAGTCCTAAATAATCATTTTATTAATATTTGCACTATACCTAGGTATTTGAGAACTTTAACAAGTAAGTAATGAATAAATAATATACCAAACATTGATATTGTGAATGCATATACATACATGGATGTTACGAACATTTTCGGATTGTTTCCACAATATGAAAGTTCGATACTTATACCAAATGGGCTAGTTACTTATTTGGCAAATTATCAAAATAACCGTTCTCGTTGGTAAAATATACCAATACGTAAGATTTACATCATGTCGCAGTCAAAAATTTTAATCCGCCTCATACACACACATAGAGACTATCCTGTCTATAAAACGGAGACGGTAAACGGTCTAAAAACAGGTTTATATTACGGCGGATCAGCGTTTAGTCAGAATATCACATCCTTCAATTGGCAAGCTATAATTTCATGTAAGTAATTTAGCGAGCGCAAGTGCGAAAACGTGTGAGAGCATTGACTAAGTACGAATTTAATGTGCAGCTAAGTAATTGCTATGTATGTTAATGCAGATATGTGAAAAACCGTGGCAAAAGAAAACATTTTAGAAGTCAGTGAGTTCATTCTGCAATACGACTTTATCGCGTGTTTTTATTTGCAGCATGAGCGTGAACCATCGTTTTGCAGAAAATATTTCAATGAAGATCGGCTAAACGTTTATGTACTGTAATACAAAACGGCTCCGATTATTAAAACAGCCAGCCACCATATAAAGTTGCGTATTCAACTATTTGGCTGCGACATATGCATATACTGTTTATAATGCTAAATGAAACCCTCGAAATAACTTTGAGCTTTTAGCTGATTCAATATGAAGTCGTTTTTACATAAAGTTGAGCGGAGCAGCTAAAATTGTGCAAGAAAATTGTGAATCAAAGGATATTGCAAGGTGCTATTTGTACGTTATAAAATCCACAACACGATAAAACTCCTTGGAATATAATGTAGTAATGTAATGTTAAATAACTAAAACGAGAACTACAAAGTGACCACCAAAAGTGAATATTTTTATTTGTACATCCGTTCACATAACAAAAAACACCGAGTTAGAGCATTTGTAAACATTTCGTTTTCATTTTGGTTTTCATCTTGCTTATGCTTTCCATCAGATGGTCTCATGATGCAGAAATAAATTCGTTATCTTATTTATACCCGAGGGACTCCAAATAAGTATAGAATCTGAAAGGGAGAACATTAAGTATAAACATAGTAAGTGAATCACAAAGTTAATTTTAACTCTATATCGCATATTATCGCATAGGTACTATTTATATAAAGTTCTCAGATCCAGCCTTAGCTTCCTTTCGCACAGGGAAGTTCGCTTGTGTTTTGACCACACATGGGTGGTTTAGGGCTGGTTTATCCTGCTACATAGATAAGAATCTAAAGGAATGGTGTTTTGATCCTCTATGTTACTAGCCTAGCCTTGAAGGAGCTACCGACTCGCGCTGCACGTAATGGTTTCCAAACTCTAAACTGAATAATGGTGATGAAGAAGATGCTTAAGATACCTATAGCTCCATCGCTGCCTTTATTTCTGAATAACAATGTGCACTCAGTAGACCAACCTTGGCTGCAACACCCAGTCCATTTCTTTGCCTGTCCTTTTGGATATGCGGCTCCATTTCGGTACGGCTTAGTGAGTCCGTATTTGTTTTCAAATGCAAGGTCGCTTGTGGAATATATGCGTCTAATGTGAAACGACGCAGCCGACAATACTGAGAACAGCTAGTGCTGCGTTTGCTACGTCAAAGTCAAAGTCAAAAGTCAAAACGTTTATTTCAATTAGGCCATTAAACGGCACTTTTGAACGTCATCGTTTACAGTTTAGTAAAAATAATAGAATTACATTAATAAAGTGACTCTACTGTCCATTCGGAAAGGTAGATTCTTATGGAGAAGAACGGACAAGAAACTCCATAGTTACTCTTTTCAAATAATGATTTACAAAATTTGGTATACCCAAATTAATTTAATATTATGTGAGGACGATGCAGCCAGAGTATGCTACTTATAAGAACAAAGTATCACCAGCAGAGGTAAACTTATTCATTTTCTAAAGAAATTTAGGTAAATGGTACTCACATATTTACAAACATTGGAACCATTAATTAAACAGTGTGTGAGTCAACAGAAAAATAGAAACACAAAAAAAGGAACAGTATATCTATAAAGTTAATACATAAATCAACCAGTTGGATTTTGTCTACACCCTTGATTGTCCTATGGAGCAGGACCAGCATGTTTCCAAGCATTCTTATCCTGAATGTAATCTTCTAATTTGTAATATGCTTGTTTACAAAGTGTACTTTTAACATAAGTTTTAAATTTTCCTTCATTTAGTTTTAATATGTCAGAAGGTATCTTATTGTAACATTTAACACAATACCCCATGAAAGAACTGTGGACTACGTCCTTTTATCATCGATTCACGGTCTAAACGGAGCCCGGTGAATAAAAATTACCTCCATAGGCTGAACCCACACGTTTTATATTGTTTCACGACACAAACACCGAATCATTTATAGTAGCTTTACTGAAAAAGTTTATACTTAATAAATCTTGGATTTCATGATGTTATGAAGGATTAAATAGAGAAAAATTTAAAAATTGTAATCTGCAAAAGCTAAAATTTATGTTCAACTTTCGATCTCATAATAATCGCATGGTTACGTCAGTTTTGACGTTGTTATATTTACCGGAATACCATTTTTTGTCTCAATGTCAAATGGCGTTCAGGTTGAAAATTAGCAGAATACCGTTTTAGTACATTTTTTAGTCAAATTCATTTCGCAATATCATCTCATGAAACTTCAACTTTCGTTGGCCTTTTAAATTTAGTAGAATACCGTTTTTGACGTTTTGAGATTGAGATGAGATTGCGACTTGAATGTGAACGTTTTAAAATTAGTGGAATTGGCCTTCAGATTCCAAATTTAGTTGCATATTATGATGATTTGGCTTAAAAACTGCTTAACTGATTTTAAAAGCTACATCATTAACATCATTAACCCAAAACATAGGCAAAAAGTAGAGATCCCTTCGAAAATTGCAATAATGCAATCCAAAGTAGCAAGATTTGGCGTACGCTGAAAAAACTATTGATGATACAGAAAACTGATGTACTACATGATTAAAGTACCTACTTATTGTTAACTATAAAAACTTCCAGGAGGTAATATGTCTAACTATTATGTTTAAGTCATTATGGCCGCTCTTTGTTCAAATTATTCAAGCAAAACTCTGGTGGAATGGAAACGTGGTGATTTTGGTATCCTAATCCATTTAAATGGTTTGATAATTAAGGTTGATTATGTACATATAAATTATTCAAATTGGACCTTCGTTTAAAGTTACGATAAATAAAAGAATATAACATTTTTGGAGTTTTGGAAAATAAAACCCTGAAGGGGCGAAAAGGGGTGATAAAGTTTTTAGGGGAGGACATTATTGCTTGCTCCAATTTATGTGGAAATTGGTATGAACAAACTTAAAGTGGGCGTTGTGCTTAATTTTCCAAAACTAACCTTTAAAAGTGGGTAGAGGGGGCGTTGAAGTTTGTGGAGTACCTTCTAAATCCGCGCGGAAGTAGTGCTAGTTTCTAATATATTAGAAACTAGCACTTCCCCCACGACTTCATCGCGATTTCTTCGAACGTTAAATTTTATAACAACACATGATGATTGCTTTCTGTGTACTGACCCCAGTCTAGACTCAAAAACATATGAACGTACGTGCACGTGCCTACAGTGCAATGCAAAATGTACAGCTGGTCTCGGACAAGGTTTCATTAGCCAAGACTTTTGCAATGTCTTAACCTATCTGGCAGTAGCATTGAATAATTTAATTAAGTATTTGGGTCTCTGCTTGACTTTAATTAACACCATCACTAGTGCGTAAAACTTCTTGCGGAAATCGTCGAACAAAAAACTGTACGGAAGAAAATCTCAATTGCTCTCTTGAACTGGGTACTGACCGGGGTTACGGGTCGTAATGTAACATTTAAGAAAGTGAGCATTCGTGCAGTCAGTACGTGGAAGCGAGCACGAACACGCGCGTCTTACTCGGATTTTAGGACACGGCATATCGTAGCATGCTCGATGTGAATGGTACATTACGGCCCGTAACACCGGTATAAGTACCTTACCTTAAGTTGAACCAAGACGACCTTATTTATTGTTTTTACTTGCTAAGCCATTTTTTAGCTAGGCTAGTAGGTGCTTCTTGGTACTGTAGCGGTAGGGCGTTTTGCTACATAATTATATTTTCGTCACAGCGCACTGGACGCGCGTCCGCCGCGCGCCCGCCGCGTGCGTGGAGCGCTTTGTATATCAACTAATATCAAGTCCCTTAAAGTAGGATTGTATCAAGCCCCAGAAAGATAATCAATTCTTCAGAAAGAGGAAAAGGTTTTTCATTTTTGCTCTTGGTAACGTCTTTCTGTATGGCAAAAATTTGGAGGATATTTTAGAAAACTCAGGACACTTACTTGAACCATCAATTTGCTTAGAGTTTTTCCTACTATACTGGGGTCGCCTTCCAGACTAACCGGATGCAGCAGAGCACCAGTATTTTAAATAAAGTAACTGACTTGGGTGGACTGATGACCTGGTGAGGGTCGTGGGTAGCCGATGGATGCGAGACGCACCGGACCGGGTGTTGTGGCGACACTTGGGGGAGGCCTATATCCAGCATAGGACGTTTTTCGGCTGTTATGGTGATGATGATGAACTGCTTGGGACCACCACAACCAGTAACCCAGTCCCTTGGCAAGACTATTGTCAGATTTCTGACTTCTGACTATTCGCAACGACTATCGAAGATACACAAATGAAAGCCGGGAGCCCGTTGGTCCCTTAACGTGCGTTTCGAGGCATGGAGGAGTTACGGTATGTAACGTATGGTCTATCCACGGATAGAACCCTGCAAGTATTGCTTAACCACGAAAATCGAATAGTGTGCCTGGTTTTATTTAGCCACGAGACGATTTTAGACACTTTCTTAAACGATGACCGTTTAAAATTCAAATCGTACATATTACAAATACTGTATAGCAACTAGTTATAATGTAAGTATAAAAGAAAACAATGAAAAATCTATTTACGTGCCACCGATACTTAGTGCATTGTGTACGAAATTATACTCGGTTTAGTCAAGGTTAGGGTTAAAGACCATATAAAGCTATTCACTACATACAACACACATACGACTTCTAATACCTAAAATTCAACCGATTTTCTGTAACTACCAGATACTACCAGAAACTGGGTTGTGGAGTCCAGATAGGTAATCGCTTCACTTGAACTACTGGCAGTCAACTGCATCGAGTTACACTGGAACACACATAGGTATGTAACTAAGGCAGTGGTACTGTCTGGATTCATCATCTTTTTGATTCACTAATATTATTGAGTAAATGTGATGTGACCACTTAAAGACTTAATTTATATACTTTCTCTTATCATATTTATCTTGTCCATAAGGTTTACTTTCATGTAACGTGGGTTGTGGTTTGGGCAGCTAACTACACACGATCTATGAACGTGAAAGAAGAAAGCTATTCATGAAAAGTAGGAAGAGATAGAATTATAGGAAGAAATAGAGAATAATAACTGTTTTAATGAATACTTAACTAACTAAATACACTATAAATAAAATTAAAACTCCTAAATAAATTAACCCTAAAATATGGCGTCAAAAAATTCATCTGCATCGCTGTCGACTGGAAGTATACCCAAAAGCCTGGCTGCATTGCCACGTTGTTTGGCAATGCTTATTCTTTGACAAAGGTAAAAGCCAGTCCTTGGGTCACATAAATATTAATAGGATAAATATATGGGAAGTTTGACTATCAGTTCTTAATACAAGTGGTTGTAAGATTTCGTAGCTCTTGGGTATCGTATTGTGGATATTAGATAGCTGCTCGCTCCATGTAAAGTAGCATGTATTCAGCTAAATCTGGCTATAGTGGAAGCTGACTCCAACAAAGTTGGAAAGCCCTGGCTGGAGTCTTTAATATTTTATACTAAAGCGACCACATGCAAGCTCGGTTAAGCAGTCGACAACCTCATAGGTTGAACTGCGAGACGCCACTCAAAAAACAAAACAAAGTTGAGAAAAGGCTTAACAGAAGATATGCATATTTCAACAGAGATTTACATTGAATCAACGACAATTGAATCTTCGTAAAGTGTATTTGCAATTGTCATAGATCTTATTACTTTCATACACATGGAAGGACGTACTAACAATGTTGCTTAGCTAACCTATCAATAGATACAATTTTGTAGTATCTGCAGGCACGTGCTACGGCTCCAAATTAAATATCCTACTACTATTATAAAGGCGAAAGTTTGTAAGTATGGATGTATGTATGGATGTTTGTTACTCTTTCACGTAAAAACTACTGAATGGATTTTGATGAAATTTGGCACAGAGGTAGATTATAGTCTGGAATAACACATAGGATACTTTTTATCCCGGGAATATGTTCCCTTAGGATAGTTTTCGACAATCACGCGGGCGGAGCCGCGGGCGGCAACTAGTGGTAAATAAAGATAAATTATCATGAGATTACACCTGTAATCTCCGAAAGGCAACGAAAGGCAACGGCCTGCCTGTAGTACAACACATTTCGCCAGTTCTGTTTAAGGCCCAGCTTATAATGAGTATGACCTCCTCAGCATGTTTACCATTGTATGGATTTAAGACTTTGATCTCTGGGTTTGTTTCGGTTTTTCCTCTCAGGGTAGACAGCTAGGAAATACTGGCCTCATCTCGTTTAGATTATCAATATAAAATTGACGAATAAAACTGTTATTTACAACCCATTAGCTGCTTTCGCGGACTGTAATCTCACAAAACACCCAGACTCGAGCAGCCATTCTAGCGTGGTTGAGTAACAATCAACCATCCAAACCTTCTCATTCAAATAGTTCTAGCTTTTGCCCGCAATTTCGTACGCGCATATCCCGTATTTTCCCCCTACCGTAGGAATTTCGGAAAATCCACTCTTAGTGTTTTTTGCAAAGAAGATGATTACGCTGGAGAAACTCCAGTGCGCCATCAGAAGCTTCCAACCTTTCAAGGCTCTAGGTCCCGATGGTATGTTTCCTGCAACGTCGCAACAAGACTGGTGCCCGTAATAAGAACGTGGCTGGCTTTTACATACTTTCCTATGGCGTGCCATAGTCCTTACCATGTCATGTCATAGGAGCTAGCACTTTTAAAGGTTAATATTTGCGATATAAATTGGTTTATCATCATCATCTTCTGCCTAGCCTTTTCCCAACTATATTGGGGTCAGCTTCTAGTCAAACCGGATTCAGCTACGTGGAGCGGGCTGCCTACCAGACCTCCATTAATTGGTTTATGAGATAATAAAATTGTATAAACAACGTGTAACAGAATAAAAGTAATACCTCTTAAGGGGTCATTGTACAAATCATTATGAGCAACTTTTATTATGATTTCAGTGTTGGCACACTGAAATCGCGAAATTAAGAGCTATTGCGTTTATTCTGTTACACGTTGTATTAGTATAGTAGTATATTTGCAAAATAAACAACATTTATCATGACTAAAATGCAGACTCCGACAAGATACTATAATAATGTATTCCAGATGGATAAAACCAATACAACATTAACATTGCTAATTGTTGATAATTAATTACTGGAAAGTAACTCTGAGGTAAATATGTACTAGGAAGATACTTTTAATTATTCGTAGAATTTATGCCAAGCCTTTGGCCCAACTATGTTGGGATCGGCTAACAGTCTAACCGGAAAATATTTCACACTATAGTAGGCGCCAGATAATCGTGGAATATCGGTCATTGACCCACCTACATTTATTGACATTGTTAATTTGAAAAACGGAATTAATGACACAAAACTGTCCCGAATCATCATCTCTCGTGATCCTTAACATTGTCTAATAATGAAAAACGATTCATATTTAATTGTTCAGGTACCTATGAGCAGTTATTAGGGAAAGGTCAATATACTTTATTCCACATTTATCTGGCGCCTACTATAGCTGCCACCAGGCAGTGAATGTCGAAAATTATCCCAAGGGAACATACTCCCGTTATAAAAAAATTATGTGTTATTCCAGACTATAATCTACCTCTGTGCCAAATTTCATCAAGATCTATTCAGTCGTGATTGAGTAACAAACATCCGAACTTTCGTATCCTACTAATATTATAAACGCGAAAGTTTGTGAGTATGGATGGATGGATGGATGTTTGTTACTCTTTCACGCAAAAACTACTGAATGGACTTTTTATCCCGGGAATAGGTTTCCATGGGATAATTTTCGACAATCACGCGGGTGGCAACTAGTTTATAATATTAGTGTTACAGTATTAGTTTAGATGATAGAGCGACTGCTTGTCGGGCCTTTACAACCCATTGACTGGGTAACACGATATGTACCCCTTGGCAAGACAGGTGGGACTCCAAATGTCAAAGATGTTCAAATGACAGCCGGAACCAACGGCTAAACGCTTTCCGAAGCATGATGGAGTCTCGGTTTGCAATGGATGGTAACCCATTCAGGGGCTACCTCTGAAAGCCTTGCGTAACCTTGGAATTCGATTAGTGCGGTTGTTGTTATGTAGCCACAAGCTCCTTGAAAATTAGAATATTATTTATTGGTGTTACATGTGTTTTTACGATATAGGCAAACGATGCACTTCTTTTTTAGTGACTAAAATAAACTGCACTATTTACATAATCATGCACCATTTGATGTTAATGAGTTCCAGTCATTGTTTACCATTACTAACGTTGTGCTATTTTATTTTAAATAAATTCTTAATTCCAAGAGTGAATTGGAAAGATGTCACGAAGATTACAAAACATTGAAATCGTCGTATAGAAGATATGGAGGTGCTCTTTTCTCTTGCCTCACAAAATAAAATGTGCAAAAATTGCCTTTCAATCTTCGATCAAGAATCTTTCAACCTATATTTAGAGTCTTGTATTTTGTTTTAATTACCTCACATTCCTGCCCTGTCTGTATAATAACTGCCGCCGGATTGATCTAGGAGGTTAAGCAGCACTTACCAAGGTCGGTCCTTGGATGGGTGACCATCAATTACATATCGACTATTATCGAGACACTCAGAGACAGTCTTGGAAATCTCGTATTAACCAAATACTGGGTTGTATAAGTCAGATAGACCGCCATTCTATGTGAAATACTGGTTTTCAGCTTTATCCGGTTAGTAGCTGTTTGCTCTTTTCTTCCTAACATCTCTTTTTGCCGGATCTTCTTTTCTTACAATAGTATTTATACTACATACCTACATAAGTACAGTTCAATGTCCATGAAATGAAAAAAGTATCTACTTACTTGTGCACAAAAAGATCTTATCCTGCTGACAGGCAGTGGCACTTCCTTCATTTCTGTAATTTTGTACACCATTTTGATTGCTTTATTTTTACTCTTCACGATAATATTTAAAAAACTCAAAATTTCAGTTATTTCATTTTGCACAATTTATATAATTTTAATTACTTGTGCGACATTTTTCGCGAAACTTTTATTAGTGAGGCAGCGCTCGCCAGCCTTGCACTGTCAAGGCAAGCTAAATGTTAACTGTTTCAAATGTGAATCTCTCAACCAACACACCGATTCATAATCTGAATTTGTTCGGTCTCTTTATTTCAACATTTGTCAATTATGCATCCTTCTATTTACATCGACAATATTTACGGATGCAGTACCTATGTTGCATTCACTACGGCTTGTTGGCACAATTTATAAATCGTTCGTTTCATTAGATATAAATTTATTGTTGAACAGTATTTAGTTTTTAATTATGACATTTTAACGACTTATTAATGTACTAAGGTAGCAGCTAGGTAGGTAGGTACTTGCATGAATAAAGTTAAAGAATTCAAAATTTTCGATTGTGATGGGTGAAATTGGAACTTGGTAGGGGATTGCACAGCACATGGGCGTGGGGAATAGCACAGGAAAAGAGAGGCCTACATAATATAGGTATTTGCTGTATCACGTGCTTCAACATTTACTTTGAACATGGTTTATACAAATATACATTGTTCATTACATTCAAAATAAAACTCTATCAGCCTTATTCATTTAAAAAACTTTATAACCTTATCAAGTTCACTGCCGGCACAGCAGACACAATAGTTGTACAATGAACAAAGACCGCATGTGGTTCATTTGACTGTTTACCGGATATTCTTAGTTTAACTAATGATTAGCAGATTCTTAATTCGAATTTGAGTAGCCGAAATCCAAACATTGTGAAAGAGAATGCCTAGGGCATAGGCATTCTCTTCCAACCAAGTTATGGGTTCTTAATTCAAATTATAATTTAAAATCTGTTAAGCAGTAAACGGAGCATATGGTTAGATTTTTCTATGAATGAGCCTGCACATTGATGTCTAATTAGGTTCCTAAAGCAGTAAGTACTTAAATATAAACAGCCAGAGAGAAAGAAAGTTGTCTGCTCCCAATAATTGGCAATGAGTCGAAAGCGATAATATCGCATTTTTTATAAATATTATGTGAAGTTAACGACGCCAGCAAGCCTGAAAGATACCTGTTCAGTTCACTCTTGCCTTGAAGGCTGTCAGGTGGGTTGGGGACAAGGAAACTTACAGAGATTTCAAAACTCTGCTGATTATGACTAAGCGAAATATCATCTGCACCCTGCAGTATGGCAGGTAGATGGGTGGTCCTATCGTGGTGGGATCTGGGGTATACAATGAAGTGCATATGCCGTCATGGATCCGTTGTGAGATAGAAATAGAGCTAAACAAAATGAAGCACCATCGTTCCTTTTTCAGAACGGTTTCATGATGGCAATGAAACGTAATAGTACAGAGACAGGTCGTGGAGCTATGGCGCAAACTCCTCGAAGTATTTCAATCATAGCCAACTTCCATAACGATTGGTTCAAGTCACGTGCTATCAAAAATATAGTTCACTCTGAGGCAAAGGCATGGTCAAGAAAATACCGGCGATTCTGTAAACATGTCGAAGTGAAGAATTGGGTAAAGTGATTACAAAGTGAGCTGTCATTCCACCTTGATTACATGGATTGACAGCTCACTTCGTGATTACTTCACCCAAGCCTTCACTTCGACATGTTTACAGAATTTCTTCCTCAGCCACGAAAAAAGTTATTGTAGCAAGGAAAAAGTATCTCGGCCAAGTACAAGCTGTTAATCCTTATACCTTATCATCTGCTCGTACCAGATATTTTTAAGGAGTACTGTCACGAGATAAAGAAGTGTACTACCATACGATTACTTATTTGATGGTAAAACATGACCCATTTAACTTACATTTATCTCGTTAAGATGAATTAACATTAAATGCTGATTAAAATAAAGGTAATCTTACTTTTGTCAGGTTTTCTTTGCGATAATAAAGACTTTGGTAAAATCCTAAATAAATATTACTTTGTCAATACATATAATTTTTTGTTTTGTTACTGTGTGACCGTCAGACAATTTAAATGTCGTTTTCACTATTTGTATGATCAAGATTAAGGTTCAATGGCTAAGAACCATAACTAGTATCAAAACGGTTAGTCACATTTGTAAGGCAAAACCGAATGATCACGTCGATCGCGTATTCTCGCTATGACCTCGATGTATTAAGACGAAGCCTTAGATTAGGACTTTGAAAAATCCCAGGAGTGACGTTACTGCATTCGTCTGGTGCACACTGGGCTGTCAGCGAACTATCATAATATATCTTCTAGCGTATTATACCTTCGGACAAGCCAATCTTTTACTAAAGGGGCAAGTGAATATAATAACGAATAATCTTTAACCATACTCAATGTTTTGTACAAGCGGCTGCAAAGAACATGGTTGAGGTTTTTCTTAATATAGATGAAAAAGAAAGAAAATACCGAAAATCATGTATGGCTCTCTCTTTTGTGTGCAATCAATGACTGCCATGATCGTCCGTGATGATTTTATCGTCAGTTGTCTATTTGTAGTGTCCTTGTGGCTCGAATAGTACGAGTATGTTCAATCTTTCAGCGATTGCGATGCAAAAGCGAAAGTTGCTTGAAAATTAGTAGACTTGGCCCTCTGATTATAATGCGTGATTTCAGCAGAGGTTTTTTTTTAAGTCATCAGATGAATTCTTCCGCTCTGGGTGAAGCGGAAAGGCGTGTCAGACTCTTACTGACTTAAACCCATCCGTGTTCCTTCTAAAGCTCTATGCGTTTAAGGGCCGCGGTGACTCTTTCGAACAAATTCCGCAACCGTGGCAGGCTCTGGCCCTAGCGGGCCCCGTGTCCTATGCTGACATCTCTTTGAGGCGCGCGTGAAACACAACGCGCCATCGACCCGGGCCTGATGATGATCGGACAGCGAGCCACCCAACGTAGAACGTTTTTTCACAACCTTGAATGAAAACGGAAATAATTAAGTACGGTATAGACACACAGCGAATAGAAAAATGTAAGCATTGTGTACCTGTTTCTAATAGAATTACAGGCATTTGTATGCCATGGTACAAAATGGCTTTGTACTTTAGGGATATGATGTGATAATAACAAATTAAAATTTGCAATAACTAGGCTGCAGACACGGATATAGTCACAAAAGCGATTTCAAATGAGATAATTGTTAGAACGTATCAAGGGTTATCAAATTAACAATAGATTAGACTTAATTGCATTACAGACTTTTGATGGATTTTCACAATTCTCGGTCGAATCAATGAAGATGAAAATATCCAGATCGTGGCAGGGAAATCGTTCAAAACATACATTAAGGACAATGTTATTATTATTTTCTTAATGCGTATGTAGATGCATTTGTCTGGACTTTTCTGCAACCTGGCGAATGCTTATCTCACTTTGCTTACCAACATATATATGTTTTGCAGTAATTAACAGTGCTCACAATGTAGCGCCCAACCAAACTACAAAGAAGTGAGTTGTGAAGTCAATTTACTTTATGACTGTTACCGTGAAAGAGTCATAAAATGTTTTATTTTAATACAAAATCGATAGGTTACAGTCAACGGCTAACAGCCGTTCTGTTGAACGATATAATAAACTATGTTTGGATAAAATGATCTTATTTATTCTGCTGGGTGAGATTTTGCAAATACCTGACTTTTGTATGACAAAATATGATGTATTAGAGAGTGTGCGTGTGTAATGGTATAAAGTGATTCATAAAGAGATTGTTTCTTCTTCCTCTCCTTATTCCATTATTTGAGGCCGACGTGACCTGACCACTTATCTGAGACAAGTCAAACGATCTTGGGTTTTCTTCAGGACTCTTACAATGGAGATCCACTAGGACAATGGCGGGCGACCTCCACCTCTCTTTTGTTCTGAAAGGTTCTGTGCAGTTTGGACCACATGCTCTACGCTTCTTCTTCTGTCAAAGCCTTACCAACTAGTAGTTTAATTTGCATGCAAACAAGTGCACATATTTATTGCTGATTCGTCATTTACCTTCTACGATACCAATTTCTTCAAAAGATTTTCAAGATCTTTTTCATTTGATCGTCTCACGTAGAGGTCTGTGTCCCAGCAATAGAATAGTTATAGACTAATAATAATATTATGCTCTAGTAACTATGTATATGTCATTTGTTTCAGTATTAACAACAGTACATTGGACAGAGCAGCATTTGACTTATGTAAGCCACCATTACAGTTTTCTTTCTTCTTCCAAAGTATTTTTCTTCTTTTCTCATACTCCACCTACTCAGCACGTGCTAAAAGTGGCAATGCACAGTTTATGCTCTGCCCTTGAAAAATGACATCATTAATTTTGGGCTTAATTATAAAATGCAGGCCAAACAAAAATAAGTCATATTCGGAAAGAATACTTCCGAATTAGTTCCGTACCTCTGTTGGAAAAAACGGAATATAAGATAAGGCCGTTAATGCTCCGTTTATGGCGCATTATTTGACGCTCGCAAGGGAATCAGAACCTATAGGGTGCTTCCTATTAACTTAGAGTCATAAAATTTGGCAAGAAGTCTGCCAATTTTGAATTTGTTTTGTTTGTCATATAAAAAAACATATTTTGCGATTACAAACTGAAGAGAAGAACGTGCGGAACATAACTTTTTTTTTGTTTGGTATGTAAATGCAAAATGTATGGACGATGAATGATGTCGTTTGTACATAAGTCAGTTAGCAAAATTGGTGTTAAAGCTGTCTGCCCAGGGTACACCCGATAGGTCAAAATGCCGATGACCTGCGGGAGTATTTATCTGTATGAGGATACCACAAAATAGAATGTTATATGTAGGCCTTGGAGAATGTTTGCACATCTCTTCTTTCATCATCTGACTGATTTCATACAGCGAAAGAATAAAGTGGATATGCCTCAAATCCCGAGATTAATTTTAAAGAGCAGAAAATCCTGTGATTTATTAAATAAAAAGTTATTTACTTTCACACAATTTAAACCACTGCACGCGCAACGTTGCCAAATTTACATCAACGACATCGGATGTCCGAAGTTGCAAAATTCCAATGCGCACACGCACGATATTTCCACATTTGTAGTTCGCACAACACAGCTTGTGAGAACAAAAGAAAAATTATTATTAGAAATCCCGGGAAGATCCATGTTAATATCAACATTTCGATGCAAGTACATAAATAACTCTACCTAATTCCGACCTCTGTTCATCATCTTAATAATTAAAATTATGGCTGTGGTGTTAACAGTAAGTGTTTCTTTCTTTTAAAGCCAGACTATGGTAGATCGATTGGATTTTAATTACGAACAGTGATACACTGGTTGCCTTTAGGTAGCCCTAGAAGTAATCGACAATCCACGTGTACTAGACACTGATCTTATTTATGATGGGGTTACAGTGAAGCAGTGTTTCTTGACAGTGACAAACGCATCTACAAGTTTTCCGTAGAACCATTATCGTTAATGATTTCCTTACATTAGCACTTAACTAAAAACGCTTCTCCGTTGACATGTGATAGAATAGCGAATTACAACTAAATGTTTAAGCAACAAGGTTGAAATCTCATTTTAAAAGATCTCTTTCTGTATGTAATTCGACGACACGTTTTTTGGAGGGTTTTCCCAGTACGCAAGTAGTAAAAAAAAAAGCGGGCATCTATTAATGAGTTGCGGCGAGTTTTAGACAATTTGACCTCCTTGATGAGATGTGCCTCACCAATTTTCATTGACTCACTTTGATTTAATTTTTATTCTAGCAATTAAAAATATTGACGACAGATTTTGACTTACCCTCCCTTCATATGAGATTTGGTGAGATTTTACTGGTTTCATCTCGTATCATTACGTATACCATACCGTTTATACCAGTGCTGGCGGTTCTTATATATAGTCAAAACCGCCAGTTCAGTCCGATGTTCGTTTTGAATAAATACTACTTTCTTTGTCTCAGCCAATTAACTACTGCCAATTAGCAGCAGTGTGTATCCACGACCACAGCATGGTGTGTGCTGCCGCAGAAGATGGCTGCAGTCGGCGAACGTTTCTCGACCAGTGTGACATGTATGAATATAACTGCGATTTTGGTGCACGTATGTATTAATTGTTCTTCTCTATTTCTCCGATTTTGTTAAAAGTAGGTAAGTATAAATACTTACGTTGCGATAAACAAACCATGTGCCCGAAGGGATTTCCCAACGCCAAAAAGTTCAACCCCTATTATATCCTAGGGGTTTGAGATTGTCAGTTTTTGGCTGATAACCACAAAGAAAGCAAAGTGGTCTAAAGTCAAAGAAGGTTGAGAGCCACTGTTTTTTATAGAGTAAGCGATTCTGTGTTTTTAGTCAGTGACTTTAAGATTTTTATCTAGCAGAAAAGAAAGTGGAATACGATTTTAGCAAATGAAGATGTGCTAATATGTGTAGTCCGATGTTTGTCAACGTGACTATAGTAGGCGCCAGATAAAATGTGGAATAAAGTATATTGACCTTTCCCTAATAACTGCTCATAGGTACCTGAACAATTAAATATGAATCATTTTTCATTATTAGACCATGTTAAGGATCACGAGAGGTGATGATTCGGGACAGTTTTGAGTCATTAATTCCGTTTTTCAAATTAACAATGTCAATAAATGTAGGTGGGTCAATGACCGATATTCCACGATTATCTGGCGCCTACTATAGGTACGCTTGCAACATTATAATTGCTATTATAATGAGGGCTGATTTTTCAATAGTCCGAAAACTTTTATCTGAGGAGTAAAATGGAGGTTTGACAGGTTTTGTACGGGAAATATGTCAAACGGCTATATTTATTCTTCAGATAAAAGTTATCTAACTATTGGAAAATCAACCCTACAAGAAATAGAAACGTTATATGAAATGGTTCTACAATTGACAAAAAAAAAAGTGAAACCACCTTATATATAGATGTATTAAAAGTAGATGTCGAAAAGCAAAACAGGATTAATGAATAATTTCGTGCGCAAAAACAGCCTCATAAAACACGTGATTCGCGACTTTTGAGCAACACGTGTTTTTGCATATGTTGTGAAACAAAGAAACACGTTTTGGTTCTCATAGGCACTTTGTTTTGCAAATGGATTTATTTACACCAGGGTAACAATTTCACATTTTTTTAAGCAACGTTTGCAATCGTGTCTTATTCGCAATCTGTCAAAAAAAGCCTAAATTAAATAAATACTGGAATGCGAATACGATCATTGTTTAAAAATTTATAGAAATGGCACTGAGATATTATTAAGATCTATATATAAGCGGAAAAGATCTAATTAATAAATTATTGCTGTTTTTAATTTCTTCTAACTTTACTGAAACTTTTGAATTGATTACCTACTGAAATGCAAATAGTTTACACTTGCTAAATTGAAAATATACTTGTAAGGAGTGTTATTTTTTTTTTAGTTTTTTTTTTATTTGAGATGGGCTTCTTGACTCTAGTCTAGGTCATAGATGACAGATACAAAGTCGACAATGGAGCGACCTTAATCAGCAGAAGCATTTGAAATACTTAGTTGGACAATCGTTGCAATTAATTTTGGAGTAAAACTACAGATAAAATATCTAATTAACAGTAATGTTATATCTGTCGTATTTCAGGGTTCAGAAAACACACTGCAGCACAGAGTAACCCTTGTCCGGGAGGACAACAAGATTTCGGTTGTAACTAATTTCTAAGTGAAGATTTACTAAATAAAAACTATAAAATAATTAAACTTTGGTTTTAGTTTTACTCCAAATCTTAATTTCTGACGATTAACTAACTGAAATAACGTTTGATGAAACAAGTACCCAACCGATTAAAAAAAATGGAATGTTCATTTGTTCAAGTTGATTTTTGATCACTAGTAATTGCTTCTTGTAGTGTGATGTTACAGAATTTACTGTCTCTTTACAAAACTATGAATTTTCAGGTTGTCGAGAAACCTATAAGCTATTTTGCGTCAGTTCAGACTTGGAAGTAAAGAACCCACCTCCACTCTCTGACCTACAGCCAGTACCCTGCATTACACCGGGCACTATATCTAAGCCATGTGTACCGGGTACCATGCCTGCACCATGTGTACCGGGAACTATACCTCAGCCATGTATACCGGATCCATCTACGCCATGTATACCGGGCACTAGACCTGCGCCATATGTACCGGACGCTTCTCCTTCTCCATCTGCCATGCCATCTCCATCAGCGCCATGTGTTTCAAAGACATCTTCAATAACTTTTTCTACTGATTCACATACTAAATGTACTACCGAAGCACCAACTAAGAAGCCGATGAAGAAGGAAACGGACTGGAAGAAGTATGAACCAAAGAAAACATGCGCTCCAGATATTTTAGCGACCACTACAACAGCTTGTTCCACAGTGACAACACCATTTTCCTGTGGTACATTTCCTTGTGTTGGGAGTTTTTCACTAACATATCTAACTTTTAAATGGCCTTTCCACCCATCAAACACGTTGCCATACTCGGGGCTAACACGGCCGCCAACAACAACGCCAATCGTATCGTGGATAATTTGGCCTCAGAAAACAGGAACTTGGACATCCCCACCATCAACATCACAAGCAACTTTGTCACCAAAAACAATGTCTTCATCTCTACCCACAATAATGTGGTCACCGAATGCCCCAAAAATATCGCCCACTTCGCAATTAACTTTGCCCCCAACATTGTGGTCAACTCGGCCACCAATAACAACGCCAACCATACCGTGGGAAGCATGGAATTCAGATACACCAAAAACGTTGCCACCCCCAACTTTATATTTACTGCCAATATCAGAAGAAACACTAGAACCAGCAACAAATTCGTCATTGATTAATTGGCCTCCACATCAGCAAAATACCGCCCCATCGCGGCCACCATCTTTAATACCAACATCTTGGGCAACCCGGCCACCGACAACTACGCCAACCCATTCGTGGATAATATTTCCCGAGAAATGGCCAATAATAAAGCATATCTCAGCCCTAGAACCAAAAGTGATGCCGACCCCACCTAAAATAATATTATGGCCACCGGAAACATCAGAAACGCTGCCAAACGTGCGACACACAACTCAGACTCATAATCTACAGACATTTACAACAAAGATTATTTCAGCATTATCTGCAAATTATTTTGATGTTAACCCAGGTACTTTACAGAATTTGGGAACTTTTTCTATATCACCTATGCCAGAACTCTCACATGAATATATCCAATTGTCAGAACAAACACACGAGTATGTTGAGTCACCAGAAAGGACACATGAAAATGTTGAAACTCCTGAACCGACTCTTGAATATGATCAGTCACCTGAACAGGCAAATGAAAATGTTAAATCACCAGAACAGATACATGATTATGCTAAATCCCAAGAACAGATCTATGAAGATATTAAATCTCCAGAACAGATCTATGAAGATATTAAATCTCCAGAACAGATCTATGAAGATATTAAATCTCCAGAACATATCTATGAAGATATTAAATCTCCAGAACAGATCTATGAAGATATTAAATCTCCAGAACAGATCTTTGAAGATGTTAAATCGCCCGAACAAATCTATGAAGATATTAAATCGCCCGAACAGATCCATGACTATGCTCAGTCACCACAACAGATACCTGAACTTGTTTTATCACCAGAACCAATATCTGAATATGTCCCAACACCAGAACCGACTTCTGAATACTTAACATCACCAGAACCGACTTCCGAATATTATCAGTCACCAGAAACACTACCTGTATATAAATATTCACCCATCTCGCAACCGGTGTTTAGTTATTCACCCAATCCGATACTCCCGGTACATAGTTATCCACCCTACCCGCAGCCGGTATATACTTATCAACCCAACCCGCTACCGACACCAGGACCTTTTCGTCCACCAGGAACGAGACCTCAATATGTTCAATATCAAGACTCATCGGACCAAACCCAGGAACATTACTATGAACATCCACAATACACCTCTGGAGCATGTTCAAGTTGTGAAGTCATAGAATCAATGGAATGTGACACATGTAGTTTGAGATTGATGCAAACGAATAAGAGTACAACAATAAAAAAGTTATTACCAAACTATTCAAGATTTTTGAAAAAATCCGTAAACCCAATTGTAAAGCTACGAAATCCCGATGTTAGAATTGTTCCTACAGTCACTTCTGTCCCGTGTTGTGATAGACCATTAAGTTGGTTAACTAGAGAAACAATACGGTTAATTACTACCGCACTGCCTATTTCAAAATCTAAAAACGAGCCGACTGAACCAGGAAATCTGGAAGAACGTAAGCACCATTTTTGAGTACCTATCCAATTCGTTACGACTATTTTACGTTTTAAAGTGTAATATGATATTCCTAATTGTCGTGTCATGGCCCTGGAATGGCAAAAACTATACACGAAAGAAATAGCTTCTGAGAGTTGGTTAAAAGCGTATCTAGCTGCCAAATGATAATGTTAAAAAAGCTTGTCAATTTTTTTAAAATAAAGCCCGTATCCTCTAGGCAACATTTGACGCGCAACAAGTGACCCTCAACCTGTTTGGTATCGTTGCGCAATAAAAACGATACTTAGTAAGGGTTGCTCGTTGCCGTTAAACATGATGAGAAAAATGTTGTGCATCATGTCGTGCGTCAAATTTTGACAAGTGGATACGCGGTCTTACACATATCTGCTATTCCGGGGTCACGATTACAGTTTCCTACTAATAGGTCTTTCCAAATGAAGTTGCTGTTTCATCAAAGATATGTTCCATTAATGAAACGCCTTGGGAGTCTTACCCCGGACTTTTGTTACGGTGAATGAAATTTAAAAATTCTAAAGTAAATGGCAGGCAAACTAATAATATGTATAAAAAAATTTACCTATTAAAAAATTGTGCTTTCGAATTGAAAAAAAATACGATTTATACGCATACACATTATAAAATTAGTTAACAGAAAAAAAGAACAGGCCAAGGGCGTGTCGGGCCACGCACTGTGTGAGTTTCCGAAGTTTTCTGTTTCTAAACCATGATTCAATAATTTCGAGCTCATTTTCGGTATGAGCTACACTGAACACCATGACAATACACCGATACCGAGAAATGACTAACATTACCTGCAAAATATATGAAAGCACTGGGCAATTGGACATAACTCTGACGAAAACATTAATAGGACTAAAGGACAAACTTAACTTTTCTACTTAAAAAAAATGTTCTCCAAGACATCGATTACGGCACGGTCAATTCTCCAAATGCAAGTGTAAGTTTGTAATCGCAAACGAAATGTGATAAAACCACAAATCAACAATTTACAGACTTTTTAAGCGACTTCAAAAAAGGAGGAGGTTAAATTTCATAAAGATCTGGTGACGAACTTCGTATGTGGCTAATTAAATTGAAATGGACTGGTTGCTGTTGGGGAGCAACAGCAACTTTAATTTTGGAAGTTGGTGTTCAAAAACGTAGAAACTACACAAGGAACACCGACTTCCAAAATTAAAGTTATTTTGTACAGACGCCAGCTCATCTAGCTACAATATTCTGTCAATTTCTTTATTAGATTTTCAACTTTATCACTAAAGCATTAGGTTAAAGGTTGATTGGGAAAAAAGGACAGTTTCGGGTAGCTTATTGTGTTGGCGTCTGTACTTTGCGGTGGTTTTTATTTGGAAGTAGGTTGTATTTTTTGCAAAATAGTTTTTTTCCTTTACTTGCGATTATCAAAATATGTTGCAAAATTGATGCATAAATAGCCTTACTTTTTTGTTGCGTTGACTTAGAAACTAGTTTTCTTAGAACTTCAAGGCCCACAGACCTATGCATTTGATATTAATTTCAACACGATACCTCCACGCGTTCCTGAGAAAAAAAGTCGTGACAGACTGACAGACGACGAAGTGAATAAGGATTCCGTGTTTTCCTTATGAGGTACGGAACCCTAAAAAATGTGACGGAGGTGTATTTTGGCCACTATGTCACGCGAATATATTTAATTTTCTGTCATAGCTTGGAGAAAGAAAACTTCGGAATCCTACAATGCGCGTGGCCCGACACACACGTGCTTGGCCTGTTTTTTCTGTTTTCTTATGTTTATATAAATTACTAGCTTTTGCCCGCGACTTCATACGCACATATCCCGTTTTTTTTTTTGTATATGGAAACGTTTTGCTAAACATTCTATTTTGATTTTTTTAATTTCTTTAACTGTAACCAAAATCCGAGATTTTCACGTTTTTTAACGCCTCAGGCACTCAACTAATAATATTTCGGATCTTTTAGTGAAAAGATGAATGTAGCAAGGTTCGAAAATTTTAAGTAATCAATAAAGTAAAATAATATGAAGCGGTTTTATTGTTTGCCGCTTTTACTTTTTTAACTATGCTATATGATCTTGGACCTCGTATTGATTTAAGAGTCTCTAATTTTTCGAGAAGGCCAACTGCGTCATTCCACTCTGGAAATATAATGTCTACTGGAAACCTATTTTTTTGTTGTCATTATTTTTACTAAAACCATTGTCTAAATATGTAGTTGATTCTGTATCATTATACTCAACTATTACAATTATAAAATTGAATTCTTACAATGATGCAAAAATAATGCGCTAATTTCATTAATTTTCATGATCACCAACGAGGATCTATGGACATAAAAATTATAATATTGCAGATCAGAAAAGGGATCAATGTGGTTAAAATGAATTAAAAATCTAAAGAACGGCAACTTCATAGGTAAAGACCTAATATTTCATAACACATACAATTACAAATAACAAATGTAGAACTTGAGTTGCTTCGCTGTAAAGTAGCCTTAATATATAATTATCCAGAATATGCTAAAAAGGAACTAATTCTGACATTATTAGTTTGTTTGCCCTAGATGGTTAAACAATAAGAAATAACACTAATTGACATATTCAACAAGGCACTTCACGACGCTCAAGCATGAATAAAAGGCAAATAAACTTGTTCAATATTTGTACAAATACATGACATTACTTTCTGAAAGATAATTAATTAAAGATAGTTTTTTTATGCAACAGCTTCTACACCAACTACTGAAGCAACTAAGGCGCCATCAATAATAATTGAAGCAACTAAGGCGCCATTAATAATAACTGAAGCAAGTATGGCGCCATCAATAATAACTGAAGCAACTAGTTCACAATCAATAGAAACTACTGAGTTAGAAACAACGACAACACCAAAAGACACTAGTACAACACCAAAAGCAATTGACACTACAACATTTAAAATAGATTTAGACATAGAGGATCAACCGACCACTTCGGCAAGTACGAAATTAATGACCAGTACTAATAAGCCAGAATTATTAAAACAGTCAATATATACAGAAAATGCTTGGTACCCAACGAAATGTCAAGATGAGAGATGCGAAAGACCTCTTAAGTGGATAACCACAACGACGTATAGAAACCACAAAAGATTCGCTGGATATCATGAATAATGTATGTACGAATAAAGTTATTATAGTTAATATACCAATTTGGAATAAAGCTTTGTGTATTATTTAGAGTCTATTTAAATTAGTTTTCTTGTTTAGGTAAAAAAAATGTAATATAAGCCTTATAACGAAACTGACGATAAATGCAGTTATGGATAACTTAAATAAGTGAATAAACAATGGTTGATTAAATATTGTTCAATTGTGTATTTTTTTTCAGGTTTCACACTCATATGTTGTGGAGGTGCAAAATTATCAAGACCAACGCTCCCAGATTACAATACAGTTCCCATTGATACAGCAGAATCAGACTATCTAGAAAATGACTTTGAAATAAATTCATTAGAGAAAAAAGGAGAAAAGTGTTTTCCGTATGACATGCCACCTTGTGACAGACCTACCTCATGGCTTACAACAATGCAAGAAGAAACAGAGTTTATTAGGCCAGAAGAACCAACTTATTCAGAAACAACCAAAACTACTGTTGAAACAACAACATTGTCCTCTACAACTTTTTCATCAATAGAAACTGAACCTTCTACTGTCACTGAGCTTTCGACTTCTACTGAGCCTTCGATTTTTATTGAACCGTCGACTTCTACTGAGCCCGCGACTTCCACTGAGTCATTGACTTCTATTGAGCCGTCGACATCCACTGAGCCTTCGATTTCTACTGAGCCCTCGATTTCTACGGAGCCTTCAAATTCTACTGAGCCAATAACTGTCCATGAACGTGTCCAATTAAAAGAAATAGAAAATATAATCATAACTACCACTACCCCCAGTCCACCTGAAACCTCACCGCCAACAACAACTACAACTAAAAAAGTAACTGAAACTAAAACAATGGACTCAAGTTCTACAAAAGCATATTCGTGGTGGTACCCAAAACTACCGTGCATTAACATAAGGTGTGAGAGACCTGTTACGTGGATCACGACGACGAAGAAACTAAGACGATACTATGGATATCGGAATTAATGCATATGATCATTTTGTATTGATTAAATCAGTAAATGAAATAACTTTGATTTTTATTGGAATCCGCGTAATATAGCTACATAACGAAATATTCTGTTTATTTTTTGTCGAGATAGGACGCTTACGCTATAAAAGATGATTTTCAGCCTGTATGAAAATACATATATATTCATAATTTGAAAACTGTACATCTGCGTATCGTATTTTGTATGTTTTAGCAGGCGCTTACTGTCGCTTACCAGTGTTAAACTATTTAATTTTGTGCTACATATGTGTCAAAATATAACTACATATTTAAAAGAAAGGAAATTTGCAAAGAGTGACTGCTAGCGCTAACTAAAACTGGATTTTCCCAAGGCGCCATCTTTGGTCGCGATTACTTTTCTTATTTATAGGAATGAATCATGCACAGGGAGAAACACAAGAAAATGTAGGTAATGAAAACAATTTATTTTTATAATATAGCAACAATATTTACACGTCTGTCCATACTTTATTCACGATCAGTCTCGCTCTGAGGTTCACATGATTCTAAATAAAATAATATTTTATCTCAAGATTATAATCATGATGGCAAGTTTTTTAATCTGTACCGAATCCCTAAAAAAAACCAATGTCGAAATACAATTTTTTTAGAGTACAAATGACATAACAACATTTAAATGCCCATATTTCGAAACAGATTATTTTTAGGAAGCTAGATAAATAAATACAAAATAATAATATTTGTACAAATTACTCTAATACTGTATGAACTACTTCTTAAAGATAGTTTTCAGACGAAACAAAATACACTAAATCACTAACTTACATCTAATTTGCTAAATAAGATGAACTACGTATACTTCGATGATTCCTTCGTTGTAACTACTGCTACACTAAAACCTACAGCTGTGTACTATTTTAATACCTGTATTTCTTTTTACGTATAAGAAGACACCAATATCAGGCTCAATTAACTAACTATGGATGAAAACAAACAGAATTGAAGGTACAAGAACCACTGTAACCCAAAAGATCTGTTCAACAAATTTGCATAGATGCCTGATGAGAATATAAAATGCGGATTTTAATATATTCAAATTGACACTAGGTTCTTGGATTCAAGTATTTAAAACTCATTTACCTTCAGTGTTCAATTGATTGATTTGACTAGCATCGGTTTGTTAGCATCACCGTTCATGAGCTTCTTTTTCCTAAAAGCGTTTATAACGATATCATCAGCGAAGATTTTTCTATCACTTTTGTAAAACGATTCAATTTCAGCAAGAGTTTTTGTTTCGGTTTCGGGTAGGAATAGATAGAGGTATATTGTTCCTAAGAAGCCGAAAATGGCGTATATGCCAAAGGTGCCACTCAGGTGGAAGGCGTACTCTATGTTGTAGTTCGTTTTGGCTGCCCCAAAGTAGATGATGTAGCTTGAAGCTGCTGCTAGAGCAGTGGCGATGCCGCGACTCCTGAAATCAAGGAATGTCAATTTTACATAAAGTAGATCACTGTATTGGATTTAAGCCATTACAAAAATATAACAGAAAACATCACATTTTCTAAAAAAAAATGGAATCTATACATACAAGGTGAACCTAATTTAGAATGATTGGACTTTGCCCAAAAACTGGCAGGAAAACTTCTAATAACCTTCCTTTCCGTTCATTGTCATTCAAGTTTAAAAATACTGTCACATATGAATCAGTTAATTCGGAGTAAATTGGCTGTGACAAACGGACAGTCAGACACACAAGTTTATAAGGGATTCCATTTTTTCATACGGAACGGTGAGAACACAAAAAAAAAGTTAGTATTGAAAACCCCAAAACTTACTTGAACGGAAAAACTTCAGACAACAATACCCAAGGTATTCCTAAACCATTGAAACAGATCAGCATGAGGAACAAGACCAAAGGCAAGATCTCCTTCTTATCTGTAAAAGTCTCTATCTCATAAGAGAAGACGGTGGAAGGAAGGTTGGTTCTAGCGTAGACACTGAGAGCGATGCTGCAGCAGGCGGTGCCCAGCATGGAACCGATGACCAGCTTCCTCTTGCCGACGCTCTTGACTATGATGGCTGACAACATCGCCATCACTATGAAGAGGGCGCCTATGACGACCTGGAATTGCAAATAGAATAATATCTTGTATAAGTTTTGTGTAAAACCTAGATTGATATAATATAATAGAATAGTATTTATTTGCAAGACTACTGTTACAACAAGCTGACAAATATTCATTAGGGATTCCGTCATATTCTACCTGCTTGTGCGTATTGTATTGTAATGTATTGAATGCAGGTTGTTACTAAAATAAACCTAATACAAAACCCAAAAATCATAAACAAAAGTAATTTGAGTTTATTTTTGTTTGTATAAATTTAAAGTATGTATTGTCTACCACGCCTGTTCCTTTTATGTGAGTTATCATTTTGTTGTTTTCACTAGCGACATCTGAATCATAGTTATGGATCAAGTTATGAATAGTCAATCGATAGATGTCGCTAGTGAAAACAACAAATCCTAAATCCGAACTAATATTAAAAATGTAAAAGTGAGTTTGTTTTTTTATTACGCTTGCACGCCTAAATCCAATTTTAGTTATTTTTTTGTACAGAGATAGATGGTTATAGTCTACTTTGCTTGCAAAGTCGCGGGCAAAGCTTGCTATTTATACAGCTTTACGAGTATATTTTACAAAGTGATAGAAAAGTTAAATATTATAAGTAATATTTGAAAAAGCTAAACAGGCGAATATGAAACTTCAGGGCCATAAATAAGTTTCAACTTTTCCTATTCATAAAAAATTACGAATATAAAACTATTTATTAACTTGATGGGCATGTCCTCGAATTTACCCATAAGATGTTTAGATATTTACTCAGAAATGCATTCTTTAAATGATGTGTCTCAATTCCGGTATTTCGTAAATAACAAGTTCTTTAAGGTTAACCACATTTCATCTCTGCTGTTTAATTATACAAACAAGTGCATAATTTCATTTTGTTGTAGATGGAATCTACCTACGTAACATGCCTTATGAATTACAAATCACTGATTTTCCAATTGGGGGTGCCTGATATCGTTTCATCTTCTTAATATAAAATAACAGGTCTTAACTAGAAGATAAAATGTATAAAGATGTTTCTAAGGAGAGATCATTCATCCAGTCCTCTGAATTTAGGTGTACATGTACGAAATTACAAAAATATTCATTTTATTTTAGTTATAGATTTGAATCGAGAAGGTAGTCTTTTGCCAATCAATTTGGTGTATTTTACTTTTAAGGGTAGGATTTTCAAAAGAAAAAACAAAGTAGTGTCAAATACTCACAACTGTTGTTTTCGGATCGTACTTCATTCCAAAAGCCTTGCACACATTCACCATGTTCGGTCTGACTGGCAACACTCCACTCATTGTGTAAAAGAAGAAATACGCTATCACCAACAAAAATGGCTTCATAGTCTCCTTCACGAAAAACACGTGCTTTATCTTCAAGATTATCTTTTTAATCGAATTTGTAGTATAATGTTCGCAGGGCTCCACGACTTTCCCTTCTTTGGCACATAACACACATCGGTTTAATTTTTCGTAATATTGTAGAAGTTCATCAAATTCTTCTTTCACGTCTTCAGGTTTCGCCCAGCCTCGTAGACGGCAGAGGGAGCTGAGAGCTTCTTTTTGACGACCTTTTGATAGTAGCCATATTGGTGTTTCAGGTACCTGGAAGGGATGAGTAGATTTTTGTGATTTTTTATAAAAATAATGGGGATTCAATGATAAGTAGGTCAAGAATACGCCAAATAAGATAGGCTTAGGGAATCGTGACCATAGCATGACCCTCAACAACAGTGCTGACCACAAGTAGGTTAATAAGAATACTGACCTGAATGAGATACATTATAAAGTAAGTTTGTAAAAAGATTGGTTCATTGAAAAATGCGAATTTCAGTCTAATACAATATAGTCAAAGACCGTAATGTTCTAAACGTTTTGTTCGTTGCTCGTTTACTAAAAGTACTGAAAACTACAATTGGAGTAAATTTAACTGTCATTAAAAAGTAATACACGGATGTTTTACTTATCAATGAGAGTGTAGTATTCATTCAATAACCAACAATTCTTTCAATGAACCTTGAAAAAAAATACCATTCATATAAATCTTATCAACTTGTGTAGAACGGGCTTTTTGCAATTCAAACACTGGGATCTATTGTATTTTGACATACATAATTAAATCATTACTGTAAAGATATGAGGCGAAACAAAGATATAGTGTTAATAAAAAAATGTTAGCTACATACACATGTCATAATACAAAATCTTGTAAAGTAGATAATTATTAATTCAAGTTATTTTAATGATTTACAAAATTATTTTGACATAAAATTTGGCGTAATACTCGTGCAGTAAAGTGAGAAAATAGCGCTTCTTTGCTTCAATAACGTTCATTTGTTTTCTTTTTACGCTTTTTGGAAAAAAATAATCGGTCACGGCGGTATCAAAAAAAAAATAACCGTCGCATTTATCACGTTATTGAAGCAATAGATGTTCTGAAATACCCTGACCTCGTAGTTAAGTTTTTTCCTGTACTGCCTGCCACAAATACCTATCATATATCATCCAATCCTGAGTTAAAAATACTAAAAAACAAAATAGTTACTTCAACTTTCAGTTCTTGTTTGTTAGTTTAAAGCTCTACAACTATTTTTAAATTAAAATCTAGTCGATATCAATCAAAATAAAGATGAAGTTATATTTAGCTAAAATAGATATTATTTTAACCACGATTTTAAACCACGCGGAGATGCGGAAACGATGCTCAGACAGATAACTCAGAACAGCCTCATAAAGTTTGACCGATATAGTTATATTAGTTACCTGACAACTGCTTCGGTCAAGGTTGAGATGAAGCTTGAAGGTAATCTTATTTATTTATAGATAGGAAATTGATATCATAAATCATCACGATTATCATATGCTTCGATATTCTTGATGATTTGTCGTTTTTAAATTGTTACGATTTTTCTAAGCGGATAGAGGGAAGCCCAATCGATATAGCTTTTCAAGGTTGTTGGTACATGTTTGAAAATAAAACAATTTTCTTTGGGAAATGACACTGATTACCTATACGTAACTTATATTTAATTGCTTCATATTATATATAATATGGATAGGCCTGTTATAAATACAATACTGGTTGACAAATAGTCGAGCAAAGAAAAAAAATATGAAGGCATTTAATAGTAATAGTAAAGAATGAAGAATACTTCAATGAACAACTGCTTGGACTCAATTGAACTGTAGGCAAGCAATTATATTTATCTATCGATCTAATCAATCACTCACAAGCTTCACGACTGAGGAACATTATGTGATGAAAAAATAAGTGGATACGCATCATGGACGCTCTCTACTTTATATAGCGTTTTTAAGTTTTTTAGCACGTGTGTAGAGATTATTATGCTGTAGTAGAAGTACGCAGTACGAAGTAGTATTATATTTTTTGTGGTAATTTTTAAATTCTAAGTTTTCATTGCACTCACAAATACAAAGACAATATGACAGCTTATGTACAGCGGCGAGTTTAACCCCGAATCATAAATGAAAAGAAGCCAAGTTCCTATCCCCAAAAATTCGCCCTATAAAAGTAGTGTAATCACTTAATCAGTAATAAGCCAAGCGTTTCAGAACTGCAGAATAGTCCAAGACTCTAACATGTCTTTTGAGAATACCAGTGAACAGAGAGCTTGGATCTTTTCTAACCGTACCTATAACAATAATGAACCACTGGAAAAATTGTTTTCTTAAAAATATGACCTTATTATCAACATGGCAGGTTTTTTACTTTATTAAATTGGTAGTAAAAATCGACGTTGTAGAGTAGTTTCATCAAGTTATGATTATTACAAGCAAAGTTATGAGGGGAACTTTCATGGAGTTTTTCCAACTTTACTTTTCTAATGCTAAACTACAAAATTAGATCTGACATCACACAAACCATACACCGCACTATCAAAGTCGCGACTGGAACATATACATACAACAGCCCTACATCAACCATCGGGTAGTTGTCCACCAGACACAACACCCGTCTGGTCGGAGGATCCGTCTTTTTCAATGGAGGTTACAGAATATTCCACCCAGTGTCGCATACCTCTATAATAATAGCCATTCAAACTTCTCGATGACTTGTCAGAAAACATAAAATCGGCAATATTTTTAAGATGCATTAATCCACACTGATAAATCAATTTAAAGTAATTTAACGACTCATTAGAGTAACTTATAAATATTAATTTTATTTATATGCATTAGTGACAAGTAGGTACTTCTGTAAATTGTTTATTAACAGCTTTTCATAAATATTCATATGCATTGGCCCCATTGGCCAAGACCTTGCCCACCAAAAATGTTACTCTTAAATCAATTAATTAATTGACACTAACTGTCTATGGTTTTATTTTAATAATATAACTTAATAAGATAAGCTTCGTTTTAGTGCCTACAACTTAATTTTAGTAAAAAAATTTGAAAAGGAAAATTAGTCGCATTGGTTTAGCTTTAGCGTCCATCATCATCTGCCTAGCCTTTTCCCAACTATATTGGGGTTTGCTTCCAGTCAAACCGGATTCAGCTGAATACCAGTATTTTACGTAGAGCGGCTGCCTACCAGACCTCCACAACCCATTAACTGGGTAACACGGTACTCCTTGGCAAGACTGGTGTCAGATTATCTGGCTTCTGACTATCCGTAACGACTGCCAAAGATCTACAAATGACAGCCGGGACCAACGGCTTAACGTGTTTTCCGAGGCTCGGAGGAGTCTCGGTATGTTAAGATGGTCCCCCAACCACAGACCAACCTCGGCAAGCGTTGCCTAACCTTGAAGATCGACCCGTGCGGCTGTTATTATTTAGCCACGAGCTCCTCTTTAGCTCCGCTTTAGCGTCCATCGTTATAGGTAAAAGCTTCCTACACAAAGTTCAAAATATTTACTTGGTGATTATTACCTATGTATTTAAATGCCTTGATATTATGGTGTGTTGCTCTATTGTAAGCACTCTTAACTTCAACTCAATTTCATGCAAAGTTGCTTTTCCATATTCGCGGACCCTATTAACACAGTTCTGAGCAATTAAGACTTTTTTTCGACTTCCACGGCATCGAAGTCGCGGGCAAAAGATCTCCGCAGGCAAAAGTCAGACAACTGTCTTTACCTGTCTTGTTTAAAAAAAAATAGTATTAATGTAATCCCAATGTAAACGTAATAACAGAATAAACGCAATACCTGAAAAGAGGTTGTTGACGTCGTTCGACTTATAATAGTCAGCTAGGAAACACCGGCCTCATCTAGTTTAAAATGACCAATAAAGATTGACGTGTAAAAGTGTTATGTTTAACCTACTTGCAAAATAAATATCATTTATTATTATCATTTATCATAATGATGACCTATTTTTCTGTTCCCTTCTTCTTATTTATTTGTTAAATGTGTGTACATAAACTGTTAAATAAACAAATAAACAACTTTTACTATGGGACCAACTCCAAAATCACGAAAAAAATCAGCTGTTCAGCGATTTTATTTTCGCGATTTCAGTGTTAGTCCCATTGTAAAATTTGTTCATTATGATGAGTACAATTACCCCTTTAAAGGTATTGCGTTTATTCTGGTACACGTTGTATATAGCAATCGGATTATATATATGCAATTACCTTTAAAAATGTAAATTTAATTGTTTAATATATTTTGTAATTGATGTTTTCGTTTTTATTATTTCATTTTTATTACTATTTTATTATTTCATGTTTCATAGCTTTGCCCTTTTTACGGATTTTCGTGCATATTTTAGTTATTTTTCCTGTATATTTGCATGCATACTTTGGGCTTTTTATGTGTGTATAATCTGGTCTATGGTTATACATATGCATTCAATAAATACCTACATAATCTCACGCCTTTTGCCCATAGCGGTATTAGATTGTTTTAAACCTGACCTATACTTAACTTAAACCATGACAGATAACAGTCGGTCAAGGCGAAGGGGCTTGATTGACGCATCCTATTATTTTTAATGTTACAGCATGTAATATTGTTCAAGGAAGCTTCAAATTGCCCACATAATGTTATGATTACTGCATTATTTCAGTGAGTTGATTTGTCTGCTTGAGCTAACAATTTATAAAGGCTTTTTTTACAATAAAATTGATGGGCAGGCGTTTGACCACTATTTCACCTGATTAAGTGATGATGTCAAACGAATTCACTCTTGACTTAAAGACTCCCAGGTTCTAGCTCGCAGGAAACACAGACTCTGGCAGCGAATTCCGCACCTTAGGTGTACGCACAATGAAGTGATCCCAAAACGCATGTGGGTGAGATGTCCACCATGTACCGGGGTGGCACATCGCCGTACGTCTTGTGGTCCGACGATGGACCGGGCTTGGCGGATTAAAATAGCATTTCCGTTAGGCTAGTTTGTAATTGCCTTTTGTGTCCGTATTTAAACACCAACGAAATATTTACTTACAATTAAATAAAACAAAAATAGACAATCACAGATCTTCAATTCTGTGTACATACGGCATGTACAACATTCTCCATGAAAGATTAATTATTATTATAAATTTAAAAAATACTAAATATATATTTTTTTAAATATTATATAAATATCAATATTTGCTGTATCCCACATTTATACTGAATGGAACAAATAATGCCGAGTCTGAAGCCGAGCCAGGTTATTATACAAGATATTCAAATAACATACATACCTGGTACACGCAGATCTTTTTTTTTTTTTAAATAATACTGTTCTAAAAAAAACTCTTGTTTAGATACTAAAAACGAAGAAATGGTTTATCTATAAGGCTCTACAGCAGGTTATATTCGGTTTAAATTAAACAACAAAAACCTTTTTTAATGACTGGAAAACTACGCTACATTTACCACCTTTCTGGCCTTAAATTTTTATTGTGCATTAATTATTTACCGTCAATCCATCAAAAGTCTTATCGACCTTTGCTTAGACTAACTGGTTCTCACCAGATGTATAAAATTTTAAGGAATTTATTCAAATACTATACGTCTATCACTTGGACTATAATTTTATTTATTTACTTGCGAAAAAAAATGTGCGCAATCTGTGGAACATTTTAGTAGTCTGCCATTACCAAACTAATTCAAATGGAAAATAATGAATAGGTAAATTAATTTGCAGGTTTTAAATAGATTCTATTAAGCTTCTCTTATGTGTCTTCAATTGAGGGGGAGTCGTAAATCTTGCTTAACAGAAATCAATTGGTCGTATTTTATTTTTAAACACATATTTTTAATAAAACTAAGTTGATGTCATCCGTCCATCTAATAAGTGATTTTACTTTTATGTTTATTGATGCTTCTATTTTTAACTTACATTTGATTAAGACAATACCTTTCCACATAAGACCAAAACCATGGGGGCAAACAACATTTTTATTATTATTCATGGGCTCGCATATCTTACCAGATAGATACCTATCTATCAGGTAAGATATGCGAGCCCAAATGACAATTTTTTCTACTAAAAAAAAATTTTTTTTTTGGAAAGGTTATTGGAAATGGCTGACCGATTCTATTGAGTCCAATATTAAGCCAAAAAGAAAGATAAGTCTTAAGATAATTATGATTTTTAATTAATGATTTTGTCCTCGGTATGCGAACTGTTCCGCATTCTTCCCTAGATCAGTACAAGATTATGAAATAATGACATTATAAATACCATGGTAACATTAGCACCTCAACAAGTTTTTTTAACAAATTAAATAAATAAATGACGACGATGGGTCGCATTCTTATGGGCCATAAACTATTTTAATATTCAAATGATCAATTAGTTTGACATTAGTCGTTATTCATAACCTAAGTTACAAATATTGTATAAAGGGACAAACAAATGAGATCAATCTCATAAATAAACTTAATAGTGTATTAATTTATTGGAATAAAACGGCTGTCATTCTTATGGAATATTTTTTATCTTATTTATTTTATGTGTTCTACTATTCTCCGTGTTGAGCGCGTCTCTCTGACTTCTACACGTTTCTGAACGGTCGCATACCTTAATAAATACCTTAATTTAAGATATTCATATGCTCAATAGTTTCATATGCATTCAGAACAGAATCATATTGACCGGATATTAAATATTGTTAGGAAAAAATAAACCTTGACCCAAGTTTTTTCAAGTTTTTCTACTCGTATCTATGATGTTACTATGGTAAGGAATCACAAACCACAACCAACTGGTTTTATAAAACTAAGTATAATGCGTGTGTATTTTTAGGGTTCTGCACCCAAAGAGTAACAAATGGAACCCTATTGCTAAGCCTCCGCTGTCCGTCCATCCGTTCTTCCGTCCGGCCGTTTATCTATCTGTCAGCGAGCTGTATCTCAAGAACCGGAATAGGTAGACAGTTGAAATTTTATTGAGTTTATATTTCGTTTGCTGCTATAACTGCACACAAGAAACTTATTTTGTTCCATTTATGATACGGAATCCTTCGTGTGAGAGTCCGACTCGCACTTGGCCGGTTTTTTCTGTTTTTTATCGAGATTCCTAAGTATCTTTCTGGAACTTATAAAATAGTAGGTAAGTCCTATTTGCATCTAGCCGTTAGATAAATAAAACCATCGCACCATACCAAGGTGAAGATGCTCGACTCCTACCAACAGGATAACCCTATCTTGCGAGTAAGAAGTAAGTGGACTCACACATGAAGGGTTCCGCACCATAAACCGAAAGAAAACACGTTTCTTGTATAGGAGGCCCCTTTAACTTTTAATTTCATTGAATTTTTTATTATTTTTTGTTATAGCGGCAATGAGATACAGCCCGCTGAAAGACAGACGGATGGACGGACGTACGGACGGACAGCGGAGACTTAGTAATAGGGTTCCGTTGGTTACGGGACCCAAAAACAGAGGGAGGCCTTAGCCCAGCAATGGGCAAAATAGGCTAGACTGATAGAAAGTTAGTTAAATGAGACAAAGTTCATATGTCGCTTAACCCTGATTTCTAAAAAAAAAACATCGATCCGTCACAAATTAAATGCAAGTGAAGTGACGCGATTGGCTGTTGAAAACTCATTTAACCAATCACAGCTAGATATCGCGCGTCTGACAATTTGTCAATTTACATATATAGTGCAAAATGTTTCCGTACGATAATAACTAGGTAAAAGCATATTTAACCTTGTATCTGCGGATATAGTTTCGTTAAGATTATCCTTGATTATGACTGACTGATTAGGAATAAAAAAAATTGTAGCCGCGGTAATAATTTATTCAATCCAGCCACATATTTGTAATTTATAGAGCGGCAGCAAGTGTATCTAATAAAAATTAATAAACAACAAGTTTTACAACATAGTTAATATTATAATACTTTGTTAAATGTGCCTACTGATTTTAAATTTCCTTTAACTCGCATCATAAAATATAAATTATGTCAGAGATGCGCACAGAATTGGTTGGCTCATCACTAGACTAAGCAGAATGTTTCTGCTGTTTAAACGATAGCTTATGAATTTTCAACCTTGTTATCAAAATTCAACTAAATTGACAGACGAATTATGTTTTTTTCTTCACGAAAAAAGCTGGATGGCCAGCCATAGAAAATCAGTTGCGGAATTTGTTCGAAAGAGTCACCGCGGCCCTGGAACACAAAGGGCTTTAGGAGGAACAAGGATGGGTTTTGGTCCGTAAGAGTCTGACACGCCCTTCCGCTCCACCCAGAGCGGAAGAAGTCATTTGATGATTTCCCATCCTTAAAAAAAAGCCATCGAAAATCAAGCACTAAGTAGTAGGTAAAATAGTTGCTATGGTTTTTTGATCTGGAGTATGATTTAAACTAAACAATATAATTAATATAAAAGCTCCTGCAGACAGGCGCGACGAAACAATGCAATGTAGCATGCGCGTGCAGTAGGCTACAGTAAGGGTAGGCCAGCCCATATATGTATAATGCCCAAAAAAAAAATTTTTCGTCCGAAAAAAGTGGACGAAAATTCGCATCGTCAGTATCGTGAAATGTAGAAGTTCAGTTACCTACTAAACCTTTGTCAATACTTTACTCAGTTGTAAGTATAGAGCAGCTAACTTATTTGGCCTAGTGGCTATTAATTTGACAGATTTATCTTTTTTGTTCACCGAAATGCTGCACTATAGGTACTGCCCCCATCCCTAATATCCCTAATACTATGGTAGATTCGTCTTAAACAACATTAGATAATACTTATTTGTACTTACAAAAAGCACCAGCACCATGGTAGCCAGTGGCACAGTGAGTGCAACCAGCGCCGCCTGTCTCCAGGGTAGAACTGTGCCCAGGAGATATGCCACGAACATGCCCGTCGACGTGAACCCGTTGGTCAGGGTCGTGAGGATGCCTCGGATTGATGGGTCACTGGAATTTGTAAAATGGAATTGGTTTGAAGATATTTTAGTAGAAGAGGAACTTGTAGGAAAGTTTTTCACAAATGCATTAATTATTAGTAATTGGTAACACTGGGCTCTGAAAAGCCTTCCATATTCTACAATGCATAGGAATGGTCCTGATACTAAGCTAAGGTAATTTTACTAATATATATAATAATAAGTAGGTACTATAAGGATATGGGATCCTGTTAGCACATATCTAGTTACAGTCTAGGAAACAAAAATGAAAGAAAGCCGATTTATTCACTCATTCATTTTCTCATAATGTTGGACCCCTCAAAGCTGCTAAATCAAAGATCCTAATCTGATATATATACATATAAACTGGAATTATTTAAATTATAATAAATTTAAATAAATCCAGTTCAGTCCAGTTTTTTTCAAAAACAATCCAGTTACACACGCCTTCGTTGTAATTGGATACAAAAGTATTATTTAATCAAGATCAAGGTCTTGTTTGTGAAAAATAACACTCAAAATAAATTGCTATGTTAAAACATATTTGGATGTAATATTTGTCGGTGACAATGTTATAAAAAATAGTGGCAACAAAAAGATTAATATTAATGACGCTTTTTGTTTTGTGTTAAATTTTAACATAGCTTTTTAGTTTTATCATTCATTCTTCAGGGTCAGTGGCTCACATCACGGTTTGATATATGTGGGTATAAACAAGAACATTGTGACCAGACGGTTTGGAGCCCGGAAGGCTGTAAATCGTAACTACCGTTGTCTTTATAAAAAAAACTTTACATGAACCGAGTCAGCCGGTCTACTTTGTGAACAAACTTAGACGGAAAGGAGCTTTAATTGAACTGTCATTTCACCTCGATTGGATGGATTGACATCTCTTCATGTACACTTCACCTAAGGTTTTAAGGCGCGAGTTTTACAGAATATAATAGCACTAAAGTTTATTACTTGGTTGTGAATAAAATGCAGCTACAGAGCACGAAGACCGATCGGCAGCCGCTGCTAGAGGCGGCATTGACAACACATTCCGAACAAACCGTGTCACAGTTTTCTCGTACTTTGCTACGATACAATAGACGTTTAGAAATTAGAACTAGGACGACTTTAAATGGCGTCCGTAGAAGAAATTTGCGTTACACGCAGTTTCAGAACCAGATTCTTGCTGAATGCTGTGAACGCAGTCTTAGACATTTGTGTTGCATCATCGATGACGACGTAGAAGTGGTGAATTCATTTGATATAAAAATTTATATTGGTACTATCGTCCTGCTTAACAGGGGGACTACTCTCTAATCCCGAAGTCTGTAGTTTCGGACTTAGTTGCGGGCGTATTCTAGTCCGTATCACCGAACCACTAAGTTCGGGTTCGGAACTAATCGTAAGTCCGTAGGTGATACGGATTAGAATACACCCGCAACTAATGTAATGTATGTAACTCGGGCTGGTTTCCGCAACTCCACGACTAAGTGCGTATTTTGCGTGCTGGTTTCCGCAACTAAGCCCGAAACTATGGACTTCGGGTTTAGAGAGTAGCCCCCCAGCATCAATATCGCCACAAACTAACTAAAAACATATGAAGTCACACAAATCCTACATTGCGGTATCAAAGTCCTCCGGGCGATATGAACATAACATCAATTGCCCGACAACACGGGCAGTGTCCCCCTAGACGTCATAATGCGTCTAGTCGAAGGATCCACCTATTTCATTGGGGGTTTCTGGACTTTACACCCTGTTCCGCATACCGCTATAATACCACCGACATGAAGAAGAAGTGAATTAAGCATTCAAACTTTTGTAGCTTACCTTATTTCCCCAATATATGTGACCGAAGGCGCTTCCATGATACCAGTCCCAATGCCCAATAAAGCATTGCCGATGAACAGCGAAGGTACATCCCAGGCGTAGTACATGAGTAGCCACGCCACCACATGAGGTATGTTGACCAGGAAGAGAGCCTTCTTGCGACCGAAGTGGTCTAGTAGCGGCCCGGAGAATATGCTGCCTAACGGCTGGCAGAGGAAAGCCATGCTGCCTGTAAGAGAAGAAGTGTGCTTAAGTGTCACGCTTTTACAATGAGTGACGACAGCCTTATTATTCGTAAATAATATAACCATATTAATAGTTTTAATACTGATTGTTTAAATGTTCTAGAGCATTTGAATTTAAGTAATGTTATGCTCTGTGACTGATCACTCTCTTCCACCATTTTGTGTTTTCTCGTGTACTATCCTATTATTGTAAAGTATATAAAGGTCAAAATAATTGATGACTTTGATTGATGTGACTTTATAGAAAATGACCATTATAATTACCCAATACTTATTATTTCGATTTTTTTAGGTAACTGATATTAAATAAATTGTTTATGTTTCTTATAGTTTCCTGACTCTCTATTTGTATTGTTTCAACAATACAAATACATGTTTTAGTTTTAAAACAAATTATACTAATATTCAGGTTTTTGGTTTCATTTCTGATTGTTATCTTAATAGGACCAAAAATAGCATAGATATATCTTCTATAAAAAGTCTGAATCTGCAACAACTAATAACTACACACAACCCGGATAACAGTAATATTTATTTTTTTATCTACACGATCCATTTTTATATAATAGGTCAAAATTATCATGTTTCAGTGTGACTGAGATAGATCATTTATTCAAATGAATGTCGTCATTGCATAATTATTTTATTTTTCAAGAATTCTTTACTTCTTTATTTTTGATTCTTTTTTGTATTAGTGGACCCTGTTACCTGTTTTTATTCCGTTTTATCACTATCCAGATTGTTCAATCAAAGACGGGATTTATGCAAGAATTAGCTAAGTATTCTGTACGTATATTTTTGTTTGCATCGCTCTAGAAGATGTAGACAACCAGCTGATTTTCTTTTTTTTAATAGTTGTATATGATTTTTGCTTTAATCATAGGTATCTTTGATCGATATCTATTATAGATCAAACTTCTTCCCGCTTCCCGTCTAACTGGATGCAAATGAAAATATTAAATTCATAAACGATCAGCGGTCTCCGAGACTACTAACCTAAATGAGTATCAATATTTCACATGAAGTAACTGCCAATTTGACTAAGTCACAAGATACCCCTTGGCAAGACTAGTGACTGGCTGACTGACTTTCTGGCCTCTCCGCAACTAAAGTCAAAGATCTCCAAATCTCGTGCTTGCCGAGGGCTGGAGGAGTCTCAGTATGCCATGGATGGACCCATCTAAGGATCGACCTTGAGTAACGATCGACCCGTGCAGCAGATATAATTTAGCCACGATACGTTTATGATACAATGGATTAGAGCTTGCACATGCAACAAAAGGTCCTTCACCAAATGTAGGAAAAAATACTTAAAAACCTTTTTATCTTGAGTGTAAGAATATCTTAAGAAGATAATATACATACATATCTACGCTTAAGACTTTATCATGATTACATGAAATATATTTATACTGTACTGTAACGCGATCTCAAACAAGCAATACTATCTGCGTTATTGACAATAATCTAGAATCAACATTATGTTAGTCTTATACTAGTTTATTCATGAAGATATTACATATCATAGTACAAACTTTATTTTGCTATTTGTATAAACAGGTATTATTTAACACAATATTGTTAGTACTACTTAGCAGCACACAATACTGGAAAAGCCATGTTACAGTTACGGTGTAAAATTATATGCGTTTGCGTTCTAGTTGATTGACTTCAAATAAATTTTTGATGTTGAAAAGTGCTGATTCTCAGCCTAGTTTGAACAATTGGCTTTTGATTTTGATATCAAGAAAGTATTGCAACATTTTGTTTCAGTAAATTACTAGTCTTGAAAGTACCTAGCTTATTTACTCAGATACGAAAAGTTTAATAACTTTTTCGGTTTTATTTCAATGTGCCTGCAAGAAAAAGTCACTAATCTAACTTTCTCAATGGCCTAATTAGATTTTGGAAATACTAACTAGTGCTCTTGGTTGGTTTTTAGGTTAAAAAGTTATTTCATTGGTACACGGGTACCGTTTTTTGTAACCGACTTTAATGTCTTGTAGTATTTATTGAACATATCTAACGCAGAAGTGGCTATAAGATCTAGGCGACCGGTAGTGCGCCAGGCCAAGTTCCGGCCTTACGCACGCAGTGTGTATATTACACGATACTGTTTTTACCCCATCATAACTTTGCTTGTCATAATCACAACTTGATAAAACTTGGACCATTTATTACTATCAACTAGATCCCAATATAATCAATTTAATAAAAAATAAAAAAACTTGCCAAGATGTTAATAGGGTCATATTTTTAAGAAAACGATTTTTCGTGTGTGTCATAATTTTTATACGGTCTAGAAAGATCAAGCCCTCTGTTCACTAGTATTCTCAAAAGACACATGTTAGAATCATGGACTATTCTGCAGTTCGGAAATGCTTGGCCTAGATCTCACTACTTTTATAGGCCCAATTTTTGGGAATAGTAACTTGACCTTTATTCACATTTTTGTTTTTTGGGGGATTCACTTTATAACATGTAAAACAATTTCATAATTCGCGAAATATTCAGTAGAATACAACACTAATGAAGTGATTAGCATACAATGCCTAATTCGCATTATTACTATTACAGCTTTTAGGCACGTTTTATTATCAACGTTTGTTTAACGTCTGTGTGTCGTGTGTTATGTGCACCTGTCACATTTTTTCGACCTAGTTTTTGTTTTCGATTAATCGACTGATTTTAGAAAAGGCCTCTGCAATATTACCTGGGTATAAACCGCAATACACTAACTTGAATTCTTTGTTGAACGATTAACCTACATTCTCATACTTTTATGCTGATGCTTTTCAAGGATTTTGTCTTAACGGAGACACGTAAATATTACAGGTGTTTTGCTATCTACATTTTGATATTTAATTAGTGTTGACAGTTATAAAGGTATATTGAAACATACAGCCTACCTATGGCCTTCTAAAAATCATGAAGTAGTGACAACGTCAATGAACGGAGCTATATTATAATTTGCATACATCATTAGGTAGTGGCGCTTTTTTGCAAGTTATTAGTTTTTTGTTACGAGTAACTGACCCCTAGTAACCGGCCTTCTATTGGATCTTAGCCAAGCATTAAATAATATTGTGAAATTCTATACCTTCTACGTGTGTTCAATTTGTCTAAAATTTCAGAATCAGATATCACAACAATAAATTATCTACTCATGCCTTTGTTACCGGAAGGGTTCAGTAAATGTAGGTAGGTACCTAAGTATTGGGTATGTGCTTCGGTAGGATATAGAATTTTATTTTTTTTAAATCGTTTGAAAAAATAACACACAATTAGTGCAAAGCAAGTCCGTATACGACATTGATATTGCGTGTTGTATGAGAAGCATGGTTTCCACGTTGGAACTCATGTTCATAAATATCACTCACACTATTGTTCATGGTTATAAATATCGATTATCTATATGTATATTTAAAAATGAATCCCTATTTCCCTTGGTCACGGCATCACGCGTGAACCTCTGGACCATTTTCGCAATTTTTTTTTTTGTTGTGTAATCACCGGAAAATTGCAGCCTTCGTAAGATTGCACTAAATCTTTATTAGATTATATTTCTCGATATATTGTGAGAAAATCGTTTTGTAAACAATAAATCCCATCCAAATTCAATAGTATTCAATCATACGGCGCCGGCGTTTGCAATTTTCCGGTGACATAGACATTCGGGCGAAGCCGGGGCGGGCCACTAGTAAATAATATAACAGAAAAACAAAGCACACAGAAATAAATAAATAAGTGATTTCGAAAAAGGAATGACATCATGGCTTTAATATGAAGTTCATTTGAAATAATTCGAAGTGCTTTGAACTATTATAACTTCGGTTTCATAGTTAAGGAGCTCAGTAACCGTAACCTAAACTGTCGGATTTTTTATATAAAAATCTATCCGTAACCGTATAGGGGTGTAGTCTAAATGAGTCACGTTATGACAGATTTTGCCGCCCGGCCGAGTGACAGCCACGCGCGACACTTGCATGTTTTTTTTAGAAATATCGCCTGTATCGTGGTTGCGTTTACAAACATATAAACTCACATACACAAACAACCAGACCCGAAACAACAATCTGTAGGCCATACAAATGTTTGTTCCGTGCTGCACTCGAACCCACGACACGCAGCGCAGCAGTCAATAGCACAATTTCTTAAAAATCAAATTTACGTAACCGAAAGTACCCGAAACTAACGGATCATCCAATATCCGTATCCGAAACCGGTATAATATTTTTTCTTTATCCGTAATCTGAAATTTCATATCCATAACATCCACTGATTCAAAGTACTAATAATATCTCAACCCATATTTCAACCGTCTTATACAGTATTTTTTTTTCAGACATTGAGTATAAATCAGCGATTAAAAAAAGAAAATCAGCTGGTTCCATATTTTTTTTTACTTAACTACTAACAAAAATATAACTACTAACAAATTTGGATAGTGGTAAAAATAAAATAAATTCGAAAACTAAAATATAGGTACTGCTGGTCTCGATTTTTGGAAAAATATGATAAGTACCTACTTATGCAATGACGACATTCAGCTAAATAAATTATATTATCTATTTCAGTCAAACTGAAACATGACAACTTTGACCTATTATATAACATAATGGATGATTTGGATAAGGAAGTTGATTTTCTGTTATTTGGGTTCTTGTTATTAGTAATTGCAGATTTAGATTTCTTCATAAAAGATAGGGTATTTTTGGTCCTATTAACATACGAATCAGACGCAATTAAGATAATATCGAAATCCTGAAAGGTCAAATATGTATATTCCAAAAATAAATAATATCAATAATATGGATAAATCAATTATAAAAATGAATTTTCTTTTAATACTAAATCGCGCTCAACCTTCTCGACTACTTGAGTGAAGTGACCAAACTCTTTTTTGTTCCCATTGTCAGCAATTCGTGGGTATTGTTAGAATAGAGGAGCGTAGTAGTCAAGAGCAGTTATGTCTTCATAGCATTTTTTCACAAAACGTACTTAGTTATGGCCATCTAACTTCTTGAAACTTTGGAATCTGCTTAACTGATGTCAATATAAAAGATATGATGTAGCATCAGTATGATGTAGGTACTTACCAAACCACGAAGCCTGTTTCTTAGTTATAGACAATCCCTCTTTGGCGTCCAGCACCTCAGGTAACACCATCGTGACGAAACTGATAGACAGGCCCAGTCCGATCAGCAAGAAGTCCAGCGCTAGACATGCTAGTGCCTGAAAAAGAGGAAAAATATTTTTTTAGTAAAAATATGAACCCACTGACATGAAAGTAAGTATTTTTGGCAAAACGTGTCTATCTAATATCATAATGGACTAATATCAGAGCTGCCAGACTTCCCTTATTATCTCATTAACAATATGTCTGGGATAGAGTAGTGTTAGTATGTACTTTTAACATACGCATACCTGCCATGACATAATATTGGTTGATATGTAAATGTATATATATATATATATATTTGTATATAAGTATGTAGATATTATTTGTATAAGGGTTCCTACCCTCAATGCTGATCTCTCTCTATCACTCAAAGATTTGCTGGGAGAAAACTCAACTTTGAATTAAGCTCGCCTTTGTACATGAACTTTATTGTGACTGTTTTTATAAAAAAAGTTGTTTTGGTGTACAATAAAGAATTAAGAATTAAGAATTGCTAGCTTGGGCTGACGGCTGATTTCCAGGTATCCGGTGCTAAATAAATCACCTATTTTACAGAATATTGTTAAATAAGTAGTAATAAAATAATATATTTACGACTGATTAGTCATTGTATTGGTCCTAAGCTTTAGCTGGTCGCCACTTTGAGTGAGATCCCATTTACAAGGCTGAAATTTAGGCATAGTTTATTTACTAGGTGCAAATAATAAAAGCAGGTATGTAATGTTAAAAGTACACACTGACACTACTCTTTCTCACATACTTTGTAACTGAGAAAATAAGTAAGGTCTGGGGACTCTGCAATCTCAGTCTTTAGGAGGTAAAACTTCCTTAACGTAAGCAAACGTCTACAAAAAAAAACAAGGTATTTTATTCGCATAAAAACATAGTGTAAAGGTCTTAGAGTTATGATCTTACTCGTAGGTATATGTGTCGGCTATAGAGCGAACTATTAGCTATACGATGGATAGGGGCTTTAAATTCATTTGAGGCCACCACAGGATAGTCCGGTTAAGGAGTAACCAGCCTTAGTGTGCTGAACAGCGACTGGTCATCGTCAAAAAAAATAGCTATACGATTTACTGGCAGAGAAATAAATCAACCAAGTAGTTAATAATAGTTAATTCTTTCTAGGGGACTTCTTAAAATTGGTAAGAACCGTTGAAGAAATGTATAGGCTTTTGATGATTTACAATGCGCAGACAGTCTTCGGTCAAGGTTGACCGTTGATGCCTTTAAAATTTTGGATACATCTATTTCTATTAAAACCAGCCATCTATCTCTATTAAGTACCTACGTTTTTAAATTATTGAAATAAGTGTATATTTCATCAGTGTTTTAAGAGTCCTGTCTATTATTTATAGACAGTTTTAAATACTGATTTCCATTTACATTATTATGACCTTTTCCATACGGTAATATAAAATATCAGCGGAAAGTTCCTAAAAAGGCCAGGCTGAAAGCTATTCTGGATTTTGTTACACTATAGTTTTGATTATGTCAGGAGTTTAAAAGAGACGTTGAGAAATGGTGAAATTAGGCAGGAAATGTTGACTCTATCTAGGTTTAACAGACATTGTAGCGGCATTAATGCCGCCCAATGAAAAACTAAGAAGCGAAATTTGTACGGGCAACAAAAAGAACCGCAACGCCATCTATCCTGTCAGTTCTCCGTGTGATTTGAACATATACAACAGTTCGAATATCAACTATCGGGCAGTAGCCGACCAAAAACAATAACCGCCTGGTCGGAGGATCCTCCCATTTCAGTGAAGGTGTACGGGACTTTACTTTCTATACCGCATGCCTCTATAACATGACTTGAAAAAGTAATCAGATATAGGTATTAGCAGAATGTATTTTCATTATAGAGCTCAAAACTATGGTCCAACAATAAGATATAAAACTATAGTAGGCGCCAGATAAATGTGGAATAAAGTATATTGACCTTTCCCTAATAACTGTTCATAGGTACCTGAACAATTAAATATGAATCGTTTTTCATTATTAGACAATGTTAAGGATCACGAGAGATGATGATTCGGGACAGCTTTATGTCATTAATTCCGTTTTTCAAATTAAAAATGTCAATAATTGTAGGTGGGTCAATGACCGTTATTCCACGATTATCTGGCGCCTACTATAGCAATTTAATGACAATGTCTCATTTTCAACCAACTTACAAAAGGTTTTTTTTTTTCTATGTGTTACTAATGTTATAAATGGTATAAAATCGACAAGCCTTTTCAATTTGTGCACGATTGATGTTCATTCATGAGTTTATAGATAAACTTGCAAATATGAGGAATCTGATTGGATTGTCAACTATGTCATATTTTAAGTCGGTTGTAATAGGTATATGAATTATGCATCATATTCAGTTACATAAGATTTGTATATTTTATTTGTAGATGTTCGCAACCGAAATGTCTTTACTTTAATGAAAGCAATTTCTCATAGCCGAGCCACTCGCCTTTAAAAAGTTCATATTGAAATCAAATGTATCAATAAAATAGATGTATCATATATAATCATTTAGGTATTCCTTCGCAGGTTTTTTAAAAAATCCTAACTAATATACATATTAATGCGAAAGTAAGATTGTTTGTTACGCTATCACGCCTACATTATGGTACAGAGATAGATAGGACCCTTTTTTTAAGGATGGGAAATCATCAAAGACTCCTTCCGCTCTGGGCGGAGCAGAAGGGAGCGTCAGACTTACTGACTGAAAACCCATCCGTGTTCTTTCTGATGCCCTTCGCGTTCCAGGGCCGCGTTGACTCTGGCCCTAGCGGGCCCCGTCTATAAGGCCTTGGAGGCGATTTAAAGGCTACTCAAACGCTAGCACCGCCCGGAGCAAAAGCTAGTTTCATATCAAATTTTCCCAACGCAAAAATAAACCGAGCGGTTTTTATAATGGCCTCCCTCATTATAAACACTCTCTAGTGTGACCAGAGTCTCAGGCCGTAATGAATATTCATTATTGTTTTTCGAGAAGCTTGATTTGGTACCATAATTAATTAGTGTTGTAGTTTTATGGCACTTGTTTACAACCTAGCTATCAATGGAGGTAGAAAAAATATAATTCTATTTAGTCCGTCGTCCGTTAGATATAAAAGAAAATATTGGACACGTATTTTTTGCCATTTCAAATTGCTAAAACATTATAAAGATACTAGCGGTCCCGACAGACGTTGTCCTGTCCGAACGTTTGCTTTGTGTATGACGAAAAATTATATAAATCGATGGCAGCGCCACCTACCGGGTCTAATTGTGAATCTAAACCTTTCTGGAATCCCCTTGAACACACACAAAAAAAATCACCAATATCGGTCCAGCCGTTTAGGAGTTCAGTGACATATACACGTACACAAGAAATATATATATTAAGATAAAGTGCGCAAAGTATAGTTTATTCCATAAATACTTAACTAACTATATACACTAGAAATAAAAATAAAATCTCCTAACTAAATAACCCTAAAATATGGCGTCAAAAAATTCATCCGCATCGCTGTCGACTGGAAGTGTACCTACCCAAAAGACTGGCGGCATTGCCACGTTGTATGGCAATGCTTATTCTTTGACCAAGGTAAAAGCCAGCCCTTGGGTCACGTGAAGTGTCAACTAAGCGCCTTGAGAGATCTTTAAATAAGTTATGTGCACTCGGACCCCAAGACCCGAGAGTTTCAACCCCAAACGGCACGAAAATATAACTACCAACCAGTTTATTATAATTCCGCCGCTTGAGGTTCTCTGCAGCCGCAGCGGCAGCGCCAGCACAGCACGAAGAGCTAGGAAGATGGGATGGCGCAAGAGTATCGACACAAGTAGCGTCCCACACTAATGGCCTACCCATCTTCCATGGAAATAACGACATGACGTCCGGTCTCTTGCCATCGTCGCGTGCCAGGCCATTGGGTTCTAACACAGCCGGAACGCCGACGGTGACAAGAGCTCGTCGGATGATGTCGTTAAGATTCGTGTGCCGCGCAATGCGACCCGCGCTACGGCTGCATGACAGGCCGTGGTGTCCGAGGCTGTTGACAACTTCGCCACAGTGGCAGCGATGAGGAGAACAACAAGGAGCGCCAAGACGCAGGCAGGCAGCGAGGCGGAAAGTAGTATCGTCGAACATGGTGCCAATGTTCGACGACGGTAGTGCGTGAAGCCAGAGACCCGACTCCCACTCACCCACAGCCAGCAGGCGCGCACGCTCTGCAGTAGTAGTTGATGTGGCAATAAGTTTTTCCTGAACTTGCCTGCAGAGCGGCTCGTCCCACCGTCTCTGGGATGAAGGGTAGTCGGGCGGATTTGAATTCGGGCAAGCGAGTCTCCAGGCCTCCACAGCCTCGGTGAAGTACGGCACATCAAAATCAATCAGTGTAGAAACTAGAATATTCCTGATTAATTTATCAGTGCCGTACACCGAGGATATAAAAGCCGGTAAACTAATACTGGTAATTTTGCGGACGCTGAGGCCTCCCATACGGATGGGAAGGGTTAAAGATTAGATAAAGCGCATCAAAGTTCAAGAGAGGAGAGCTGGTGACGTCACATCTCTAGTAAAAATTTTGAACACGTTTCTTCGTAATTTTTTGTTTATGTCAAAATATGTAAAATACGTGTCTAATATGTTTTGGAAATCTATCTGACGGACTAGTTAGATTTTTATACCCTATTAAATAACTATTGATTTTTCATTTTACATTATGGTAGAATTTTCGATATCCTTATTTTTGTCTAAGAAACATAAACTAACTCAGAATTTCAAATAACTAAGCCCCAATTGCCTTCGAGTTCTCAAAAAGGGAAATGAATAAAAAAGACAGTTTTCTCTAAATCAAGGTGTAGAGAAAATAATGTTAGTAGTCGTGTGAGAAGCTCCGGCTCTGCTCACATTTTTAGTCCTCATTCATTATTTAAGCTTGTTTTGATATTTTTGGATATTTATTCCTAAACGCTAAATTTATAGCCCAAAGTTGAGATAAAATTGTAGACCTTGGCCTCTGAATTACATGTTAATCTACTCATAAATAACATACATTGAATTTAGTCTTAATTTTGTGTAAGATTTGCATTGCAATGGTTCTGAGGTGACCTCATATTGCTTTTTCTTAATTGCGGAAATAGACTTTAGCACAAAATTATTACATCGTCATCCAGTTAGACTAACGGCCCGTTTCAATAACGTATCTACCTTTAAACTTACTGTCAAATAAGCTACCAACAGCAGATGAAACGTCATGTTACAAAGGCAAAAATTACGTGAAGGAGACGCCCTGGGCGTAGGGAGTCGCAGGGCGATTCCCGGCCAAAGTAGGCGCGCCCCTGTGGACGGCGAGCGTTATATGGCTCGCCGTCCGATCGGAACCAGGCCCGGGTCGACGGCGCGTTGTGTTCCATGCGTCCCTCAAAGAGATGTCAACATTGTAGACGGGGCCCGCTTGGGCCAGAGCCTGCCAGGGTTGCGGAATTTGTTCGAAAGAGTAATCGCGGCTCTGGAAGGCAAAGGGCATTAGGAGGAACACGGATGGATTTTAGTCAGTAAGAGTCTGACACTGATTCAGCTCCGCCCAGAGCGGAAGGAATCATTTGATGATTTCCCATCCTTAAGAAAAACCAGTTATATTGGAAGCCGAACTCAAAGTGGTTGGGAAAAATAGGCAGAAAATAAAAGCTGTTAATCATATAAAGAATCTGCTAATTAGTAGCAAATACTTTATTCAAATTTTGTACTTATAGAGAATTGGAATTTAGGATCTACAAAACAGAATTTAAACTAAGCATGTAGTTAGATTTTTTTTGTTAGGCTGCCATCGTTTGCCAGAATTTAAAGATGACTCGGCACGCACGTAACTGAAAACTTGCCTTGCGGATATGAACGGTTTTTTGTAATCAATTATACCAAAGCCGATTGATTTTTTCATAAAATTAGCTATCGCGTTTTATAACGATAATAGCTTTATGGTCACTAATTGCACAAACATGTAGAATATAAATATAAGGGCCCTATCTCACTAGGAGACCATGGCGGCGGCCACCGGTCGCGCCACCAACAAAATGTATGCAGTGCGTTGTTGGTGATTCGGTTGCCGTCAACAAATTTGTTACGCAACCAAGTTGATACCTTGTGAGGTACCCTTTACTACTGCATACATTTTGCTGGTGGCGCGGCCAGTGGTCGCCACCATGGTGTCCTAGTGAGATAGGGCCCTAAGAGCCATGTATGCATATTGATTCTGTCAATTATTTTAAGGTCGTTTTCGACGCTTTGATATTATGTGTAATTAAGATCCATACCTACATTTTTTCTATTTCCTAGCTTTATACCATAAAAAGCCTCCTAGCCATAAAATACTTTATATTAATTACTTATCACAGTTACTACAACCAATTACGGTTTAAGAATGGATAGATAGATACAAGTCATTGTTTTTAATATGGGCAAAAATTTAGAGAACATTTTTCCGTTTATTGACGAAAAAGGATGAGGTACTGATGGTGATCTCCGGGGTGGTTTTAGTGAGGTAAAAATACCACACTCCCTGGTCTTTATCCCAAATCCAGGCACCTTTTGAAGGTTGCCCCCAAAAACAAAAAAAAAATACATAAAGTATCGGTACTCAACTTAAAAGACCTATGAAAGTATGATTTTTGATTTTGCGCGGAATTGAACGGAAATTCAATTCCGAGCTGCTTCAATATATCTAGCCAGTTCAGGAAACTGAAAGTCGGTCTTCAGTTTAGCCGAAAATCGCGGAATACCAACAGTACAAGTATTTTACATGAAGCGACCTGTATAACCCAGTAACTGGGTTCACCTCGGGTGGAATATCTCTTGGCAAAAAGGGTTCTTCATCAGGCTTTCGGTCTTCTGCCTACCCATCCATATTATTTTAAAGGTTCTTCAATGTCTAAAACCCCATAATACTGAATGTCCCAATAACATCAATTTGTAAGCTATCAGTCAATCAATTACATACATGACCTATGTTCATTGAATGTTTCAAAAATAACATAAGACAATGTGTTAACGTGTCTTTATCAGAGTCGTATTTTTTTTTAATTTAGCTTTTACTCGGTGCATCGACTTCTTATCTCTACGCACTATCAATGCAATTCATCTGTAATACTTAGTACCAAAATTATCTTTTGAATAGGTGCACTTGTGTTTAAACAAAGAAATCAGTGTTTATGGCATAGGGCCTAAATGCTAACCTAAATGCATTTCCAATGAACGTGTTAGCATTACCTATGTTATAAACTATCTTCTCACTTCTGCCATCCCAAGGGAACATACTCCCGGAATAGAAATATCATATGTGCTGTTCCAAACTATAATCTATCTCTGAGCCAAATTTCATACAGATCCGTTCAGCCATTCTGGCGTGACAAACATCCATCCAAACATTCGCATTTAAAATAGTAATAAATAGTAATAATAATAAGAAATACTAGTAAGTAGTAAGATTCCGAATAAGGTGACTTCAATTTGTAAGCTGCTATCGAATAATCTTTTCACTTCTCTGTTTCAAAATATGCATCAATCAATTTACTTTTAAAATCCTCCCTAATATTGCACTAGTCGCTATGGTAAAGAATGAATTGAAAGATTGTTAAACGAGTGTCACTGACCTCAAATTGAGACTGATCTCTTACAGCCTAATAAAAATATAATGGTTATGAACGTAGCCTGTTGTGTGAGATGAAATCATAAATTGCTATGATATACAAATTGAAATGGTTACCCTGTGAATGACGCAGGATGAAATCGCCAATTTTATTCTTAGAACCAATGATTATGAGCAACAAACTGTTTCTTTTTTCTAATTGCACTGATATTGCAAAAAAAACACGGCTATGATTTTCAATTAATTAAAAAGCAATGTTAGCGCTGTGCGACTGACATTAAAACAATCATTATTTTTTTATTTGTTTCCCACGCTTTTTTCTTTTTTTTAAAGGAAATCTAAGCTAAACGTAAAAGTTTAACGTGTAGCTGACGACGACTGACGACAAAATACTGGCTGGTTTTACGGTAAAACCAGCCAGTATTATGTCGTCAGTAATTTATTATTGTATATATTTAAACGAAGGTCCTGATTTTTTTAATATCACGTAGTTCCTCGCGAATCTTGATGAGATTAAGTAGGTACCTATGGATATTTTTTGGAAATTTTATCTATCAATATATTTAAAATAACCATGACATCAAATAAAATTGTTAATTTTTTTTTGGTTCAGTTAATATTGTAAAAGATTAATAACATAAACACTTACCTGTGATAAAATAACTCTGGATCGGCTGAGTGGCTTTTTATCTTCGGCTGTCGTCATTTTAATTGTTTACTTTTTATTGTAATATGGGACACTGCACTATTGGCGTAAGTTAACACAACAGTCGCGTTTTATGGATTTATTGACACTGCTCGCTCATAATATTTGTAGGAGATTTAATTGGTGCTTTGTGATAACATTAGATACCTAGAATTTATGTAACTGTCAATGTGGAAAGGTCTGTCAACATTTAATATTGCTAGCCATTTTAAGTTAGGTACATGGACAAGTTGAATAATTTATCACATTTTTTAAACGCGCTGTTTGTTTTTGCTGTCAACAAAGATTTACATTGCACAGTTCCAATTTCCATTTACATTCATAAATTATAATTTAGTAGGAAGGTAGATTTACAATTAATATGAAGAGTTGCAAAAGGGTAGGTATCTCGGAATTATTTTCACATAGGTAACAAAAACAGAAGTGTTAGCAAGATTCTACCGTCACACACTGATTCTCAAGTCACAGTGCACTTCCTAAAGCGTCAACCAAGCGTCCATCGTTTTGTTTCCAACTCATCGAAAGCATATTAATTATTTAATGAGCGACCATTTATTTTTTGTCATAATGTTAAATTAAATTCTGATGACGCATTTGTTTAGGCGACATTGCTCAATGCAGACGTTATAATGACGACTTCAATTCATTAAAAATGTCAACTTGACATTTTGAAATCTTAAAGCTTTTTGTTCACTTAGCATTTACTTACATTGTAACAGTGTGTCCTAATTTAATTGTGACGAGATTTTCATGTTTTTCTACTAATACTAATCTACGTAATAAATAGAATTTAAAAGCATTGACCTATGAAGTATGTATTTTTTAAAGTAAAAGGAATAAAAGCGCTTGGGTCATGCATGAGTTCGTAGATCGCAGCTTGTAAAAATGTCAATCATATTCTTCTTTTTGACCAGAGTTACGTATCATTATCATCTTATTTTAGCCCATTGATAAACGCTTTTTTGGGGTAGATTTGGTGTTTCTAATTTTTTTTTTTTTTAAATTCCCCTTTCTAGCAATGACACCCTTCATCGTTTTTTGGTTATGGCATTGTTTCTTGTACTTTTGTTACAGATACCATGATGGTCGATGGTCGACCATCATGGTATGTACCAAGTCTTAAGAAAATTACACAGCATAAAGAACATTACAACGCTAAAACACACAAAACCTTTTCCTACAAACGGTTTTGTGTGTCTGACACTTTTAGTGTAACTTACGAATGAAGATCGTAATACTACCATCCCACAGACGCTTGATTTAATTCAATAAAGAAAAAAACTCGTTTTTTAAAAAACAAGTTACTGGTCCACAAAAAAAAGTAATGAGTACTTTAAAAAGTTTTAAAGGAATGCGTTGCTTATCTATGTTATGTAGCTAAGCAGCTGAGTTCGAAAAAATCGGTGAAAGTTTCGACGACAACTTTGATAGAATTCTTAATAGGTTTCTATGTCACGTAATATGTATAATATGAATCAACAGGTATCTTCTTAGTATTTACATCCTAATATAATCAACGCAGATTAAGAACTATAAAAAATATATACATCCTATGTCGCTGGCGGACAGTGTGTATTAAGGTAGGTAGCTAGGTATTTTGCTGGTCCGAAAGATTTGAAATGGACAAGCGCTTCGCACACTCAAAAAACCACTTTCCATATTATTTCCATAATTTTAATGGTCAAATTGTCTTTGATCTGGAGAATTTGTCATAAAATATGCCTGATGTGATTGTCATTTGTTATGCCACGTTAGACGGAACTTTACAAATTAATTACAGTAGGTATGCTAAATCAATCAAAATTATCTGCCTAGCCTTTTTCTAGCTATGTTGGGATAGGCATCCATTCTAACCGGATTAAACTAAATACCAGTATTTTAGTTGGAGCAAAAATAGGCTAAATTAACCATATTAGAGCATATGCTCGCAACCCTGCCACAGTCAACAAAAATCAGTCACCGTACGAAATCGGTGTAGTAGTATCGTGGGATATATACGATCAAGTACCTATAGTTGGGGCGACTGCCCATCTAACCACCACAGTCCAGGAACTAACAAACAAAGCCTCTTGGCAAGACCCGTGTCAGATTTCCTGACTTCTGACTACCCCTAAGACTGACAAAGATCTTCAATGACACCCGGGACCAAAAGCTGAACGTGATTTCCGAGGTACGAAGGAATCTCGGTAGGTATGTTAAAAAAAAAACTTTAATTCAGACCTTGATCCATATCATGTTAGTATTATACAAAGTTATAAGCTATGTTAGTACAGTTAAGATGGCACTAGGAAAAATAAAATTTGAACTTGTCCTAGACCGGTTTCTACGAAAAGTCAACATTATTTCATATTATTTACAAATTCTTGTGAAATAGATAGTTTTATTTCTCTCTCATTAACAAATATCTAAGCCTTTAGTATCAATTACCTGTCACTCTTGTACTATTAAGGTCTACTAATGAATATTCATCATCGTTACTGCCTTTTTTTTCGTTTGCGTTATCAAAACCACTAACAAGCATAACTTGTGTAATAGGTATCTGTTTTTTTTTTTAAAGGATCGTGTTCTAGCAACGTTGTCTAAAACCTTGGTGGGACCTCTTAAAACGTGAGCCTAGCTTAGACTTCCTTGGACGTAGTTTAGTTGTGAATATTGTGCAATTCAGGCGAAAAAACTACCTCTAATAGGGAACACTCTTAGGTTAAAAAAATTCCGTCAGTTCAAAAATCGAAAAATATTGGACATGTATTTTTATTTTATCAAATCAATTTTAAATTACGAAGATAAAACGCATCAAAGATAAGGAGTAGGGTGTTGTAACATCACTTTCCAGTAAAAAGTGTACTGGTAAATGACGTCACACATGTTTTCAACGTCCAAATCGTCTTCATTTTTTGTTCACGTAATAAAAGAAAAAAAAAATCTCCAATATTTTTTGGAAATCTATCTAACGGACTTATTAGATTTTTTTAGTCAAATATCCTAATTGAAGTTTATTTCGCTGATCTTTCGTTCTACAAGTTTCATTAACCCTAAAGTCTATCAAGTTTATTGAAAAATCTAAAGATTGGTCAAAGTCTAGCCGAGTTCTTTTTTCTATGGAGAATTTGAATTTCGAATCTGTAAATTTTTTATTACAGACTATACATTCAAAGATTTTCAGCAATAAATCCAGTTTCGAAATACCTCTTGACTTTTCTATTAAACTTTTCGGTAAACGTATCTCTGTGACTAATAAACAAACGTACTTACTTCTAAAGCCTGTTTGAGGCTCGGGTCTGATAAACAGTAAACACTAGATGCAACTAAAAACACAATAAAGAGTTATGAAAATCAAAGTATTTAAATAATTGCCGGAATAATTTTGAAACGAGAAATTAATTGGTTTGAATGAAAATAATTTAAACTTAATCAACACTGCGGTGATCAAGTTTAAATTATTTTTTAGTTATTACATTCAGATATCGATCGAATGGCAACATAAATTATCGACTTAAATCGAGAAATTAGTACCTACGGAATTTATTTTCAACCTTTTTTCTCATAGCAATACGAAATCATAGAAAAATATATAAATTTTCATCCAAATTCGGATATTATGTAAAAATTAACTATAATTATTTTTGAGGTATTATTAGATACAATAATGCAAATTGACCCTCACTTTAGAAAACCTACCTATATACCTGTATTAAGAAGAAGTTTAACCGGACAGAGTTTTAAATTATTAAGTACATTAATCGTCCTATTTTAGGGTTCCGAACGTCTTAATGAAAATGCTCATAATTTGCTAATTTGCTCCAAAATCCAAACTTTGACTCGTTACGTCAATAAATAAGTATTGGGTCACTTCGGAGGTTCAATTCGAAAAATAACAAAAATACTTGTGTGCCTTGTAAGTTATGAGTTTATGTCACTATCTTAATGGTGATATATCTGAATGGGTTAAAAGACTTGGATGGGTGTAAAATATTTTTTTGTATAAAACCTTATCGGAGAATTCGGAAAGAATGAATAAATGTGTGACTTCTACCTCCGGACAAATAGTGTAATCCATATTATATTACTATATCCATATTATAAATGCGTGAGTGTGGCTGTTTGTTTGTCTGCCTGTCTGTTACCTCTTCACGCTTAAACCGCTAAACCGATTTAGATGAAATTTGGTTTGGAGATAGTTTGAGTCCCGGGAAAGGACAAAGGATACTTTTTATTCGGGGAGTATGTTCCCTTGGGATAATTTTCGACATTCACGCGGGCGGAACCGCGGACAAAAGCTAGTGTGTGTATAAAAACAGGTCCAAACTAGCCAGTAGACAATTCTAAAACTCAAAAAAATACTATCTTGCAAAGATATATTGATATTTCTTTCTTTATTATTGAGTTAAAAATGTAGGTCACGCTCTGTTAGCACATATTGTTAAAGTAAATTCGTAACAATGGTGTTGTTCACGTGTTTTTTCACGTTGGTGGACACGACATGCGTGGTTGGGGAATATGTGGAATTAAGTTACACTTGATGTACCTATACTGAAAACTTATTACTTATTTATACACCGGTCTCTACTCTTTCTTTATTTTTATTACATAACAATATTGTTACATAGTTAGGTACTACTGCCCTTTAAACGTAACATTGTAGGTAGGAACATATGTCGGAAATCACATGAAAGCCTATTGAAAAGCCCCTTTAATACCTAAGATACCTTCAAACAGAAAACAAACAACCTGAATGGCGGTGGCAAAGGAGCGTGGGGATTGGAAAAAAGACGATATGACCCATCAGTGGGCGAAGTCGGGCTGTGGATGATGACGACTGATCGAAATTAACTTAAACGTATGTTAATGTTATAGCATTTACAATAAAATCTTCAGTTTAACATATAAATATTTTTATAAAATTCAGTTTATAACATACTTACAAATAATTTTATAAAATAAAAATATATATAATTTAATGTTGATCCTTCCAAGCCGATTTTGGCCAGTTCTATTTCATAAAATGTGTCAAACATCTGCCACATTAACATTTATCTTAGGATATCTACATTTTAGAAGATATATTTTTTACGATTTAAGTCTATGTTGTATCTATAGAAATAGTCTCATTTCAAAATCATCAGCACAGCATGTGGCTTTGTATTTTTGTTTGAACTGTAATAGGTAGACAGTTGAAATTTAAACAGAGTGTGTATTTCTATTGCCGCTATAACATCAAATATTAAAAATTAAATTAAATTAAAAATTAAAGAGGGCTTCCGTGTGACATTCCGACTCGCACTTGGCCGGTTTTTTTTAAATTGTATCAACATTTCTGAATGAAACAACTTTACATATTCATAACAATTTTAGAAGTTTTAAGATAGCGGCAAAGTATCATCACTTTGCCGCCACCCGGTAAATATATTAAAATAAGGAATTTTCATTTGTTTTACGGCAATTTAGATGGTAATGACCTTACTAGTATTTAATTATACCAAACTGATTGCTGAGTCATTTAATCAATTTAATCTTGAATTTATGACAAACAACCACATTCCTTCTTTATCATCTTTTCAAATATTTAAAATTGGAACTCGATGGCTTTAGTTAACTGACAACGATGTAAAGCTTACAAATTATGCGATCAACGAAATGGGTCATTAAATTTCCATAAGCGTTCACACACTAGTTTTAAATGTTTTTAAAAGAAGAAGCAAGTCATCCTTGTGCGATTAGTAGGCCACCAGGTTGTCAGGGCTGCGGAATTTGTTCAAATAAGTCACCGCGGCCCTGGGACACAAAGGGCTTTAGGAGGAACACGTATGGGTTTTAGTCAGTAAGAGTCTGACATGTCCTTCCGCTCCACCCAGAATGAAAGAAGTCATTTGATGATGTCCCATCACCATCAAATAAGGCTACTAGGTACACGAAAAGTCTTTCTAGGCCTTCCTCAAATTCGCAGCATCAAATTTCAACTAATTGTTTTCAAAACGTCTCTATCAATATCATTTATTTACTTTACGCGTCCATGTTTAGGTCACAGACGTTCACACCTTTATACCGAATCGGTCCAGTAGATACGGAACAAATGGGGGGTGACGTGATAGACACACGGAGACAGAAGTTCGACACACAGATAGACACACAAGTAATCCTATAAGGATTCCGGTTTTTTCCTAAGGAATTTCGGAACTAAATACAACCAACAAGATCAACTAGATAATAGACCCGGAACTGCACACCAAAGGCTTTTTCTTAAAAGAAGAAGAAATTAACTATCAATGATGTTGATCGATAAACGGCCGCTCTCGCAATCAGCTACCAACAGTAGCTGAAACGTCATGTCTGAAAGGCAAACATGACGTTTCAGCTACTCATCATCTACCTAGCCTTTTCCCAACTATATTGGGGTCGGCTTCCAGTCAAACCGGATTCAGCTGAATACCTACCTGTATTTTACGTGGAGCGGCTGCCTACCAGACCTCCACAACCCATTAACTGGATAACACGGTACTTCTTGGCAAGACTGGAGTCAGCTTTTTTGGGTTCTGACAAAGCTACTGTTGGTAGCTAATTTGACAGTTGGCTAAAGGTAGACATATTATTAAAACCGGCCGTAAGACTACCGTTAAGTTATCGCTCATCCTAAGTTTCTTCTAGAATAAACTTTAAAATAACCTAGATATCTAACTAAAATTCAAAACAGGAAACAGACGAAAGTTAAGAGCTGCCAAACTAGTTTAGTTACATGTTAAACTTCAGCGTGTTTGTCAGATGGTTCAAGAGGCATTCTCTGACGTCACATAAACCTGTTTGGGAATTTTCCAACAGCCTCGGGGTCTACAGTCTACTGTTACACAATATTAGACAATCCTTGTATAGCTTTTTGGATGTAGCATGGATCTCTCAAACAAAGCGATATTAGTATCATGGGGGACGTCTCACCTATACACACAAAATGTCATGGGAATACTTCCATTGTGTGTACAGCTAAGAAGTGGAATTCCCTGGATAGCTATAACCTTTATACCTGATAGCTCTTTTAGTCTAGAATGAATAGGTCACTTCTAGGCAAGCTTGCCTCATCGTCCACACATCATAGTTAACCACCGCGGTCAGATGGTGATCAAACGCGAGCCTGTTATAATATCATATTTTATATATATGATATATTTTATATATGATATTATACCAGGCTTGCAGACTTGCATATTGCGAACTAAGCAGCAGTCTGTTGCAGTTAGTGACATCAAATCTGTGATAAAAAACAACATATTCGTATGACTAGGTAGTGTTGTCGGTATTTTGATTTATTATCGTATCGTCATCTCCACCTTGTATACTATCATTTCTTCTATCAACCTTTTCTGCTCGTGCAAGTTATTGCTTTATTATTATTATTCATTCGTTCGTATAACTCCATTTGCTTTATACTTTGTGGTTAGATTCTACTGCCCATTCTGTGATAAAACACTTCGTGGAATCCCCGTCTGAGTTTTGATTCCGGTTAAATATGTTACTATTTTTAGCTTGAAATCTGATCTTTTGATTAAAACATTAGTTTATAATATCGTTTATTTATTATGTTATTTTAAAAATCCTGAGACGAATAAATAAAACATCAATACTACAGGCCAGCCTCAATGCTCACACGCAAGAAAGCTTTGACACTAGAAATATGAATATTACCAAAAGATAAATTTTCTGGTAGGTAAATAAGATAAAACATCGTCTAAACTATTCCATATCTAAATTACTTACTTAACGATACTTATATAAAAAAAAAAACATTTTTATCTGATAAATTAATAGTTTTCTACTAAACTTAGAAATCTACATTTAGATAGCAATAAAATAAAATATCTGCATTTCTTTTTATTTATTTTTTCTGGTAAGTAATTTCCGTAGATAAATATCATCTTTGAATAATATCGCGGTCAACAGACTAGACAAGATTGTATAAGGATCGTATTTCATCTAGATACATATTAATATTATATTCTGATTCGTTATGACCAGAGGTCGGAATTAGGTAGAGTTTTTTTATGTATTTGCATCGAAATGTTAATATTAATAAGTATGGATCTTCCCGGGATTTCTATCAGACAATCCCGTGTGGCCAACAATATTATAAATGAAAATAATAATATTTTTTTCTTTTGTTCTCACAAGCGTGCACTGGTATAAATTTTGTAAAAGTAAATTATTTTTTTATTTAATAAATCACGGGATATTCAGCTCTTTAAAATTAACCTCGGGATTTGAGGCATATCCACTTTATTTTTTCGCTGTATGAAATCAATGTAAGTACATAAATAACTCTACCTAATTCCGACCACTGGTTATAACCAACGGTCTGAGGCTCTAGACAACTGATATTCTGTCAGCGGTAGCGTGGCGAGGGCGATTGTCAAAACGTCAAAAAGTCAAAAAATATGGCATTGACATACGCTATCAAAATTTCACGTGATCAATCCATACTAATATTATGCGAAAGTGTGTCTGTTTGTCTGTCTGCTTCCTCTACCTACTACCTCATTACGCTTAAGCCGCTGAACCAATGTAGATGAAATTTGGTATAGAGTTAGTTGAGTCCCAGGAAAGGACAGGATAGTTTATTCCAGAAATTTTTCTGTAAGGGGTTGAAAAGGGAGGTGGAAGTCCGTCATTATTGAAGATAAAACCATGAACCTTTGTATTTAGGCACTTGATAAGTAATAAATAAACAAAGTTAGTAAGCGTTTTTGAAAATCAAAAATGGCTTCCCAAAGTAACTATTCCACGCGGAAGAAGTGGCGGGCAGAAGCTCGTCCAGCTCGCATAGTGAGGAGGTTCCTGCCCCTGGAGCCCTAAAAACAGGTAGTCTAGATCCAGTTCCCAAGACAAGTGGATCCATTTTTGAAATAAAAAAAAACGAACGAGTTGAAAATAAACAAACGACATTATATTATTTTCATTAAATGCTACACTAAATCAAATGCGTTATAAATTAACTATCTAAGATCAAACTAAGATAAGATAGGAACTGGAATTAGTTGTGTGAAAATCATCCAAGTATACAAGATGGAAACATTAGTAGCTGGGAACTTGAACACTTTGAGACATTTAGTGTTAGTTTAATGAAGTGTTTCTAAAACTATAACGCATCGTGTTACAGAATAAAAAAAAACAGAACATGAGTTTATTGAACTGTAGTTTTGCTTCCAATTTGTGGCTTAATATTTATAGCCACACGGTTACATTTTCGAGGTTAAGCAAGGCTTGCTGAGGTCGGGGATTGCGGAAGTCGCATACGTTCCCGCGATCCCCGGCGTAGGTGGCAGATGGAACACCGGGGTGGTTTCAGTCAGTAAGAGACTGACAGACCCCTCCACCCGCCCCAGGGTGGAGGATTTCCATGAGGATTTCCCCCCGAAATCAAAAAAAAAAAAAGGCTTGCTGAGGTCTTTCGTGGATGCATATGCAATGGATGCTCATACAAGACATACCAAGTCTTCTCCGCGCCTCAGAAAGCACTTTAAGTCGTTGGTCCCGGCCAGATCTTTGACAGATACCGTTTCACCCAATTCCTGCGTAGTGGAGGTCAGATTGGCAGTCACTTCATGCACCATCCTGGTAGCCAGCTGTATCCGGTTAGACCGGTACCGACCGCAACATAGTTGAGAAATGGCTCTGTAGATTAGATTTAAAGTATTCTACGCCATTTATTTCCATAATACCATTAATTTATGTACATAACTATCCTAAAACTATTTACTTAAACTATTTATATCTACTTAACCTAAGTATGTACATATACAAAAACAAAATACACTCAAGCGTAGAAGTATTCCTCCGCATCGCTGTCATCCGGGAACGTGGCCAAAAGACTGGCAGCATTGCCACATTGGATGTTAATGACAATTTAAAGTTAATGACAATCACAGATGTTACCCAGAAAGCTATCATTTTAAGTGGAATTTGGCCGAAAATGTCTGTCGCATCTTAGAGCTGTGGCCTTAAATAACCACTAATTGGGTCCCATTCAATGCTAGGTGACATCGCGGCAGACCAAGGCGAAGGTGGAGAGATGAACTTTGGCCCGCAATGGCAGAGGAGAGACGTGTGTGGAAAAGGGGGAGGGAGGCCATGGATCATGTAAATACATGATGAAGCGCAGATTTTGCTTCACTGAGGCACTTTTTGTCCGACCTGGGAATCGGACCCAGGACTCCACGCTCGGCAATCGCGCTTGCGACCGCGACAACCCCGTGGCTCGGAAAGCACGTTAAGCCGTTGGTCCTCTCTCCGGTCGTTTCGGGTTGCCATCCCATTGGAATATGAGAGTGATGGCAGAAGGAGTGCACCTGTGTTTGATCACACACTTGAGGGAGAATATGTCCCACGCAGATGGCTAGCCTCTGTTGAGATTGGCCGCCATGGGCGAAATCCATCAGGAGGACTTTAAATAGAGGCAAATTTGTTTGTTTGCGGGAGATAATCTCTGAAAGTACTGACTAGTATGAGGGTTTTTTCACTGTCATATACCATGACTAAGTGCACTTAGCCATGGTATAGTATTTTAGCCCGAAAGAATGCCAGGGTCCTGTGGTACAGGTCACGTCATCACGACGAAGTCGCGGGAAAAAGCTAGTTTTAAGGTTCCGTACCTCAAAAGGAAAAAAACGGAACCCTTATAGGATCACTTTGTTGTCCGTCTGTCCGTTCGTCCGTCTGTCAAGGCCCCTTATCTCGGGAACGCGTGGAGGTATCGAGTTGAGATTAAAACCTTATACTCAGGTCTATAGTCCCTTGAAGCTGTGAAAAAATCAAACTTCTAATAATTTTTAAAGCATAGAAATCGCAATTAGTGCAAGAAAAAATAAATGATACTTAATTCATAGGTTCATTCGTACAGGCTCAAAGTCACACCCTAAAAACTTTAATGAATAGGTTTAAAACTAAACTTGAAAAAAATACAATACCAAACAGTCATTTTATGATAATACTTCTTACAAGGTTATATTTTTAGATCATGATCTACGTTCATAATCTAGCTAATGGAGTCAAAAAATCCTCTTTTATTAAAGACATTTAGATATAAAAGTTTTATTAGTCAAGTGAGGTACTATAAGTTGCGTCATTTCGATAAAAGTTGTACTCGTAGTGATCCATCAATGTTCAAACCCGCCGTGGGAAGTTAGACTAGAAAGGCTTTCGCAAATGTATACGAATAATATATAGGTATCGTGTAGGAAGACCTATCAAATATACTTAGAGAGAATTCAACGTAAGCTCATTAAGGTCATATCGTTTTACACTTCAACATATAAAATTACGTCTACGCAAAGCTCGTTCACCAATCAAAAAGACAACCAATGCGATTCAGGATGCAAAAATATATCTACTAGCTCGCTTCGCTCGCTCGTCAACGAAATTTTTGAACCTACTCGCTATTCGAATCAGAACACTTAAATTCCCTAGCTTGTTTGGCTCTATCGTTCAATAAATTCATGCTGATGGTACTATTTTATACAATCTGACAATTAAAAATATGTGGAGCCGTCTCTAAATTCTATAAAACAAAGTCGCTCTCTGCGTCTGTCTGTTTCTCCGCCTATTTCTTTTGAACCACAGATTTTGATAACGTTTTCACTATTAAGAAAAAGCGATAAACGAGGAAGGATTGTGGATACAATTTGCACCCGTACGAAGCTGGGGCGGATCACTAGTAATACGTTAAATATTTTTAAAAAACGTAATGAATAGATTAGAGATAAATAGAGAGATTAATATTTGAGTATGTAGATAGATACCTTTCAAAATGTTGAATAAATTAAAACTAATAGCCAATTACCGATGTTAATAAATAGACTCGTTCCCTAACAAAACAAGTCAGTTCAGCCAGTCAGGCTGACTGGCTGAATTGATTTTAAAATCAATTCAGCCAGTCAGCCTGACGAATCAAAATGAATGAACGATAACATCAATCAAATCATTCTAAAACAAGTGAAGTGAGCTGCTCAGTTGCGTGTCTTTAAATGGTACCATTGAACTTCGTACATGATCTACTGTGCTCTGTAAAGAATGCGGCCCGTACCTTTAATGAGCGTAGGCACCTTGACACACAGATTAAGTTTAGAGGCGATAGATTTAAACATAATTATCTTTATAGGCAGCAAGGCGTTATTTGCGTCGTGTTTGTTTTTTAATATAACTGTTTTAGTATAAGAGTTGTAAAAAAACAGAGAAATGATGGAGGGACTGTGAAAGGCAATATAGCTAGAAGAGACGATATAGATGACGACTAATACAGAAGTATGATAGAAGAAAACATGTTGCGCCAAAAACATTCAGATATGGACAGTCCAAAAAATCGATAGCACATATTATTATTACTGCTTAGTAAGCAATGGAACAAGTTGTTTTGGTTCTGAATGCCTACAATCTACATCCTAGAGTCCCTGTGAGTATTTAGACGAAGCCACCAATAACAAATCTGGTGATATTTATTAAAAACTGTTAACTTCTCAAAGGTACGTAGCACCTTTTGAATCCTTTTGATTCTCCCTATTTCAATCTAAACATTGTAAGGTCAATTCAACTTCCGTTTCGAACTTTATTTCTATAAAACAAATACATAAATAATTTGAAAAACAAACAGTAAAACGGCCTCACACATAAGTAACGATGCTAGTTATTGCATAACATTTTCATGGTACGTTGAAAAATGTTACGCAATATGGACGACCAAAGAGCTTTTATAACTTTGAATTGGCCACCTCAGGTAAACTACGCGAGAGAAGAAGACCAGTTTATTTTATGAACCAGCCTGTGAAGGAAAGGAATTTTGTTTACTGTGTAGGTACTGAGAACAGCTTACACGGTATTAAAGGCACTATTTGAAACATGCTTATCATTACATGATAACGTTAGCTTGGGGTAAGCATGGCCATATTTTAAAGTTTTCCTACCAAAAGACACCTAATACATCACAGAGACAGGCAGAAATTTTTTTATCTAGAAAATATTCAGATTCACATACTCAAGTGAATTTGGAAGCAGTTTATTGATAAACGAAGCGTTTTTGTAAAGTTACAATATCTAGTTAAAAAACAGCCGCGTCTTTCTATTGGCAAATGATTAGCAAGACCCCCTGGGGCTGTACATCATCATGATTCCGTTGTGAGAGGGCCGGAGCTATACAAGACGAATGTACGTATATGTAAGGACAGTGCTATCACTGTCTTTTTTTCAAAATGGAATCATGATGGCATTGGCACGCCTAGTAGGGTTTTTGTCTCATTTTTGTGAGATTGTTTAAGTTCATAAAGCTTACTGACAGCTGACAGCTTACTCGGGCCGTAGCTTGCGCGTAGCATGGTCTAGGAATGTGTTTTATTTAATTTATTTTCAGGGTTTTGTGTACTTGTGCTCTCCTATAAATGTCTGTCTGTTATGTGTCTTGTACGTGTGCTCTTCTATAAATGTGGGTAATACTAATAACAATGGCCCACATTAGACGACTTTGGTCATACCTATTACAGTTAAAATAACTTTACTATTTTAAGCGAGATAATAGATTGGATTATTTACTTGCTTGTAGGCGATTGGATAATTTTACTATACCTAGAAATCGATATCATGATGATCTCGAATTATTAGGTAAATTAATGCTGGAATATTATTAGTGAGTCACAAATGTTATTATTAGCGTATGCCAACTTTTTAGAATTATTCATAGTTAAGATTTTATTTGTTTTAATCATATTTTTTAACTACATGTTACACGAATAAAATAATTTCTTCTCAATCAAATCAAGATGGTAAGTAATATTAAGCGGTTTTCATCCTTCACCTTTCCAATTTTTCCATAGCATCAATATCCCATCGGACTCGTAAATCCATGATGGCGGTCTTCTGTGACGTCAAAGTTCCAATCACGCTACAACGTGGACACTTTACACTTTAGTACAGTCAAATGCACATCTGTGGTAATGATAGCGCCTTTACCTCTCAGCAGTAACGGTGATTTACGTAGTGCACATGTGATGTGCGGTTGATTGTACCAACACGTGCGCAGGAGTCGGTATTGAAGACGTACATTCCTGATTGATTGATTGATTAATTTCCGATTGCTTCGAGATTTGATTTGATTGGTTGTTCAGTTATGGGCGATAGATTTGTCCACATAACATGGGCTGTGGCGATTCTATTCCTAATTTAGATGACCTTTGTTTCAACTGTTTATTAAAGACTAGATTTGTTCTGCGATTTCGCAACCGCTTCTTATATTTTCATATTTTTGGGATAAAAGTCTAGCTCACTCAGCAATAGTTACCTACCTTTTTTTTTAAGTATGGGAAATCATCAAATGACTTCTTCTGCTCTGGGTGGCGCGGAAGGGCGTGTCAGACTTTTACTGACTAAAACCCATCCGTGTTCCTTCTAAAGCCCTTTGCGTTCCAGGGCCGCGGTGACTCTTTCGAATAAATTCCACAACCCTGGCAGGAGCAATAGGTACCTAGTGTAGGTTGTTTAACTTAACAGAAATATTATAAGAGTTTCGACATGTCGCGACTCGTTCAACCCTGTCCTGTGCCCTCATACCCCGTGCTACGCTTAGAGCCTTTTCTATAGTCTTTAAACATAGACTGAAGATAGTATAGTATTATCTGAAAGATACTATGAAGATTTTTCCATCAGAGAGAGAGAATTTTCTTAATCCTATCAAAGTAGATACTGATCTAATTAACAGAGATGCCCTTCTACAAGCAGACACTTAATGACTTGTTTATAATATTAATTTGGGTTTAGTACTCAAACTATTATTCTCTACAGGATGATTAGTATTTAGTTCACACTCCACTTTGGCCCTAAAGTTACCGGGGACAAAATCGATGCATATTAGCTCTAGAACATCTCATTTACACGAACGCACTCAATTGTAACCGATTACAGTGATCCAATCTTGAATGAAGCTTTTATTTATAGACGCCAATGTAATTTCACACGTTCATGTATTCATGAAAATGATGTTAATAATGTTTTATAAATAGCTCTTCTTTTCGGTATGACGTTTATTGTTTAAAACCTACGGCCGTCTAGCAATCTATGACTAATGGGAAATTGATTGCTCATCTGTACCATAAAGAATATTGGAGCTTTTTTTTTCGTTTGTTATGAACATGACACTATTTAGCTTTTATTGTTGTTTATTTGATTATAGAAATGAATAAAATACATGATAAATTAAATACCGGTTTGAAGTTTTACATTGAAATATCTGTCACCTGATTCGTAACTTCTTAAAAAAAATGCCATAAAGCGACAGAATATTTGAAATTCATAATAACGGATATGTAGGAAAATTATTCTGAATGAATTCGTATTTTATGTGCTTGTAATGAGCCTGCAAAATTTTATACGAGAGAAAAATATAGGAACTGTGCAATGGTCTCCCTGATAACAACATGTCTGTCACTGTCGTACATAACATGTAATGGTACCTAGGTACATATTTCTATTAACAATTGTGAGAAAAAATACCTAAACTTTTATCACTATATACTCACAAAATAACCAATAAAACAACTAAACTCACAAGGTTCAAAAACTAACGGATTTTCTAAAACATTTCAACTAGTAAGCATGCGCACTAAAAGTTCAAAACAGTAAATAGGTACTGTTATTTTTTTTACACTTTTCGCACGTCATAAATAGAGCATAGTTCACAAGTCTGGGACAGTTACGTCCTATAGTCTAAAAGTCTTTAATACATGGTTATCGCGCCGGGGTTCCCGTCAGTGTGTCGCGCGCGTTAGGACCGACCAACAGAGCGATAGGTACTGATGACTTGAATGATTTCTTTGACCATACTGGTAAAGCTTCTCTCTCATACAAATTATAATTTGATCGTTAAATTCGGTTGTTTATGTTCGCGAAACACTTCCGTTTAGAAGGAAAAAAACTGCACTGGTTTGTGTAGGAAGTTTTAATAAGTTTTTTTTTTGTGGTAATGATCAAGGAAGTTTGTTGTACTCATGCTCATGTTAGTGTCTAAATGGTGAAGTAGCATTGACGATGGTTTTTTCAATGAATGTCCTCAGGGAAGTTATAAAATATCTACATAAAGATCACACATACCTACTATTGCTGTGTATGGACCAGGGTTCTTTTTTCAGATTCAGTCAATCCTGAAAATATTACCGGTCAACGTTCATCCTGTAATATCTATGATTGGTATTTTGGTATCTACGCCAGAGGTTCGCAGTATTTCTAAATGTTGTTCCTTAAAAAAGAGTGATATGAGTAGATAGAGCCAAACAGTATTACTGTTAATTTTAATCCGTGGTGCTTAGCAACTCAACTGGGCTTACCCACCCCAGTTGTAATCGTCGCTTGGTGTCTATTGGCATAGCTCTATTTTTATGCCAATGCTATGTAAGAGGAGTAAAAAGAAACATCATTTCCTTTGCTCTCAAAACAATCGTGTCTGCGGGAACCGTCGAGTTTCATTGACTCGGCGTCTGTCTGGTATTCGCCACCGTGGATTTTGGCTCTCAGTGGTTTGGAATATCGCAGCGGGATTGTTCCAGAAAAAAAAAACAGTAAAAAAACCTAAGTTAGAATAAATTCGTACTCTTCGAATAAACCCAGTTATTTCAGTTGAAATTATGCTTGCCTTGGTGATGATGATTCTGTAATGTTTGTTTATTGTAGCATTTCCTTCAGATAAAAGAGCCATCCGCCTTGTTACGAGTACCATGAACTATTTGTATCATTTAGTTAGGTAAAAAGTTTGCGCCGAGATGAGAGAAAAATACCTTCCCTGGCGAAACTGAACTCTTACATGAGATTTCGTTTTGGATGGGAAGTCTTCAATTGACTTCAAGGGTGTATCGGACTCTAACTGACTAAAACCCACCCATGTTCCCTCAAAATGCCCTTTACGTTCCAGGGCCGCGGTAACTCTTTCGAACAATTCCGCAACACTGGCCAACATCAATTACCTGAGGGCCTAGCAGGAATGTTTTGATAGTAACGTTACAGTGCCGTTAACGTTACTGAGTTTTGCATAAAAAAGCTCCAACCCCACAGTATTTTGGTTTAATTTCATGCGACATTATGTGCATCATATAAAAATATGAGTTTAGTAGTATCGAATCCAAATAAATATTATAGTTATAGTAAAATTTTATGTTACGTTACTATACGTCAAAAACATTCGCTGTAGACCCTCTGAAGGCCAATTCTCGTACATAATAAGTGTTCAAATTCAAGTCGCAAAAACACATGAATATAATCAGCGAGTGCGTGTGCGACAATCAATGTCAACTACTTGTCAACATGAAATGAAATTAGTGGTATTTTTGACAGTTTGCGATTGCAATGCTCTCCAATAATGTCAAGAAATCCCTTTCGATGCCAAGGAATCAATTTAATTAATAATTAAATAGTAATAAATTAATAACAATTAATTATAACGATCACATTGAAACTAATTCAATAATGTCTGCCCCTCAGAATGGAGTATGGAACGGCTAGGAACGGGTCCCGTGGTACTAAGGAGCCTGTTCGTTAGGAACAACGAACAGGTTCGTTGTTCCCGAAGGGATCTGTCGACATGCCTATGACTCAGTGCCACATACATGCTCATGAGGATGCTGAAGCTGTATAAAGTTGATGCAGTTCTATGCACCTTCCTGATGTCATGTATGTGGCAGTGGAATACGGTCCTTCGCTTTCAAGGATGTCGACAGATCCAGGCGAACAGCGACCCGATTAGGAACAACTCCCTCAGTGCACTGCTAGAGGGTTTAGGCCAAGGCTACCGGTTGAGAAGAGGTAGTCAGGTCATATCTCACCTCCTCTAAATGAATGACTTGAAACTCTTTGCCCCCAACAACTTGCAACTGATGAAGCTACTGAAGGTAACAAAAACCTTCAGTAGCGCCATCAGTATGGAATTTGGTGTGGACAAATGTGCGGTCATGCATGTAAAGCGAGGGGAGATTATGAAATCCGTGGGAACCCAACTCTCGGATTCCATACACCTTAGATCCCTCAACTCAACCGCAACTTGCAAGTATTTGGGTATGACGGAAGCGTTGGGCATCAATGCTGCTGACGTGAAACAATCGTTGAAGGAACGCTTCTTTGGCTGCCTGAACAAAATACTAAATTGTCTTTTATCAGGCGGAAACAAGGTGCGCGCCTTTAACAATTGGGTCATGCCGACTCTTTCGGCATACTCACATGGACTGAGACGGAACTTGACGCCCTGGATAGGAGGGTGCGCTCACTGCTTACCGCAAATCGAATGCATCACCCACGGTCATCGGTGATGAGGCTGTATATCCCGCGGAAGTGCGGGGGTCGTGGCTTGATGTGAGAGATGTAGTAGCAGTGGACAAAGGCCTTACCGCGCTCTCCTTTGCTAACGAGAACTGGAGCAAACCTTACCGTATTAGGAACTTATGATTGCAGGGATGTATGAGCTTCACGGGCGCTTTTATCGGGTCCTACATGGGTCTGATGTAGACTTTTTAGCGCCCTTACCCTGGCTGCGTTTTGGTGACCTCTTCGGGGAAACCGAAGGTTTTGTCTGTGCGATAATGGACGAAGTTATGATGATGAACAACTATCGGAAATACATTGTGAAGGACGGTACGGTTGACATAAGTCAGGCATGCCACCGACCCGGGGAATCCATCCGCCATATTATTTCCGGTTGTTCTAGTCTAGCTAACGGAGACTATTTGAACAGGCACAACCTTTTAGCCAGTATTATCCATCAGCAACTTGCTCTTAAACACAATCTTGTAGAATCGGAAGTACCGTACTATAGGTATGTGCCCGACCCAGTTCTCGAAAATGGCAGTTGCACATTGTATTGGGATCGGTCTATCATCACTGACAGGACTATTATTGCCAATAAGCCTGACATAAGAAGAGCGTCGCGCAATGATTGTTGATATAGTCCCGCATGACGTCAACCACGTGAAGGCTGAGTAAGAAAACGAACTAAGTATCTTGACTTGGCTCGCGAGGTTGTCGACATGTGGGATGTGAACACAGCAGTCATTGTGCCTATAATCGTGACGGACAATGGCATAATTGCCAAGAGCCTCGACCAACATCTGAGGAGGCTCTCGTTTGGCAGCTGGATCAAGGGTTTGATCAGTAGTAAAGCAGTACTCCTGGACACGGCGCGATAAATAGCTAGGAGGTTCCTCTCTCAAGAGCCCGGACCACACTAGCTTGGACTTGGATTTTTGATATTTTTAAATGTTTTTTTTTTTTAATATGGAAATATTTAAAAATGTAATTTAAATGTAATATACTATAAATAAATGGATTAATTATAATAATATTCCATTTTATTAATTATGTTATTTAATGTTTGGCATTTATTTATTTCGTATTCCTACTAGATAAGTGTGAATTTCCAATGGCAAAAAATTAAATCCTCTGCCATTCCGACTCGGAGTGCGTAGGCCCTTACTTGTCACAAAATACATAATTATTCGCTTTATTTACCTACAATAAGACAAAATGTGGGACGGTCAACAAAAAATATAGATCATACATAGATCTTTCGTATCTATTTAAATTTGAAACAAACCTAATTTATAGCAACAATGTAACTCAAAATAATCTTTGACCTCTTTATCTTTTGCAGTATAATTAAGATTGACAGCTAACTGGGCAGTATAAGTAGATACTTACCCAATTTGTATATTTCTAAATGTAAGACAATCTTCCGAAGAACTAATGACAAGTACACCTAGGTATGCGTTCAGATTGTATCGCGAGGGGCGGGAATTTATAAATTACAAAATTAGGTAGTTTAAGCAATCGGAGGCAACGACCTAGGTAAAAGGTATCCAACATGACCAGAGATTTTGAGAAAATCCCGTGGGTGCGTCCCCATTTATTTTGATGACTCGTGTAGGTAATACAACTGGGCTAAAGTAGCGCTTCTCGTAGGTAGGTCTCGTAGGTTACTGTGGTGCTGGGTTACTGGATGCTCGGGGAGTTCAGCTCCAATGGAGACACGCCCCTGTACATGCTGACTAAAACTGCAGAAAAAGAGAAGAACTCCGTCAGGCTAAGAGACGCGACGCTTATAGCTAGATCTAACCTATACCTGTCTAGGTAGGTACTGTGAACTCCTTGGCTGCAGGTCACTGGCAGACAAGTTATTCGTTGAAACTTTGGAAGCGTCTGGCAGAAATAAAAATGAAAAAGATACATATATTAAAACGCCATCTAGTAGAAGTATTAAATAATTAGCAGTTAACAAGTTGAATTCGTATTATTATTACTCCTAGATGACGCTATGTACGCTAGAGAGCAGTGATTAATTAGGTTTTCTACTCGCCGCTAGATGGCACTAATCAATTTGTTCAACTAGTCGATGCTAGATGGCGTAGAATTTTGTACCAATACTTTAATGAACGTAATCAAGTGTTTGTTAAATTAAAAGTGCAAAAACCCGACGAAGCACGAAAAATACGTACAACACAGAAGGAACTAAATACATAGGTACTGATGTTCTCGTATCTAATCTTTTTGCAGAGATATTTTCAGCCTTTCAGAATTTCTTATTTTTACGAAAATAAAGATAGTCAGTGGGTAGTAGAATCGCCATGAATGACATCACAACTATGATGTTGGTAGTAGGTACCTACATAAGCCTTGAAGTCGTTATGAAGATGGCTTAGATGGCCTACTCGTTTTCAATTTTATTTACCTACTATATAAACGTATGTACCAACATAAGTAACCTGTAGGTACCCCTACCGTGTCCGTAGACTAGTTTCGCTCACTTAAAGGCGTTAAGCATTCGATCGATGAGCTAGTAATACCGTTAGCAGCCTAGTGGGTAGATCTATTAACACTTAGTAGGTTACTTAAGCACATGCGATCTAAGTTTAATGTGCTATCAATTACGCCGGTGCCTTCTTACCTAACCTACGTCATTTAAGTTAACGGCACCAAAGAACTTAGATAGGTACCTATTGCTACATAAGTCATAAGTCATTTATTCATTCGTTTAGCATAGTTAAAAATAATAATGGTGTAGTGAGGTAGCAAAGAGAGCGCTATGTTATGCCAGAGGGCGTATAAATGTTTGTAAGTAATTATAATAGATTAACAAATCAAGCCAATTCAATCATTAAAATAAATTACATAAATTAATAATTCATATCAATACAAATCAATGTCAAGGCGCAGATCGAAGACAAATAAAAAGACAGTGTCAATACGCAATAGGTACCTACTAATGTCAATTTTCAATGCTGATGTCAAGATACAATACTAATGTCAATTTACAATGCTAATGTCAATTTAGAATGTTAATGACAATTTACAGTACTACTGTCAAAATACGATACTTATGTCAATAATTCTCAATGCTCATGTCAATATACAAAACTAATGTCAATACCTATACAAAATTAAAATTAAAATAGGACCAACAATACATATATTTTTACTAGCATGTCAACAATCTATCACTACATTTTTGTCTAATAAAAATACAGTTTGTCTATTCTGTAAAAATCTCACCGTTGCTTTCTCGTCTCAGCTTGAAGCGAGTGGCTATTCCACCTCATAATGGATAGGCAGACTGACAGTTTTTGCGATTGGCTGTTTGTCAATTTATTCGCATTATGTTTCTTATGATAAATCTTCTATCCAGAAATTAGGTCCTGAATAATCACGTTGAAATTTTACAGATATGCACGACTGCATTGTCTCCCATCGTAGGCTAGAGACAAATCCTGCCCGACATTTTCCAGCGCCGTCTCGTCCCGTACCTAAAGGTCGTCCGTCGTCGGAAAGGACGATCTTTGCTCAGCAGCTCAGCAGTGAGACGGGAACACTTTGTGTGCGAGTCCGATTTGCACTTGGCCGGTTTTTTAAATGGAATTAATGGTTTGCATAGGTAAAGCGTATTTCTCATCTTTAAAATGATTCATAGGTAGAAAGAAGAGCGTCTGCGGCTGCCTCCAATTAATAATACTGCGGTCACCAATTGGTATGTTCGATGCCTAATCGCGGGGTTTACGGACTGAATCACCGAACCACTCAACAATATGCTTTCTCAGTATCAAGTATCTGCCACTTTGTTTTCAGGGTCACTTTCGATCTGTCCATATCCATATTACCCAGTTACTGCCGAGTATCGTTTAACCCAGTTACTGGGTTGTAGAGGTCAGACAGGCAGTAAGTAGCAGAGAAAATGACGATGATCGCTGTTTGAAGTTATGTTGAGGGAGAAAAAGAAAACAAAGAAAATTCGAGAGACTAGTGTATTTTTTTAAATTGACTTATGATCTAAGTAAACCACAAACAAGCCAAGATTTAAGCGTAGGTACATTAAACATACACATAGGGAGCCTTGTGCAAAAAATTATAAATAACAGCTTAATGTCAAACATACAATAATACTTCTTCTAAGGATTCACGTTTTAGAATTTCGCACTCCCTGTAATTTTGAATCCTTACCTACTATTTTTGAATTCAGAATTCGAGATAAATTTCAAATTTTGGAACAATCTATATGATAAACAAAGAATGAATCCCATTTTTTTTTTAAATTCCAAATGGTCTCTTTAAAATCAACTATTTTATTTTATTATTATTATTAACTTAAAAACATATAAAACTAATTTGCGTTTGTAGTGATAGATTTAAATTATCTCGAATTATGTATCCAAGTTTTATCCTACTAACGCATCAACAAATTATACAAAGATACAAAACATTTCGCGTGTAATACTTATACATAGTAATGTTTTTTGTGATTAATATACTGAACTCAGTATTTATACATACGTTTAATTGAACACAGTGATTGGTAGATCTGTGCATTCTTCATTAAATACTAATTTCTATTAAATGCAATCTAAGTTAGGGCTGCGTGTCACGGTTGATTGAACCAAGGAAATAAGGAGAATTTCCCCGCTAGAAGGCGGGAGCGTAATTTGTACATTTCTTTCAGGTTAATGACCCCGGGAAATGTTACAGATTTTTTCTTTAGACTTAAGTATGATATCTAGGTACGCAGCAACAATTAAAATCTTTATTTTCCTTGAGAAGCTCGAATAAACGATGATTTTGATATTACAGTGTTCTTTCATATGAGATTTTCACACATAGGACATCCACAATTCGGTGGTTTTGGATTACTAGAACGTAATTACAAAATTATAATCTAAATTAATGAGCTGTCATAAATACTAAGGGCATATCAATGAGAACATTATTCCTAATGAACGAGCTTCTCAAGTTTTTTTTCACTTGGTCCAATTTAAGTCAGTGTTTGCTTAACGAATACAAAGGTGTATTTGTAGAAATTAATTAGAAACTAAAATAAACTCTAACTTAATTTACGTGCTAAGAGTATTTTATGAAAACCATTCTTTTCGAGTTCTTCGTACCATGTTTAATTTTCAACTCAATTAAGTAAAAATATGAATTTTAGATGCCTATTTAATCAGCATTTTAGATCTATACTGAAAAATGTACCTACATCAATTTGAGGAAAATATCAGTTTTCATTTTACGAATCTAATGAAAACATCTAATTTTTACGGACAATCTGATTACGTTTAGAATTTTGTGCTTCTAATAAGAACAACATTGAACTTCACATCGAACGTAACATTGCGCTTGAGAACCTCGATCACATCACGAGCTAATAGATAATAACTGGGATACAAAAGCGACGAAGCGCACTACATCTCTTTAAATAACCCTTAAGAACGTCACATTACCCTATCTTCCCGGTCCCGCGTAAAAATACGCCATTTTCTAAAAACCGAAACGGCCCAATGATTGACCGATCTCAAATGGTACGAAGATGACTACCTTATCAATAACAGCCTCTTACTTACAACCTCTTTATAGCTTACCTCTATAACAACGAGAAGTTATCATTAGCCACAACATTCTTACTTAAGACACTGCATTTTTTATTCATTTATTGCTGAATGGGTCAACCAATACTTGAGAAAACCGTAATCTTAAACACTTAGAAATACTATGTGGACTGGAACAGATAATTTTAAGAATCAAGACTACGAATTGAATATTTTAATTTGCAACTATGATTCTTCTTACACAATTTGATCACAATCAATGTCCATGTCAGACATTAGTAAAGATAAAAAGCTAAATAACTCAACAACAGGCTTTGAGTAACGTTCAATCAATCATTCACTCTGAACAAAGTAACATCTCTCATTCGTTCATTCACTCATTGTGTACAGATGTCAATCGCAGTTGATTTACACCTTAGGATCTAGCTGTAATGGTGCATTTTCTACGTTTTGTAGTTGAGGCTGAGGGGTAGGTCCGTACATGCGGATATGTTCAATGTAGCGTTTTCTATTTTCAGGGTTATTCATAATAGTGGCGACGAATTCTGAGGTTTCTTTTTTCAATGCGATGATCTTTTGTTGGATGAGTCTGTTCTTGTGCATGAGGGCGACCGTCTTCCATGCTAGTTCGAGGATGACTCGGTTCTGGGCGTGCTTGTCGACTGTGACGGGGCACGGGGTCACTGACACAGATACAGTAGCGTTGTCATCGCTGGTGGATGGTGATGACAGCCTCTGAAGCCGTTGGATGCGTCTGGCTTCACGGAGACGGGTAAGGTGAGAACCTGGAAAGATGGAGAAATGTTGTTAGTTTAATATTCAACAAACAAGCTTAGTTTGGTCGGGAAGTGATTGCGATTTTGCTATTTTAGAATGACTCCAAATTCTTAAAAAAAATCAGCAAGTTTGAACAATACATGATGTTTTTTTTATTCTATGTGCGGTGTGTTACAGCGTCGTACGATCGGCGGCCAACAATGGAACAATGCCTGTTTACGAATGAAGAGCATGTCAAAAGATCAACACATCGCAAGTAGTTATAATAATATAGGTAGATATGCTAAAATCGATACACAGTAAAAAATAAAACGAAATTAATGCCTCTGTGGCCCTAAAAAGTCCTAAATATTCTCTATGACCTACACAGTCCAAAGTTTAATACAAATTCCGAAATCGAATGATGGCCCACGCTATCCGACTATGTTGTTCATGCACTTATAAATGCACATGCCCTAAAGTACCTAGTATACTCAAGTGCAATGTATATGTCACCGGAATATTGCAAACACCATAAGATTGTAAAATATCGCGTGAAATTGTATACAATTTTTTCTTAATAAGACGCGGATATATTGGGAACTATTGATTTTTTGTGTTAATCAAGACATTATAATCTAATAAAGATTTATTACAATCTTACGGAGTCTGCAATTTTGCGGTTACATATAGGTACAATATGTAACTGAAACTTGACTCTTATAATAAAACTAGCTTTTGCCCGCGACTTCGTACGCGCATATCCCGATTTTTCCCGGTCCCGTATAGCCTATCATACACAAAAATAATTTTCCTAATCCGATTGGTAGTTCCAGAGATTAGCGCGTTCAAACAAACAAACTCTTCAGCTTTATTATATTACTACCAAGCAGAAGTCAGGTCACGGCAGAAGTGTGGGCAAGTCGTTTGGAAAGCACACATGCACATGTGTGTATGTAAGCACGTTTATATGTGTTATACGTACAGGATGGCAGTGCCTTGACCTGGCAGGGGAAACTGCGTTATACCCACATTATGAGAAGATTTTATCGATGTGTTGTTAAAACTTTTGCATGGAAATGCTCAAGCATTTGTTTGCTGATATTTTTGTAAAGTTATGCTGCTTAATTTCAAAAAGTACTTTTCAATCATATTTAGAGAAAAGTTTCACGGCAAAAATCGAGAAAGAAAAAAAAGTTCCGTAACGTTGAAAAAGCTTTTGGGCATGTGAAACTTTACAATAGGCATCCAAAATGAAATGGGGTTCGTATTCAAATAACTTTTCAACTTTGGGTAATGCCGAGATTTTTTGTTGAAAAGTTAAGGAAGGGATGAAAATATTAACAGGATAATCCTTTAATAACCACTCGTTCCGAAATAGCCGAATGTGATTTGTAATATAGGGGTGAAAGTTATTTGTTGCTAAAGTACCTGCACGATAAAAAGTACTTATCCAAATTTAGTAGGATTCAAAAGCTAAAATTATCAGCTAATCAAAGGCAATCCCAAAGCATTCCGTAGACGTGGAATGCCAATAAACAGAACCTTATCACTTGATAAGAAACGTCAACAATACGTCACCACTAGCAGTAGGTACCTATCTTGATAAACACCGTCACCTAATTAACGTTACAAAAACAACCGCCACAGACCTTTTGTTTCGTCTCACGTTTTAACTGAACGCCCGAAAATAAAAAAAAAACAAGGAAGAAAACAAAGAGACCTTTGCTTGCAGTTCGACATAAAAAAAAAACAATCTGTCAGAACTGTGAACACAATGCTCTGTGCTCAAACGCGGTAAGTCACGTTACGCGCCGGGCGCAAGGCGTTCGTTTAAAAACCCGCTAACAAAAACAGCGAGGCGCGTGTTACAGCCACGTGATGGAGAGAGCACAGAGTTTTATGCAGACTGCAGTGTTTGAACTGCAGACTTGCAACGTGAGATAGCTCCGTGGCTGCAGACAGTCACGTAATCAATCAGCAAACTTTTAGGCTGGGTTCACATGGTGAGTCGTGTCATGGCGCCTTTTAACGCAGTTGATTGGATTCGTTTGATTAGTGTATACCACGACACATAGTGAGGTGAACAAAGGGAACAAAGCCTTTAGGTACACACACCTAGTTTCTTGACACCACATTATCTGATTGTTGCAACACGTCTGCTTAGTTTTTGCTATGATTTAGACTCGAGTAACTTTTTATGTTCCTATTTTATTAGCATAGTGATTAATTAATTGGGTGTGTTACGGCGACAAACTGTAGACGAAATAATCAAATTAAATAAGTAAATTATTTACAAACCAATATGTATTGTTATTGTTCTGTGGTTTATAATCTAAATATAGAAAAGTTTATGCAAACGCATCTATTTATTTATTTATTATTTATTCAAACCAATAAATACGTAAATTATGACGGTTTTCCAACGATATTTACGCAACCGTTTTTCCTTGAAATCATAAAATCTGCTCAGTTTTCATTAAATTTTGTGAAGGCGGTAAATCCCATTCAATATTACATGACACATTCACATTGTGTGCAATGTGACTCGGGATATGCTTATGCCTAATAGTGGTTTTAGTTAATATTGTAATCAGGTAGGTATGCAACTACGCCAACTACATACCTATCTATCCGCTGTATAAAACGTAGGCAGTCCCTAAAGGCTGCCTGCTGAAGAAAGCTTTAGTCAGTTCAGAGTAGAGCACGCAGACTGCAGATAATTTTGTAATTTTCAAATATTATTTCATGCTAGTCATCCCCTTGGTTTTGAAATAAATTGAAATAGCTAGTTTGTTTGTTTTATAATTTAAGACTGAATAGCATCAATGGAATCTTACTCGTAAATGTAGTTTCAAATGTGTCAACTTTCTCGTTTCAGTTTGAAGATAAAAACCAATAGTTTCAACTGTGACTATTCAATTATTATTTCATACCCCGTTTCTGGAATACTAACACAAATTCTGGAGTATTAACATAAAAAATGACAAAAGCAAAACACATCCCATGATTGTATTTCAAAAAGTCGAATGCAGGTTTAATCTTATACGTATACACGTATAACCCGACCAACCCAACCCAACCCGAGATTGACATGGTACACAAAGTCAATTAACTTACTCCCATACATAACGGTGTTCCTTCAACAATGCGAAGCTACCACGTGACAATCATGACGTCACCACCCTCGGGTCAACGAACTTTCACCCGAGACTGGCTGCCAGTTAAAGAACAGCATCACATCAGATAAATGATATTAAACTTTGTCTACCTAAATATAAATGCAAATATTGCTTGTAAAGAATTCTGCAATACCTACACTCACGTTGGCTGGCGTGATGTTTCGGAACTCGGAACACGCAAGCAAACATGTGACTATTGGTGAATGTGGTGCGATGTCCTTAATTGATGAGGAAAGACAGATTTTTACTTTTATTATCCTTGACTTTATAATGCCAGTCAGTTAGTGAAAGTATTAAACACTATTTAATACTGTTACTAACTCACCGCTTCGGACCGTTCGAAATGTTTCAACCCATCTATACCTAGTATTTTATGAAAAATAATTTAAATAAAAAGATTCCAGAATGAGGCGTTTTTTTTTCAAGAATTGTCTGCCACAAACATTTCAATTCAAACTTTTCAAGCATCTTAAAGTAATTACAGGCAGAAACCATGACTAAAATGACCCAAAAGGTAACAATTGAATACCTACTAAAGCCCAAAATGTCATTTTATTGTTTATAAGTTCATTGGCACCCCTGTACGTTGCCCCAGGTTCTACTGCAAAAGGAATCGCGAATAAATAAATATCAAAACCTGCTATCACCGAAACTCACGTGATTTTTATACAATGGCGGTCAGTAATGAGACGATTCAGTTCTGTTTTTCACTCACAAACCGTTACCTCGATTTTTATGCAGTGTGCAAAAAGGCTACGTAACCTTTTGGTTGACAAAAACAATGTTCCCAGTTGAGTTTTTGAACTTCGAAGTGTCAAAAAGATGGCCGACCTCTTCCTCTGTTTGAAATAAGAATAATGTTTTTTTTTTTATTTGTTGCAAATGAGATTAATGTTTACATATAATATAATTTTGTTCTGAATACAAAATTTATTTATGTATCTTACAGAAAAAAGAAAGTACTACAGTACCGAATAGCATTTTCTCTTTCATAATAACGTCATAAGCGACTAGACAAAGTGGGCACGTGACATTTCGATGGCGCTTCTCAATTCATTTATGACTTGACAATCGCTAACGCCACGCTATGGCTGATAGATTAGCACTAGTCTAGATTTCTGGAACCTATACTTATCCCCATAAAACCCCGACCAATGCAGTAAATAATTAAAAAAAAACGAATGGAAGCATTAAAATTTTAAACCTTCGCGTACAAAAATAGCCCGATCGATACTCGTTCAATATTGCAACGACGACGCCCGGCGGCACTGTCGTTGATGAACCCTCACCGTCATCGACGATTAAGGGATTATTTATTAATAACATTTGGCCGCACCGATACTCAATTAAAACCCTGCAAACGTGTATGATTTTGGTCATACCAGCCGGTAAAATTATATTGTTTTAAGTGTTTTGGAAATTGTAGCACCATTTGGAGGTAGCCTTAACATTTAAAATTAGAAAATGTTTTTAACTGTCGCGTACAAAAATAGCCCAATCGATACTGTCAACATAACACTGTCAATGATGAACCCTCAGCGTAATCGAGGATTAATCACATTTGGCTGCACCGATACTCAAAAGACCCTGCACACAAGTGTGACGATAGTATGTGTTTTGTATCGATTCCATAGCAAGTGGATGATTTTCGGTGACCCGTGAATTATTATTTCAAATTGTGCAGCTCAATCTTTCAAGGCGTAGGTAAAAAAGAGAGACCACGAGTGTGACCTGACTTAGCGTTATTAGAATTAAAATATTCACATTAGCCATTAGTATATTGGCACAAATCAGTGCAAAGTGAACTATGACCAATGTGTTGTTTGATTGTCCTTTTCTTATTATGAGGTGTACAATAAAGTATGTAATAAATTAATAATAATAAATTTTTTTAATGTTTTTTTTGAATAAATATTTAAGAATGTAAATTAATTAGTATAAAGGAAAAATAAATAAAGATAATAATAATATGGCCGTCTAGCCTATTAGTAAGTAAGTTTTCGGTTTGATTATTTCTTTCAAAAATGTACTTAATTTTTATGCCTGACTCTTCCGTCGACAACAATAGTGTGTGGGAAAAACTGTACCTACATAAAACAATGCTAACTTTTTTTTAAATCTAGTTCTTTGTGGAAAAAAAATGCTGAAACGGTAAAAACATTTTAGTTTAAAAATAAACGTATCTTCCCACGTTATACTTGTATTGCTTTAGTTGGCTTGAGATAAGTTTAGTCACGCCACAAACGATAGACATGACGTGTCGTCATGACAACTGATAGGTTTCTAGATAAAAATATGGGTTCCTGCGTGTCTACCTAAAATAATTTTGCAGTTACGAAGGACTAAATATTAAAAAAACCCTGAAAAAAAATATATGCTTATCAACACGTGAGTTGACGTGAGGCAAAAAAAAATCGTATGATTAGAAACTGGGTCAGTCAATAAATAGAAATGAGTACTGTATCCATTTTTGTATCAATATTTCTTTATGAGGTATTATTTTTAAGGACGTAGCAAATGTAGGTACGTACCTACTGTTTATTATGCCGCATTATTCAACCGTTATTTGTCGCGGCGAAATAAGTGTGTATCAAAACGTGATATAGAAAGAATTATTTGATAATGTGGCTATTATGTGCACTCAAATAGTTAGTATAAATGCATATAAATGCATTCACATTAAGAAAAATTTGGTCAAATCATGCAGTACTGTTCATTGCGTTATTGTTTGGAGATTTTTTTTCCTCGTTGTTCACAACATGATACAATACGATTTTAAATCTGCTAAATGGTAGATTAACGACCTCTCCGCAGGTTTTAGACATCGTGCCGGGAGTTTCTTATTTTTGCTTACAATATCAAAAATAATTTCAGCTTTTTCCAAAAACTCGTAATCTAGACGAGATCTTATAATTGAACTTTAATGTTGAAGAACGAAACCATTTAATTAAATTGCCAGTCTTGTGACGCGCATACACAATTTTACCAAGCGCCTATGCAGTGCCTACGCCGTAACGCAGTTTCTACGGTGCGTAGCTACGACCTACGCTACGCTGCGACTACGCTGTGAAGATACCAGTGGCCTTAGCGCGAGTTCTTTAACGTTCTCGATCGCGTTAGCGTTAACGTCAATTTGCATTAAAACTTCAAAATTCAGTTGAATAAGCGCCGTCTAGTGACAATAACAGAAACACTATTTTTTGATACATTTTGCCAGAATTACATTCTACATTATTGTCAAAATCCCGAAATGTTTCGTCTTTCAAAAGTCGTGCAAAGCTTTACACTAAAACGTAAGTATGATGCATGATGACTATTGTATAGAAAAATACGTGTCATCGTATTGAAAACAATCAAAGTGACTTTATAATGGAGACCTGAACTATTGAAAATACGACAAACATGATTCAGTGCACGTTTTCGAAGTAAATAGGTAAAACAGAAAATAAGTGCATTGATGGAACTAATTGAAATTTCAATTTGAAAAGGAAAAATAAAGTATTTGCTACTTAATTGTCCTTCAAGTTCATGATAAGAAATCCGGTTAGTATGCAATCAACTGTAACACAAATAAAAGAATAGATAAGTCTTTGTACATTGAAAAACCTGTAATACACGATGATGATACTATACGTAAGTACATATTATAAACATTGTTATTATTGTCCCGTGGAAATCCGTTCTCTTTGTGCATAGGCCTTCGCATAACGGTCAATGTACGGCCTTGGCAGATATACTGTACTATAGTAGTTACAGTCAGCCAGCCAAGGCAGCCTGCTAAACTACTCTTTGCAACATTATTATACGAAGTAAAATTGTTTTGTAATGGCATAATGACCAAGCTTTGCTGGTGGCAAAGTATTGTGGTATTTTGAATGTCCCTTATCCTTAAGTGTGTCAGAAAAATATGCAGGTAGGTATTTTAATTTAATTATCATTATTTTACCTAGGAAAAAGGTCTTAATACTATAGTAAAGTTTAGAGTTTGTGTTAAAACAAAATGTCAGGATTTACACAAGTGGCACCTATGTGATAAATTCGTTGTTTGAAACAGCAAGGACAATTTGCTAATTAAATTAAATGCATGTTACTAACTAGGTACCTTTTGTTCATGTGTATGTTTTTAGAATGTCTGGGTTGTTAGTTTGAGAATTTGCAATCTGAGGACCTAGCACGAATGTTTTGACGTATATTAACGTTGCAGTATCGTTAACGTAATTGAATTTTAAATATGGCAAAGTGCAAGCTGGACTTGCACACGAAGGGTTCCGTACCATAAGCCGAAAAAAACATGTTTCTTGTATGGGGCCCCCTTTTATTTTTAATTGTATTTGTTTTTATAGCGGCAACAGAAATACATCATCTGCAAAATTTCAACTGTTTAGCTATCACGGTTCATGAGATAGCCTGGTGACAGACAGACATACGGACAGTGGAGTCTTAGTAATAGGGTCCCGTTTTTACCCTTTGGGTACGGAACCCTAAAACTACAACCCTCATAGTGTTTTGATTTAATTTTAAGCGACATACACAATTTGTTTCATACAAAAATATTAATATAGTATCCAATTGTAATATTTGTTCTGTGTCTGGGTGTAATTTGTGTATAATATGTATGTATTTAGAAATATATAAGTATGTTTATCAGTTGTCTGGTTGCCATAGTACAGGCTCTGCCTAGTTTGGGATCGGATGACCGTGTGTGAGTTGTCCCAGGATATATTATTATTATTATATATTATTATTAATTCAAATAAATGTGCGAAGCGAAACGCATATTATAATTATAGTAAAATTGTACGTTACGTTACTATACGTCAAAAACATTCGTGCAGAAGGCCTGAGAATTATAAAAGAGTATCATGTTGAACCCTTCTCACAGTTCTCAGTGGTGTTCATCTGAATTGGAACATTCCGGTGCAGTTTTTTCTTATTTGTAACTTGACCCAACATTGCAACTGTATCTTACCGGAGGTCGTGGGTTCGATTCCCACCCAGGACAAATCTTTGTGTGATGAGCATGATCATTTGTTCTGTGTCTGGGTGTAATTTGTCTGTAATATGTAGGTATGTATTTAGAAATATATAAGTATGTTTATCAGTTGTCTGGTTGCCATAGCACAGGATCTGCCTAGTTTGGGATCGGATGACCGTGTGTGAGTTGTCCCAAGATATATTATATTATTATTATTATATCTTATCTGATGACATTGCAGAGCTTTTGTTTCTTATTGAGTTATGATTATGAGAAGAAATTGCACAATAGTTACTTTTATGAATTGATTGGCAAGTGTTGATTTTACAAAACGTGAATGTTAAAACAATATGCCTAGGTAATTCAGAGTTAAAATACTTGTATGGTAGATATGAAGTTTGTTTGTTTATTTAGTCGATAGGCAATTAGGTATATGTAATTCTCTCTCGAGTGTCTAGACTACTTTTCATCTTGGAAAAAAAAACGGCCAAGTACGAGTCGGACTCTACGCGAGAGGTTCCAAAAAGAACACGTTTCTTGTATGGGAGCCCCACTTAATTTTTAATTTAATTTAGTTTTTATTACTTGTTGTTATTTCAACTGTCCAGCCATCGCGCTATCACGATTCATGAGATACAGCCTGGTGACAGACAGGCAGACGGACAGTGTAGTCTTAGTAGTAGGGTCCCGTTTTGACCCTTTGGGTACGGAACCCTAAAAAGGCACTGGACCCTCAAGATAGGCTACGGAGAACAAAGAGGAAACTTGTTTTTATATAGGTACCTATAAACAACGTTTTTAACCACTGTTCTTGATTCAAGAATAATAATCATAACTTCGGTTAGGTATTTACTTTTCTCTTGAAACGATCGCGATAATCAACAAAGGAGTTAGTAGCGAGCAACTTATATTGATAAGTTTATCAGTCAACTAACTTGTAACCTTCGGACGTGAATGTGCAATAGCCCTTCTGAGAAATTCGATATGCAGTTTCTTAGTAACTAGGTAGGTACCTACCTAATGTAGGAATTTGATTGATTACTTGAGTAAAACCATTTGAGTGTTGAGTCTTGTTTTTAGTCAGAAGAAAGGTGGTAACACAATTTTAGCCTCTTTAGGGTTGATTAATAATAGATAATTATTTTTACTTGTTCGAAGATAATATGGCTAATTTACATTTTTCTATGCATGTTATATACACCTATGCTATCAAACCGACAATATTCCTCAGTAAAAGATATCTAACTTAACCAATTGAAAAACTGGCCACAATAAAATGTTAGTCATAAAGTTGAAGCCTTTCCAAAGCGTAAAGCCCGGTTTCCACCGCGAAAGGGTAATGAACCGAAAATGGTTATGCGGAGCGGACTCTGTTTTCATGAAATAGGATCAAGAGTTTACTCAGTTTAATCGTGATTCCCACCGCGAGCTCATTTTTACTCTTATTGCCTGCTGAGTCACCTTTGCTCGACTCTTTGTTAGTGGAAACACATGTAAGAAGTTTTCTCTTGCGAGGTAATCCGCTAGCGGTGGAAACCGGGCTTAATTTTCTAGGTATAAAAATGAAAGGGCAAAAGTCATCTAAATTCCAACTAAGTCAGATTATCTACCCAATTGAAAAAGGTAGTTTGTACGACTGAACCTTAATAAAGTGTAATTGATAAGTTCTTAAAACAGGCATTGTTATCATAAACACTGCGCTTAAAAGCAGCGTGTTATGAATTATGAAACCTTCGCCTTGAGATAGGTCAGTTCCAACGGTTTGAAAGGAAAACAGCGTAGTTGTGAATTGTAAGAATCTTACAATAACTATACCAACATCAAGGTAAATAGAACCTTATTCCTTGACAACGAAAGCTCAGTTTTCCACCTTTTTACTAAGTAGGTTGAATAGGAATACCCGGTCCCATACTGGCTTGTCAGAGTAAAAACATTGGTTAAAATTTCCATTATGGACCGTCGATTTATGGGGTGGGGTGGGGGGGAGGGGAGGGGGGGGGGGGGGGGCTACCCCCCTGTACCATCCCCACCCCGCGGAACCCCATGGTTATGGAGATATCCATGGTTAAAGTTTTTAGGTTAGAATAAAAAAAATCCGTAAATATCCATCGATTTATGGGGTGGGGAGGGGGGGGGGGGGAGGTGTGTTACCCCCCTGTACCATCCCCATCCCGCGGAACCCCATAGTTATGGAGATATCTATGGTTAAGTTTTTAGGTTAGAATAAAAATTTGCATAAATATCCATCGATTTATGGATAGCTTTCCTCTCCCCCCCCAGTTTGACTCCGCCTTATCTCCGGCGCTGCGGGAAGAGCAGCCCTTCCGCCCTTGCGTGCCGAAGTACGGTCACTCATGCTCGGCTCCGCAGCTTCGGCTTGTTGGTCGCCTTCGGCGACCAGCCTCAGCCGCTCCACCTCGCATGGTTCCCGTGCTTCGTCACAGCGGGCGAGGGCTGCTCTCCCTCCGCGCCTCCGGTTTTTATATACACTCTAGGGGTAGGGCAGACAAGACCACGTGGAAAGTGGGGTGCCCCGATTCGGTTTTGACTGACACTGACGGCTAACAGATATAACAAAATGGCGTCGCTTCACGTTCCGTTCCATAGTGTAAACAAAAATCGTAATTTTTTTTTTTGTAAAATATTCAATGTAATTGCATAAAACAGCACGGTTATTGTGCACATTAATTGCACACCAAATTTGATGCGTGAATATGTGAAAATAAAATTATATATATGTAAAAATATGACATAAAACTGAATAAAATACACCTCTACCGTCAACGGAACGTGAAATGTCAACTTTGACGTCTACCGTGACAATGTATCTAACCTAAAAATTTGCAAATGGCGTGCTATTTTCCAATTTGTATGGAAAGTTTAAGCAATTATATCTCGTAAACTGTGAATTTCCGAAACTTCAAAATTTGTAAAAAGCTATATATTTATGAGTGCTATCTACAAAAAAAATATGAACTTCCAAATCGACGGTCCATAATGGAAAGTTTATCCAAAACATTTTCTTAGAAAGCAAAACAACTATCGAAATTATAGGATTCTTGTTAGAATTTAACAAGAATATAATATAGATCGATGATTATTATTTCACAATAGGTAAGAAAACAACAATGATGATATTACCACCTATATTTATTGAAACTTGACAGAAAAGTACTCGCAAATGTATGAAAATCACTAAATAAAAAACAGATATATTAAATATCTTCAACAAAATCCATATTTTCACCGATCAAGTAACGCGACTCCCTTTTAAACATCCCACCCTCAACGCTCACACAGAATGACATACAGTAGGCTCCACAGCAAGAATATAAAAAGAAGCAACAATCCGTACCTTTCTTAATCTTTCTGGTCCTTTTCTCACACATGGTGGCTAAACAACACAGCTTATAAACACTGAGTGAACAGTAAACACAACTTGTCAATATTATTGACAAAAATACAACGAATACACTATCGAGAGAAGGACGCGTGCGATCCGGCTCAATACCGAACGTAGAATGAGTGAATTGAGTGAGCTTGGCGAGGCCGGCTTGGTTGGAAATCGAATAAGGTGGCGGCGAAGCGATCGGTGCGGTTCGGTACTTAGAGGGAGACAGAGCATTGTGTTGTAGTGCTACGGTTTACGTTACCCTGATAAGAATACCAAAGAATAAAAAAATTGGATGTTTATTTTATTTATTTTTTTCTAGAAGTGTGAACAGTTAACTAAGTGTTAAGCGTTGAGTTAAGTTAGCAGCGTCAATAATAATATAAATTATCATTCATTTGTTTATTTGGAATGACAAAAAATGTTTTGAAATTGAACTGCATCCAAACTGTGTGTGAAGGCATCTTAAATTTAATTTAATTGTGCATAGTTTTCATAATTGTTACCGAGTCGTAAACGCAACAAAGTACATACCTATCCTCAGTACTCTGTTCAAGGATTTTCTATGATTAGTGTTTATTTTTACGTCCTGTCTGTACGTGATGTTATTTTAATGGCCTTTAGTTTATGAGTTATTCTATTGTTTAATAGCTTCTATAAAGGTCACACTTCAATCAGAGTAACAATAATTATTTCAAAAAGGACTATTAAAGTTTATTGAAGGGTACTGTAATACTTTATTCAAATATGCCAATAATATTTCTCGTAAGTACAGCTTACGACAGCAACTTTATGATATCCTTATTACCTAGTTTTATATTTCTGTGTATTATGTTCTGGACGATCCATTTCTTGTGGTATCTCAATTTGTTTTCATCATGAGAGATTTTTTCAAATAAAATAATAAAAAAAGAATAGAAGGAACATCAAAATAGATACTTAAAAGAAAACAACTTTAAAACTGCACCCACAATACCAACCCTAACACCCACATAAAGCTCCCTCCCATTCTCCCACTTCAGCGGGAAAATTTACCCCATTTTCATGACAACTTTATAGCCCAAACGCTTCGGTTCGGGTAGCTCTCACCGCGCGTGAAAAAACACGTGTCTGGACATACAGGGCCACTGTCTGCCGCACGTGGATATACTAAGTGATTAGACTTCTTATTTTATACGTCAAGATAGCGTGTGATATGAATTAGGAAAAATTAGAATTGTGGCCGAGTGGGCGGAATGGGCTTAGATGGCTTGGTGATATGGCCTTTGTGGCGAAGTTGTTGCTATGAGATAGTTCTATGATGCAATATACTTCCTTTTTAAATGTTTTACGGTTTTTATTTTTATTGTTGTTAGTATAGTTTTTGTTTATTGGTTATGTTTTATATACTTCTTTATTAAGTAGTAGGTAACCATGAATTTGGTTTAAAAATTTGAAATAAACATTGATTATATTATTTTCTGATACGAAGCAATAGAAAAACAATTTAAAAAAATACTCTTACTTGTGTGGAAAAATAAAACAAAAACGATAAAAAAGTAAGTAAGTATGCAATTTCTACATTGCTGACAAAAAGCCTCCTCCATAACACCCGCCGCTTCGTAGCTCATTGTCCACGCACGTTGTTTGTGACGTCACATGCGGCGCAGCGCGCGCGCAACGTGGGCCGGTCCGTGAGTCACCACAGCACGCACGTTGAATACACATATCACATAGAAAACACACTCACAACTCGATACACATGCCAAATAATGCACGCACACATGCGCTGCACTGTGACACGTGTAAAATAGCGGGAAAGCACGGGGACATTGCCATGCTGCTTTGAAGTCCAATTTCAAAATTCCATGTCAAATATTTTTTGCATGTGTGAGTGAGACATTAAACATATGCATGGAGTTAACGTTTGAAAGTTAGCTGTGAATTTTCTCACATGTCGTCGCCTGCTCTCATTGCATCGACATATAAATTAAGATTAAGTACCACCGTCACCCACCTATTGTTAAAAATGTTCTTAACTTTGCAACGTGACGTTCGAGACAGTTCCTGAGTCACTAAGCACGTTGTATAAGCATTATGTCTCGGTATTACATGATGTCGTGTACCGTATTGTACACAACCGTAGGTGGGTGGGTACACTTAGTACCTACAAACTTTATCAGTAAATGTTACGCAACTGGCACATGCATTGACATTTGCTACGAATAACACTTTCCTTCCTTCGAATTTATTTCAGGGTTGTAAAAGTTTTGCTGAAATGTATTATTGTTACACCCCTCAATCTAATACAGTGTGTTCTGTAATACCGATCATAATAACGAATACTTTTTCCTTATTTGGAACAATATGTTTTTAAATAACATTTCTCATTTGCTAGCAGATTTGGGTCAAATAAAATCTGTCACCTAGCAGTAGACCAAAACTGATTAACGGTAATAGATAGTTGATGACGCTTCGTCAATGACTCGTAGGTACCTAGCATATAAGTACAGATATATGTAGATGCAGATTACAATCTTCACTTACTCACACCGACATAGTTGGCCCCAATACCCACTACTGTTATCAACAATTCAGACTTGCCTACGTAATTCAATCATTTGAATTTCTTTTTTTACGTATAGATACATGTACATTTTAAACCACGTATTTGAAATACGTCAGCTATCCTCGTGAAATAGGCCTAACACAACTTCTGCCTAGTCTTTATGGTGGAGTTACTCTACTCTCCTACTCCCAATCTTACCGGATGCAGCCTTTACCTTTAGCAGTACCTGCCAGGGTTGCGGAATTTGTTCGAAAGAGTTACCGCGGCCCTGGAACGCAAAGGGCATTAGAAGAAACACGCATGGATTTTAGTCAGTAGGACTCTGACACTCGCTTCTCGCAACGCCCAGAGCGGCGGGAGTCATTTGATGGTTTCCCATCCTTAAAAAAAACCTACCAGAAATCTACATAGAGAACATCGTAATATCATCATCATTACCTTGCCCTTCTCTTTGCAGTCTTTTTTTTACTTTGTTCAGGGGCCCTACTATGAACACTTAAAACAATCATGATTTCGCTCTAAGAGGGAGACGGAGCTATACATAGCGAATAGCACTATCCCGTGTACATCATCGGAATTGGATGGCATTAGCACGTCATAGTAGGGCTGCAGGGCTCTGACGCCACTAGTGATGCGGGCGGCTCATTTCCTTCATGAGATAGGTGCTTATGTTAAATAGTTTTCTAAGTATTGTTGATTTTCATCAGCGAATTTACGTATTTTTTTCTTTTTCAGTACTTCTCTATTAGTCATCACTACTCATCACCTCAGCACGTCATTCTCAACAATCTCAAAATAAGAGGTGTTTAAGAATAACAATTAAGGTGCAGCAAAAAAATACAGGTATTAATCTGACATTTGCACAAAACATGTGACAGCTTTTACGTGCTAGCGAATATTCCTAGAAAAAAAAACCGCTGTAAACAAATGTATTAATAACGACACATGCATATCCGAGTGTGCGTGCGATAACTGACACATACACATGGGACACGTGCCTTGTAGCTACGCGTCTTCCCATTGGCCCTCGATAGACTAACTAAGTTTGGACCCGGTTTCGTCGGTAATTCGATTTGAGTGCGCTCTGGACCGAAATGGATTGGATTTTGCATCGAACGAGAGGAAGAACGGATATTTTATAAAGGGATTTATCGAGAAATTGGATAGGGGAAAACTGAAACGTTGGGAGAAAATCACGTGTATTTTGAGCTTTATTACCTTATTGAAGGCATCTATGAAATTACGGATACTTACTTGTAATATTCTCGTACGTTTTCGTAATAGCTGGTCTTGATCATCATAATACCAGCTGAAAGACGTCCACTGCTGGACATAGGTCTCCCCCAAAGTGGTTTGGGGGTTTGCCATAATCGCCATGCTTGGCAGGCGGGTTGGCGATCGCAGTTTAGCTGTTGCAATGTACAGAGAATGCTTCTGCCCATTTTCTGGTGAGTCCCTTAGTCGCCTCTTACGACACCTACGGGAAGAGATGCGATGGCGCTATTCTATTACGTCCGACACTCTACAGAACACATGATGACAGTCTAACTTATATGAAACAAGGTCAGTTACATTTGATTCCATTGGTGGGAGCGTCCATAAGTAACTGCTATGTGCGTTATATAAGAGGTACTTCATCATATCAGCCAATTGCTGCCACTGCTGAACGTAAGCCTCCCCCAAAGATCGCCAACCATCCCGGTCCTGAGCGGTCCGCATCCATCCGCTGCCAGCCACCTTCTTCAAATCATCGATCCATTGTGCCGCAGGGCATCCCACATTACGTTTGCCCATACGCGGTCTCCACTCTACCATATATCTGCTCCATCGACCGTCTGTCCGTCTACAGACATGGCCGGCCCACTTCCACTTCAGCATGCTCATTCTACGCACAATGTCGGTGACTTTAGTTCTCTGGCGAATGACTTCGTTGCGAATTCTATCCACCAGAGAAATCCAGAGCATTGCTCTCTCCATTGCACGCTGAGCAACCTTGAATTTGTGGACCAGGCCTATGGTGAGTGTCCACGTTTCGGCTCCGTAAGTCATTACGGGAAGGACGCACTGGTGAAAGACCCTGGTCTTAAGGGATTGTGGGATCGACGATTCAAAGATACCACGTAGCTTCCCGATGGCCGCCCAGCCCAAGCGTATTCTTCTGGTCGCCTCCTTCTCAAAGTTGTGCCGCCCCAGTTGTATAATTTGGTCCAGATATATGTAGGTATTCTTGCACAACCTCGAGGGTAGCGCCATTTACGATTACAAGTCTCGGGGGGACATGACCATTGTACATACTTACACAAGAGGTACTTACATAAATAAAATCTGGCCAGAGTTAAAATAAGTTCACCATTGAAAACCTACGTACCTCCTTCTAGACTGCTTAATGAGGGAAAATAATCGTCTAAAATATCATCTTTGGTTCAAAATCAATATGAGCACTAGCTCAACCCCCGACCGCGCCTTTTTATACACCTACTGATAAAAAGGAACTTAAGTATATACGTCACACAATTTCACTCGTAAATAAACGAATTAGCGAAATAAATCGTAGTTACCGATGTTAACATAACCTTAGGTTAATGTTTATCTAATGGTATCATTAGGTACACATCAACAATCGACTAAAATCTGTCTACTTAGGTGAAGTAGAGATGGACAAAAAAGTTTAAATTAAAAAACTGAGACACGAAGTCCTTAAGAAGACTTTTCAGAAAATGTAAAATTGATTGCTGTTCGTTGGACTATTTTGTCACAACCTCTTATTAGGAACGAAAGCTAAAGAAAGCATAGGTAGATAGATACGTTTTTAAACATACTTTACCTTATTTTAACGTTTCTTCATTGTGAGATTAACAACTCATAAACCATTAAGTTCTACAACGGACATTGAAAAAACTCTCCCTACTATGAAATCTTAAAACGATCATGATTTCGCTCTAAGAGGGAGACGGGGCTATACATAGCGAGTAGCACTATCCCGTTTACATTACTGGAATTGAATGGAATTAGCACGTCATAGTAGGGCTGCAGGGCTTTTTTGTTCATTTATGAGTGGTCCCATTCGCCGGAAGAAAAAAAAAAAAAAATTAATTGAATCCGGCAACTGGGACCGCTGTCGCAGTTTATTGCGGTCCCGGTCGCCGGAAGCCTCCAACTAACTCCCCAGCAATCAGCAACACCTGTCTCTCATACTGAACAACATATTAATCAATCTCCATCTTGTTTTGTCTAAAAGCCACGTGAAAACAAATCCACATTTAGAATATTAATGATAATACTATATCTATGACGTAGGGCAGTTTGTCATGCATCACGTGGCCTCAAGCAAGACGCTCGCTTTTCGTTGAAGCACTATGCTCTGTATTAATAATAAACGCATTACAGGTACTAGTATTTATAAATTAGTGTACCGTATTGTGTCAACTCTGGAACATTATGAATAATGATAGCCGATAGTCATACCTCAAGCTCCAGTTTCTTGTTGAAGAATTTGTAGTCGAGTATAGGTGTTTGTCAAACTCTACATCCGTTTGAATTGGCAGATACCTGCTGTCAAATTTTGACATTTAAGTAGGGTTTTGCACGTAGTTTGTCACTAGTCCGAGTAGTAACCAGCCTTAGTGTGCTGAACTGCGAGTGGTCATCGTCAAAAAAAAAAAAAAAGTAGTTTGTCACATTTTTACTACCTCTTTCTCAATCAAACCCTTGATCCAGGAGCGTAACGAGAGCCTCTCCTAAGGTTTTGGTCGAAGCTCGTGTCTATTAAGCCATTGGCTGGCACGAGCTCACGACTATCGGTACAATGATCGTTGAGACAAAAAATCTCTATGGTCTAAATTATTATGAGCTAAAAATAAGACACCCAGGATCCTGATTGAGCATAAATAGAACAGCTTTTTCCATGAAAATGTATAATTATAGGACTCACTGCCGCCCGCGGCTCTACCGGTGTGAATGTCAGAAATTATCCCAAAGGGAACAAACTCCAGGGATAAACGTACCTATCCTATGTGTTATTCCAGACTATAATCTACCTCTGTGCCAAATTTAATCAAGAACATGCATTCATCCATGTTTCCAAACATCCAAACTTTCGCATTTATAATATTAGTAAGTATAGATTGGTTAGATGATTTCCGCAAACTATTTATTGCACCATATTTTGCAACACGTTGTTCTGGGTATAATGAACTTTCGTCCAATGTATTATAACGAGCTTTATCACTCATTATTAATTTAGGACCTGCCTAATAATGGGTCCACACGATAGGTACTAGACTATTGTCTATACATAATTTGAATTCTGAATTTAAAAAATCTATCACATCGGCTTTTGCCTTAGTTGTTTTGTTGCACGGACAACATTCTATAGAAGCTTAGAGAAGCCTGTATCGTGTGTAAGGACTACAACTCGCAAAAAAAAAAATTTTTAGCCGTTTGATTGAAACTTTTGGCCAATGGAGTCCGAGTGCTCAGCGAGTCTTTCGGGACATATGCATACAGTTAGTCGAATGGTCACATGACCAGAGGGCTGGGATTATTTTCGGCTAAAGAATCAGCATTATCATACAACGTGGCAATGCTGCCAGTGCTCTGGGAACTTTTCCCATTGCAAGCGACGTGGATGATTTTTTGGTGTCTAGATACTGATTTTTTATTTTCTATACCTACACGTTATTTGAAAATAAAATGTTGTGACACAACATTTTATTTTTAGAAAAACATATAACTATTGCTGATAAAAATCGTAAATCGTTTTATACAACGTGCTTAAATACCTACTGTTACGTAATAATTATTAATTTTATACCTACTCGTAATACCTAATCAATAATTCGGTATGATGTTTTGTTTTGTCACTGATAACTACTGATAAGTGCTAACTTTAGGTAATTAATTATCATGATAAACAATGACTGTCTGACTGTGACGACTGTTTTTAAATGATAATATCAAAATTCCAAAGCTAAAACTAAACCTTCCATAACTGGTGCTGAAAACCAGATAATAGATATTTATTTGATCAGGTATACAGGTATAGTCAATTCTGTTTAGGAACCTAATAAGACCGACTGTTGCTTTCGAGCAACACAAGTTGCTTTCACATTTTCTTCTTACAGTAAATGCCACAAAAATGTGACGAATTTGACATTTGAACTACCTCTTATGGATATTTATATAAACCTTTTGAACGCCACTGTCATGAATACATGACAAGCAAGCGCGTGCCCTGTACGCCAAACGTCACAAATTTGTGGCAAAAAGTACGTACGTAATTTGTGGCTTGGCGATGGGGGCACATCGCTGATGCGTTTATGCTCTGGCGTTCAAAAGGTTAAACAGGACCCAAAACTTAGCACAAGATGCAGTGAAACAAAATAACATTAATTGAAATTAGGCTGAGAGCCAGCAATTCTTGAACTTTAAAGTTTAACATAAAGACAAGCCCCGCCATAAAACGCCCACCTATCTATTTATAACAATTATATATATTTACAATTTGACATAAACGGACGTTAACATAAACGCGATCGAGTACATTAAAAAACTCGGACTATCATTGCACAATCAGACAGCTGATTAAAAAAAATATACTTTCGCTTTTCAAAAGTAATACTAATTATCGTCATTCTTGAAACCCATTAGGTTAGTTTCAAACATCCATCTTTAAGTTTGAAAACTATGTAGACAAACCCGAGTCGAACACGTGAGCACACCTACACATAACGATAACCTCCAAAATTCCATAACAGTCTGATTGTCATCAACATCATAATTTCATCATACTTATCAATACCAAATACGATGCGCTGACTAACTCCGTTGTATAAAAATAGAATATTCCGTTCACTGTCGAATGACAATGCAGCACGTTCGTGTCGTTCGTCACTTTACCGAAAATTTACAAGGAGAAAAAAAGAAAACGAAAATAAAAAGAGTTCGTGGCTAAATAATAACATCTTGCCAAAGTCGGCACGTGGATGGGTGATCGACCATTACTCCTCCTTGCCTCAGAAAGCAAGTTAAGCCCTTGGTCTCGGCTGTCAGTGTAGATCTTTGTCAGGTTTTAAACAAAGAACCCAGAAAATTTTACACCAGTCTTGCCAGAAGGGCTCTAGGCAAAACATAAATGGGGTAATACGGTACCTAAACGGTACATGGTTGCGGATCGGATAGGCAGTCAGTTCATAAAGCCGGGTGGAAGCCGACCACAACAAATTTGTAAAAAGGCTACACAGATTGTTCGATTAGAATGGACGTTCACCACTTAGCGGAAAATTTTACAAAGTAGGTACATAATGGATAAAAATATTGTCCCTGAGGTAATTCCGTCTCTAAACACGTGGGTTATACATAAAAGTGGTGGGGCAATTAAAACAGTGGGTATGTACGAAGTAGGGTGATGACATGGCACATGACTCGCGTTGAGGCAGGTCTATAGCGTAGGTTATACACGTTGGACTGCATGTGTCGGCTGCTATGCGGAGTAGGGACGGCTCGAACGACTAACAATAAGGCCGAGTTATTTTTAGATTTATTGGAATTGGTTGTAAAAAAGTTTTGTTGAATAATAAAAGTAATAATGTTGAGATTGACATTGCAGATGAATTTAGATTTTTGGTTATTGGTTATGACTATGGATCAAGAGACACGTTGGTCCTGGACTATTGACTGTCATTTGTTATTTTTAGATTTATTGGAATTGGTTGTAAAAATGTTTTGTTGAATAATAAAAGTAATAAAGTTGAGGTTGAATAATGACAATTGTTGAGACATTGCAGATGAATTTAGATTTTTGGTTATTGGTTATGACTATGGATCAAGAGACACGTTGGTCCTGGACTATTGACTGTCATTTGTTATTTTTAGATTTATTGGAATTGGTTGTAAAAATGTTTTGTTGAATAATAAAAGTAATAAAGTTGAGGTTGAATAATGACAATTGTTGAGACATTGCAGATGAATTTAGATTTTTGGTTATTGGTTATGACTATGGATCAAGAGACACGTTGGTCCTGGACTATAGACTGTCATTTGTTATTTTTAGATTTATTGGAATTGGTTGTAAAACTGTTTTGTTGAATAATAAAAGTAATAAAGTTGAGGTTGAATAATGGCGATTGTTGAGACATTGCAGATGATTTATCATAAATAGAAAATTTGGTGATAATTATTGGGTATGATTATGGATCAAGAAACACGTTGGTCCTGGCTGTCATTTGTAGTCCATGGTCGTCATGAAGTTCAAAACTCTGTCAAACAGTTTTACAAAGCACGACGTAAAATACTGGTCAGTGTGGTGTCAGCCTATTCAGCTGCATTCAGTTATACAAGAATACCAACCTTCCGCAGACCCCCGAAGGCGAGGCAAATTGATAAATTTCAGAACAATTGAGCACAACAGAATTATTGACACATTCTAAACTTAGTATTCGTAGTTAGAACAAGACCTAAATTCAAACAATCATACATCACCAACATCAACCACACAGAGGACATATTACATAAGAAATCTTTTTTTTTAATTTTTGGTCAGCCCTATTCCCAAGTAAGTTGTAGATTGCATTTATAGCTGCAGTCGTCAACGTCGCGATTCGTCACGACTCCGACGCAACATCGACGTAGTTTGATTCGTCGCACGCGCAGGTACCTAGACCTACTGCATAACAGTACTTGGAACAATGGCCCGTTCGCAAAGCAGCGTGAAGCGATTGGAAATCAACACGTCTTGATGGGGAAACTAAGTATTTTTTATTGCTACTTTGTCATTACAGAAAGTTTCCTTGAGATTATTCCGGTATATGTTGGTGGGAATTTCCTGTCTACTTTTATAAGGAAAAGTTCTTCAGTGACTCCAGTTTCGTTTGGGTTCGGAAAATTGTGTAGGTAAACGGTATTTCCAAATAATGAAAGTTCTTGCTAATTCCATATTCAACCATCACTTAAAAATATCATGATCAAATGTGGTCCAAAGAAGTAATTTACCGCTTTATTGGCCCTATCGTAATATTTCTAAATACGTTTTGCAATATGCAATACCTCCAACTTTCAACTTAAACTCCTTCCTCAAGATTACACCTGCGTCTGGTATAGGTCCTTGATCCTGTCACAGTCGCATCCAAAAACAAACCTTTTTGGAAGCGACGTTCCCACTAAGTCCTAACCCAATGTGAATCTAATTTTGAGTTTCAGGGAATACAAAACATTACTTGAATGTTATGTGCGTAGGTACTTTGTGTACGTAGGTACACCTTGAAGCAACACTGTCTTGGCCGTGTGCCATAACGATACGGCAACGTGTTTGAAATAGTAAACAATTACATTGGAGACTCCATGCATTTTGAACGGAAGAATGAAAATAGTTTAATGTATCGCCGACTAGCTTTACTCTCCCATTTCCTGACTGTCTTGTCTGTGAGGTTTAATGGGGATTCTTATCGTGGTGAAAATTAAACAAGTTTGACCTTAATGTCAAACTTGTTTAATTTTCAAAAGGATTCGTAGTAAGGTAATTGTCTACTGCAAAAAATAACACTGTGAACACCAATCCGTTTACTAAAGGTATCCGAAATCTTTCCTTATATCCGTATAAGTGTGAATTCTTGAAGTCTTCGTGAAAACAGAAGATGTTCAACAGTAGATGTAAGTCTCTGAGACGAAACACGCAACTGTAGAAACAACAAAAAACCAACAAAAATAGAAAATTTCTTCAAACAATAATATATAATATGAAAGCACCTAAATACCATATTATCACGTTACGAGCAAAACAAAAGCCCACGTTCCCAAACCGTAACAAAAAAGAAATAACAATACAAAATCAGCTTAGAAAACTTTCAACTTTTCTATTTACAAGAGAAAAACGTGCAAATTAAGAATATTGCACGTTGGTCGCATGAAGTCGCATCACGTTGGCTCCCCTGATCGCTATAATAGCGTTTAATTTGTTTACTTTAGCAGAATTCCGTTAGCGTTCGATATTCACCCATGACACATGCACGTTGACGTACGCTATTCTAGCGTACGTCAACGTGCATGTGTCATGGGTATAGGTATGTGTAACATACTGTCTACGAGTTGTGGATTAATAGATAAGCGAGCACATGTCGAAACACGTGATTGGCTGTTGACTGTTGGACATAAGGCCTTCTATTTAGAAAGTGTTCTTCGTTCTAATCTTGAGAAAAACATCATTAGGTATGTGTGAATTAAGCTTGCAATTATTGACTTGATGTCTCATGACGCCTGTATTATCAGAAGGGATAGGCAGAGTCGTTCTTATAGTAGGTAGGTATACCCATTTTTCGACAGTTTCACGAAATGTACCTAGTACCTAATGTAGGGGGCTAGCCTCATGTCATTAAGGGGGTTGCTACTGAGAAATTCCTGGTGAAAAACCCAATAACACTTTGCCGATCCTGGAATCAGGCTCAAGAGGCTTGGGATTTGCAAAATAAACGAATAGAACAAAATTGACTTGAGGTTTATTGAATCCTTTCATAAGAAAAGTTATTAGCATGTGAGGGGTCCGCCTACATTAAATTATTATATAACATCTAAATGCGTCCAGTAATAAGAATAACATACCTCAAAACTTTAGGGAAACATTTTCTTTTTGTTTGGAAAAGGCCATGTTACTTATGTAAAAGCTTTCGTATTTCTTACGTCTGCTATTGTCTGCTATGGACTCTGGCCTTTTTAGACAAGACACATGACGCCACCTGAGAGTTCACTTTTAATGGGGTGATAATAACATGACATTATTGGCTGTATGCCACCTTGCTTGTGCCTTAATGGAATGTCAATTAAGAGATTATATCACTTTGATACTTCGTATGGCGATCATTACTTTTTTGAGGTGTCTTAATTGATCAATTGTTTAATTAATTGGTAATTAGTGTGACGAGAGTCTTGTATCGTGTTTGTGGCAGTGATCTTAATCAGGTTATTGATGTGTTTGATTTTGTTATGGAATATTTAAGGATTGGACGATTATTATCATAAATAATGTTAAGAACAGAATGTAACTGTAAAAACAACCCCTGAGGAAGCACTCCAATACATCGGGTGTTTGCCCAATATTTATATTTGTATTTATTTTTGTAATTAAAATACTTTTAGTCCTATTAACAAAACTTTTAATCATAATTATAGGTACCTAGTATAGTTTAAATACCGATTAGCGGGTTCAAAATTCGAACCCTGTATAGTTTTTTTTTTTTTTTAAATAAACCTTTAATACTCAAATGTTTGTTTATAAATAATATAATCATTATTTGAAAGCTGGATGTGTAGATATCAAGAAACTGAATGAATATCGAGAAGAAAACCACTAGAGGAATAGGCTGATATTGGATAGCCAAAATCCACCCATTCCTCTTAAATACTCCAGTATTTGACATGATAACATAGATCTCGCTCGACTTTGACGGGTTATCAATCTCAAATAGTTATCATGTCCCTTCATCAGCTAATCTGGTATCCCCTCAATAAATATAATACGCTGAGAGCCTGCGATGCAAGGACATACTGCCACTAATAAATCTTCAGCCGGTATTACCCGCAACCAGTACCCATTACTCTAACCCAGTGTGACATCTTGAATGACACCTTACTCGTTAATATGCACCAGGCGTTTGGTTTACAAACATTTTGTCTATAAGTACGTGTCGCAAACACACAAGCTGACATACGCCTCGTAACCAACTAATTCTTTTTTGTTTTTTTGGACGACAACTCTCATTTCAGCACACTAAGGCTGGTTACTGCTTAACCGGACTATCCTGTGGTGGCCTCAAATGAATTTAAGGCCCCCATCAACCAGTCTGACTAGCTGGACTAGTATGGTGCTTGAGGTTACCTTCGAGCTTTGGCTTTTGTTCTTCTTTATACCTACACTAGCTGACCCGCACAGCTTCGCCTACGTCACGTTTTTCATTAATCGCTCTCGCTCCTATTGGTCGTAGCGTGATGTTATATAGCCTATAGTCTTCTTTGATGGATGGGCTATCCATATACAGTAGGTACAGTAGTTCCTGAAATAAGCGCGTTCAACCAAATAAACAAACTCTTCGCTGCAACACCCCAAGGACCCAACACCCGATTCTCCGTCTTCCACATCCAATCGATCTGCCTCGCCTTTTCCAACTTTGTTGGGGTCGGCTTCCAGTCTAACCGGATGCTGCTGTGTGGTCACCCATCCACGGACCGACCTCGGCAAGTGCTGCTTAACCTCGAAGCACGAACCATGCGGATGTTATTATTTAGTCACGTTACCGACTCTTTGGTTGGCAACCGCGGTATTAATAGTATGTCGTTATGTACAGTAGTAATTGTAAGTTGTACGCTAGTAGATAAGGAAATACTCGTAGGTAGGTAGTTTGTATTGTTGGTACGATTTCGGAATTGAGAACTGTAAGTAATTGATTAGAAATTAATACAAAGTGAAAGGTATTTTTTATGGGTCGGTTATTAATAACTTATTATGGATGCATAAAACCGGTCTTAGTTTAGTAGAGGACTGCTGATTATAATGTGACGATGAAGTAGAATAATAATTACCAGTTGATTGGGGATTAAAAGGAATTTACGCCAGCGTACTAATCTGTGAGAAAGTTACCAAAATAATGTATTTATTATTAAATACATTACCTACTCATTTTGTCCAACATTTTCTTTACTTTATTGAAAAGATCAACAAGGCGCATCATTAAGAAAACACAAGACTAAGTCAGCAAAACAAACCAAATTTCTAACTTAAAACAAAATAAATTGAAACATAGTTAAAAAAAAAACAAAAAAATCTGGAGTTTATCATCCAAATATCCGTAGCCCGTAGGCGCGTAGCACGTAGCCCGTAGCCGCTCCGCGTAGTCACCTGCGACACCGATAAGCTACAGCGCTACACGCATAACGTGAGGCGCCCTATCGGTTCCTCACACAACGCACGTAGCTACTACGGATACAGACCTGTGTGTGTCGAGCGTGTGACTTTAATCACTGACTTTGCAATTTGGTAGTTTACTTGATTGTTTTTATGGATTTTGATTAAATTTATTGAAAGGCTGTTTTTGATGGATTTTAGCTTTAATTTGATTTATTGTAGGATATTTTTTGATGTAATTTTCAAAGTAGTTTCTCACATACCTAACGTACGTATATACTACGTACACTGAATTGATTGTAGCGAGCGTGTGACTTCAATCGGTGTTTGCTTTTAGGTTAATTGTTTTATTTTTCTATTGTTTGGGATTGTTATTGGTAATTTTTATTTCGATTTGATTGATTAAGAAGGATGTTTCTAGTTGGATTTTTGTGCCATTTTCAAAAGTAGCTGTTTACATTTTGGAACTTATTGTTTTTTAAGTTTCAATTGTTTGGTAGAAATGGCACTTTTAATTCGATTTGATTAAAATACTGATATAATCTTTTTGGTAATTATTTTAAGCCATTTCAATGGTTGTAAAACGAATATTATTAAACTCGTTATGTGTGCTTTTTTTGTTGGTTATCAACAGTTTATCATGATCACATGACTATTTATGACTTTTCGAAATAAGACGGTAACGTGGAAGACGGTAACCCTACATCGACATACATAAGATCGTAAACGTGCGCCACAAAACAAAGGCCTATTTCAAGTAAACTACACGATTCTGTCTTCTTAAAAAGCTTAGTGATACCTTGAATATAAGTTTCCCTAAGCTGAAGAAGTCCATACCATACCCATATAAATGCAAAAATTAGTGTCTATGCTCTCCTCTTCACGATGAAACTTGGCATACGACGATACGTATCCTTTGTTCTATTCCAGGACATAGTATACATGTCCTGGAATAAGACAAATGATACGTTTTATTCCATGCAGTAGTATGTTCCCTTTTGACAATTTTCAAAAGAAGAAACCGCTTGCAGAAACTAGTCTGAATATATTTTACTTAACACATAATATTCATACGTATTTGTTTCATTCAAGATAACAGACTAAGATAATATATTTCATAAAAGTTCCAACCCATATTATATATGTCAGGTACATAATATGCAACAGTAGCTCATATAAATAAACGTGACAAGTCACATTTTTAAAACCAAAACAACTTCATACACATACATACATAATGAACAACCCAGCTCATGGAATGCGAAATCGCGTCGAATATTATCATAAGTCGGTATAATTCAAGAGTCGCGAATACTCTGCGGTCACGTTGTCCCCCATGTTGTGGCCACAACGTGCTCAGAAATTCTGCAACCAAGTGTTAACACGAGGACAGATAAAACTTTACCATCCAGTTCACCCTGACCTCGCATTGCTAACACTCTTCGTACATTAACAGATCAGGTTGAACTGGAATGTATAGCTGGTTTTGTCGTCGTATATACTACTACATCGACACCAGATTAAGTAGACCTTCTTCCCACGTTTTCGATGTAATCTTTCTTGAGCTTTTTATACAATACCAGTCCGAAAAGTTGAGGGCTTCCCACGTGCCAAAAGAAACAATGTTTTCTAAGGAAAATAACTTTGTTTATTCTAGATCTTTTCATACAATGTCTGACTTTTATAATAACTAGGCGTGAGTTTTCCACGTGGCTTAGATTACCATGAATAATGGTGGTGCTTTCCGCAGTTGTAAAATTGTTGTGCATTACCTTTGTTTGCGACAGTTAGCTAAACAAACTTTGTTATATGTTTGATTAGTTCATGTCGCCATTAATGGGTTAATAGTGATTGTGCCAGGTCAACATATTCCTTCAAGCATTCTATTCTCTTTTTCGAATTAATGTTTGTCTTTTTATTCATAATGTGCTATTAAGTTTAAGTTTCTAAACTTCTGAAGAGGTCCTGATGAAAGAGTATCACTACAGGACCCCTCGGCCTAACCCTTCGGGTAATACAGACGTAATGCTATATTAATCCTCTACGAGACCAGTATATAAATGTATGATCTATTTTTACGCAGAGCCACAACGGGCCGCTTGTTCATAAACCAGCGACTAGAGGTCTTGAAGCCTGGTCGTGTCAAACAATACGGCAAGCACATGTTCTACCATGCAGCTCTTAGTAAAGACACGTTTCGTTTACGCAGCGTTTGTAAACAAAATGTTACATCATATTACTACATCATATCGAATGAAGGGAAGCAGGACTGTATAGCTACGTTAGCTGTTATGTTAAGGTCTTTTGTACTCGTAATAGGGATCAACCGGTGAGATTCTTCTTTTCGAGTTGATAGTGACCCTTAACCAGATTGTGCCCGTTCGGTGGCCACGTTTATAGCGGCATCAGTGGTAGTGGGAACTAGTTCTCTGGCTTTTTCCTGAACTGGACCTATTTGGCGCAGTCGCGGGGCACGCAATATAATTGTTTTAAAATTATGTTTTCTTTTATTTGTACTTAAATTGTGTGTATCTGTATGTGCCAAATAAACTACTTTTCTTTGTTAGGTATTCATTTTTGTATGTAACGAATAAACTTAAAAAACTACTGGACTGATTTGAAAAATTCTTTAAGCAATGAATAGCTACATTATCAGCGAGTAACATAGGCTATATTTTATCACCGTACTCCCACGGGAACGGGAACTACGCGGGTGAAACCGCGTGACGTCCGCTAGTCTTAGTTATTTTCAAAACTGATAAATGATGACAATAACACACTATATATAGTAGGGGAGTTCAACTGAAGACTACTTAGCGTTCCCACTTGCAACCAACAAGACAGAATTTAGTATATATTTTAGCTCGCTCATGAATAAAGGCTCTCGAAGCCTGGCCGAATGAAACAATAGAGTCACATGTCGCACCATGCAGCTCTAGAAGAGACGCATACCGATGACATCGGTACCGACGTCACGTTTGAGAACATGTCGCCTTTGTGTTATAGAGCGCATAAAGTGTAGGGTAAAAGCCGGGGATAGTTGCCACACTTTTTATAAAAATATATAATTATTATATATTTAGTTAGTTGTCACTTTATTCATAAAACGGGTAGGTACTTTGGTTTATTATCTTCAAATTTGTGAAAGTAAAGAACATTATTTTTGATATTTCCAGAATATTGGCGATTTTTGTCGACATCTAAATTTTGTGACATCTATCCCATATGGGGGTTAGTTGCCTAATCCATGTAAATTACGTTTAGGACAGGTGCCCCGCCGAGAAAGAAGATTTTTATCGCGCAAAAACTTTGATTGCACCTTGCCTTCCCATGCAATCGCACAGACACATGCAACACGGTCTACTTAGTTGTCGTAAAGTCTCTCGATTGATAAATAAAATATCATGTGATTCATCCGCGAAGCTAGAGTAATTAAAATCGAGGCAACTATACCCCCGGGGCAACTATCCTGGTTTTACCCTATGCTTTGCATTTGGTACATGTTGTATTACCGACCCGTCACTGTTTGACATGGATGCTTATCTTAGTTATTTTCAAAGCTGATCTATGATGGCAATGACACATAGGGGGTGTTTAACTGAAGACTACTCAGCATCACCGCTTGCGACCAACAACACAGAACTTAGTCTACATATATGTAGCTCACTCAGGAATCCTGGCCGAATGAAACAATAGAGGCACATGACGCGCCACGCAGCCCTCAATTTTGGTTGAAGAGACAAAAGAAAAAACTACGTGTACGATCGTTTTGTTAAACTAAATGACGATGTCGGACTATATTTTTTTTAAGTTATCTACCCTATTGTATAGTTAGATAGTGGTCATACAGACAGACACGAAAACGGACTTTGTGAATAGGTAACCCCTCCCTTACCTAGTCATAGATGCATCAATTGCCGATAGTACTTGGTATTCAATCGGGGTAACTACGTAGATATGGCAGGTGTGCAAATGTTGCATCATAACATTTATTGCTTGCGAGTGAAGTAGTAAAGGTTTTTGACCAATAAATAAAACAAGTACTCAATTTTTTATAGGCAGTCAAAAATACTTACGCAATTTTTTATAGTTTGGCAACAAACGTGCTAAAAACATGTGCATAAGCTTGAGAATAAATTTCCTTATGTATCTATAGACACTTTTTTCTTCACACAGCCACAGTAAAAGTTGTTCGTATTGATTTTCCATTATTTCTGTTACACCCTGTATATTATCATCTGCCTAACCTATTCCAATACATGTTGGCATCGGTTATCTAAATAATAATACAACAACACGTACCCAACTCATTGCAATGTGACTAAATTCCCCTATCCCCTCAGGCTCTTGCTTTCCAGAACTTTCCACTCGACGCTGCTTGCAGAAATATAAATAACCCTGCATGTAGGAAGTACACAAACATTGGACAATGCGAGTCTAACTTCGACATCCAGGTTTCAGTAGCACTATTCTGTAGCAACCTCACAATCACGGTAAGATTTTTAACTTAAGTGAAGTGAACCCAAAGTGAGATCAATCCCATGACAGCCGCTCTATTCTGTCAACAGCTCACCGTGCAAACTTAGATGGAGTGAGTATAAAGTGAACTTACATTCCGCCTTATTTGTATGGATTGACCACTCACTTCGTGTTCACTTCACCTAAACTTACACGGTGAGATGTTTACAGAATCGCACTGCAGCTCACTTTGTGCTCACTGCACCTAAGTTATCATGGTGAGTTTCTTTTTCCCAGAATCGACCGATTGTACCACGTCCCACAAGAATGTCGATGTATTTATGTATTTGAATTTCAGTATTCTTCATAATGCATTTTCACTATACTGCCTGTTACCGCGATTAAGAATATGCACTGTGGGTAAAATAAAAAGAAGACATCTCCTGCAAGAAGGCATCTCTCATCTCTCAGGAATGTGTTGAAACCTTTTGCTAGGAAAACCTTAAAATGATCGTGGCCTAGTCTGTAAACTGAATTTCGGGACAAGTTCGTGGGAAGAAAACTACATGTACAATCAACAAAATAGTCTAAACATATTTTTAATTTTCCGGCAACATACAGTGTATCTAATAACATGATAGCAAATAACGTTTAATTACTAATGCCCGGTTTCTGAGCTTCTATCGATCGTTTATCTGTCCGTTAACCACTAACCAACCAATGGCGTTATGATAAATAGCGTTAACGGACAGATAAACAACCGATAAAAACCTGAGAGGCCGGGCATAAGACATTAAAATTAGCGACTTAAAAATATTTGATTTAAGGTTCCATTAAATGTGTGTAGTTCTTTGACTATTTGCGAGGAGGCACATAATTCTGTATTGTATTTTTTTTTCTGTACTTTTATATTACTATCTTATTTACGTAGGTAGGCATTTACAACTTGTCAACAACAACATTTTCAAAAAATATGTTATTCATATAATTAGTGTCACGTAAATTATGGTAGTTATATATGGTAGACCAGCCCTTCATAAACGCAACCAAATTGAAGATAATTTCAGTCTCATATTTCAGATTTCATCATCATCCACAGCCCGACTTCGCCCACTGCTGAGCATAGGCTTCTCTTCTCTTGTGCCAATCCCCACGTTCCTATTTTAACGTCAAGCAGAACATTTTCCATTATTGTAAGAGGGCAACCCTAGAACACGACCATTTTGTTATTTTTTCTTTTCTTTGTGTTCCAGAACAGCGCGTGTGAAAACATGCGTCCGGTAAGTATGCAACGTGTCAAGCTCGCGTGGCTTGGTAAGCAATACCTACTTACATGTTGTTTTTTTTTTTTTTTGTCTGGGAAATCATCCAAGGAAGGGCGTGTCAGTGTTCTTTACATTAGGCTTGCACAATAAACTTTGTATTGTGAATCGTTGGTGATAATGGTTTGATTTGCTTGGCCTTTGCTGGCTAAATCATATCTTATCCGTAGGGTATTAGGATAGTGTAGGAAGTAGGATCTTATCCTGTCTTACATCTTAACGAATATAAGTGTCGGCTGATCGCAATGGAATGAAACTTGCCATCCGGGGTTTTCGCTCTGTCTGTATGTCAGGTGAAATTATACACAGTCTTCAATTTCCTAAAATACTTTAATTAACTCGTAAGTTAATACTATTTACGACCGTCAGGTCTAAAGTTCTAATTCACAATGGCCGCCGTTGTTATACGTCACCTTCGACTATCTGTCAAATTTGACATTTTCATTGACATGCACTTGTTTATTAAATTTAGGGATCACTAACATGTAGTACGGAACGCTTTCTGGGATATAAAAAAGGCCTGGTAAAAAAGATTAACTAATAAACGAGTGTGTCTAAAATTGAGCTATCTGATTAGCCATTACCTTGTAGCGGTATATATATTATAGCGGTAACTACAAATAGACCTGACGTCCTACATCACACTATCAAAGTTCTCCGCGCGATTTGAACTTAAGTATACAAATGCCCGACAACAGCTATCGGGTAGTTGCCCACCAGACACAACACCCGTCTGGGCGGTGGATCCTCCTTTTTTAATGGAGGTTGCAGGACTTTCAACTCACTGCGGACTTTGTTTTTGAACAAAGTCCGCAGTGAGTCAATGAGGCCCTGAAACGTAAAGGGCATTAGGTCTGTCTGACACTCCCTACCGATCCTTAAAAAAAGGAGTTTCAACTCGGTTCGATAGGTATCTCTATAACCTCAAACAAGCAAAATGTTCACGTGAAAAATCATTGCATACATAACCTGCACAATACCTACTGTTTTTCATAACAACAAACATTAAGTATATGGAAGTTTATTTCTCACGTTTTCCAACCTATGGGTTATATGAAAATATGTATTTTCTAGAATGAGAACAGTAGATTTATGTTAAACGCCATACTTATGATAAGTATTACCTATGTGCAATTTTATAAAAAATGGTACGAACATAAATATGTTTATATTGTATCCAATAACTTAGGGTTGATGGTATTGATTTTTGTCTTGATTAAAAAGTTTTCGGATAAACATTTTCCTGCGGCAAATTCATTTCTTCGGAATAAAAAAAACCAAGACTACTTTTTATTCCGATGAATGATGGTATTCAGCGTTACGCGTTAAGTGTAGCTTTTTACCAGTAAAATAATTTTCATTATCGGATCTGTCGTCCACAGATATAATTTTACAAACAACAAACAAAGTATGTTTCCCCCTAATTATAAGTAGGTTAACATTAAGAAAAACTCTGGTCGATTTTCAAACGGAACATTTCTACAAATAATTAAAAAAAAAGAAAGAGAGCAAAAACATTTATTTGACGTCAATCAAACAAGTTTACACATATTTAAATTAAAATGAGGTTACAATTAGTTAAAAATGTCTCACACAGCTGTGAACCAACAAGGATTCATTTCAGCAATGGTTCCGATGCTGTTTGAAGCTGGTCTTATCATTCAAATGGTTTATACTATTCATCTCCATTTAAAACAGATATCTATAGTTCTATAGTCAAAACCACAATCCGCATTTCATAGAATTATAGAAATAGCGCTAAAATACTGAAACTAGGTCAGCCGCTCGTTACGAGCTTGGCCGTACCTAGGTACCTACTGATGCAATACGGTTATAGAGTAAAAATATTTGATAACAAATTGGAGCGAGTAATGTTCGACAACGTGACGATTGTTTTGCACAATGTGTCAATATTTGCCAAAGCGGTGATTACCGGAGTAATTATAGAAATGTGCTCATTATGGACATTGTTTTATTGGGAAACTAATGGTGGATAATGAGCAATTTAGAGAACAAAATTTTACACACTGGAGAGAGGTTAAACGTTAGGATTTTCATGTTAGACTAGAATCATTCAGATAGTGAATATAAATAATGAGTACCTATAGTAGGCGCCAGATAAATGTGGAATAAAGTATATTGACCTTTCCCTAATAACTGTTCATAGGTACCTGAACAATTAAATATGAATCGTTTTTCATTATTAGACAATGTTAAGGATCACGCGAGATGATGATTCGGGACAGCTTTGTGTCATTAATTCCGTTTTTCAAATTAAAAATGTCAATAATTGTAGGTGGGTCAATGACCGTTATTCCACGATTATCTGGCGCCTACTATAGGTGTGTCCATGTGTGTATATAAATTATTACAAACTTCTATTTAAGATACACTTATTTGTTTTACACCTACCACAGTGTGTTTCACCTGAACGTTGCCTGGTAGAGAATGCCTCGTTACAATAACACCACCTATTAACCATTTCTTAAAAATAAATAACCATAATTCCGAAGAACGGCAATGATAGGCTCGTCGAGTCGATGTTCCAAAGTTTTGAGAATCGACATCGAGTCGCTAGCCTGTCGGGTTTCTATCGGTTGCATTTTGGGGAGTGTGCGACGGAATTGCATAGTTTAATTCCGCCAAGCCCGTTCCATCATCACACCACAAGAAGTACGGCGATGCGCCACCAGTACATGGTGAACATCACACCCACACGCACAAAACGTTTTGGGAACACATTCATTGTACGTACAGCTAAGGAGTGGAATTCCCTCCGTGCGAGCAAGCTCCATCTTCGACCACATCATCGCTTACCATCAGGTGAGATACTGGTCAAACGCGTGCCTATCAATAGTAAAAAATTACGTAATAATGACCTTGGGACTGGTGGCCAGTTTAGGTGTGATAATACCTATTGAAATTACCTATCTGTTGAAAAAGCTGTTTGGAAAGGAGCCTAAAATATCGCCTCATTGAAAAAGTGGTTAGAAACACATGACAATTTATCCAGAAAAATTGATCTCAAATAAATGTTATTTTACTTTTTTAACATGGGTGTGGGTGTGAACCTCCAGACATGTTTTTCTATTGACCTTAGTAACTCCTTTGTACAGCCTCCTCAGACACTCCCACATACGGTTGCCTTTTACTTAATAAGCCACGTGTAAACGCTTATAATAACTTGATAACCAAGAAGGTTACGGCAATTAAGTGGAATTATTTACTAAGAAGCTTACGACACCGTCTTAGCGCGAGTTTTTTGAACCGTAGTTTACTCAACCAATGGTTATAATTGTAACAAAAAAATATGATTATTAAATTAAATGTGTTACATTTTTCGATCAATTGTTTGTTATTAAATAATATTTTTAACTAATAGTTACCATTGGCCAAGCTAAATATTGATCGAAAACGCCTTTAACGAAAAGGTGCCCATCATTTTAACTATTGTTTAACTACGGATCAAAAATCTTGCCCTTAAATGTACCTACCTTGTTACCTACGCTCAGAAGTGTTTATAATTAAATACTACGATACCTACGAAGTAATTGTAGTAGGAACTCATTTAACGTACACAATATAATCATTGGTCGTAAAAATAGCGTTATTATAAAAAGGTCGAAGGCAAATTGTTGGGTGAGACGTTTTATTAATTGTTTCCCACATTTATTAAATTAAAAAAATGCAACAGAATGCATCTATAACTACATGGCAATAATTCTCGATACTTCAGAGAATATTTTCATCTACTCTCATCTTTCCCAGACTTGAATAAAAGTACATTATTTACGGCTAACCAATTACAAAAATAATATGTAGTAATAAACATTTTAGTTCATTCAGCTGCGACGCGGGCGGGCGCCCCTAGGTCACGTTGAGCCGACGATTCGGAAGTGCACATGGCCGACCACGCTAGCACGTTGCTCTACCTACTACCGACCAACATTCGTCAATGTGTAATATACCTACACATATGTACGACTCGATGACATAATATATTCGTAGGTAGCTATAGGAGCGTCAAAATAAACGGATACTATCTTGTTTTTTTGTTATTTTTTTCTGTGAGCAGACGGTTTAGTAAAAACCTTAATCAGCTGCTGCTGAAGAGATAAGTATTGTAAATAATATAATTATTACAAAACAGACCATAAACAGATAAAAAAAATATGAAAGCGAATGTTTAGTATATTAATTCAACCTGTCACTGGACGGGTATCCATTTTTTCCCCTACGTATTGCTTTTGAAGTAATTCTTAATTTGGAGACTCCAAAGTCTAGAAATGAATTAAAATAGCCAGGACCAAATCCCATAAATAAAAATGTTAATAAACAAAATGTGGGTGAATGTTTTTACACGTTTTTCGAGCTACGCTGTCATCCCACACAATAAAACAAATTCACACAAACGTGCAGCACCTCATGTATTTTAAACCAAAAGCTTTTCACGGAATTTTCTGGTCATAACATAAAAATTCTGATCGCATTCTATACTTACGTTCTCCCCCTAGCAGATCTATTCATAGGCCCACGTGGTATTCCAGCCAGCAATACCTGCTTTACCTATATCACGTGGGTGGGGTTGGAGGAGGAAACTCCGCGAAACGTGTGAAATATGGACCCCTGTTTGTTCGTGCAGCATAATATATTGTTTGTGGAATATCTAGGTCTCTTGTATATAAACAGATTATATTTAGTCGTGGCTAGCCACGTGTTTTGAGAATGATTGTGAATAAAAATAGGGCTGTGCAGTTTTCGGAATTGCAATTTTGCATTAATTGGTAGGTATTGGACTTTTTGGCGTGCTCATTCTCATCGTAGCATATTCCGAAAATGCGATTTGGAAATAAGATGCTGAAAATGAAGAGCGTAGCTTTCTTTAAGAAAAGTTGAACCTCTGCAAAAGCTATGATTAAGGGCGAATTTTCAGTAGTTCAATATTCAGTTTTTTTAAACAGTTTCACGAACATACTTCTTTACAAACTGCCTTTTTTATTCCTCAATTAAAAGTTATTCTGACTATTGAAAAATCGGATCGGTACTTATCAACCTAGAAAGTGTTTTATATTTTATCTGGATTTTCAGTTGATCAGTAATTCCGATCCGTGGGTATCAATATAACAGAGTAAGCAAAATAAACTTGTTTGTTCACGTTGTCCTAACGAAAGAACATGGCAAAACATGTGTTGTTTTTCTCAGGATTGAGACTCAATTAACAGAACAATATTAAGTATTTATTATAGAATTTAGCCATACGCTATTCCCTTTCCGTTGACGTCAAAGAAATTCCTCTTTCTTCATATCAATTAATTAGAAGATATTATTATTTTGTTCTTTTGTTTGTTGCCAAGTATCCGGTCACGTTCCTTTAACGTATATATTTTTCTTCTTGACTAATTAGCTGTGTATCAAAATAGATATTTTTGTAAACCACACTGAGCTTAGTGGGAAAAAGACTTTATGTTTGGAATGATTTATTATGTTATATATGGCCTTTATGGATTTTATCAATCGTTTACTTTAGATGGGTAAATAAATTACTCTTTTTTATGGCAAACCAGTAACTACGGTAGGCGCCTGATAAACTTGCAATAAAGTACATTGACCTTTCCCTAATATCCTTTCATAGATACCCGAACAATAATTATTAACCATTCATTACTATAGTAGGCGCCAGATAAATGTGGAATAAAGTACATTGACCTTTCCCTAATAACTGTTCATAGGTACCTGAACAATTAAATATGAATCGTTTTTCATTATTAGACAATGTTAAGGATCACGAGAGATGATGATTCGGGACAGATTTGTGTCATTAATTCCGTTTTTCAAATTAAAAATGTCAATAATTGTAGGTGGGTCAATGACCGTTATTCCACGATTATCTGGCGCCTACTATAGAGATTCGGGACAGTTTTATGCCTTTATTTCTGTTTTTGATAATAAGAAAGTCAGTAAATTTACGTGGGTCAGTGACCGATATTGCACATTTATCTGGCGCCAACCATGTGTGTGAAATGACACAAAATTACAAATTCTATCTTAAACTGCAAATAATGCAGATCAATAAGATTAAGTTTTGTTAGTAAGCTAGTGACTCGCCCCGGCTTCGCAAAGGTGCAAATTATATACCTACACAATACACAGCTTTCCCTCCCATTCCCCTCTTTGAAGATGATATTTTTTTAAACCTGGATGTTACGCTATAAAATAAACCTTAACTTTCTTAACGTTACTTTACTTAGTACTTTTGGGTATACGTTGAAAGCCTGTCTGACAGAATAAACGATATTACTATAGGATAAGATAAAATATAAGATTGATGAAATTTAAAACTAAGTTGGAAAGATCTTAACTAGGTACTAACCATGCGTTTTCTTTAAAGAAAATAAATTGCTAACCTAGACCAAAGGATATCATTATGTGGATCTCATAAGCATAGGCATAGTTTTCTTCAAAGAAAACGCAAATACCAAGTTTTATTATAGTGTAAACGATTTCCGCCTCAAACAAGACTGACATAAACTGTAAAGTTATGAACAAATGCGTTAAAAACAAACGTGTCTCGTCAGTCGTCACGTTTACTGTAAACTACTGAAATGTCTGCATTTGTATTCAAAATAGTGTCTGCAATGGAAATAATGCTCCTAGGAATAATCAGCATGTTAACAGTTTTAAGAAAAACAGTAAATAACTATCTTCGAGGTTAAGAGAGGCTTGCCAAGGATATTGCGGAAGTCGCATACGTTCCCGCAATCCCCGGCGTAGGTGGGAGATGGAATACCGGGGTGGTTTTAGTCAGTAAGAGTCTGACAGACCCCTCCACCCGCCCCAGGGTGGAGGATTTCCATGAGGATTTCCCCCCGACAACAAAAAAAAAAAAAACGGCTTGCCAAGGATCGCAGCTGCGCGAGGTCCTGGTGGTGGCGGAATGGCGGGACAGGCTTTCGAGCCCTTCCGCCGGCCTCATCCCCATCGAGGCCATCCGGCCAGTGCTCGACCTCTGGTTCGGGAGAAGGCACGTTTTCCTGTCGTTTCGTGCGACGCAAGTCCTCTCGGGGCATGGCTGCTTCGGGAGGTTCCTGTGTTGCATAGGCAGAGAGCCAGACGCTCGATGTCACCACTGAGTCGACTGTCGAGAGGACACGGCGCGGCATACGCTGGCAGAGTGTGCGTCGGAGAAGGGCATACGGTGCCCTCTTCGGGCGGCGGACTTGGGGATGTCCTCCGTCGCCCCCTATTTATCCGAACTCGAGGTGGCGGCGCATGTTGTTTTGGGAAAAGGTTTGGTACCTACATTGATTGATTGATAGTTCTTACAATAAAAACATCCTAAACTAACAGTATGTGTTATCTGGCATCTTTTTACCAAAATAGTTTTGAAAACTTATAAATGTTGCCAAAGAAAATATAGATGGAATGTGTGACAATGAAATGCAAGAAAAAGGAGTCAGTGATCTGTGATAATGTGAAGGTTGACAGATCGGAATGTAAAGGTACAATTCGGTGCATAGCGGCTGACGCGACAAAAGTCAGAGTATGAAAATGTATGGCACCGCTTCCGAAGTGGGCCGCGCGCGTCTGTCGCAGACCTCGGAAACGGTGCCATACATTCTTATACTCTGACTATTGTCGCACGCGATAGATCGCACGCGGCTGCAATCGGCCGCGATGCATGGAATTGTACCTGAAGAAACATCGTGGAACGCCGACCCCAAGTAATAAAGGAGAAGGACAGGAAAATGATAGTGATGGATTGACTCGATTATTTTCTAAGCTAAAGTAAGCTGTCACTGAATGTGACCTTTGAACTCTTGCTCGTAAGATTTGTGTTGACTAAACAGATGTTTTGAGGAGTGTATCTAAACATCTCATTGCTGAGGAAAAGTTTCTAAGCCCATTATTGACAAAATCTTTTTACGTTCACAGCTAGCACTCTTCTAGCAACTTAGTCCGCCCTAAACCTATTTCCCAAGCACATGAGAAAATCGAAAAAAAAAATCTCTTCTAAATTTTGAAAAATTTAGAAGAGATTCTTTGGAAAATTTCAGCATTCTTGATCCAAGGGTTTGAGCTAAGCGTTGGTGAGTCAGTCAGTGAGTCTGGACTTTTCAATGGGCATTTATTTATGGCGATAATACATACTTGAATTGTTTTTTGTACCTATTCAATATAAAGCAACTGATTTATAAGTTCCTCATAAATATGTACAAAGCTATCAAGCAAGGTGTCCTCTATTGATAGAACCGCAGTTTTTTTATGGATCCACGTGTTCATATTGATTCATAATAAAATAAAAAACCATAGACATACATTTTGCATCACTGTCGGCTCTTTCTGAGCACGTTGCCATTAATATTAACGACAGACGGACACTTTTTTAGGGTTCCGAACTAGGGTGTCTGTCTGTCTATCCGTCTGTTTTCTCCGAATCTATTGGACCGAGTCTAGTGAAAATTCGTAGCCATATGAACTTCTGTGACCGCAACACGGACGCGTTACGTAAATAAATAAATTTTGAGTACGGGGTTCAGTTTTGGGGGACAACCTAGAAAATAAAAATAAAAAGGTTTTTCAACTGTACCGTGTGATATATCAAAGTAAAGGGCCTATTGTGAGGGTTTTAATTACATTTTTTTTAATAATTTTAAAATAAATAGTTTTTAAGTTATTCAAGAAATTAGACGAAACATAACCATTTGAACCCTTATCTCCGAAATTATTGGGCTTACAATTTTGAAAAAATGCAGATAACAGTTCTTTACAGGAAAACCTCGAAGTCTTTATTGTTCAAATAACATGTTATAAAATAAGATTCGTTCGGAACCCTATGCACGCAAGTCCGACTTGTACTCGGCCATTTGTTTTTTCCTTTAAATCAATATTTGCAATTGGTTGCCGGACCATAAGCAAATTCGTTTTGTGATAAGATGGCGCTATGGTGGAGCAGCCAGTGCTACGCCTCCCACTTGTGATTTCTTTTCATCCTTTTTACCACCCCTGACTGGTTTAGCAACTAGTGGGGTAGATGTAAGGTTAGGCGCTCCTTGTGTTGTTTTTCAAAGCGTTCAATATCAGAGTCCACTCTTTGCAGGCTTTTGTTTTTTCTGGTTACGCCCCACTATTGATTTCCGTACGTTCATATTGGCTTCAAGACCGAGTTGTAGACGACGAGTTTATACACAGGACACTAATTTTAATATTATTTTGATTAAATTCTTGAGTAATGGTCCACGTATCTTGGGCCGACTCCCAAATCACAAGGGCGGGCTTACTTTGGGAATCAGTTTTAATACCATCAGTGTAAATCAAAAAAGATAGGTACTTACTCTATGGACAATATGTTATGTGTGACTATTCACGTTTATTATCTGGCTATTGGTGGGTACATAGAGAATTATAAATTATCTTCTCCACCGAATTTCTGACATGGTGGCCAAACTCAACGGACATAAGCCAAGTCAATTTGGATCAAGCCTGACAGGGTTGCAGAATTTGTTCAAAGAGTCACCGCGACCCTGGAAAAAGGGACATTAGGAGGAACACGGATGGGTTTTACTCAGTAAGAGTCTGACACTCCCTTCTGCTCTGCTCAGAGCGGAAGGAGTCATTTGATGATTTGCAATTCTATTTATTATTCAATAAATGGTTGCTTGCTTATTTTTAAATAAGATAAAAGTAAGGTTGGCTACTGAGTATCTAAAGTAATACCTGAAAGCATTAATTCAAGCGTTCTTGGCCAACAGTTGTGACCGAACTGAAACACAAAACACGTCAAAATAAATCATATTCACTTTAAAAATTTTACTCCTTATATAAAAATATGTTTTGCCTATCAAATGCTCGCTTCTAAAAATATTTACATGGCATTATATTTACATCATACATCATACATTGAGCAACTGGCTGTTTTTATACTCACATGTTATTGTGGGTTGTCCCATTTTGTGATGCCACGTGATCACAGAGAAAAGAAAGTTAAGGGTCTGTGGGTTTACCATTCAATATGCCATATGATGTAATATCAAAGGAAACTAAGAATATCAACCAAATCAAAAGGTATTTTGGCCTTTTGTGGTTTTTAATGGCCTCTGGTACACATCGAGGGTATCCAAATCATATTTTCCAGCTTCTGCCAGCACCTTCGCCCGCGTAAAAGTCGAATAGGACACGATCTACTCGTGTGCCATGTTTAATCTAAATCTGTTCAGCCGTTAAGACGTGAAGAGGTGACAAACAGACAGTCAGACAGACAGAAAGTAAAAATGGATTGTTCGGAAAATAATCATTTGGTTTTAAACAATGGTAGAGGTGTTAATGCTAAGTGTAGATGTCGCAGCCAACTAGCTTAATCAGATGTTTAATTGGCTGCCTAGCCATTTCATTTAAATGCGCCGTTTAATCAACGACATAAATGACATTCCAGCATTTTATTGAACAGCTAGGCAAATGACTTTGTTCATATCGTTTAATGGCTTGCCAAGTAGCGGAACATACACTGGGAGCTTATGTCTCCCCGACACGGATAGGTTAGGTTCGAATGGTATGACGGAACCTAGAGTGAGTGAGCTAAGCGAGCAAACTTAGCTCCCGTCATACCATTCATATAAGGTTCCTTTAAACCCTGTAGACAGTAATAATAACCCCGCGCAGCAGGGCTCTGGTCGGACTCCGGCCATAATATGGACCTTTTACCGATGCTGGGAAACTAACGCCTGAATAAAATAAAGTATTTTTTTTTTAATATTAAATGTTTTCTATGCACATAATAAAATTTAAAAATGTTTGACGTTTGTCGTGAGAGTTATCCACAATGAGAGGTTGTAGAGATGACGTTTGCCTGACTGACTGACACATACTCAGTGTTTATGTAAAACAAACGGTAATTTTGAATTTATCACACTTCAGAAAAGTAGATAAAAAAAAATTTAACTATGAAATCGTCACACTTGCTTATAATTAGCCGAAAAGAACAATAATTAACAGAATAATAATTATTGTTAATATAACAAGAACACATACCTTTTATATTTATCGTCTACGTGATATTATGTTTTGATGTGACATTGTATCACTGTGATTTCAAAACGAAAGCAGGGTATGCAAACTATGAGACGCCATATTGAATCGTATGATGGCAATAATTGAAAAACTATTATTTTGTTCCCAACAAATCAGGCTTAAATTCACGAAAGAAAATTTTCCTCAATGCTTAGTATTTTTTCCACTTTTTCGATAAATGTACATCGGATTGCCGAAAATGTAACATCTCTCGTAGGATTTTTATACAAAAAGTTTCAAACAATGCCTCCTGGATTACTATTCATTTCACAGAAAAAAAATTAATTTGCATTGGCCTCTCGTAACAAGCATAATAACAACCTTAATTTGGTGTAACCTCGTAAAATATACTAGTCTAGTTAGATCTTACGAGGTTACACCAGACCAAAAGATAAATAAAAAAAAGTTCATCAATTGGCACATACGAGGTGTCATATCTAGACCGATGATATATTTTCGTCACACGGTTACCCTATTCTGTGAACGGCCTAAGCATCCAGCTAGCCCGTTCATTAAATTTTGTATTGTATTAGTTGCGTTGGCTTGATATCATTTAGGCCGCTGATTAACGGCGCCGCTCAATGAAAAACCTAGGCAGTCAATTAAACGGGTGATTAAGCCAATAAGCTGCAACAAATTAGAAACCATAAAGATTAACTAATTAAACACCATATTAGTTGCGTAGTTGGCAAATCTACCAAGCAGGTACTACCCTTATTCTTGCTCCTAAGTAGCTTTGCTCTCCTGCCAGGGTTGCGGAATTTATTGGAAAAAGTCACCGCGGCCCTGGAACGCAAAGGGCTTTTTTAGGAGGAACACGGAAGGGTTTTAGTCAACACGCCCTTCCGCTCCGCTCCACCCAGAGCGGAAGAAGTCATTTGATGACTTAACATCCTTAAAAAATGTAGCGTTGCTCTGTTCATTGATTTAAAATTATAACAGCTGCGTCAACTTTTCATCCTTTCCTCTGGAATCAGAGATGGCAAAGTATCTGAATTCTATTTCTGAAACGATACCAATGAGCCAATGCCTGTGGGATTGTCCATGACCATTAAGGACTTGTCACACTGGATGCGTTCTGCGTCCTGCGGTCCGGTCAACTCGAACGCTACCCGCACTCTATGTTCGATGTGACCGGACCGTAGGACGCAGAACGCATTCAGTGTGACAAGTCCTTAAATTTCCATTTTACTCATTTGCGTTTCAATATCGTCAAATATACTTTTCTCACTGATTGTTGTTGTCTCTTTTGCATTGCTCTTTTGCGTGTTGTTATCTTTTGCAACACAGTGTTCGTGTCAGCACAGTGCATATTATAAGTTGTATGTCTGCCAGCACTTGACCTAAATACCAGTGGGCGTCACTCGTTAAGCTAAATAATAACACATTGTTCTTCACATGCAACCGAAGATAATTGACAAGTTGATACTAAGGCTAGCCAACCAACCAACTGAAGACCCTTAAGAACTGAAGGTCCTTAGGTTTGATGAGTAGGCAAGGTAACCAGAAAATTAAATCAAAATCAAAAGTCATTTATTCAAATAAGGCTGAGTGTCAGCACTTTCAGAACGTCAAAGTTCTACATAAAGACAAAACCCAAAACGCCCGCCCGTCACCACTTCCTAGTGTTATAGCTGGGAAGAAGAAGTGGCGCAACAAACTCCCCAGCAACACATCTGTCTGTTAAGTTTTAAAAACTTGAATTTATACAGTAGTATGCAAAGTATTTTACAATACATGACACAGAAAATAAAAAATTCAAACTAAAATGAAATGGACACCTACTTTATGTTATTTTTTAGTTTTAATTCCCGAAAAGTGTTGTTCTGGCTCTCAAAAAATGGGCATACTTTGGACAAAGGCAAGAAGATGAAGATTATATTTTAGCAGCTTGACCACATGGCCGGCCGCTCTTTTCACTTTTGATGGCATGATGAGCGATTTTGATGGAAAAAGTATTTAGCAGCTCTTACATGAATTGTTATAACACAATTCCCCAAACCAACTCAAATATTATTCCCAAACACCATTTACGGCTAAAACTACAGCTGCTACTACTTACCTACTAGTACAGTAATTAGCACTACTAAGTCTTCATTCTATTTCCACAACTGCAGTTCTATTTCCGTTCCTCAGGGCATGGCTAGGCCTGCTATCTCCGGCGGCGACCCGCCATTCTCCAATGTATGTAGGTCGGTAGGCACGTGGCGCGCTCGCAAACCCACGTGCGTCGTGCGTCGGGCCATGACACCGAAATAGTTCGCATGCTGCAGTGTCTTGCAGGCCAGTGCGACGGATTAGCGGCCTAAAGCCTGGCGTTTTCAAATGAAGTTGATGTTGTGTGTTTGTAAAAGGAATAATGGAATGATTTGATGTACAAAGGTAGCTGTCAAAAGTAAATTTGATAGGTCATGAGTTCATAACACCGATATAGTTCTCATGCAGCAGTGTCTTGCTGGCTGGTGCGACGGATTAGCGGCATATAAAACTAACTTATAAAACTCGCCATAGGGAAATGAATGGCTTTTGTGTTTTAGAATTTGGAATACCCATCCGCATCCGTACTACTTATCCGTACGGACTTACATGTGTACAGATGCCAGCACATCAAGCTACAACAATCTCTCAAATTTCTTTAATAGATTTTCAACTGTATCGCTAAAGCCTTAAGTTCAAGTTGATTGGGAAAATTTGTCAGTTCCGCCGTTTCGGGTAGCTTGATGTGCGCTGTACTATGATTAAATATAAAATTAACTCTATCGGTTTCAACGTTTTGAAGCCTAAACTGCTGAACTTATTTTGATGGATGACGGTGAAAAAAATTGATCTTGAAAGACAGAAAGAAAGAAGAACCTTGGAAAAGGACATAGGATACTTTTTCATCCCGGGAGTACGTTACCTTGGTATAACTTCCGACCTTCATGCGGGCTAGGAGAAGCTGGTATGTAAATAAAGGTGACCGTTTTTTTTTAAAGGATTATGTATGGCTAGGATTTGAATACAGAAGCCACTGAAGCAGTCTGCCAGATGCAAATTGATAAAGATCTTTAGTCTGACAGATCGGATAGTGCTTTGTCTTGCCGATCCAAGACGGATAAGTGGCATATAAACCTGGCTTGTGAAAAAGAAGGTGCTGCTGTTGTGTTTTTAAATATGGAAAAGCGTACTCAAGACTTGGAATGCAGAGAAGTACAGGAGTTATTATAGGAAACAATCTGTCCTAACTGAATAGATTGTTAACTCCATAACACCAAAAAAGTTTGCATGCTGCAGTGATGGCCAATGCGAGGGTTTAGTGGCGTATAAGCCTGGATTATGTGGAGAATTTGAATGCAGAAGCCTGACTAACGTAATAACCACTTGTTTTTTTAAAATATGAGGAGTATTTGAATGCAGAATACGTTTATAGTTTGATAAAGAGGGCCAAATTTCAAGTAGAAGCAAATGAATTGTAACCTACCGTCTGTTGATTTTTCATACGATGATTAACCAGTCTACACTATTCCCATCCGCTGCAACTCCTGACAGCCAGAAGAATAGTGGCAACCACCGGAAGGGCGACAAGGAAAGAAACGGGCCATCGGCCTACCTTGTGGGAGTCCTTCCAACGCTGCTGTCTTCGTGCATATTTGATTACTTTGTTTCTATATTTGAATTTCTTACAAAGAATATCTAAGCAACATTCATTTTATTATCTATCACGTGTGCTTTTGATAAACGCCATTCATGATAACCGCCATTTAATACCAATAGGAAAGTATTACTTTCTTTTCGCGATTAGATATTGACCTCGCATTTTATAGACGGGTTCATTGACCGTCTGCAAAATAAAAGTATGAACAGTTATTGTTTATTGCCCTACTTGTCTGTGTTTATCTTCACGCTGTTTTAGTGCGAAAAACCTCTTTTTTAGTATTGCAACACAAATTTTGAAGATCAATGAAATCACACGAAAAATTGCTCAAATCATAAGAAGTCACTTTAGTGAAATTAAACATTGATAAAACTTCACCATAATTGTCAATCTGAAGCTTACGTATTTCCACCATATCTTCTTTACTTTTTCGAGCTGATGGTGTCCCTTAAACATATGTGCCCGGTGTGTGGCCACGAATAGTGTCTGTGTACATAGGTAATATTGGCAACAATAAAATTTGAAAAAACCTCGAATGATAAATGAAAAATTATATTTATTTGTTAGTAGGTTAAATATAACACTTTAACACGTCAATATTTTTGGGTAATTTTAAACTAGATAAGGCCGGCCGGCCGGTGTTTCCTAGCTGACCCTGAGAAGAAACACCGAAACAAACTCAGAGGTCAAAATCTCTTTTAAAGTCCATACAATCGTACTGGTCAAACATAATGAGAACCATGTAGGTTAATGTCTGAAGTGGCCTTTTTAGGCCTGTCCTAAAGCATATTTGAAAGTAACTTAGGGAATAGAATTTCCCAGGTGACGAATCACCCACATGTGTTAACTTAGGTGAAGTGAACTGTGAAACCCTAGTGTAGAAATGATAGATCACTTCATGCTCACTCCTCCTAAGTTTACACAGATGTTGACAGAACGGCAGCTTTTCTTGATTTTTTTCATGACATCACACACTAAAGTACATACCCCAACCAATCACGAGCCCCCACGTCAGCAAGTCTCCTCGCCAACCGATGTCCTCTATCAGCGATCGCGAACTGTGTCAGGGCTCCCGGCTCACGAGACAACTCAACTCGACACGTGAGTCGACTCACTCAACGTGACGAGTAACTGTACTTTATCGACAACTGTGCAGATAGAGGAAGTCGCACGTTTGTGCGTGCGTTTTGTTTTTTGATTAGATTTCAGTTGAATGAGGCTGTTTGGGTGAGCTAATTAGGTCAAATGTATTATTGGAAAATGGTTGCACTGTTGCTTTTTGGCCGTTCGTCTATAATAGCTATGGTGATCATGAAACGCAAACTTTCGACCCTATCTACTATCTGTTCTGCGTGCAAGTTTCCCGCCTACTGCCACTTAAGTATGGCAATGCTTCAGGCATGATTCGATCATGCAAGGAAACTCTGAGCTGTGACGACTATGACTTTAACCTGATCTGATCCCATTGTAAGCCACCACATTACAGTTTAAATAAAATTTTATACCTATTCTTAGTTACTATGAAGGTTACAAAAAATGAAACCAGCTTGCAAGCTAGACGATCAGGTCTAGCTGGATTTGAACAATCATTTGAGTTAAGAAGAGGTTAATGACCTCTTCTAAAAATTCGAATGATTTTATAGGAGCACCTACATTCCTATTCTAGTACTAATGCACTTACGAATAGAGCATTTAATCCCGAAGAGGCATTCCTACCACACAGTACTTACGTACGCGGTAACGTTGATACTGAGGCTATCGGCCTATCGCTCTAACAAAGCAAATGTGAAACTATTTCTATTCTTAAGGAGACAATGCGAAAACAACGCAACGGTTGGAGACAATAGCTTGAAATATATTATACTCAAGTGTTCTACTACTAACCTCAAATTTATGATTGATTAAAGATAAATAATCTTCATCATACAGCCGAAAAGACGTCCACTATTGGACATAGTCTAACGTCCACTCCTCCAAGGGGGTTGCCATAATCTCCACGCTTGGCAGGCGGGTTGGTGATCGCAGTGTAGCGTTGCAATGCATAGAAGCACAGAGAATGCTGCTGCCCAGTCTCTGGTGAGTCCCTTAGTAGCCTCTTACGACACCCACGGGAAGTGATGGGATGGGATTCTTTTACGCCCGACACAATACAGAATAAATGGTAAATATGATAATAAATAAAATTGTCTTTCTAAATCAGTTTACATATTATTGAAAACATGTGCTTTTAATAAAACTGTAGCAGTCAGACAGCCAACTATCTCATTCGCATTTCTGTCGCCATCTGTCAATATGGAGGACAATTAAAGGTGCATTTGACAGATTGCGACTCAGATGCGAATGCAACAGTTGCTTATAAAAACTGACCAAGTGCAAGTCGGACTTACATGCGAAGGGTTCCGTACCATAAGCAGAAAAAAACATACAGTGTCTTGTATAATAAAAATAAAATAAAAGAGGGGCCCCCTTTTATTTTATTTCATTTTTATTATTTGTTGTTATAGCGGCAACAGAAATACCTCTGAGAACATTTCAACTGTCTAGCCATTACGGTTCATGAGATACAGCCTGTTGACAGACGGACGGACAGCGGAGTCTTAGTAATAGGCTCCCGTTTTACCCTTTGAGTACGGAACCTTAATTAGTAGAATTGACCGTTAAGAAGAGAGATTTGTTTATGTACCCTTTTCCCATTTGCGTTAGAGTCGGTTTCTAGAGTAACAGAATTCAACCGAATTTTTCATGGAACGTCTGTTCATCTGAACTTCACAACCCAGATAAAGATATATTTATTGCTGTTTGTTTTGTCCTAGTTTCTGGGTAATACGGTATTCCTTGGGGAAACCAATTCAACGTACCTAGCCGGACAACTGTGGGTTTGCGAGAGGTATTTTACTTTCAGGAAAAACTAAGATTTTCCTGAAAGTAAAACTTCTGAAAGTAAGACTTTCAGGAAAAACTAACACAGAGTGTAAAATTAAACGTCTGTTTTTAATATTAAAGCTTCGTACGCGCATTTCCTGTTTTTTCTCGTTCTCGTAGGAATTTTGGGAAAACTTAATGCTCCTCTACACTCCCTAAGGAACATACATGACAAATTTCAGCTTACTACGATCAGTAGTTTCGGCTGTGCGTTGTCAGTCACTGACTCAGTCCCTCATCAGTAGATAATAGAAGAATTTTTATATTTTGATTGATAAGGTTTTTACAACGTGATAATCGGACAGTTACAAATGACGTCAAAGTTATTAGCAAACCATATGACAGAGCTGTTAGATGAACATTAATCTAAATTGTAGGGAAAAAACGTGTGAGCACGTGTTTCATACATAATTCATACTTTCATACACGCCCCATGATGGTTTTATTCAATTGAATATCGATTCATAATTTAGTAGGCATTAAAAATCACCGACCAATTGCTTTGGTCCATATTATCTACCAGGAAAGCCAAATAACAATTTACCGAGGGGTTGATCTACAGCTGTAATACAACCCTTCAGCAGAGGAAGGGGCCAATGTAAAAATTATGATGATTTACCAAATTAATGACTAAATTGTTTAACTTCATAGTTATGAAAGAACATGGCAGCATAAAAGTTCCCTGTAAATAGCTCGTAAACGAACAAACTGACGAACAGTACCAGGGGGGCTACTCTCTAAGCCCGAAATCCGTAGTTTCAGGCTTAGTTGCGAGCGTATTCTACTCCGTATCACCTACGGACTTACGATTAGTTCCGAACCCGAACATAGAATGAATGACAACACGACAGTAACTGTCAAATCGTGTTGTCATTAATTCTTAGTGGTTAGGTGATACGGACTAGAATACGCCCGCAACTAAACCCGAAACTACGGACTTCGGGCTAAGAGAGTAGCCCCCCTGGTGTGGCTGATTACTAAAGTACCTATACCTACGTAGGTAATTAAAAAATGTGTACGGAAAGGCAGTTAAAAATATGTGATGTCCTCTGGACAAAAGTCGGTACACGATGTGTGTCAGAGGATGGACGCCGTCGCCGAGGCCCCGATCAGCAAGCGGTACAGGCAGCGGTAGCGTAATGACCCGACCGGCTGGACACGCACCATGAAGGCTGGTTTAAGGTAGCGCAGAAAAGAGTCGGACAGGGAAATTAAGCTTTCGGGTTTGGCTGATAATATCTATCAAGTCTATTTTGACCCAAGGCTGAGCGAGGCCTCCCTCTCCCCACACAACTGTGTCCTTCACTAGTTAGTACCAGTCTTGGTCTGCCGCTTTGTTATGTGGTATTAAATGGGACCCACGTTCTGTATGGTGTCGGACGTAAAAGAATAGCACCATCCCATCACTTCCTTTGGGTGTCGTAAAAGGCGACTAAGGGACTCACCAGAGAATGTGAAGCATTCTGGTTCTGTATATTGCAACAGCTACACTGTGATCACCAACCCGCCTGCCATGCGTGGTGATTATAGCATCCCGACAATCTGACTTTTCATTTATGTTCCCGACATTTATTGATAGATAAAAAGACGTAGGAACAAGTAATTGGTTCGAAAACCCACGTTATTTCGCGTATCAATTTAAAAACATGAATGAAAATAGATTTTCCTTTGAAAAGTTAAGAAGTTAAGCTACTTATCGATGAATAAACCTAATCAGGAAAATTACTGTGGGTTGATTATTAGATATATTATATAATTACGTCTGTCTGTCTCTGTTATATAGGCTACTATGATATTAAAAATACTAATTTGAAACATAATCCTGGGTTATTTATATTAAATGTGGGAAATTTTAACGGAAAATCCATTTTCAATAAAATTATTTTGATGACTTAATTGAATTTTATTAAAATGTGACTGGCAAAGGCATTAGAATTAAAAGGGATGCAGGAAATTATGACAAATTGAAATGTTAGGAAAATGGAAAACTTAATGTGTATCTGCTAAGATACCATCGCATTGGCAATCTCTTAAAAGAATCTCTAATTTGCTTTCATTTTGTATTTTAAACCGACTTCAAAAACAGGAGGAGGTTTTCAGTGTTTTTTTTGGTTACCTCATAACTCCGACATTTATGAACATATTTAAAAAATATTTTATTATGAGGAAGGATATGCTATCGGATTGGTCCCATAGACATTTCATCAAAATCGGTTCAGTGGTTTTGTTTTTAAATCAAAATAGCTGGAAAAAATATGTCATCCAAGTAAACGATTTATTTTGCTTTTATTGGTGATTTGCCAAGCAATCACATAAACTCCTTCCAAAGCCTACTTTGTATTTATTGCACATTGTGCTGGTTATAATAGGTAATTTAACCACGTGGTATATTCAAATTGAATATCCAGCGGCCGCGTGCGTCCGAGAATTGCTGCTAGTCACATTGCGGCCACAATGACAGCCGGCCACACGTGGTTGAATAGTATGTGCGCGCAAACGCGTGCTGTGACCTTACGACTGGACTACGTGAACAAGCTCATTATTATGCCATGCCAAGAGCATGTAGGTACCCTGAAACATAAGCGTATTCAAACAAATCGTACCACAATTAATCATTTACTTATCTAAAAATGTAAAAATAGTGATATATAGGTAATTTAAATATTTTCATGGAATAAAACCTGCTGGGCCTGAATTCTCAACATTGATAACGATTTGGGTAATTTCTACCGAATAATACCGTTGCTATGCCTACCGAATAATATTGAAATGCTTAGCGGGCTGTCAACTTTTTTTTAAACATTGCCCCGCATTAGTAATTTCTCCTGTATCGTGGGAGCGTTCACAGACATATAAACTCACATACACAAACAGCCAGACCCGGAACATCTATCTGTAGGCCATACAAATATTTGTTCCGTGCGGGAATCGAACCCGCGACACGCGGCGCAACAGCCAACCGCTCAACCGCTGCGCCAACCGTGTCGTCAAAAGTTTTGGTTCGCAAAAGTCACAATTCTGAAATTTGACATTTTCTAGCGATAAAATCCGCTGGCTTTGAACTACCGAATATCGGTATTTTCAAATCATTAGGACTTATCGACCGAATTCAGTCGGTAGGCGATCGGTTACTGGGCACGCCACTATTGCGGCGGTACGCCACGGCGTCCTCACCTTCTGCCTGATCCAGGTACTTACCGGACACGGCTGTTTCGGGAGGTACCTGCTTCGGATTAGGCGGGAGGACACGCCCGGGTGTCAGCACTGTGAGGATCGCCCGGAGGACACGGTGGAGCATACGGTGGAGGTCTGCCCTGCTTGGGCGGAGCACCGCCGTGTCCTCATCGAGGCGATCGGCGGCGGCGACCTTTCGCGTCCGGCCCTGGTTGAATTCATGGTCCGGAGCGAGGAGGCTTGGGAAGTGGTCATGCTAGCGAAGGAGGAGGCGGGCCGTGCGAGGGAAAGGCAAGGCCTTTGCCCCAACCGTCGCTACAGGAGAAGACGCCCCGGGCGTCGGGAGTCGCAGGGCGATCCCCAGCCACCATAGGCGCGGGCCTGAGGACGGCAAGCGATTTTTTTTTTTTTAAGGGTGTGAAATCATCTAATGATTTCTTCCACTCTGGGAGGAGCGGAAGGGCGTGTCAGACTCTTACTGAATAAAACCCATCCGTGTTCCTTCTAAAGCCCTTTGCGTTCCAGGGCCGCGGCGAGTCTTTCGAACAAATTCCGCAACCCTGGCGGGAGGAGCCTTACTACTATCTTTGACTCATAGCGCATATGACATAGGTCAGCTCAGCCTAAACTTTATATGAGTGTTATGCATATTTTTACAAGATACTGGTGAACTTATCTTTTTATGTTGCACTAAAAGGTGAAATATAATTAGCAAAACATTGCAGAGTTAAAGCTTTAAAGTAGCGAACAAATTTTCCTTATTTGCTCAACAATTTAGGTCAAAATCCAACACAAACAATAACATGTTTCGCAACATATTGTTATCTTATCAATAAATAAAAAGTAAATTCACACAATAGTATTGTATAATTAAAATTAACTGACCTATTTAGTAGTTAATATGATGTAACTATAACATTTGTCATGGGCCTGTGTCGTCTAAAATAAATGGTTTATCTATTTATTAACTAACGAAACGCCCTGCTGTGTGCGGGTGCAAAGACCAACCTTCATATTTCAGCCATTTTGTACAGACACCAGCACATCAAGCTACCCGAAATTGTCAAATTTTCCAATCAACCTTGAACCCAATGCTTTAGCGATAAAGTTGAAAATCTATAAAAGAAATTTGTCAGTTTGTTGTAGCTTAATGGGCTGGAGTACATATGTTCAACATATAAATTACAACATTTATTTCAAGTGCGATACTATCCCAGACCAGAGCAAGACAAATATATCGTGGGCTTCGGTCACATGAGACATAACATTTTGGCTAATAAGTGGTCTCATCATTGACGTTGGTTGGTGTTCATCATTTGACGACATTCTATACTAATTTAATGCACGACGGATTCCATGGAACACTGTTGATAAGGCACAGTTTCATGAACAAATGGCTGAAAATGGCTGATGAACTGAAAAAGTCTAATAAGTACGTCAGGTAGATTTTAAAATAATATTTTTCGGGTTATGGTACGGAACCCTTCATGCGAGAGCCCGACTCGCACTTCGCCGGTTTTTTCTTTTTTCTCGATAACAAATAATGAAGACGATACAGTGCGTTGAAAACACGTGTGACGTCACTATGATGGTACAATTTTTACCAGCGAAGTGACGTCACGCGTGTTTTCAACGCACTGTATCGCACTGACTGTCTTTTCTGTTTACTGTGTACAAGCATGACGTTTAGGGGCGTGACCTAACAAAAAATGCTCATTGTATTTCGTTAGTCAAGCAAATAATCACATTGTTCAACTAAATATGTAGGTACTCGGTTTTTTCATTATTCTTGATCAAAATGAAATCAATTTCAATATTATAAATATGCTACGTTATATGAGTGCATCCAAACATCCATTCCGAAATTTTAAATTATATTTTTATTATTTGGATATATCTATCAAATATCAGAATTGAAGCAGTCGCTCTTACAAAACTTAACTCTTAACAACAGCATAGATCTTACTCATATAATAAATGCAGCATAGATCTTACACATATTATAAATGTGAAAGTTTTTGAGTAAAGGTGGAAGGGTGGAAGGCCGGGTGGATGGACGGATGTTTGTTACTCTTTCACGCCAAAACTACCAGACGGACTTTGATGAAACTTTAGAGTATAAGCTATAACCTATAAACGGGAGAAGTACTATTTAGGAGCGGGTGGAGGGGCGAGCAGCAGCTCGTAGGTAACATTTGTTAAAAAAATGTACACCGACCACCACCATGCAATGTTAGTACGGAAAAGGTTACGGTGGAGGTCTGCCCTACGGTGGAGGTCTGCCCTGCTTGGGCTGAGCACCGCCGTGTCCTCGTCGCGGCGATCGGTGGCGGCGACCTCTCGCGTCCGGCCCAGGTTGAATCCATGGTCCGGAGCGAGGAGGCTTGGGAAGCGGTCACCTCCTTCTGCGAAGCAGTAATGCTAGCGAAGGAGGAGGCGGACCGCGCGAGGGAAAGGCAAGGCCTTCGCCCCAACCGCCCCAACAGGAGAAGACGCCCCGGGCGTCGGGAGTCACAGGGCGATCCCCGGCCACCGTAGGCGCGGGCCTGCGGACGGCGAGCATTGGGTGGCTCGCTGTCCGATCACCACCAGGCCCGGGTCGATGGCGCGTTGTGTTTCACGCGCGCCTCAAAGAGATGTCAGCATAAAAGACGGGGCCCGCTAGGGCCAAAGCCAGCCAGGGTTGCGGAATCTGTTCGAAAGAGTCACCGCGGCCCTGGAACGCAAAGGGCTTTAGAAGGAACACGGATGGGTTTTAGTCAGTGAGAGTCTGACACGCCCTTCCGCTCCACCCAGAGCGGAAGAAGTCATTTGATGATTTCCCATCCTTAAAAAAAAAAAAAAAGTACGGAAAAGGTTCCTGACTAACACACTGCTAGAAAAAATACAGCAAAAGCTTTCCCACATTTAACTGTCTAATTTAAAAAAAAAACACGCCTGTTAGTTTGTATGTGCGAGCCTTTTTACGCCAAATATCATGACTATTCACGAGTCACGCTCGGAGACACGTGCTCAGCTCAAATTGAATAATAGCTAGACATGTACTTGGCCTAAATTAGCATTCTGAATGATTCTATATCACGTGGCTACAGTTATGATGATGAAGTAACAGATAACAGGAAACTGTATGATTGAGGTATATTTTTATTGATGAAGCTTTGTTTAGAAGGTTTTTCCTTCTAAACAAAAATTTCTTTTAAAATAAAATGAAATGAAAGAAAATTTATGTATTTAAGTCGTCATCGTAATATCAGGCAAAGCTACCAGATTCTCGTATTTTCAATGAGAGTCCGCATTCTCATTGCAGTTCGCAGTCCGCAAACTGTCAAAAACACTTCCGATTTCCCGACATTTTGAAGGCCCCAGCTAGCAGGCAAGCCCGAAGGATAGCCAAACTGAAGTGGCATTGCTCGCAGAACAGGTGGTCGTTGGGGCTGAAAAGTTCTGGAGTGGCGACCGCGTACCGAAAGACGTAGCGTGGGAAGGGTTCCCACAAGGTAGACCGATGACCTGGTGAGGGTCGCGGGTAGCCCATGGATGCGAGACGCACAGGACTGGTTGTTGTGGCGACACTTGGGGGGCCTATTTCCAGCAGTGGACGTCTTTCGGCTGATATGATGATGATGAAGCTAGCAGTTATGCGTATGTTAAATGTACATACTGACACTATGTATCCCACATATTTTGTCAGTGAGATCTTAGTCCATGTGATGATTTTGAGACATTAATTTTAAAGGTTTTAAAGTAAAAGATTTGGGCTTCTCTTGTTACTAGATATTGATAAACATAAAGGTAAACATGAAAAAAAAAAATATGCCTTATTAAGACTTTTTCTTATGCTTTTCTTATGGCCGGAAAGTTACCTAGTACAAAATATATATAAAATATATTATACAAAATGTATATATATAGTTTTCCAAAATTTTGTCATAAGTGGGTCAATTAAAACATAATTTTGTATTTATTACAAAATATGTTATAGCTTATTCTCCATTGTACTTTTAAAGAATTCACACACAATCCAAAGACACTAGAGATCGCAGGTACTGTAAGAGATACTACATAGATACAAAGAGCCCCAGCTATAGACGTCAAGTGAAAGTTAAACACTGGCTAGAAACAATGCCCACGTGAGAGATCACGTGCGCGCGCGCACCGTAGTCTTACTTATTGTTATTATGAGTACGTCACGAGCACACGTGGGTAAAGTTACGTATTGTTGTATCGTTACGAATTCGATTTATATTTGAAACTAGCTGACATGACAAACTCTGGCCTGTCATTTTTTGCCTTAAACGACAGTGTTTTTTTTTTAAATTTTTTGTACCATACGAAACTTACTCGTAAAACTAATAATTTAAAAAAGCCAAGTTGGTCTAGCCACTCTTCAGTGGTGCTTATGAATGAACATTATTTTATGTTTATTTTTACAGCAGAGAACCTGGCAGAGAAGATGAAATGAAAGGGCTTATCTGGGGTTGTGTCAGTGGTGTCAGTTCTCAAGAAGTGTTTGAAAGATTTTCCTTGGTAGGACTTTTTTCCTCAAATGTGCCGTGTAATTCACACAAAATACTATACTAACGTTATCAGACATGATATTATTGTTGTAGTATACGGCTAGGTCATTGGCAGCGAGTTTTCTTTATCAGAAATAAAATAATATTTATTTGTTTTGATGAGGCCTGGTTGTATCCAGTGGTGATAACGTTATCAGGACATATTCATTCAGAGACCCTTGCATATAAATTTTAATGTAGGTGCCTCAGTATAAAAATACGTTGTTATATTTTATAGAAGACTAGCTTTTGCCCGCAACTTCGTGCGCGCATATTCCGTTTCTTCCGTTACCGTAGGAAATTCGGGAAATCCTCTCTAAGTACTCCTTTACACTCCTCAAGTAGCCAATGCCAAATTTCAGCTTTCTACGACCTGTAGTTTTGGACCGAAAAATTGCAAACGCCGTAAGATTGTAAAATATCGCGTGAAATTGTAAACTATTTTTCGGATATACTTATTGGAAACTATTGAATTTGGATGGGGTTTATTGTACACAAATCGTTTTTTTTTTCATAATATATCGAGAAATGATACTTAATCTAATATACATATATTTATTACAATCTTACGGAGTCTGTAATATACATATATTGATTCTCAAATACTCCCAACAATCAGACGAAGCAATTAGTAAAAAACCGCTGGAATCCGAGTAACCGCTGGATGCGAGCCACCCGTATTGGGACCCGTCAATGTGACGACACTTGCTTGGGGAATGCTTTTATCGAGCAGTGGTCGTCTTTAGGTTGAAATGATGTTGACGATGATTCAACTAGATATATAATGTGATCCCTTTTAACAAAACATTTCAGCTACTCTTAAGACTCCGTTATCTAGTTTTCCTTTGCAAATCTTAACAGCAAAACCTGGTTAAAGCAGGCACACTTTGTAGCAACTGATTGATATTTATTATCAATAAAGTACACGGAAACTCAACTGCAACATCGTGTCGATAAAGTTTTCAGTCGTTTGCTGACTACGTTGAGCATTCATTTTCCAAGTAGGTAACGTAAATTCAAGCGTAAGTCCACGCGAGTACCTAAGATGCGGAAAACTAAATATCACGTGAGGGTCGCGTCACTTCAATGTTTTCCAGATAACAAATGAATTCGTATATTTTTTTTTCCATTTTGTATTTAAAGTTAATTCTTCCAAATCGTTTAAAACCGTAAAAGTTTTATTCATACAACATTGACACTATTCAAAATGGAGGACTTAATCAAAAATCACTTGACCGAATTCGAAATTCAAAAGTCACGTTTTGTTTTTAATTTTATACGGCAACTGCCTTATGTTTTTAAAAGTGTGTGCGTTAGTGGAAGGTCGATCTTGTCAACTTGTGTTTTGACCTCTTTTCACGTGACGGATATTTCGTCATAAGACATTTGTTATTTAGAAATGTCCTCCTTGTTTTGGAATAATCTGAACTGTTTATTTTTTGATGCTAAGCAATTTCAGATTATTTATGTACACAAAATAATTACAAAAAGTATCTGTCAAAGTAAGAATACGACAAGGCAGTGGCTCCAAAAAATTGACCAATATTCAACAAAAGAGATTTTATACACCGCGGAATAAGTAACTCTTTTTATATTAAATTATGTACATGTTATTTATAAAATTCTCGTGTCACAATGTTAGTTACCATATTTCTCCGAAATGGCTTGACCGTTTTTTATGAAATTTTATAGGTATGCATATTCAGTAGGTCTGAGAATCGGCTACTATCTATTTTTCATACCCCTAAGTGATAAGGGTTGTCCACCCCTAACATTATTTTTTTATTTTTTGGACAAATTTTATTTTTTTATTGTTTAATAATGTGGCATTAAATAATACATGCAACCCTAAATTTTCACACTTTTATCACCAACCCCTATTTTTAATAGTTATTTAATCATTTTTCAGCCCGCTCGATAACTGATCAATTACCACTCGATCAGTTATTCTTAACTATTTGTTTGGTACAACGCGCTAATCCAGGACCTACTGGTTCGAATTGAAAAAAATCTGTTAGTGTTGGGAAGTCTATTTATGGAGGAAGGCTATTATATATACTCTAGCTAGGCTATATAACATCACGCTACGACCAATAGGAGCCGAGCATTCAGCTAGTATTACCTAATATAAAAGGAGTTCCAAAAGAAATTTAAAGTGTTTTGCACTAGTGTCATGTCAGTTACTTATCTTGACTTTATGTATTATTAAAACTAAAAAGAAAACTGGCCAAGTTCGAAACTCTCACAATACGCCCTTTTTTTTTGATGTGTCACACAGTACTTTTGACTGGCCTGTTGGTCGAGTGGTTAGTGACCCTGACTGCTAAACCGGAGATCGTGGGTTCTATTCCCACCCAGGATAAATCTTTGTGTGATGAGCATGATCATTTTTTCTGTCTGGGTGTAATTTGTCTATAATATGTATGTATTTAGAAATATAATTATAAGTATGTTTATCAGTTGTCTGGTTGCCATAGCACAGGCTCTGCCTAGTTTGGGATCAGATGACCGTGTGTGAGTTGTCCCAAGATATTATATTATATTATATAGTACAAATGTTTTTTTTTTCTTAAGTTTTCTGATTCGCTCCCAGAAAAGTGACCCCATTTTCAAAATTTATTTATTTTCGTTACACGTTCGTGGTTGGGTTACAAAAGCTTATAAGTATACCAAATTTCAACTGAATCGGTCCGGTAGATTCGGAGAAAATCGGCTGTGATGGACAGACAGACAACCGAGTGATTCTCTTTTAGAATCACTCGGTTGTCTTCTCGGGTTTCGTTTTTCCATATAGAGGTTTGGAACCCTAAAAAAAGCAAAAGCATAGAAAACACTCCAGCATGTCGTAACTAATTCCCTGGAGCCGATGTCGACTGTTCTGCCAGTGTCTAAAGTAAATTGGAAAGCAATTAATAAACTCTCTTTTCTAAATTAACAATATTCCGATTTAAAAATATTAAAATTCAGTAGTGCCGTCGCAGACGTATCAAGTTGGTGACAGTAGCCCCAAAAAAGAGGAACAGAAGAACTTTGGAATCCCGCTCCATCATAATCAAAGAGCCAATTCTTCTAATTTTTAAGCAACGTTAAATTTGTCAAAAAAAGCCTCAATTTCCATACATTTTTGACAGATTGCGACTAAGATGTGAATACAAGTACAAGTACATACCGTAGGTACTTGTAATTTGGTATCAGTGATTATAGGTACGACTAATTAAAATTATTGTATCCTTTATTTGACCAATAATTAATCGCTATAATCCATGATACCTACTTAATTAAATTATTATTGTGAGTGCTGTTACCTACGGCAACGCCTACCCATTGTTATCGGTCAAAGTCCTATTTAAACAACGAGGTAAAATGAAGGGTTTTCAACTAACTTCAGTAGCCAATCATAAAGAGATATAGATTTTATCTCTGGGACTAGCCTTCGCCCGTGACTTCGTACATATACCGATTTTTCCGTTCCGGTGTAGCCTATACTATAGTACTATAGGCCCTATAGCCCTCCTCATGAATGTGCCTATAATATACAAAGAATTTTCCAAATCTGACTGGTAGTTCCAGAGATTAGCGCGTTCAAACAAACTCTTCAGCTTTATTAAATTTGTATAGATATCAACGCATCTGCAATGCCATCATGAATCCGCTGCGAAAGAGAGACGGAGCTAATCAGCGCTAGTGCTATCCCTTTGTGGTACTGGCAGGAGTGGCAGGAGCGCTGTTAGTCTTCGTTTATTTACTATTCAATAAATTAAAAATCTGTATGTATAGCAGATAACAGTAGTGTCTAGACAATTCACAATCATACGAGTACATGTCTGTGCAAGGCAAGTTCATTGACCTGTTCCAATTACTCGTCCTCAGAGCGACAACGTGCCTATGTATTTCAGTAAACATTTCAGTTATTTACATACACGAACTCGCCTACGTCAACCTTCTGTGTATTCAATTGTTAGTTTTCGCCTTCATTATTCAATCTCGAGGAAAATGTTGGATTTTCCTTGAATACAGTATGCATTTTGTTTCTAGAACTGATTACTATCTGGTAGGTATGTATGACACAGCCATAGAGTAGTCATAGATTACTCGTCTAGTCTATTGATTATATGTGAAGTTTGAGGAAGTTCGAATGCGGTCTGATAAAGTATATGATTGCAAATAAACAATAGGCTTTATTTGTTAAAACTTTCTTATCAAATGATTAGTTTAAATTGTGATTAGTAGATTCTATAAACTTTCATAGGTAGGAGTTTCGTATTTTTTTCATTAAAAAATCATTATTAAGCTAAGCTCTGGTGGAAAACGGTTCAACGAAGCTGAGTTTTATAAACGAATTGATCTTTTCCACTCCCTACATAATTAAGCTTTCAGGGAAATAAACAAATATTTATTTTAACATCTTCTAGTTTCTGCTTGCATCATCTCAGTAGAATTTAGATCGGGACAAAAGAATTATCTGTGTTACAGTTATAAGCTAGGTTTATCTACGCGTGCCAAACTGTCAAATCCGTTCTGAAGTTTTTGCGCGAAATAGTAACTAACATTAATTATCCATATTTATAAGCTTACCTACGCATTTACACATAGGAAAGGAGTAGGATAGTTTAAACTTTCATTCACGTGCGACCCACAACGTGAATTCCTCTCCAAAAATACCTCATTTCATTACACTAATGAATTCGTCCGTTAATTGACACCTCGCACGGGCGTCAATGACGTCACCACACCGGTGTCAATGAGTTTATTATGTCGGCTAGTCGAACACGTGCGCTGCGCGGGCGCCGGTCACATGTTTGGCTCAAGTTTATGATAACAATGTTAGCCGTCACACCGTTTTGGTGACTCGGTACGTTTGTTAGCGTCTGTAATTGGTGTTTGTATTATTTTTTACGTTTTTGCAGATATTTATATTTATTTAAATTAGCGGTACGATCTAATTATCGTCTATATTATGAGCGGAACAGTTAATTAAGCAAACTCTTTCTGATATTGTTTCTTGCTGCGTTTGTGAGCGTCAGTACTTTACATTTATTAGTTTGATGTAAAACAAATTGCAAAACCGTTAAGATTTTACAAATAATCATAACAGATAGTGACCCAAATACTGTGAGATAAAGATAGCTGGTAGAATAATTAATAACAATAATATAATAACAAACAACAGTACACCAAAAGTATACAGTCTCCCACAATATACTTTTTGTGTGCTATTGTTTCCTGGAAAACCTGTATAATCTAATGTGTATTCTGAAAAATAAAAAAATAAAAATTATCTTCATAGTAAATTTACTATAAACATAATAATTGATATTGATATTAATTGATTATGAGTAGTGCTTAAATAAGTTTGAGGAATTCAAAATGCAATATTCTTATTCAGTAGCGTCACTGTCCATTGTTATAATTATTGTAATTATCATTAGGTTAGTAACCCGCTTTTCAAATTAGAACAAGTAAATAACAACGTGTTTTAAATTGATAGAATTTATCACAATTCACAGTTCAAGTCACTGATACATACAGGTTACTATGTCTTTAGTACCTACTTTTAATTTAAAAGTTTAGTATTTATTAGCGGAACGGACAGACTTTGTCCTGCGTGACCAAACGTAGGCTTTTTGTACGAAAAAATAACTCAAAAATACAAAAAATCATCAAAATCGATCGATCCGTTCAGGAATAGGTAATCTACATTCGAATGCAATGTCTAAACTTTTTGAGAACAAATTTTAAGACCAATTATTTTTACACCCGTATCTATTCGTTTAGTAACTTTACTACGTAGTTTTGATTATTTACTTAGATTAGGTTTTTCCTTCCATGAAATTCCAATTCCATTAAAAAAAAAAATAGTAAGATACACATATATTTAAAAGAAACAATTGTACTCATCACGTGAGTTGGGTGACAATGAATGTTAAATGAATAAGAGGACTTGACCTCCTTTTTGAATAAACAATCATTTCAATGAAAATAACATTGTAGTTCATAAGATACACATGTAAATTGCAGCATACAATAGTTATAAGAGAATAGTATATAACATTTGTTTTTTATAAGATAAAAGCACTGTGTTTTTTTATGGGGTACCCAAAATTAATGTTTGTTTTAGATTCATGAAATGTTTTAACTTTACAAAACGTTTTCGTTCTGCAATTCAATGCTATTGCAGTTTAGAAAACCTCCTAAAAAAAAAAAATTGACATTGGCACATTTGACACATAGATGACATTGACAGTTTCAAAAGACAACAACACATGCTTGCAAAAAAAAGTGCACATCTAGCTCTCTATTTCAATGCACAGTAAGCTAGCATGTATTTGTGCAGTGCAGTGTAGCGGCTAACGAGTTGGTCGGCCTCATTGTGAATAATGTACCACCGCTAGGAAGCGTCGACCTCGCTGTCACGTGCGCCCGCGTCTGGTGGGTGCGTAGGTACAGGGCTGTCTCTACTGATATTGATGTACTTAGTTGATATGTGTAATGTTATGTGTTTGTCGGTTTATGTAATAGTGATAGATAAAATAACTAACAAAACGATTGGGATTGTAGAGAATCCCCATTACATTAATTCTGGCTATGTACCACTACATTCAATTTAAATAAATATTATCATTTTGTATAATTTAGAAAGCTAACTAGGAACAGCTTCATCTGTTGTTGTGATTATATATGTAACTAGTGGATCGCCCCGACTTCGCCCGGATGTATTTTTTATTTTCTTTCATAAGAACCTTCTCCTGACAATAAAAAATACAACAAAAAAAGAATTAGCTAAATTGGCCTAGCCGAACTCGAGTTTTGCGCTTAGCAACACATTTAGCGATTCATTTTTATTATATAGATAAGTACTATAGCAACATTATTTATGTGGCCACCTAAGAGACCAAACTGGAGACTTACGATTGTCTCTAGGTAACGGGTGCAGATTATTAATAGTAGGAATATGTAATGTATTACCTATTCGCTTTACGTAACAACGATAGGTAAACATGACCTAACAAAAGGGTCACAATCGTCGTAGTAAAATTCCAGCTGTATTAACCAGCAGACCCAGGCGAATATGTCGAAACAAGCTTGACGCCTATCGACAGGATTGGTGACCACTTGCCCAAAGCCGGAAGGAATGGAAGGAAGAAAGGAATATGCAATGGGACAGAACAGACTGAAAATAAATAAGAATATTTATATTTTAGTGCGATTCGAAATACAACTAGTAGCAGCCTCATTTGTTGTAGTCACGTGCTTTTATTAGGTATCATAATGTCGTAATTTGTGTGACCATCTCAGACAAACTAAATCGCATTATTGTCTCTGTAATTACTGGTGAAGATTATGAGTGCAGCAGAAGACAAAACCGCTGATTAACAGTACAGACACAGTAAGGGAACTGAACTCATGAGATTGCTAGAATCCGGCGCATCATCACTGAATAGAAAGTTAGGATTGGCAATTATAATTTTTCTTTTAGCACTTTGCCAGCGATTTGAGAATTTCGATAAAATCCTTGTCCTGCCTTTCCATATTATAAAAGAAACCTCTGTGCATACTTTCTTGAGTCTAGGCCCAACTTCTAGGACAGGGCGTTGATAAGTTAGTCAGTGAGTAAGAACTTTTCTCTTGACACGTACTGATTAGAAAACGTTCGTATATACTTATGTTCGCTGAGAATTGGGTTACGTTATACACGAACACGTGCGCACGCGCCTGCGTACGATCCGGCAGGGCTGCTATATAACAGTCACGTTGCAAGAAATACTGGCGTGCGGTAAAAATAAACCTCCCACGTCATATACTTAACAATATGTGTGTTTAACCGCTGTTAAATGCATGCGTGACACGCGGTTTTGGCTATAGATTCCGTCACTGCATTGAATGACACTGGTTGGTCTATGCTTTTCCTTATCTTGCAATAAAACGTCGATGACGTGGGTGACGGCATAGACTGATTGAATTATGGGTCCCTTATCATTTCGCCAAAGAGGATAGTTATGAGCACTTGGTGTCCTTCGTCACTTTTCATTTATTTCCTCTCCGGTGAATTCTCTTCACCTGGATAGGCTAGAGGAATACTTTGGACTCTTACCGACTAAAACCCTACGGGAATGGTCCTGCCACCATTATGATACCAACTTAGCAACATTACCTACATACGAAAGGATCTGACGACCATCGTATTGAAGAAAATACTTATGTATGGAGGTTAATTCCTAATATTATGTCTGCAGTGCAGATCTAATATCGTTACGATAAGAGAGTGGTAGTTCCTACGCTTGTAGTTGTGCACTTAAAGAACTAGGTTACAAACCTGTTCACGTGCGCGTGCGACTGCGTTTGGTTCAGCAGTAGGGCTGCCTCTTGGTCACGTTGTTATCGCAAAGGTACTTCGGCTATCCGCACTCGTGGGAACCTTCGACTTATCGTCGTTGGCGTATAATGATGATTTATTGATAAGGAACTAATGAAATTGGTAGGTATTTAAAGTTTTTTTTTACGTATTCATTCTAATGTTGATTAATGGCTTTTGAATTCGTTATTTACCTACAAGCAGCAAAGGAAATGATATGAGTAACTTATTTAAGCTAAAGTTATGTTAGATAGCTTGCCAACTAGGAATACAACCTACCTATTTACCTGTTACAGCATAGGACCTCTGAAAGACAACAAACAGTACCTTATTTTTTGTACGCCATATATTGGCAAAACATAGCGCATACCTATATATTAGACAATGTACCATCTGTAACCATACCTATGTTCAACAAAATAAATGATTGATTGATTATTCAAAAATTAAATTATTTATAAACGTACCTTTGATAGGTACTAACTGGTAATAATTAATTTAATTTTGATAATTTTAAATTCTGCTGTATTTGTATTTTCCATGACATTTTGATCTACATATTTAAATTAATTTAATTTAGACAATTGTAATATTGCTGAAATTGTATTTTCTTTTTCCTGTGATTTTTTGGATTATTTCATTTGATTTTTGTCAATTTTAATTTGCCGACAATGGATTTTATGATAATCTATATTTTGTATGCCTTTCGGCGGAACACAGGATGGACCAAACACTTTTATAACACATCATTGTACCCTGTGTTCACAAAATTAATAAATGAATATGAATATGAATAAAGTCAGCATCCAAAGCTACGCGAATGTTTGTGAGGTTCGATGGGTGGCTGGATGTTTATAAACCTTTTACGCAAAATCTACTGAACGGATTTGGATGTCACACATTTCTTGAATAGCTTATAACTTAGATTGAAACATAGAAAACTTTTCACTCCGATGTGAAGTCCATGCAGACGAAGTCACTTGCAGAAGTCAGGTTTTTTATTTTTTATTTTTTTTACTTAATTTAATATGGGTTTGCTCTTGACTCTAGTCTAGGCCATAGATGACAGAGACAAAGTCGACGATGGAACGAGCTTACCCAGAAGAAGCCTGTTCACTCTAATTTTGAAGGGATTAGGGTTGTATGCGTTCGGAAACACAGAATAATTACCTTTTCTCTTTCCATAAAAGCAAAATAGAATTCGAAGAAAGATCCAGCAACTAGCAAAAATTGCGATGACCTCGATTGAGAAAGCAAACATAACATCGTTATCATAATTGAATACAGAATAAGACGCAATCAAAGAATTGCTGACATCAATTCAGAATAGAATCTAATAAGTCACGTGCTAGCCTTCAGGTTTGTTTACAAAAACATTGTGTTTTTCACGTACCTACCGAAGTATATTTGAGGTTATTCCGATGACTGAATAAAAGATTGGCAAACAAATTGTCATTGCTTTTTAATGTGTTGATTGCTGTGGAGTACAAACGCCAGCACATCAGACTACCCGAAACTGAAAATTTTCAATATAAAGTTGAAAATGTATTACTTAAATAAATTTGACTGATTGTTTTAGTTTGTTGCTGGCGTCGGTCGGAGGGGTAAAACCCGTAATTTAAAGGAACATATTTTGCATTCGCATCACAGGCGCATTCTGTCAAGAACACCATTAATTTCCCTACTTTGTTACGAGTCTATGGCATTGACTGTCGCTGAGATGATATAGCGACTTGAATTTCAATTGGTCTGATGAACAGGTATTAAGAATCTGTCAATCAACATTTAAGCCACTTAGTTTAAAAACAAACGTCATAGTTTGAAATTTAAAAAGGGTAGGTATTGGGTTAAACACGGGTTTCTCTCATCCCACTGGGCATTTACCGTAAGCTTCTTCATCATCATCATCATGTCAGCCGAAAGACGTCCACTGCTGGATATTGGCTTCCCCCAGGTTGCCATAATCGCCACGTTTGGCTTGGCAGGCAGGTTGGCGTTTGCAGGGTAGCAGTTGCGGAATTTGTTCGAAAGAGTCACCGCGGCCCTGAAACGCAAAGGGTTTTATAAGGAACACGGATGGGTTTTAGTCAGTAAGAGTCTGACACGACCTTCCGCTCCACCCAGAGCGGAAGAAGTCATTTGATGATTTCCCATCCTTAAAAAAAAAAAAAGGGTAGCAGTTGCAATGCACACAGAATGCTGAATACCCATTCTATGGTCGCTTCTTAGTGCTTACACATTCATAGTCTACGATGTGCAGCAAGAAATACCACGTGATTGTAGTTGATCAAATCAAACTCCATCGATGACAAGGCGATCAAAATAGGAGAGTCTTAGAACATAGACATAAAAAATAGATCGTGCATCATCATCATGGCGTCTAGTGACAGTGAGGCGTCGCAATGGTGGCTGCGACCGAGCCCGTCTATACTTTTTAAATATTATGTCATCGTGAAAACTTAGGTGAAGTTAGCTTGCAGTGAGCTGTCAATCCCGGACAGCTCAATTCGTCAGCGAAATATTACAGTACAGCTTAATTCAAGCTCACTTAAGTTTTTATGGTGATGACACCGGGAAATTGCAGTCTCCGTAACATTGTAATAAATCTTTATTTGATTATGATTGCTCTTATGAAAAAAATCGTTTTGTATACAATAAATCCCGTCTAAATTCAATACTTTCCAATATATTCTTGACTTATTAAAAAAAAAAGTTTACAATTTTACGCAATATTTTACAATCAAATCTCAAATATTTAATTGCAATACATAATGTACACATACAGGTGGTGAATTGAAAACAATCGGAAACAATTTTTGACCCTGTCAAGCATAGCAAATCTCTAAATAAGTAGAGAGAGGAAGAGCGCTTTAATTTTAATAATAATATTTTAACTTTCTGGTGCCAGTGATATGTTTACGGAATCGTACGCTCTCTTACAAAAATAAAGTTCTTTTTATCAGGCAGTTAATCCTCGACCAGCGTCGTCCACGTGTGGCCGCGTCTAGGCCATCGCACACACGTGCTACGCCAACGTATGCATTATGTATTGTACTGTTTATTCGCCAGCACTACGCTTCGCAGATACACGTGATGATCTTTGCCAATTTTTCAATGCTGGCCTGTTGGTCGAGTGGTTAGTGACCCTGACTGCTAAACCTTCGGTCGTGGGTTCGATTCCCACCCAGGACAAATCTTTGTGTGATGAGCATGATCATTTGTTCTGTGTCTGGGTGTAATTTGTCCATAATATGTATGTATTTAGAAATATATAAGTATGTTTATCAGTTGTCTGGTTGCCATAGCACAGGCTCTGCCTAGTTTGGGATCGGATGACCGTGTGTGAGTGGTCCCAAGATATTATTATTATTAATAAGTCGCGTAATAAAAATGGAACTTAAAGTGGCCATGGTTTTTCGAAATACCTACTATGGTTTTCGTCACTTTATATGACGGATTGAGAATGGCAGTACAATGTGTATACAAACATTGGGTTGGGAGTGTATTTTTAATATTTTATTTATTTTGATAGTCTCGCGTTTCACCTGTAGGTATCTCACCTACGATGAGCCACCACGTGGGTGGGACGTTAGATGCCAGGATGTAAGAAGCTATTACGAATTGACTATAAGAAAGAAAAAAAAAGCCCATTCCGTTCATATGGAAAAAATAATTATTAATTTTTTCTCTACGTTAAAAAACTTTATACAAACGACTTTTTTTACTAGGAAACCATTAGAAAACACTTTTATTAAGTTTTTTTTTGTGTAGAATTTAATCCTATATTTTTTTTAAGATTTTATTAAATTCTATCTAATATAATTCTATATAAAAAAAACGAATATATTAGGTAGAAAACATGTGACGTTGCCAATTGAGTAAACTAATACTATGACACTACGATAAAAGTTTGTAGGTACCTACACTGATAATAATAATTCGGATAAGAACATATAAAGTTTAACTTAGAAACAGTCGTGTTAGGATAAGACTTTATCAATATTTAATCATTTTACGATGTTGTATTATTCTATTGTTATTTTTGGAGCAGAGAGGCCATTTTATCTTGATAAAATGTCCTCTAAGTAATCATAAAGGGTCAATGCGCAAATATAGTTAAAATAGGTATTTATGTATTGTGAACCTCATTTATTTTAACAAAAATATACAGATTATCAACCTAGTTATATTTTTCTCTAATCAGTGGCATAGTGTGCATGACCACATCAAAAGTGCTCGTGTGAAGTTCTGATATTACGTAAATATCCAAATCTGGATAATAATTACCACTGAGGCCCTAAATCGGTTTATAAAATTGTGGGAAACGTAATTCAACGAGCTGAATTGAGCTGAACTGATACTGAATATAATGGAGCTTATTTCAGGAATATCCGGTGACAAACAAAATCATGGTCACGTTCGTGAAAATTTAATTCAAAAGCATGAATTAAAGTTACTCTGAATTACATCGCGTGGTAATTACTAAGCTGCTTTAACGATCTGTTTATGTTAAAGTTGAAGAGAAGATTAATGATAATGCTATCGAAAGAGGCATTGCGTGTGATTTAAGACTAAATTCAACGAGAAAATTGTATCTGATTTGGCAGAAAAGCCTATTGACTACAGAATTTACTATAATGTGTTCTTACGTAAGCGTATCCACCCCTTGGCATGCAACGTGAGTTAGAGGTACTTTAGTGCACTGTTAAAGCTTCTATAGCGCGATATCATTTCACAAAGTAGGAGGAATAGACAGAAGCATACGAAAATTAGAACGCATTACTAGTTATGGGAGACAAAACGTAAATGTCGTGGCAATTTGGTGTTAATTTGTTTATTTAGCTAACAATGGTGTTATTTAAAAGTAAAAATTATCTGAACGGGATTTCAGGTCAAAAATAGCGCGATATAAAAAATATCCTATTACCAAATTCAGACCATGGTATTCCTTGTGTGCGAAACGGACACGACCAGTCGATGCTTGATTAATTGATGTCCAACAGTGGACGACTTTCGTCTAAAATTATCAATTATACCGAGGATACAATTTAACTTAAGCGCTTTACAGTTTTATAATTTTTCCAACATCGCACAACATGCAGCAGTTCCTGCAAAAAACAATAACAATAATAATTTTATAAAGAAAAAGAACAGTACAGGGTTTCCCCAAATTAAATATTCCGGGAAATCAGTTGGTAGACTTGGTAGTACAAATTGTTGTTTGGTTTCATTATTATAAATTACCTATAGTAACAATAGGCGGAAACTTTTAGTTGAATAATTGGAAAACTATATACCTATTATTGCTAAATAATAACGGTGTAAATTATTACGGTACGAATATGATGTAATAATATTATTAATTAATTTTCAGTCACATGAAAACACTAGCCCATCAATTGTTTGATTGTCTGCCAAGGGGGTTATTTACAATGACGCATTGTATCGGCGATACCTATAATTATTGTTGCACGTCAATCCATACAATTTGGGACTCCTTGACTATCGTTAAGGAAAAATGTATATTAATAGGAATTTTAACAAAAAAAAATAATTAGACCACCAGATAGATTTACAATAAATCTTGGACGTGTAATTTTTTTTGTCACGTAAACACAAATGAAGACGATACATTGCGTTGAAAACATGCGTGACGTCACTTCGCTTATAAAATTGTACCATCATAAGGAAGTCATTTTTTGTTAATGTGAAAAGGAAAAAATACGTGTCTAATATTTTTGAAACTCTATCTGACGGACTAATTAGATGTTTTCAGTAAATACCTCATTGTTGTTAGGCCCAGTTACTGTAATGATTATCGTGTTTGGTTTTGGACACATTCTCAGGACTCTTGTAATTACGTGGAACTCTACAAAAAGAGTAAAAGGCGTAACGGTTTGGAAAAATCCTCACCAAACGTGTCAACTTTTACTTCTCTACCTACTTGTTGTGTTTTTGTACCTGTATTAGCAATAGGGCTTATGTGAAGCACTTAAATAAACAAAGAATGTTAGCAACATGGTGCCCTAAAGTGTCACGTTATCGAGAAATTTGGAGGTGAAGTTGCCAAATACGAACAATGACTATCATTAAAAATTAAGTAATTCATTTTGTACTTACATCATACATGCATTAGATTATATTGAAATAATAGTTCCCGGCTTGATTCAACCATTTATATAAATAAAACTCTATTTTTTGCAATTTGCTATGCGAATAAGCAGGCAAGTACCTACTTCATAAAGTGGTTTTTACGTGCTCTTGTTTTTATTTTCTTCCAGTAAGTGCTTAAATTAAGCTAGGAATTATTATTTGAATGTAATCTCATGCATCGGCGACGGGTAACAGGTACCTTCCCATAGAAAAATGTTCGAACCCCTTTCATCCAAATCCGTTTTTGCGTGAAAGAGTAACAGACATCCGTCCACCCTCACGACCTTTTACATTTATTATAACATAGTAGCATAGGATTTTCAGTTAACACAATTCAAACGTTTCAGACCAAGCAGATGTAAATACGATGTTGTGTAAAATAGATGCATGTTCAATGCCGCTGTAAATAACGTCAATAACGACGAGAGCGCGGAAAGACCTTGTCTTGAGGTCGCACTAGCAGTAGCTGGTCTAAAGTGTTGCATGCGTCGAGAACTTCCTCACGTTCGTGTTGCACGTTACACGTCAACGTGACGCCTATTCTGATGGCTAATCTTTGAGATTGTTGAGTGGTTATAAAATACTGTAGTATTATGGAAATGATGATATGATATGAGACGACCAAATAGGATTAATTAAACGTTTCTCAGTCAACGAGACAATAAGTGCTACCCAACTGCACTGGTTGGATTGTGCGAAAAAAAGTGATAATTTTTATGGGCCTTCATCATTTAAGTATAGATACGTGCAATATTTCGTTATTTTTTGCAAAACATTTTTTTTTTTAGTGTTAGGTATTGTCTTCTTCTTATTGATAAACTCTATAATACCCTCTGTTAATCCGTGTTTATTTCACAGGTTATGTACTTAAACACGCAACGACTGCCCCTAAATAAAACCGAGTAGGTACCTTTTTTTTAAAAGATGGGAAATCATCAAATGACTCTTTCCGCTCTGAGTGGAGCGGAACAAATTCCGCAACCCTAGAAAACCGAATACCTTTTTTTTTTTTTTTAAGTATGGGAAATCATCAAATGACTTCTGCTCTGGCTGGAGCGGAAGGGAGTGTCACACTCTTACTGACTAAAACCCATCCGTTTTCCTTCTAAAGCCCTTTGCGTTCCAGGGCCGCGGTGACTCTTTCGAACAAATTCCGCAACCCTGGCAGAAAATCGAACTACCTACTACCTACCTTCTCAACATTGTACCCATTGACACAAAAACGGTAGTAGGTACTTACCAAAAACGTTGCATAGAATAATGATTCAATTAACGTCCGTTAATGTGATCGTCACGTTGAGTTGATAACGACGAGTTGACGATACAAACAGATTTAACTCAGACACGTGCTCTTAGGCACATGCCCGGTCATTGGCAAGTTTTCTCAGCCAGTTTATAAGTTATTGGTTATATTTTTTATGGAATATTTGTGACTACGACTTCGTATGCGCATATTCGTCCGTTTTTTCTCGTTCCCGTACCTACTTATAGCATTCCTCATGAATGTGGCTATAAATTACAAAAAGTATTTTCCAAATCCGACTGATAGTTCTAGAGATTAGCGCGTTCAAACAAACAAACTCTTCAGCTTTATTAATAGTATTCCTAGATATATAGATTTGACTAATAAAATAGTTATTTAAAAATATTTTATCTATGCGCCTGTCTAACCACGGCTGGTCTGTCCAGGGTCGGCTTCCAGTCAGCAACAGAATCATCATCATTTGTCTAGCCTTTTCCCAACTAGGTACACTGGGTTCGGCTTCCAGTCAAACCGGATTCAGCTGGAAACCAATATTTTACGTGGAGCGACTGCTTCTGGGTGTTGCATGCTACCACACCAATCAATGGTAGAATGGATTGGACCGATCGATAGTTTCTATTACACCAATCGATCGATCGTCGATCGATGGAAGAATGGATAAGTCGACGTTCATCCATAGTTTCTACTACTTTCTTCGATCAGTCAGAGCAGTGGCACATCAATCGATAAACGTCGATCGTTGACATCGATCAGCGGTCGGTCAATATGGTATTTGGCTAAAATTCTAATTAGTCCGTCAGATAGATTTCCAAAACTTATTGGACATGTAATTTTTCTTTTGTCACGTAAACACAAAATGAAGACGATACAGTGCGTTGAAAACTCGTGTGACGTCACTTGCCAGTACACTTTTTACTGTGAAGTGGCGTATTTTTTTATTGATTTGATAAAATAAATAATAGGTACGTCTCCAATATTTTTCGATAATCGAACTGACGGCCTAAATATAATCACATTTTTTAACCCAAGCAACATCTCCACCTATATGTATTTATCACACGGTATCCGTCGATCAACCATAGCTAGGTACCACACTAATCGTTCAACGTCATCGTCGCTCGGTGTCGATAGCTGGTATCGATAGACGATTGATCGGTGTAGTAACACCCTAACTGACCTCTGCAACCCAGTTACTGGGTAACATGGTACTTCTTGGCAAGCCGGGTGTCAGATTTCCTGGCTCCTGACAATTCGTAACGACTGCGAAGAGACTAAGACCTACAAATGCCAGACAGCAACAGAATGCAGCTGAATATTATTTTACACTAGCTGATGCCCGCGACTTCGTCCGCGTGGATTAGTTACTTTGGGCAGACATTTTTATTTTTAAGATGCTAATTTTTCAAAAACGCTTGAACTTAATGTTTATATATTTTTATCAAGTGCCTTTAAGACAAAAGTTCATGGATTTATCTTCAATAATGACGGACTCCCATTCAACCCCTTCCCGCGACAAAATGTAGCCTATGTCCTTCTCCAAGGTCTAATCTATCTCTTTACCAAATTTCATTTAAATTGGTTTAGCGGTTTAATGATGAAAATGAAATCCTATGTGTTATTCCAGACTATAATCTACCTCTGTGCGAAATTTCATCGAGATCCGTTCAGCCGTTCTGACGTGAAAGAGTAACAAACATCCATCCATCCATCAATACTTACAATCTTTCGCGTTTATAATATTAGTAGGATTAATAT